>CM053625.1:127602247-127662270 GCA_028646595.1 Phalanger gymnotis | reverse complement strand
AAGGTATTCCAGGCATAGGGAAGAGAATAAACAAAGATGGATAGGAAGAAGGTTTTTGCAAAAGAGAAAGAAAATGCTTCAGTTTTACTAGAGATTAGTTTCATAGATAAAAGGTTAGTAAAGTACAGTAGTAATATCATGGAGTAAGATCATGCTTGAATGTCCAGCAAAGATTATTTGAATTTTATTTAGGAGACAGTAGGAAGCCACTGAAAATATTTTAGCAGAAGAATGTGATTAGATTTGTGTCTAAGAAAATAAATAAATCAAAAATAAATCAAAAATTAAAAAAAAGATTTGTGTCTAAGGAAACTTATAGTCATAGAACAATAGATTCTAAATTTTTAGTTGGTTTTCTCCTGGCATTCTCTAACCAATACAAATAAGTATGGGTGGGCGAAGGAGTAACTTAGTAAGGAAGCATCAAAAAGATAACAAAAGTGGGAAGAGCTGATAACCTAAATCAGGCAAAACATAAATCATTGTTCGAGCTCATGATCTACCAGTTATCTTTGCTATGCCAAGAAGTTGTGAATTTAATTTCAATCGATCATAGATTTAAAGCTGGAAGGGACCTTAGAGATCATCTAGTCCAACAACCTCATATTTATTATAGGTGAGAAAATTGAGGTTAAGTGACTTGCCTAAAGTCACAAGGATAGCAAGAGGTACGACTCAGATTTAAACCAAGGTCTTTTGATTCCAAATCCAGTCTTTTCCATACCACCAAGTTGCTCTTGAGAAATCAAATCAGTATTTAGAGGGATAGTAAATTCCATTATCAACTCTACTTATAGGAAAGCCCTCCCTCCTACTCCTCCTCTTGCCCCCTCCCCTTTGTGCTTTCACATATTAGAATTTCTCATTTTTTCCGTGCTCTAGAGCCTGAACAAAATCAATGGAGCTGAGGCAGACAGAAGGAAAAGAGACCCTAAGAGGGCAAGAGTCCAATTAGTTGCAGTTGCCCCTCCCTGCCAGAATGCTCTGCACTTTCACAAGTAATGACAGTGGTTTATATGATGTGGAATTCTTTCCTCCTTGGACCATTCTAAAACTTCTTCAGAGATGGGGGAACTAACCACTAATAAAAGATTTATTCATGCAACAGGAACCTATGAAAACAAAAATTTATGTCCTGGGTCCCCGCCTTTTAAGAACACTAACTCTCCTAAAAATCTTCCTATCACTGCTGTCCTATTCCTCTAACAGACGTTTTGGGTTTCTTTCTTTTTTATTTTCTTTTTTTAAGACCACAGGCTGTTTCAATTCACTAGCTCATGGGGAAGGAATCCATTTGTGGGAGAATAGTTGTACCCAAAGCAGCTGCTAGCCAGTCAGGATGCAAACAGCTCATACCCCAGCTGCTCTGTACTTTAAAGCCCAATGAGTAATCCCCAGTTACAATCCTGGACATACATTTACCACACGATCTATAAATCTAGATTTCTGCAATCCTACTCCCATCCCCCAGCCTCCCTAGACTTCCCACCAGGCTGGATGGTGGATTCTTCACTCCAGCATGGTTTCTCTCCTTCTCCACCCTTCCCATCCCTGCCTCTCATACACCCTCCCTCTAACCTATCTTCCAGCATCCATATTTTCCAATTGGGTCTCATACCCTATAACAGCTGGGAGCATCTTCTTTACAACTTGAATCTCCTTATCACCAACCACACCCTTCCTCCTCCCCTCCCAACCCCAAAGAACTCAGTCTCTCCACAACAGAGCTGTTGATTCCTGCCACCCTTTGGAACGTGCCTCAGGCTAATTGCTGAATTCACCTTGTCTTCTGAGGAAAGGAAAGGGATAATCAAGAAGTCTGGCAATGAGCCAGGGTAGGCCACCCAGATTGTTACGCTGGCTGAGTGAGGCCTTTCCCCATGAGCAGTGATGCCTAGTACAAGGAAGGTGTATCTGCTAGCTAGGGACCAAACCAAAAAGATAAAATATCCATCAGCATAACAGTTACCTATTGATCATTTAATTTCTACAACATTATTTAACTTTTCATTTGGGTATGTCTTCTCTCACCTATTAGATTATAGACTCTCTAGGGGCAAAGCCTAGGTTAATGTATCTCCTTAAGATTAGGCATGTAGTCAGTACTCAATAAAGATGCCATTTTTTGAATAGATCAAGATCTGCATAGGCTATAATTCAGGGTTCTTGAGCAAGCTTACAAAGACATAAACCAAAACAGCATTGAAAGCTCCTATTCTTTCTACTTGAACAACGGAGGAGACTGCTCCTCCTCTTTCCCAAAGCTGGGGCTCTGAGAGACTAGGGGCAAGTCAGGAAACAGCCTTTCTTGACAGGGATCAACCCTAATGTGCTCAAGATAAGAGCCACTAACCCACCACTATCTTGGTAGCAACATAGGTGCTGCTAGGAGGCAATTCGGTTCAGTAGAATAAGCATTCGTAAGGGCCCTCTATATATAAGGCACCATGCTCAACACTTTCTAGAAGCGTAAAACAGATCCTCAGCTCCTGACCCTGCCATTTACTACCCCTATGATCTTAGGCAGTCACTTCACATTTCTGTTCCTGTTTCCTCAAGGGCAAAATGCAGGACAAAGGACCATGGATCCTCTCTGTTCCTTAGACTGCTCCCATTACATCATGATCACAGATGATCACAAACTCTCTCATTTTACAGGTGGCACAACTGAGGCCCAGAGAAGTTAGGTGAGTTACCCAACACGCCATAGGTAAGCATGGAGTCTTTTCTCCTCCGCATGCAGGTCAGCATGGGGCCAAATGTGTCCATCCTAGACAAAAGTTTTCAGTTACAGCCTGTTTGCTAGTAAGGAAGCTAACTCTGAAAAATCCCCTGATCTCTTCTGTTCATCTAAATAAACCCTCTCTATCCTTTCAAAGCCAGTGCATGAGCCACCTCTTCCATCAAGCCTACTCCAACCGGTCCCTTCCTTTCGGATTTCTCTTGCCCTTGAGTGCCTATACGACTTAGTTGCAGGCACTTATGTATTGCTTTATATTGTTAAAGATCTTTTTTTTACCCTGTGCATGCCCCTTATTTTTCCCAACAAACATTAAGCGCCTGCTATATAATACACATTGCACTAGACATCAGGGATACAAAAACCAAAAATAAAAGACTCTCTGCCCTCAAAGTACCTATACCTTATTAGCAAAAACAACATAAACACATATAAGCAAATAGAAATATGCAAAATAGAAAGTAATTTATGTAGGAGGGGCAGATTGTAAGTTCTTTCTGGACAAGGATTTTGATACAGTTTTCTTTGTATAGTACCTAACACATAATATTTTACTCCTGGAATATTAAAGTCAGAAGGCAGCTTAGGGATCATATTTCCAACCTTTCTCTCCCATTTTATAGTAGAGAAACTGATAGCGCCTATACCACTAGAAAAAGCACATGGGGGGGGGGGGCGGCAGCTAGGTGGCACAGTGGATAGAGCACCAGTCCTGGATTCAGGAAGACCAGAGTTCAAATCCAGTCTCAGACTTGACACTTAACCAGCTGTGTGACCCTGGGGAAGTCACTTAACCCCAATTGCCTCACAGGAAGGACAGGAGGAAGGAAGGAAGGAAGGAAAGCACATCAGGGCATTTTTTTAAATAACTACCTAAAAAGGAACCATATTTTCTTTTTTTTTGCAGGGAGGAAGGCAGGGCAATTGGGGTTAAGTGACTTGCCCAAGGTCACACAGTTAGTAAGTGTGTCAAGTGTCTGAGGCCAGATTTGAACTCAGGTCCTCCTGACTTCAGGGTCAGTGCTCTACTCACTGCACTACCTAGCTGCCCCTAAGGAGCCATGTTTTCAATGCTTGGGATATTTTTTAATTTATTTGATCAAGCATCAAAGTTTTTCTTCTCTGAGCTTCTGTTTCCTTTTCTATAAAATGAGGATGAATAATAATGATAGTAAAAATATCAGCCTCTCAGCATCATTGAGGGGAAGGCACTTTGTAAACTTCAGTACTGAACTAGAAGATGATCTCTAAGGTCCCTTCGAGTCCTAATTCTTATCATCCTAAGAGGCTGGCAAATATGAGCTATTCTTATTGAATAAGGTAAAAAGAAAGGATCATTGTGCTGTCAAGAGGAGGTTGATAAACCCGACCCCAAAGTTCTTTAAGTGGGCTGAAAGTGACCTTCTTCATTGTGCCTATCACCACCAACACCAACCTTCTAAACAATTTGTTGTTTTCCATTTTGAAAATTTTCACAATTTCCTAGGGACCAGGGACTAAGTTTCTAGACTAGGGATGAAGTTCCTAATTTTATGCATAAATCAGATAGAATTCTAAAGGAGACCTCAATTATACTTATATAGTTAATAGAGTTCCTTCCCTGAGGGAGCAGGTCAAGTACACTGAAAAGACAGTGGCTCTGTTCAAATCCCGCTTTGGACATTTGCTACCTGTCTAACTTTGGACAAGTTACTTTCTCTTCCTGGGCCTCAATTTCCTCATTTCTTTTTTTAATTTTCTATTTAATTTATGGAATAATACAAGCATTTCCATAACATAGTACAGTAAAAAGATGATTGTACACAAAACTGCAAATCTATAGGGCACAACTTGCTATTCCTTTCAAACGTACAATAAAATTATCATGGGATTGGAATAGATGGCTTCTGAGGTCCTCTCAAACTTTAAATCTATAAGCCTATGATAATCACATTTAGGACTTGTGCCAAAAAAAAAATCACCACAAATTTGAAAGGAGAGTTACAGAGTTCACAGAGAGCTGTACGGGAAGAGGGGAGGGGGAAGGAAAAGGAAGAGGCAGCAGGACAGAGAAGGGAACCAATTGAAACTTCATAGAAAAACATGTAATAAATACTTATCTTGATATATTACAGATGGAGTCTAACTAGAACAACAAGAATCTCTAAATGGTTCTTGGGTGATATTATGGTATAGGGCTCTGGTGCTACTAGATAAAGTGGATCAGGTAATATGTTTATGATTGGTTGAAAGGGAGCCAGATTTGCATTTCCTGGAAGATTTTTAATTATTAAGAAATTGACTAGGCATCAACATTTATAGAGGAACCCACATTCTTGAGCCAGCCTCCTTTCATTAGTTGTTAAAATCGGGCATATGTAAAGGTTAAGTCATAAAAACAAAGAAGAAAAGAGCTAAGAGTTAATACAGATCCATCAGGATTATATCTTCACCTGTCTCTTACATCAAGACTTTCAATAAGGGGAGAAATACTTTCTGTATTACTGTAGTCTAACATTCCACTGGCCCCATTCAGGTCTAGGCTTCTTTCTTTAAAATGAGGACTTGGTGATTCTTAAGTGGTCCACTGCTAAGTCTCAGAATTTTTGTGCTGCTAGAAATTCTCCTTAGAGAAAGAAAGCAACCGAAAAGTAACTGCCTGAAGCAATGAAAATTGAGGAAAGATGGAAGACCTGATGGCTTCTAGTAATAATCTTGAAGTTTCCAAGAACTTTCCAGGTGTGAGAGTCCAGAAATGGTTTAGAGAAAGGAAAAATGGAAATAATCAGAAGGATAAAGGAACAAGATCTGGCATTTGGACAAACTAAAACTAAAGCAAACTAAAAGAATACAAGCAGTTCAATAAGAAAAGATGAAGGGTAATCTTGAACCAGAGAACAGAAGATAAAATAGACTTTCCTCCTTTCAGCGAAATGACAAGGTACCACCAGTAGGGAATGTTAGATATGGTATCAGACACAGTTACTTTGTTCATGAGTTTTACTTAGCTGTTTTTCTTTCTTAATATATTCAATGTGAGCAGAGAACAAAAGAAAACTTACAAGGAAGCAAAGAAAAGATGAGCAGCTCTCAACACAATGCATAGTATTTATTATATAGGCTTTCCTGAAATGGAAATTTATTGCTATATATTTTGAATCTTCTCTTGCATTCTGATGTGCCCATGACATGTTTTTTTCTTTTCTTATTTTTATTTAAGTTTCAATATTAAGTTTATAATATTTTTTTCTTTTCTTATTGGGTATTTAAGTTTTAGTATTTAAGTCTAAAATTAAAAAAATCAATGTGAGTATACTAGATAATTGTTTTGTTCAAAAAAGGCACCAATAAAACCTTTTTAATGAAACAGATGGTGTGTGTGTGTGTGAGAGAGAGAGAGAAGACAAAGATTGAGAGAGCAAAAGATTAAAGTCTGTCAAATTTATGAAAAGACTAGAGAGGGGAAACACAAGCTTATACATCAGACCCAGAATGTAAGAACCACTTCTTGTAATCTGGACAACTCATTAGGAGAAGAAAAGGAAATTGGACTTTAAAAACAAATAGAGAGCTGTAAGGATCCAATGACAGCATCATGTACATGATAGTGTCTTGGCCTTCTGTTCAACATTTCATATAAGCTTCACTGGATTTTAACCCATAAACTTTGTTACCCCAAAATGTGGTACAAGACAAAAATAGAATATAGAAATAATGTCAAAAAGATTATAAATGAATTTATCATTGTCAGACCCTTAACTAGTTACTGTTACTATTTAGTAGCAAAAAGGAATATTTGGGGGAATGTACTTAGCCATTTTAGGTTGTGTTAGAAAACAACTTTGCTTTCACATCCTACACTAAAGGAATCTTGGATTATTCCTGTTGTTCAGCTGATCCCAGAGAACAGATGGTAGCATCAATGTCCCGCCTCTCAAAGGAGAGATGAGGAAGGACTATGGGAGCAGAAAGTGGTATGCACTGGTCATTGTGGTCATTGTGTTGATTGGTTTTGCTTTCCTTGTTAAAAGAAAGGATTCAATGTGGAGGTTGGATATATGTTGGAAATACTGTATATTGGTATAAAAAACAAGGGCATCAATAAAACAAAAAGAAAAGAGAAATAAAGGATGGCAATTAAAATCTTTAAGTCACAGGAACATTGGTTCTGCCTCACTGGTTGTCTTCAAGCACAAAATATGACCACTTATCAAGTACGTAGTAAAAAAAAACTTTTTCAAGTATGGGATAGACCAGGCCACATGTGGCCTTCTAGGTACTTGGGTACAGCCTTTTGACTGAGTCCAAGTTTTACAGAATAAATCCTTTTATTAAGGAGATTCATTCTGTGAAGTTTGGATTCAGTCAAAGGGCCACACTTGAGGACTTAGAGGGCCACATGTGGCCTTGAGGCCTCAGGTTCCTCACTCCTGATTTAGACTAACTGCTGACTTTCCTTCTAACTGAGATTCTGTGACTCTGGGCAAAAGAGGCCAGGCAGAAAAGGAGAATCAGAAAAAATGATGTAATGAACTGACAGAACTATTTCCAAAATACACCCTGGCTCACAGGCCCATGGAAACACAAAAAAGAAAGTTGCATGGCCTAATTAGAAAATTAAAAAAAAATTTTAACAGTGAGTACTGTAATGCATGGACTATTTCCTATAGATCATAAATGAACCTTCAGATCAAGTCACTGGAGTAAAGAAAGAACAGAGAAAGCCAAGTTTAATGTGAAAAGGCAATGAAACTCAGGCATGGTACAGGAGATAGGGGTTGTTAAACACATCTGAGGCTGAAAACTGGTCAACCATGTACCAATGAGCCTGTGGTCAATAGAGAGAGAGGGAACTGATGAGTTTGTTGGAATCAGTGATTTATGTTTGGACCTTCCTAGAAAGATTTGCGACATACCAAAGAGCCACAGTAAGTCACAGTTACATTCAGTCAACATCATGCTATGAACCACAGGATGATGTGGAAGGGAGCTATCGATTCTGAGAAAACAGTGAGCATGTAACGCTTGCATGAGAATGTATTCTTTCACCCATCTGCAAAAAATAATGATCCATGACAACAGCCAAGTTAGGATTAACATAAAACTTGCTCTTATTGGCATCTGATATCTAGTAGATCATTTGGAGACAAGTCATGTATCAAAGATAAAGGGCTTGTTTAACCCTCAGTATCTGGCACAAGCAAGAGTTGAGCCCATGGGTTGACACATGCCTTCCCTGATTGTTAACAGAAGCTTCGTGACAAAAATTTGCTCAGGGGCTGGAAAATGATTGTGTGCATTCATGTATTACTATCCTATGCCATTTTGTGGTTGAGATGTCATTAAGTAATGGTTTAGAACTTTATGACTTCTTTAATTATTTGCCTTTCCAACTAGGCAACAGTTTTCCACACTTTCATATCCCAGTAAAGCTATCAGGAGGCCTTCAAGTTTAGCAGTTATCCCATCATGTACCTTATAATGTAGTTGTGTGTAGTTGTGTGTCTCACTGATGACCATGGCATTTTACTTTCACTTCTTGTATTACCTCATGAAATACAAGGAACATTACAGTATGCCAGAGGGAAGTCCCTTGATCAAGGTCACAGGCATAGTTAATGCAGAGTGGAGAAGAGGACTCAGGTCTTTCCATTCTCCAACTTGTGCTCATTCCACTATACCACACAGGGAGAGGTCACACCCAGAAGTGATAGAATACCATACCTCTTTCATCTATCAACTTCCAAGACTCAGTTTTTTTTGTCTTCTTTGTGCCTGATGGTTTAAAGACGTGGAAATTCCCTGAAGATCAGATAACCTTACCCAGATGAGGTTATGTCTGAACTGTAATATCTTAACTACTACGCCAGCTGATCCATTGCTCAAACCCCTCCCCCTTTCATTCCTAGAGTCCACTGGAAGATTACAAATTGCACGAAAGTATGTATTCAAAGAAGAAAAGAATTTGTGAGCTCCCTACCTCTTATCTTTTATGGTGCTTGGCTTCATTGTTGAATTTTCCACATGTTTCTTTCATCAGATGTCAATGGATATTAAGCAGACATGACATACCTGGCTAAGTTAATCCTCTCCTATCACCCTCTCTTCCCCAATAAAATGGAAAAAATGATTCAACAGAGGGCAGCCTGCCTCACTTAACAAAATATGCTATTTGTGGTCAAACCTAAATTTCCAGTCTTAATTCCAATGATCCTGTCCAAGACAGCATTAGTTGTTGAGCATGTATACTCATACCACAAGTATGACTTTGAAGAATGAACAATGATGGGAACTAAAAAGATATAGAATTCCTCAAAAAATCAAAATTTAAGTGCCTTCAGCAATCACCTAGTCCTAGTCTAACTCATTCATTTTACAGATGGGGAAACTGAGCCCCAGAGATGGAAGGTGACTTGCTTAAGATCATAGAGAGGCTAAAACCCATACCACCTAGTTCCCTGCCCACAATGCTCCTGAAATTCAAACATTAATATATACTACAGAGTCTCAACATCCTCACAGTGTCTGCTTTATGGTACATGCTCAATAAATGGAAGGAAAGAAGAGAGGGAGGGAAGGAAAGAGGGAAGGGGAGAGAAAGAGACTGAGACACACAGAAAGAGATGGAAAGAAAGAGAGAGAAATCATCTTTGCAGGTATTTCACTTCTCAGCTTCTAACCCTTTTCCCCAGTCTCTCAAATGATAACCAGGTCAAGACAATGACAAAAAAAGAGTGGATGAGAAAGATTTGCACTTCATTTTCTTCATCATCATTCCTACAGGGAAACCACACTCTGTGCCTTTTGTATTTTCCCAAGATGTTGAGAGCAAATCAAATGTCTATAAAATAATACCAAAATTCCAAGGGGAACTAATATCCAAGGGTAGTCATATTTAATCTAGCAATGTGGATTTTATAAAGCAAAAAAAAAAATCCACCCTCTAGATTATTGCTATTCATCTTTAAGGGGTATATTCATGAATCAAGATTGGTCAAAGTAAGATTTCCTCATTTTTGTTCCATAGTCAGAAAGCCCAGCGAAGTCAATGTTGTATAGTGTGGTAGAAAGAGCACTAGATTTGCTGTCAAAGATTTAAGGTTCAGTTCTAATTTTTCTACCTTTGTGACTTGGGTAAGTCTTGGCAATTTGTCTGGTTCTCAATTTTCTCATCTACAAAATGAAGGACTTGGAAAATAAGACCTCTGAGCTCCTTTCCACCCCTAAATCATATTATCAACCTTCCTCCAATCCCCTATAATGCTAATTATGTCTCCAAAAGGGAAGAATTGCACTAGATGATCCCAATGGTCCTTACCATTGTAAAGGCAATCAGTAAATGAGAAGATCTCCACCCCCTCATTTGAGTAGGTTTCAGGTGGGGCTCCAGGAAGAGGCCCCAAATCCCTAACTACTAGGTGCTTAAGACAATGTGGGCGTGAAGCCCCCAGGGCCCTAAAGGGAGTTGCTAAGGCCAGAGCCAATGGTCTGTGCCTAAATTCTGGTCAATCAGATGATGTTGTAGTCCATCAGATGCCGGCTAAGGACTATATAAAAAGAGACAACAGAGTTGTTTGTTTGGGGGCTCTTGGCCACTCTGGTAAACCATAAGAGCCTCCTGGCTTGTAAATCCAGATGTTGATGCTTTCCTGGTAACTATGGATTGTGATTTGTTCTGTTTATATTGTGTATGTTTATAATTTGTTTGTATTTGCTCTGAAGTTCAGGGTGCTGGTTTTTCCTCCTGAACTAAGTGAATGATATTTGTACGTTGGATTGAAGTAAAATTGTTAACCCTTTAATGTTACTTTCCTTAATAAAGCAGATAAAAGAGCTTGTGCTGGCAGCATTCTTGTTGTTGGGCTTGTATTGGTCTTTCACCCCCACAGCAGCTGCTAGCCAAATTGTTGCTACAACTATTTAAAATTCTGCACCTGGTGATTAAGATTTGCCTTACTTGTTTCCTATATACCATTTGACTGGGACAATGGGTTGTCTTGTAGTTTAAAACCAGAATCCTAAAGCCTGAAATACTTAAACATATACTTTATCATATTCAACAGTAAAAGGGCAATCAGCCCTTGGAAAAAGACCAAATTGATATGACAGGAAAAGCAATGGGAGAACAAATTTCAGCTTCATAAAATTTAAGATGATATGCCAGCATGGAGCTCCACCAAAGGAATTCCCATGACTCTGTGAATCATAGTCCTTTCAGCAGGGCAATTGTTTGCAATTTGAAGAAATGTGTCTCCAAGGGAAGGAGGGAGGAGTGTCTGTGCTGGCAGAGGCAAGGTGAAGGTTGAGGATGACTATGAGTGTATGAGACAGGACTACATATGACCCCTAAATGCGCGAGGAAACTCTAATGTAACCTCAGCTCCACCACCCTCCTTCCTCCATAAAGATAAAGGCTGTCTAGCAACCCTCCTGTGGAACTGAAGCCAAGAAAAGCAAAATTCTCTGCTTTAGCAGCTACCCATATTTCCAGAAGCATAGATCACATGCTTCAAGAGGACGACCCTAGAAGTACTTCTTTCTTTTGTATTTGGGCAAGACTCCAACTTTCTATCTATCTATCTATCTATCTATCTATCTATCTATCTATCTATCTATCTATCTGTCTGTCTGTTCATCCGTCCGTCTGTCCATCTGTCTATCTATCTGTTTATTTATTTATTCATTTATTTTTAGTTTTCAACATTTACTTCCATAAGATTTTGAGTTCCATATTTTCTCCCCATCTCTCCCACCCCAAGACGGCATGTAAATTGATATAGGCTCAATATATACATTCATATTAAACCTATTTTCACATTAGCCATGTTGTAAAGAAGAATTAGAATCACTGGGAGAAACCACGGGAAACAAGAAACCAAAAAGAGAGAGAGAGAGAGAGCAAATAATATGCTTCGATCTGCATTCAGACTCCATAGTTCTTTTCTGGATGTAGACTGCATTTTCCATCATGAGTCTTGTGGAGCTGTCTTAAATCCTTTCATTGCTAAGAAGAGATCCAAGATTCTGATTTTCAATCTTCCTTAGAATCAGTCATCCCCAACCATAACAGTAGGTGATGCACTGAAGGCCTCCAAACCAAGGCCATTCCTAGAACCAGTCAGACATAAGTGAAGAGCCAAGCTTGTGACCTGGAAACCACTTAATTGTGCCTCAATGGCACCATCGGGAAAACTATGCGATTTAGACCCAAGCAGAAGGAATAACAATATCTAAAGGGTTGCATGAAAGTACGTTAGAGATTATCTAGTCAAACCCCCTGGTGTTACAGAAGAGGGACTTGCCAGAGATCAAGGATGATGACTCCACCTAAGAATCCTGAGATGTGAGACTCCACAGGGCAAAAGGAAGTGGAACCAGAACAGAAGACTTTGTTCATTTAATCAGTATATGCGGGACACAAACAAACCCCCTTAGAAAACTGAATAGCAGCCCAGACCCCCAAATTCAGCTCTGATTTTTTAGCAAATCTGTTTAGAAAATTGAACCAATTCACAGGGAGAAAAGAACACAATTTTCTATGGTTGCAGCTGTCTGTGTTCCTAGAAGACGCTGCCTCAGTGATACCTAAACTGCCACAGCCACACAGGACTGACAACCATTTGAGGTGCACCTTTGGCTAACTTAAGGATCGTTCATTCGACCATGCAGATGATACTTAAGGCAGCAAGAATGAAGCAATGACCTACAATCTGATTCAGCTTGATTCAACTCAATGGGTATTTATTAAACACTTCCAAAGTACAAGACATTGTGTTAGGTGCCCTCTGTGTAGTATAATGGAAAAAATGTTGGCTTGGGAGTCAGAGGACCAAGGTTCAAATCTTCACTTTGCCATTTCTACCTGTAGGATCTTAGGTAAGTTTCTTAAATTCTTTGAGTCACAGTTTCCTCATCTAGAAAATGAGTAAGTTGGACTAGATGACTTCTGAATTTCCTTTCATCTCTAAATTTGTGATCCTGTCCTCAAGGAGCTTACAATCTCCTAGAAGGAATACAATGCACACAGAGAAGTAAATTCAAAGAAACTCCAGGAGAGAGACAACAATAACAATTGTTAAAACCTATAAAAGGTGGCCCCTGAACTGAGCCTCGAAGCCAATAGAGATTCTAAGAGGCAGAAGTATGGGAGAGTACATTCCAGGCCCAGGAAATTAAAGAGGGAGGACATGGTACAAAGATAATAGACATGTCACATTCAGGAGAATGTCAATTAGGCTACTTTGTTGTTCTGTCATTTCATTTCCATGAGCCCATTTGGGGTTTTTTTTGGCAAAGATACTAGAGTGATTTTCCATTTCCTTCTTCAGCTTATTTTACAGATGAGGAAACTGAGGCAAACAGGATCAAATGACTTGCCCCAGGTCATATAACTAGTAGGCATCTGAGGCCCAATTTGAACTCAGGTCTTCCTGATGCCAGGCCCAGCACTCTATCCACTGCACCACCAAGAACATAAAGTATATATGGGTATGTAATATGACATAAGTCTGGAAAAGGTTGATGGGAGCCAAGTTATGAAGGCCTTTAAAGGTTAGGCTAAGGAGTTTGTATTTATTATCTTTAGGCATAGGAGGTCATTGAAGATTTTTAAGTAGGGGAGTGGCAGGGACAACTACTCTACTTAATTCCTAGGTGACAGGATAAAGGGCATACCTTCTCTGGGTCAGCCTTACTCTGATCAAGTTTCAAGGCTTTAAACCTCACCCTCCTTGGGTAAGTCACTTAACCTCAATGACCTTGCCTCTTCCTACCTTTCCATTCTTCTTACACTTACTTCCCAGGCACTCTATGATCCAACCATACCAGTCTACTTGCTGTTTCTCACATGCAACATTCCATCTACCAACTCCATGCCTTCACACTGCTGTTCCCCTTCTCACCTCTGCCTCTTAATTCTCTTGGTTTCTTTCAAGACTCAGCTCAAATCCAACCCTGTACAGGAGGTCCAGCCCCCTCCCTCACCTCTACACAGTTACTGGTGCCTTTCCCTCTAAAATCACCTTCCATTTACTCTTGTAGGTATTTATCCACATTTGTCACTTCCTCTATAAGAATGTGAACTCTTTGGAGGCAGGGACTATTTTTTTTACCTTTCTGACTGACTGAAGTTAGTGGGCCTCAGATGCTTCATCTATAAAATGGCAGTAATAATTATTTGAATTCAATAAACATTTTGTAAGTGACTACTATGTGAAGAGTATTGTATCTAATCTTCCTGGCAGCAGAGAACTGGATCAAATAATCTCTTGAAGCCCTTCCAGCTCTAAGTGATAACTCTGTGAGCAAGATAAACTTGGGTACATCTCAAAACAGTCAGCCCTTCGAAGACCAAATTTAAGAGGAATTCACAACAAGGTGACTCCCACTATTTATATGTAGTGACTTTGAAGGGTCTCTATTGGATTTCCCTCTGGTAATAACTAGCATAGGATAGATACTTGCTTTTATGGGTTATGCTCATTCTTTTTTTTTTTCCCCTCTACCTCTGTTATATGGTTCAGTAGCCTGTGAAATGTTTCCTTTCTGGCAAGCTCCCCAGACCCAGATCAATTAAGACAGGCGTCTTGGCCTTCCTGTCCAAAGCAGCTCAAGGCTCCTGCCCAAGAAACACTGCTATTGGCTTCAGGTTTGAGAGGGATCACCCAAGGTGCCCAGATGAAAGGGATAAGGCAGGAGCCAGGCCTCAGGGCAAGCAAATTCACCATCTGCAACCCAAATACCAAATACTAATGGTAGCTAGCATTTTTGGTTGTCTTTTTTTAAATTTTCATTTATTTAATTTTTAATTTATGGAACAGGACAAGTATTTCATAACAAACACAATATAATCAAAAAAGACGATTGCACATGAAATGGCAAATCTCTTTTGTACAACTTGCTATTTCTTTTAAATATATAATAAAGTTATATAAATTTCTTTTTTCCTCTCTTCCCCCTCTGCAAATTTAAAAAGCTTACATTATCACATTTAAGCCTCTATGAAATAACTAGTTATTATTACCCCCATCTCACTGATGAGAAAACTGAGGCTCCAGACCAAGAGAATATGGAAGTGAGGATTTCTTGTTCATGTCAACTTGTCTAGTGCCTCTTTCTCTCTGGGGTGGGGTTTTCTCCTCTGCAAAATGAAAGGGTTGGATTGGATGACAGTTCAACTTGTATTAACACAGCATTTTCTCAAACAATCTATGAGTGTAGTCGTGTAAGAATTAACATTCCTACTTTATACTTGAGGAAATGAAATCACAGAGAGCGTACCCGACTGGCCCATTACCATGCTGCTGGCAAGCAGCAGAAGTGACCCACAAACTGAGTCCTGCAGATTCCAAATCCATATTCCTTTAAGGGCCCTTAAAATATATTCAAATTTTAGGAATTTGAACCCTCCAAAGAAACTAGAACTCAGACTTTAGAAAACAAGCTAAGCAGGAGTATTCGACTTATTTTTTCTTTCTCTTTCCCTAAGATAAATTTCCAAGTCTTGCCAAAAAAAAGAATCCATCTGAAAAGTAGAATCACTATCAATCAGAGGACAAGAGGGAGCAATAGGTCTACTTACCCAACCCAAGAATTCATTTCCCTAGATTGTCCTTAGATAATGAGGCCAGAGTTTGCTAAGAGTCCAAGAAATGAACACACATGTCCTACTCTAGACATAAGAGCTCTATTTTTGAAAGCCTGAGCTGCCTAAGAGCAGGTATCTGAGGAAATAAGCCAACAACCCTTTGTTTCACTATTGAGACATAAGCAAACTGTGAAGCTCTCTACAAATTCCTCGGTGAAGAGCCACATCTAGGTATATGGGGAGAATGGTCAATTGCAGAGTCATGTTAAGCACTTAATCATTTGCCAACAGCTTTTTTCAGTGCTGGGAAATGAAGCCACAATTCCCAAGGTCAAAAAATATATCCTATGAGAATAAAAGACCCACTGTCCCAAGCTTGAGTTCTTGGAACCTCTTCCCCAATCCAATAAGCATTATATTAAGCCCCTCTCTGGCCAAGGTACTATGTTGGGTACTGGAGATAGAAAGAAATTTTTTTAAAAAGTTCTTTCCTTCATGTAGTTCACATTACCCAATGCCAGATCTTGGGGCTCTGAAAAATACAAAGAAACTAGCTCTTCTCAACTTCTCATACTCAAATTACTCACCAAAATTATGATCACAGAGGCAAAGCTAAGCAGCATGTATGTCCTCTCCAAGTTCCCTTGTTTTCATTGTTCAGTTGTTTCAGCTGTATCCAACTCTTCCTGACACCATTTGGGGTTTTCTTGGCAAAGATATTCGAGTAGTTCACCATTTCCTTCTCCAATTCGTTTTACAGATGAGAGACTGAGGCAAACAGGGTTAAGTGCCATGCCCAGGGTTGTGCAGCTAATAAGTGTCTGAGGCCAGATTTGAACTCAGGAAGATGAGTCTTTCTGACTTCAGGCCTGGTACTCTATCCCCTGTGTCACCTAGCTTTCCTGACAAAGCTAGGAGTAGATGATAAAATGCAGAGATCCTGACAAGCAGTCCAAAACTCTGCACAAGTAAGACAATTCACTCAGGTTCTCAAGGAGACTGTTGATCACTTGAGACGTTATGAATAAGAAAAGCAATAATAGCTAGCACTTATGTAGTGCTTTAAGGTTTGTAAAGCAGTTTGCATATGTTATCTCATTTGATCATAACAAAAACCCTATAAGGTAGGTGCTTTCATTATCACCATTCTATATATGAGGAAACTGAGGCCGAAATTTGCCCAAGGTCACGGAGCCAGTAAGCGTCAAGAGGCAGAATTCAAATTCAAGTCTTCCCAGTTCCCACACCCAGCGTCTGTACCATCTATAATAGACAGACTGAATGAACCCGGATTGAACACTAGAGATATCCAGGATGTGATGAGATTGGAAAAAAGCCTGAAGGAGCTAGGGGAGGTTTCAAGAAGGAGGTAAGAGTTGGGTGGTTAGAAATGAGGGAAGGAGGCATCCCAGGCTCTAGCATTCATGAAATCCTGGCCCAGTTTACTCGCTCCTCAATAGAAGGAGTTTTCCCTCTTCCAAACACTTGGCTGGGGTCCATTCATAGATCACTAAACTGGTAGATCATGAATTACCTGACTGGTGACATTTCTGTCTTCGGTATGTGCCAACATGGTTAACCATGGCCTGAGGCGTGCAAATCAGCACTGTAGGCAGGACATTAAAAGCCTAATTTCCTGACTCAGCCCTGATTATTTCCTGAGCTAGACCTCCAGGGCTGATGCCACCCTCCCTGAGAGCATTTCCTCTCCCTTACTGGGAGGCCCTTGGAATAAGTAAAACTGCTCACTTTTTAACTTTCACAAAACACTTTCACGCCTCCTCTCTCATAAGCTCCTCATAGAAACAGTTTGAGAAAGGCAAGTCATGATAACGTTTTGTGGATTTTAAAGCACTGGATAAGTATGAGGTCTCATTACTATTGTATGATCCATGGTACAGTGGAAAGAATATTGGAAAGATGTCAGGAGACCCATATCCTGACCCCAGTTCTGTCAACTTTTGTAATAGTAGGTAAGTCATTTATTTCCCTTCTTTGGGCCTAAATTTCCTGAGCTACAAAATGAAGGGAATTGGACTACCTAATGTCTAAGGTCTGATCTAGTCTGGACATTCGATGTTCTAAAGTTCCTTCCAGTTCTAACATTCTACATTGTAAGGCCTTCTCAGATCTTACTTTCTATGTTCGAAAGTTGCTCCATGCCCTGAGGTCTCTTCTGACATTTAATATTCTAATAGCCAGCAGTTCTAACAGTCTGTGTTCTAAGGTCCTCTCCAGCTCTAACATTGATGATTCTTTCCTGGATGTGCACACGCTGCTGTCTCTCACCAGAGCCTGCCCTACTCACCCAAGCTGATGCCCTATTATACCTGAACCCTTCATTTCCCCAAACCAAAGCGACTCCTTGAAAGTTGGCGCTATGGACTTAGAAAACTTTAACCTTTCACTTTCAAAATGCCAGTGACTAAGTCATCCTGGAAGAAGTCCACTAGTGCCAGGACATTCTTTGGGCTCAAGTATAGGGAACTGTTGTGTGAGTCTCTCCAAGGATTGTGTGTTGTGTAAAAAAGCAGCCCAAGGGCAATACCACTGAATGTCAGAGCAGGGATAGCAGACTGGCAGACCTAGAATTTTCCCTGTCATGCCCCTCACCAACAATTCAATCAATCTAGGATAATGGGACCAGAGAATTTTGAGCTATAAGGGATCTCTGAGATCATCTAGTTCAGTGACCTCAAACTAAAAGAGAAACAGAAAACCACAAACTGACATTATCTATGTTATATTGTACTTTGTTTGGTTAAACATTTTCCAATTATATTTTAACCTAATTAGGGCTGCACTTGGAGAGTTTTGGAGGTAGATTGCTATAGGAGTTTGACACCTCCAATCTAGTCTAACCTCCTCATTCTGTGTCTGAAGAAACTGTAGCAATTACATTCATTTCAGTTGAATTCAATGAATACTTAAGTGCTGAATATGTGCAAAGTATCCATTTAAAGCAATGGATATAACTGATGAAGTTTGAGCTTCTCTTCAGAGAACTGAAAGAGTACAGAATTTGAGAGCTGGAAAGGACCTCAGTGGCTATCAGTTCAACCTATACATGAAGGAATCCCCAACATAACATGCTGTACTGATAGTCTGTCCATCTGCTTAAGAACCTGGGGGCAGGGGGATTCAGGACATCCTGACTAGAGGGCATATCCTTTCTCTGTGACTCAGCTCTTCTTTGGTCTTCATTCACAGATAGAAGTAAATAAATGCTCCAGATCTGGAACAACTTTCACCACTCAAAAGAAAGTGATAGTTTTAAATGCTCTGCCTCTAAATTGAAGGCAGCCCAGACTAAAACAATATAGGACATGGCCCCTCAGCCAATGTCATCACTGCTATATTGGCCTGGTCCAGATGAGCCACATGTTTTTAATTAGAAATTCCAATATCCTCGCCCTCCATGTAGCATCTCTTGGGCCAGCCAGTTTCTATCAGTCACAATTCTAACTCAAAACTCAAAAAAGTCTTCCTAAAATCTCTACTACCTGCCCTCCTACCTCCATCCCCAAAGAAGTTCTTTAAGGCTTTCGCAATTTTAATTCTAAAGATGGGAAAGTGGAAAAGTGAATACAAAATGTGCTTGGTTACCCACTGTCCCTCCTGGCCATTTCTACAAGAAAATCTTGGCATTTACAAGATTTTCTACCCTTAAGAGAGCCCTGCCACTTGCCAATATGAAGACACAATATATTATACAGAAAAGAGCCCTGGATTTGGAGGCAAAGGACTGGGCTGTATCCTGGCTTTTGCTCTCTCCAATCAGAGTGGCTTTGGGAAAATCACTCTCCTTCTCTGATACTCAGTTTCTCTAGATATAAAGGGGCTAACCTAGATTATCTCTAGCTTTTCTAGTTCTAAATGCTATGTTCCTATGGATGTACATCTCATAATTACTTATTCTAAAAAAAAAATCCAAAAAATTTAAAAAAAAAAACCACTTTCAAGCTGTGATTGAACTCCCTAGCTCAAAACATCCACTGTGACTCTGTGGCAAAGGAGGCTTTCTGACACAAAGGAATAACCTTCTAGTATTACCTGCTGCAGGAAAAGGTAAAGAGAGGGGACTGCATTTTAAAGGCCGGGCCAAGAAAAAGAGAGGGGGTGAGGAGGAACCCAAATCCTTAGAGAACTTAGCCCTGATTGTTCTTTTCTTCTCTGGTTCCTTTTCTCCTTCAGATGGTACATGAATGATTTGATTCCAGTTTATCCCAAACAGAAGCTTGGGATTAGGGGTTTGCTTTTTTTGGTTAGCTTTTGGGGTTTTCTGGGGGCACCAGAAGGGCCATGGTGTATGGGGAACAAAAACTTTGCCTCTTCCCTCTGAAGAGACTAAAGACCCAAAATAGGAATATTTAGGAGGTTCTTTTCTTCCTCTATTTTCTGAGCAAAGGAGAGTAAGGATAATTCCAACAAAAACAAATTAGCCTTGAGTGGCACGCTATAGTCTTGTCAGTGTGTGTCTTTCTCACTGGTACCAGGTTCTACACTGTGCTCCAAAGTTGGCAGTTTCCTACCCCAGAATATCATATTGCACTACCTGGCATGCCCTTTTCCATTTGGTTTGCATATGTATGAGAGATTTCCTCATTCTTACCACTTCTCCCCTCCACACACACCCAACCCCTCCTATCCAATGTCATCACTGCTATATTGGCCTGGTCCAGATGAGCCACATGTTTTTAACTAGAAATTGCAATATCCTCACCCTCCAAGTAGCACCTTTTGGACCAGCCAGTTTCTGCTATCAGTTACAATTCTAACTCAAAACTCAAAAAAGTCTTCCTAAAATCTCTACTACTTGCCCTCCTACCTCCATCCCCAAAGAAGTTCTTTAACTAAGGCTTTCACAATTTTAATTCTAAACATGCTGCTGGGAATGCAGTACTGTGTCTGGGAGGGTTTTTTTTTCTTTCTTCCAAGAGCTTCCACTAGGAATGATACTAGCAATCTCTAAAGGACAAAGACTTAAAATTAATATGGAACTTTTACAAGTGCAACTTTCTCCTTTATCTCATTTCTCCAAAAAGAGGGCATGCTAATTGCACAGAAAGAGGAAGCCATAATTACTCTTTGGTATTTGCACATTGCCTGGGAAGAAAAACTCAACCACTGAAGTAAAATTACAGCTTCATACAACCCAATCTGCATTTCTAGCTTCTCAGAGGAGCCTTGAGGATCAGGAACACAGCAGGAAGTAGAAAGAATTGCCCAGAAAGCATCCCCCCTCCAACCTTTCTCTTGAAAACAGGAGGGAACTTGCAAGATTGAGCTGCGAATGTGAAGACACCAGTAAGGAATCCTTCATCCAGGCTGAAAAACTGGGAACTGACTCAGTCTTTCAAGAAGCTAATTGAGCTCAGTTGCCAGCCTCAGTTTTTCCACGTGAAGTCTCTTCTGAGCTGAGATGGGGGTGGGGGGCGAGGAGAAAGCAGAGGGACACATTTTTTCCATCTGTAACATGTCTCTGGCTCCGAGCTCCCAGTTTTGCTCAGCACACCCACATTTGTTTGTCTTTTTGCACAAAGCATTCTATTTACAGTTTAAAAAACTTTCGAATGGTCCCCAAGCTTACTTGCCGACTCAGCACATAGTTGAGCACACTCGGTCCTCCTAAAGAAGGCAGCCTTGATATACAGCAAGGAAGAACCATGGCTGGGGGAAAAATGGAAGGTTTCTGCTTGATCCGGTAATATAGGGGATTACTTTTCCCAAGAAAGGCAGAATAAAAAGTCAAGGGCTCAACTTTACACCCTGGTCTGGGTTAATGTTACTTTTCCTCAAACATGAGACCCATAGATTCTAGATCTAGACGTAGAAGGGACCTCAATGGCCATTTCATCCAACATCTTCACCTTATAAATAAAGAAACTGAGGCCCAGGGATGTAAAGTAACTTAGTTCTTTTCTCTATTATTACAGAAGCAAAGGGCATTCAGTTCAGTCCTATGAAAAACAGATGCTCCAATGAGGCCAGATCAGGAATGGAATGGAGAAGGCATCTGCGTGAATACCATAATGGAACTGGACAAAATTAGGACTAGAGCTCAGCCCCTAGAGAGCATCTGGTCCAAGTCCCTCGTATTAGAGGCAGCTAAGTGATGCAATGAATAGAACACTGGGCCTGGAATCAGGGAGATCTGAGCCCAGACTCAGACATTTAATGGCTGTATGACCCTGAGCAAATCATCAAACTTTTCTCTATCTCAGTTTTCTCGTCTGTAAAATGGGGATACTAAGAGCATCTACTTCCTATGGTCGTTGTAAGAATCAAATGTGATATGTAAAAGCATTTAGCACAGTGCCTGGTACATTGTAAGTTTCCTTCTCATACTACAAGTGGGGAAACTGAGGCTCAGAGGGGAAAGGAGATTGACTGATCTGATGTCGTAGATTTGAAAAAGCATCAGAACTTGGACTAGATCCCAGGTACCCTGATTCCTGGACCAGTGTTCCTCCATCACATGTTACACTGCCCCTCCCCCCAGATAGTCTTGGAAATCATTTTTATGACAACCACGCTAATACAACAGAAAGTATTTTCCCCCTCCCCTCAATCCAGTTTCATGCTAGAGAAATTTGACCCATATAAGATGGGAGAAAGGGAAAAGGAAGAAGCAATGTCTTAACTAGCCATTTTTGCACCTGAGGCAGGTGGTTTGAAACAGGTGTTTGCTGGGGATGAGGAGCGTTCATGATCCAGGACAGCTACTTCTGGAGAGATCCCTGTCTAGTAGTGAGGAGGGGGGGACAAACCATGATGTGTGGCTGCCATCCTGCAGCTTTCCATTTAACTAATTATTCCTGCTAACCGGGTGCTAAGTTCAATTGTTCTATGCTGTTAAAGGACTAAAAATATTACCAGCAGCGCTCTAAATTCCTTCTAAATTTCATCACACCAGAGCAAAGCCCTGGCGATCCAGGGAACTGTAGTTTCAGTTCTTGGGAAAGGAACAATGTTAAGAGGACTTTGTATGGATATTTATGAACTACAAATGTATATAATGTCTTGAAATTCTAAGATCCATGGAATTGATGATGCTGAAGACACCAAAGCAAGATCCTTCAAGAAATGTCAACCTCAAGAAAACGTACTGAATGAGTA
This sequence comes from Phalanger gymnotis, assembly GCA_028646595.1. Classification (NCBI taxonomy): domain Eukaryota; kingdom Metazoa; phylum Chordata; class Mammalia; order Diprotodontia; family Phalangeridae; genus Phalanger; species Phalanger gymnotis. The sequence continues at coordinate 127,639,846 of CM053625.1, read as the reverse complement.
GTCAGACAACCTGAATTCAAATCCTACCACTATTCCTAACTATGTGACTTACGCTTCCTTTTTTTAATTTATTTTTTTTTAGTTTACAACACTCAGTTCCACAAGATTTTGAGTTCCAAATTTTCTCTCCCTCCCTCTCCTTCCCCCTTACCCCCCAAGATGGCACGTAATCTGACATAAGTTCTACATATAACTCCTCATTAAATTTATTTACATAATAGTCAAGTTGTAAAGAAGAATCATAACCAATGCAATAAATCATGAGAAAGAAGAAACGAAACCAAAAAAGAAGGAAAGAGAGAGAGAGAGAGAGAGAGAGAGAGAGAGCGCAAGTAGTTTGCCTCAATCTGCATTCAGACTCTGTAATTCTTTCTCTGGATGTGGATAGCCTTTTCCATCATGAGTCTTTTGTAGTCTGATTGGGAGCTTGCAATGATGAGAAGATCCAAGTCTATAAAAGTTAATGACTTATGCTTTCTGAGCCTCAGTTTCCCCATCTGTAAAATTAAGAGTTTGTACTAGATAACTTCCAAGTTTCCTGCTAGCTCTAAATCTACATTACTGAACCCTCCCTCAAGTAGTACTATCTGTGTTGGGGATGACACACCCTCCTAGCCAGGAAGAAAAGTGAGATGTACCTAAGAAGTCCTATCTAGCAAAGAAATCTGTGAAAACTCTGTCAACTGATGGCAGTACACCTATAACAAAAGGATTGTTTTGAGAGGCGATGTAGAGGAGCAGTACTTTCCCAAAGATTTGACTCCAGGAATCTGTGCCTTAGCTACAAAATAACCAAAACAGGTATGAAAAAAAATTCAAAATGGTTTAAGTTTTCATGTGCTTTGCTTATATGGGAAGTTATGTTTGTGTGATAAGATACTTTTGGATAGTATAGGAGGGAAGGAAAACGTGAGTGACCTTTTTTGTGGGTGGCCTTTTAAAAGAAATTTAGAATGCACTTCCATCTCATGAGAAGCCTGCAGCTTCTATCCTTAAGATAAAGTTAAGGGAGCAGCTATCAATAACAGATTTTTCCTGGAGAGGCGGGGTCCAGTTTAGTCAAGAAGAGTTCAACCAACTCTGAACTGATTAGGTAAAGAGGGACCTCCTCTCTATGACAGAGAAAAGGATATATTCATATATATATATATATGTATATATATATGTAAGAATATAGTTTAGTCACAGGTCACATAGTGAATGAGGGACTGAGATAATACTAGAACCCAGGGCTCCCAATACTTCCCTTTGCCAGCAGGTGCCACCATTGAACACATGATGACTAAAGACTGAAAATTTCTTCAATTTGAAGCTTGGGGTCCAAATAAATAGATAAATAAACAAATGTCCATATTTATCCATTCATTAAGTTAAATACTTCACTGAATGAGTTTGATTACAATGAGGGATACCTGAATCAAGGATCACAGGAAAGATCCCTGAATTATGTTCTAGGGCATGTAATGTTTAAATAGAGATAGCATAAGCAATAATTCCCAGGATCTTTATGTCACTACCTTTTGCTTATTTGCCTCTATGGACATATATCATATGCGTTAAGTATGTTAACAGTTGAATTGCCCTAGTTGTAAGGAAATGTAGCAGCAGTAATTTAAAACTGTTTGACTTTTTAAAAATGGGTTTAATGTGTTCTTTCATGTCGACCTCAGTCTCCCATTCTGCAAAATGGTGTTCAACCAAATCATTTCTAAGATCTCTTTCAGCTCTTACCTTCTATATTCTACATAGTAAGATCCTATGTTCTAGGGTTTCAGATATTTCTGACATTCTATGCCTCTATGATTTGTGTTATATAAGGGCATTATGGTATTGGTGAATGACCACACCTGTGCCTTGCAGTCTGGTACTGCCCAACCTTCCTCTACATTATGAGATTTTTCTCTTCCATCAACCCTGACTACTGAAAACCTTTGAAAGCTGAATGAAGGTAAGATTGTAAAAGCTATTTCCTTTTTCAAGAAATTTATGGAAAAGTAAGCTTCTTGCAGCTGCCTTCTTTCTTTTATCTAGATATCAGGATGGAAAACCTCGCTGACCATCCAAAAATAGCAGTTTATTCCCTCTCTAGCACGTGTGAGAATTCTGCTTATCCATGGCTCACATCTTGCCAAGAATTTCTCCAGAGGTTATACCTTATCTCTTCTTGTATCTGTCTCTGTCTCCCCCTCTGTTTTCAAGATGCTGTCAGTTTCTTTGGTTCAAAGATACTCCCCCCCTCCCCCATCAGCCCCTCAGTGGGCTAAGCTCATACCCTCTAAAACCCACAAAGTTTTGGAGAAATTAGTCCTGATAGAGAAACACTATTCAAAGAGTGGTTTCTCTGAGTGAGATCTGAGTCACCAGAGGATAGTGAGATTCCAAGCTTACATGAAATTATTCGAGACAGGGTGATAACATCTCAACCAGCTGCCAAAGAGCCAAAGCTAATGGGGCAGTGTATCCAAGACCTTTGTTCATCTGTTCTCCAAAGTATCTGCCACATCCAAGAGCAGTCCTAGCCAAGCTAATTAAGCTTGTGTTCACCTTCCTTATTACCTTTCCATGATCCTTCAGCACACTTAGTTATATGACAGCCTGGTTAAGCATAGGGGCAGCTAGCAGGTGACATTGAAAGAGTGTTGGACTCACAAACAGGAAGACCTGAGTTCAAATCCTGCCTCACACCATATAAATGCTAACTACTAGGTTACTGAGCATACCTTCAGAGGAACCCTCTGAAGTGATCATCCTCAGTTATTGAGGGGGTTTAGAAAGAGCACATGTGTGCATATGGAGTGAAGACTTGGAAGGGGAACCCATGTTTGTTTAATACTGAAATTTTACAGGGAAGGAGGTGCTAGGGGAGGAGAAGGACCTATTCATATTATTTCATATTATTTCCTAGTTTTCACAAAGGAAAGATGTTTCTGTTGATATGGGCATACATGGACCAAGTACCGTACAATTTGGCATTTTCTGCCTCCGGTGGTGAGAATTACAGAAAGCTTTGAAGGCAGAGAAATAACATTCAGGGTAACATTTGCCCAGTGGGTAAGCCAAAGGGCTTGGATTTTACCTGGACTCCAAGTTGTACCCTCAAATCAATCTCTCAGAGCCTTCCAAGAAAGCAATTAACCATATAAGAGCTTATTATGTGCTAATAAGAGGCCGGAGAAGCCCACAGGCCCTCCTTCTCCCTCAGGGAAAATGCATATTTTTCACTGTAACCCTTTGGAGACACCTGTTCTCTAACACGGAGTTTATATTCCTATTATATACTCCCTAATCATATTTATATTATATTCATCTTTTTCTATGTCTTATCTCTCCTATGAAATATTAGTGGTGTAATGGAAAGACTGCTGGATGTGGAATTGGGAGAAACTTGGGATCAAATCTTTCCTACAACACTGACTATCTCTGTAGTCTTTGGAAATTGTCTTTCTGGGCACCTCTCACACCTGAAATACCTGCCTCATGAGGTTATTTGTAAGGAAAGGACTCTAGAAATAAGAGGGTTTTTTTTTAAAAAAATTATTAAGTGACTGGGGTGGACAGTGGGGAGGCAAAAACTGTGGCATATTTATCATTTTATCTCACACACACCCCTCCCCAGCATCTAGCACCATAAATTGTAATAATAATAACAGCATTTATATGGTGCTTAGGCACTTTATAAATATTATCTCATTTGATAAGCACCTAATAACTATTTGATAAATGAATAAATGAACAAATAAAAAAGTGAATGAGTGCATGAATAAATGAATGAATTATCTGATAAGCTCAGAGCTCTGACCCTCTTGGTGGGAATTTTAGGCAAGACAGAAAGGGAAGGCAGCAGATGGCAGGCCAGGATCTCCAGCAGGAGATATTTTTGGAGAAAGGCAGGGCCTTGCATCACCCCTCATCACACATTAAATGTGCAGATCACTTGTTCTGCCTTTATTTGGGTCAGCTCAGCCATCACCCCTCAGCATCTTAATATACACATGGTCTGTACAAAGAGACTAATAATTAACATCTGGCAAACTCTTGAAATCAGATGAGCAGATAATATGTATTTAAATAGAGAGTGAAAAAAAGAGGAAATAATTATAGAACAACCCCTCCGTGTGCAGAAATAGAATCTTTCATCAAATGATCTTGAGGAACTGACAAAGCCCCTGGATAGCAAAGCAAAGATCTGTTGACATCTTACTATATTCTAAGCAACTTTCCCTCACTGGTAGCACTTGTTCTTAAAGCCCAAGCTTCCTGTTTTACTTGTCTCATCTTCAAGTGTCAGTCTTATGGAGGGAAAAAACACAACACTGAAAAGTGTGTTTCCCATTGCCCAAGTACATGTGTGAATCTTTGAACATACTGCTCCTTCATCCTGGCTCTGACATGAGCTACCTCACAAACACCCTGTATTCTTTCTCTTTTAATTTTTTTTTTTTGGAGAGGGGAAGGCAGGGCAATTGGAGTTAAGTGACTTGCCCAAGGTCACATAGCTAGTAAGTGTGTCAAAGTGTCTGAGGCCAGATTTGAACTAAGGTCCTCCTGACTCCAGGGCCGGTGCTCTACTCACTGTGCCACCTAGCTGCCCCAAACACCCTGTGTTCTGAAGAGGGAGTATGGTCCAGTGGCTAGAGCCAGTGGCACTGGCATCAGAAAGATGCCCCTCTGACACTTACTAGCTGTGTAACATGGTGGTACAATGAGAAGAGTTACTACCTTTGTGGTATTAGGCAAATAACTTCACCTCTGTGGGCCTCAGTTGATTCATCTATAAAAGAGATTGTTGGGCTAGATGGTCTCTAAGGTACCTTCCAGCTCTAAATCTATGATCCTATGCACCTCTCAGAGCCTTGGAACAGTTTCCTCATCTGTAAAATGAGGATAATAATAGCACTGCCTTCACAGGATTGTTGTAAGAATCAAATGATGTATGTGAAGTTTTTTGGCCTAAAAGTTAAATTGCTATATAAGTGAAATCTATTGTTAGTGAATCCAGAAATGCGAGATTATATACAATAAAATGTGTATGTATGTGTGCACATATACATATATAATATATAGGTGTGATTTTACAGTATATTCTATCCCACTTACATATATAGTCATATAATGTCATCCATATATAATGTTACATGTCATTCATATATATGTATAAGGAGAGAAAGAAGGAAGGAAGGAAGAGAGAGAGAGAGAAAGAAAGAGAAAGGAAGAAAGAAAGAAAGAAGAGGTAGTGTGGTGAGTGGTTAGAGGGCCAGCCTTGCAATAAGACCTAGATTCACATCCTGCCTTTGACACATCCTACCTGTGTCTATGGATAAGTCATAATCAGTCTCTAAGGTTGTAAATTACAAATAAACTACCAATTCACCATGGAGGGGAAGATGTTTCCAGACCAGGATTTTCACGTACTAAAGAAAACACAGATCTGAACGAAAAGAAAAAAATACACATGCTCACATGGAGAGACTTTACTTCTTTAGAATTCTTACATTTAAAAGATGAATAGTGACATCATGGGGTTTTTTTTTTTTGGTTGTTGTTCTTTAAAAAAAGTTATCTCCTATAAACTGAATAACAGTGATTCACCATCAAAGCCAGACTTATTCCATTTCATTCCAGAGTCCTGTGCTCCTTTGGTAAGAGCACCACCTCCCACATGGGCTTCTTTCATCCCCCACAGCAGGATCTGCCATCCAGTGTAAGCATCCGAAAATGTCACAAAATGGAAAGCACATTCTCAGTCCCAGTTCAGCCCTCCAATAGACAGATATGGACGGATGACAATAAACTCATATGGGACATTGCCAGGTTATTGATTTCCTTCAAAGGCACGTATCACTGTCCCATTGATTACCTTTAATTACTGAAAAGATTCAGAAAAAGTATGGGGCAGAAGACTAAAGACACAAAAGAAAAGTTTGGATATCCTTGATATCAAAAATTGGAGAGAGAAAAGAGAGGAAGGAAAGCAACTCCCTCTGGATCTATCACTACAAAAATAATATGGCTATAATTTCCCCATAATATTGCTTCTCACTTCACACAGAGGAAGAAGGTTTCTGTTGACATAGCGTACATGGGCCCAACACTATATTTTGGCACATCCTGTTATTTGGTGTTATATGAAGCTTTGAAATAGAAAAAAAGCTGGCATTCAGAATAACATGGGAACAAATTCAACTCCCTTTCATAAGCATGCGTTATGTACAAGGTCCTGTGTTAGAAGTTAGGAATATGCCCCTGCCCGTTTCCCCCACCAAAAACAAACAAACAAATTCAGTCCCTTGACTCAAGGACTTTTTCCTCTACAGCGGACATGAAATTTGAATGTAAATAAATGATGTAAACTAATTTGAAGAAGGCAGAGATCATTAATATCAGGAGTATAAGAAAAGACTTCACATAGGAGATAGCACCTTAAAGGAAGCTAAGGATTCCAAGACTCAGAGGTCATAGGGCACATGCCATGCAAATGCATGGAGGCAGGAAACTGTTGGATGCCTGAGTGTAGAATACAACATGTAATCCATTTGGCCTGGGTAGATCCTGTATGAAGGGGCACAAAGTGAAATAAATCTGGAGAGGCAGGCTAAAGCCGTATTCTGAAACGATATAATGATTTAAATCCCAAACGGAGGAGTTTATATTTTGTTCTAGAGACAATAAGAGCCTCTGAATATTGAGTGGGGTAACATGGTCAGCACTGTGCTTTAGCAAGGGGTTGAGAAACCAGAATCAGGAATATCAATTAAGAGGTTGCTATAATAGTCCCGAGTAGAGCCGAGAAGAGACTGAACTAGAGAGGCAGCAGTATAAATGGAGAGACAGGGACAGAGGCAAGAAATGTGGAAAAGGCCAAATTGACAGGACTTGGCATCTAATTGGGTATGGGGGGTGAGAGGGAAGAGTCAGGAATTACTCTGAGATTGCAAATCTGGGTGACTAAGAGGAAAGTGATTACCCCAATAGAAAGGAAAATTTGGAGAACGGGCAATTTTGTGGAGAGGCGATGAGGGAAAAAAAGTTTTATTTTACTTTTTAAATTTGAGCTACTTATGGAAGATTTAGGGGAATAAGTCCAGCAGGCAGTTAGTGATGTGGGACTGGAGCTCATGAGAGAGAGAGATTAAGGTTAAATTTATAGATTTGGGAGTCATCTGCATAGAGAAGATAATTGAGCCCATAGGAGCTGATGAGATCACTGAAAGAGACAGTATAAAAAGAGAAAGGGCCCAGGACAGAGCCCTAGAGGATACCCATATGTGGGGGGCGGGACATGAACGATGATCCAGCAAAGAATCTTGGGAAAGAATAGAGAGCAGTGCCACGAAAGCAGAGGGAGGAGACAATCTCCAGGAGGAGGGGGTGGTCATCATCAACCAACTGGAGTGAAGAGAGAGGGAAAGAGGAGGGAGGGAAAGGGAAAGGGGAGGGTAAAGAGGGGGAGAAGGTACATGGGAGAACAAGGAAGCAGAGCAGTTAATTGTCTGTCCTCATCACTATAAACCTCTCTCCAAGAGCCTGACTATTCAAGAAGGACAGGGAGAAGAAGCAGGAAAAAAATCAGATAATAAATGTGGGAGAACTTTGACAAAAGCATAAAACAGCTCTACAAAGCATTGTTTTAACCACTGAGAATCATTCCTGAGTAATGAACAATGAATTAGGAAAACCTGGGTTCAGGTCCTGCTTCTGGACCCTACTAGCTCACGCAAAAGTTACTTAAACTCCCCTACGCAACTAAGATTGTAAGTTACAAATGAGTTTCTGATACACATTTGTGAAGAGAATTTACACACAGGGAGTTCCTCATACTAATGATATCACAAAGACCCTCTTCCCTCTACCACCACCCCCCAAATTATCAGTATTAGAGGTTCCTTGCTCCTTCACGATTAACCAATGGTACTACTAACTAGGACAATAAATGAAGCTTCCTGGCCTTGTGCCAAGTCCTCAATGGGACTGTTATTAGCCCATGAAAAAATTATCAATGAATGACTGTTTCATCATGCTACAATCCCTTCTGCCCCACCCCTCCGTAACTCAGAGGAAGGGGAAGGGCAGCCCTAGGGTCCCTGCACAGAACTGGGAGCATCAAGAAGGATGGAGAAGGAACAGCTTGGGGGAGGAGGCTGGAGATGGGTGAAGAGAAGGGAGAAATAAAAGAATCAGCAAAGCTTGGCCAAGTTAGAACCAAGGGAGGGGCCATGGTGAGAGTCCACAAAAATCTGAAGGGTGGGGTGTAGGGGTGGGAATTTCATGAGGCCAGAGGACTTCAAGTGAGAGCCAGCCATTCAAAGCAATGAGATGGAAATAAAAGAAGGAAAATTTAGATTTGATACCAAGAAAAAACGCTGGACAGTGACAACTGCTGTACCATGCATAGCCTCTGGAGGATGACTAGAAACCCCACCCACTTTGAGAAATCTAAAATTTAAGCAAAGAAATAAAAGTATCAGAGAGCACATTTCCACTGTGAGTGGTAGAGGGACTAGATAATCTAGTTGATTTCCTACCTAAGTTGTTTGGAGAAACATGGAAAAGTCTTCTTTGCCAATGTTACTGATTCAGTGGAAGATTTATTACTTGTGAAAGCTTCCCCCCCCTCCACCCACTCACTCCCAGATTCAAGTATTCTTCAAGGGAGATAGTGCAAAAAGAAGTCACATGACTTTGTGCTGGCAATGAAATTAGGACAATATGACCTCAATTTCCAAATATTGGGGTCATGTTTCATTTTTCATACACTCTCTCCCCATTAAAATATTGAACACTTTTCCCCCCAAACAGCCAAAGACTAAATCTTACTTTCCATTCTTTCATTGGCCAAAAAGGAGGCCAAAAAGAAAAAAGAAAGCTGTTATGGAATAACTCTAAAAACATCTGGCAAAGGGTCCCGAGTGAGTAAAGAAAAAAAAGTCACTTGCATATACCTTTTTCCATTTTCTCTGGGTTTCAAGCCCTAAGCCATCAACTCCAGCAATGAATTATCATATCCAAAACCAGGAACAAGCCCTTTTGAGGGATGACTGGGGAAAGAAGGCTTGCTTAATAAGATCATCAATTCTCTGTCACCCCCATTTCTTTTCAATGAGGTTTTTTGTTTTTGTTTCAGCCCCTAAAAACCCAATCAACAGAGAATTCAGGCAAAGTATAAAGTAGCAAAGGCACTGGTTTCTTCTCTCTCAAATTCCAAACATGATATTTCTCCATTCCCTTCAGAACCTTACCCAAGTTCTCAGACTGTAACTAGGAGCAACTGTTACAGACTGGTCAAACTATCTAATTCAGACTAATAGGCAGGTAAGCCAAGACATCTTTCATTCCCCATCTCCTTCCTGGCCTTCCTTCCCTTACTATTCTCAAAAGAAATTTGGAACCAAAGTATCCTAGAATATCAGCAGTGGAAGGATCAAAGAATTTAGAAGTGGAGGTGGCTTTAAAGATCTTCAGATTATAGATTGAGAGCAGGAAGGGACTGTAGACTAACACAAACTCTTCCTTCAACAGAGGAATCTAAGGTCCAGACATACAAAAAATTCACCCAAGGTCACACAGGTAATAAGCAGTTCAAGAGCTGGGATTTGAACCCAAGGTCTCTGATTTCAGATCCCAACCTCTTTCAACTATTCCACACCCCATTTAGTCCAAGGCTTTCATTTTACAGAGAGGGAAACTGAGGCCCAAAGTGACATGATCTGACCACTGTGAGTTAGTAGCAGAGTAGTTATTTGAACCTGGGTTTCCTGGCTCCCACCCCAGTCCAGTAATTTGTCTGCTCTCCTCCAAGAAATAGAGCTGTCCCCAGTATCCTTGGTACAGCTTCCTCTTTCCAACAACCAAAAGCAAAATGTACCAGGATTTCAGAGAACATTTCCATTAAAAAAAAGATGACTACCAAACTTTGTTTCATTTATAAAATTGGGGCGGGAGAGGATTTGAGGAGGGGCTGGTAAATAGTAATGTGAAGAAAAGATGCTGTCCATTCACAACTGCTTTTGTTGGTTGTAGTGTTCAGTAGAGTCTGACTCTGTGATCCCGTGGACCATATTCACAACTGTTAGTAACAGGAAAAGTAATCCCTTTCAGCCCCACCTCTACTAACCGGATAAACCTTTTCTTGGATGAATCACTAGAGCATATTAAAAAGCAAAGTATTTAGAGAAAAGTAGTAAGATAGCCCTTCTGTCACAGATTTGTGACCTGGGCCAAGTCACTTCTTTCCCTTGGACCACAGCTCTCCTTTTGTAAAGTGAGGATAAGATCGCTCTAAGATTCATCCCCACCCCATCTATCATTCTGTGATTCTACAATTCTACCCTTCTCCCACAATTAGTCAATTAGACCTCCGGGACTTTTTACATTTTTTTTTCTTGGAAAAAAATAATTCTTACTTATTAGAAGGTCTTACCCTTTTGGAAGTTATGACTATATAACGATCCTGAACTGAAGGTACTTTGCCCCAGGGTCTGGTAAGCCCTGAATCTCTCGAGTCTTAATAAGACAGACAATTTTCAAGGTAGAAGTCTGTAACTTTCTAAGTTAAACAGAAGTCAAGTCATTTTGCATGCTCAGTCGGGAAGCATCGGGTTTTAATATGACAGGGGCTTACCCCGTCACTCAAGCCTCTCTCTCCTCCCGCTGGGCATCTCTGACTACAGTTCCAGGGTGGTTGCTACAAATATTTTAGAATAGTTTATATAACTTTGACCACAAGTCCGGCCTCAGGTCCTGTGCACGCAGCCTTGGAAGGAAGAGACAAGCAGAAAGTTGTGTGTCTCATAGCCTGGGGAAAGGGGGAGAAGGGGGAAGTTTGAAAAGGAACAATTTTGGTCCTTCTCCCTGTCTCTGCATCCCCTATGAAAAAGCCTTGCAAGGATTTGGATTAAAATCCATGCTTATTTCCTTCCTCTCTCCAATCACGGAAAGAAGACAGTACCAAGAGAAAGAGAAAGTACGAGTTCTGGGAACAACTTTTACACGCCTTGCCTTCCTCTCCAGATATGCAGTCTAACTCTGGGACTCTGGGGGCTGGGGCGGATATGTAATCTCGTACTGAGAGGATGGAGCTATAGGGGGCGACGGTTCCCAGTTTTAATAAAGAAAACTTTGGGGCTTTGCTTGTGTGGGCTAGAGTTGAGTGCCTTTGATCTGCTTGAATGGGAGAAAAAAAGCTTTCGGGACAAAAGTTAGCCCTCCTCGTCGACTATCGTTTTGGTTCATCGAAAATCGCACTGTTTGCACACACTCCGGATTCCACTACGATCCTGGCCCCCTTCGTCTGCTCGGGAAGATGGAGGGAGGGGAGAAGCAAGGGGGTATTGTGTTTTAACATTTCTTCCCTTTTACGGGGCCCCAGACAAATGGCATTCGGAAGATTTAAGCGTCTCAAACTTTCTTCCTCCCCTACCCCGGAACGGAACGCACTGCGTTAGGAAAGCCCAACTCCGCAACTCCGACCCGCCCTGTCCCAGTGCCTTTGGGCAATCCTGCAGTTGGCCTCAGTGGTGCCCAGAAGAATGACACAAGCGCGCACTGCTCTCCCCAGCTCCGACCCCAGCCTGGGTAGAGAAGGGGAGACAGCGGGAGGGGCTCGGTCCAGGCTTACCTGCGTGGCTCGGCCAGAGGGCGGAGAGGAGGAAGGTGGCGACCAGGAGCGGGCAGTCGCGTATCCAGCTTCGCCGTTTCCACCGTGTGTGGGCGACCATGCTCACGTTCACCCGGGGCCGCGGGGCAGTTTTGTGGAGGGAGCACTTGGCCAAAGCGCTGGGAGCCCAAAGCACCAAAAAGATTCTGGGAAATGAAAACTTTTAGGGAGCCATGTGGAGGTCCACTTCTCTCTATCTCTCTTTTTAAGGGAAAAAACGAATTTTAATGTATTAGGGGGCAGGGCGGGATTTCGACTTGTTGCAATGTGGGGATTGCCAGGTCTGAACGGTGTTAGGAGCCCCCTACCCGGATCCTTCTCTGACCCCCTGCCCTTTTTCCTTCTCTTCTCTCTTCTCTTCCCTCTCCTCCTCCTCCTCCTCCACCTCTCCTCCTCCTCCCCTCGACCTGCTCCTTCAGGGGATCTCGTCTCAAGTGATGTCCCCTGCCAGCCGGACGGAGGAGTGAAAACTTTTTCTATTTCCCCCCCCTTTCTCCCTCCCTCCCTCTCTTTTCTTGAAGGCAGAGGGAGGCAGGGGCTGTCGATCCAGGCAGCCAGCAGCAAATCAGAACTCGACGCCCGGATCTTGGAGCTCGGCCCCCGGTCTCCCACTGGATAACGGGGTTAGTGGGGGTGGGGAATGCCGGGGAAGGAAGGGGGGGATTTTTCGAGCGAAAAGAGGGTGGGAGTAGAGAGCGAACGTGTGGTGTGTGGCAAGCCTGTTCTTTTCCCTGCAGCTAGTTCCCCCAACCACGCCAGGGGAGCCACAGAAGGGCAGGACCAGCGGCAAGTTTGAAGCTAGTAAAAGTAGACTTAAAGTAAAAGGCTGCTCCTTAAGTTCCAGCAGGGTTAGCCTAGTTGTCCTCACCTGGCCGAGATCCAAAGGGATGGATTCCAGATCTCAGAACCAGGGTCTGGGCCGGCTTCAGGATACCCGGGCCGAAAAGGGCCCCGTTGCTTTACAAATACTAGCAAGCCTTGATTAAACGCCTGCCGTGTGCAGAGCTATGTGCAAGGTGCAGAGTAGATAAAAACTTAAATGGGGTAGGTCAGGGTCTTTGTGGACAACCGCATAGATAGAAGGATAAGAACATCTGAGTGTCCTGAGTCATGTGCATAATCGAAGGCTGGAGCCTAGAACATTCCCTTTTCCAGAAGGGCCAAAGTTAAAAGTCACCCCTTTTTCCTGTCTCCTCCCCACACCCCCCAATAAAAGAAATTATATAAAAACTTTGAGTTATTCTATTCAGTGGACTGAAATCTATCAATTCTAGGGTTGTGCAGACTTTTCTGTAACAAATAGCCTGGCAAGAGAACTTTCACTGGACTCTATGGGCCTATAGGATATAACTGGTTCCCATGTTACAATTTGAATTTGTCATTAAATGCAACAATGGGTTGATTTTTTTTCCCACCTCTAAGGCATTTTTTTTTTCATTTTAAAGAATCTCCTTTTGGAGCAGGCAACCAGGAAAAGGGATTTCCTTCTCTAGAGGGAAGATGGCTAGAGTTTGTCTTTTATTGTTTTCTCTGTCAAAATTTTATTAAAGCCCTCTGTTTCAGCATCCCCAGATGATGGTTGGATTCCGCTTCTGTCTGTATGCAGACAGACTAAGGAAAGTTCCTTCAGGCAATAATCCCAACCTTCTTTGACTGCATAACTTACAACCTTTCCTCGAAGTGCCACCTTCCTACCTTCCTATCATCTAGCTATCACTTAGCTGGCTGTCCAACTTTCCAGCTATATATACATATACATATATATATGTATATATGTATATATATATTAATTGAAGCAAATTAAAATTGATTGTTTTGAAAAGGCAGTCCATCTTTTTAAGAGAATGAGAGAGCCTTCTGTGAATCACCACATCAAGGTGCACCCTCCCAAACTCCATCTCTCAATCAAAAAGTGACATAACATTCCCCAGATTAATTTTGCATCTCTTTTATTCTAAATGTAGGAAGTATAGGGGAAAGGGTAGGAAAGAGGGAAAAGGCTGGGCCTTGAACTCAAGCAGAGCTGTGCTATTCCAATTCCATAATACAGTTCTTAAAAATCTACCCACACACAGGACACTACTGGGACATTTTCCCCCCAAACTCAATAGCCCATCTTCCAACACTGTGCATTCATACAAACCAGTTCCCAGGCCTGGAAGAAACATTCTCCTTATTTCCACCTTTCAGAATCTTTGTCTTCCTTCAAGGCCCAATTCAGACACCTATCATAACTTCCCCCCTGCCTTCACCTTCCAGTGGTTAGTGTTCTCTCCCTCATCAATTTTCCTCTCCCTGCACTTATTTGTGGGAGTATTTTTTTCCCTCCAAGTAGAATGTAAGCTCATTGAGGACAGGCATTGGTTCTTTTATGTCTCTTTGTATTCCCAAAAGGCCTTGAATTTAACTGAATGCAGAGAGTTTGTATGATTATAATTCTTCATTCCCAGGTCCTTATCCTAACAAAGGATCAGCCCTTTGATAGGCTGGACCACCAGGTCCCTAGAGACCACACATAGAGACTACACCCTCCCTTGCTCTCTATAACCAAACAATTCCCTCTGGATACATGCCTTCCCAATGGGCAGTGCTGACATGGGTCAGTGACACAGTTATCAGAAGATAATGTGGATTTTCCGGCTTCAGGTTTGGGAATGTTTTTCCCCTTCCCACAGGACACATGGGCTATTTTTCCAACAAGCACATTTAGGTATTTATGTCTGTCATTTATCCCTTTGGGGACCTTTAACTCAGATGTAGCATCTGGTTTTTGACAGAGTTACCCTAGTGTTAAAACAGCTGGGCCAACCAAGAGCTCAAGGTCAAGTGACTTCCCCAAGGTCAGATCATGAGTCAATTGCTCAGTGGAGATTATAGGGTTAGACATTTATGGTTAATGGCTTGTTCACCAACAATTCCAAGGGTGTGAAACACATTCTATTGCTTTGAGAATAAATACTGGACAGATCACTACTAAACTAGTAGACAAGAGACCTGGGCTCTAGACCCCACTCTGCCACAGGACTTTGAGCAAATTACTTCCCTTCTCTGAGACTCAATTTCCCCATCTGTAAAATGATAGAGCTGGACTAGGTGATCTCTAAGGTCCTTCCCAAACTCATTCTATATGATTCAAAGTATTTGTTAATCACCTACTGTGACTGCAATTTAAGAGGAAAGAGCCCTGTGTCATTCACTTTGTAACCCTAGCACCTAATACAGCACCTTATACACATAAGGCTCAATAAATGCTTATTGAATGTGCTGTTGAATGCAATAAGGCAGGAAGTTATTTGATCTCTGGAATAACTAATATCAAGATCTTGGGTCACAACTATCCCCCTGGCTTGACTTCTGTCTCACCTAGTCCCTCTCTTCGACCCCTGTGTTTTGCTTCTCATCATACAACAGCTCTTTGTTTTGGATGTGTATTCCCTCCTCCTCCTCCCACATACCCCATCCAGCTCCAAACCCAACCCTCATTAATGCCAGGGTAATCTTTTAACAATAATTTGGAAAATCTACCATTTTAATGGCCCACAGCAAAACAACAACAGAGAAAAAAAACCCAAAATGCACTACTGTTTTTCTTAGCCTTAGCTTATCAAATGTCATGGATATGAGGTGCGAAAGAAAAGGGAGCAACAAGCGACAGGCCAAGGGCTTCCGCTAAAAAGCACCAGGCTTCCCCCTGCATTCCTAGACCTTGGGGCACTTGGGAGGGACTCAGAAAAAAGGAAAAGAATTGGGACATCCTTTCACTGAACAATAGAAGCCCTTATCAACCCAAGCCCCCTTGTGCCAACAAGTTTTGGCACCTTTTGTGAGGAAGCTGTGGGGCCAAGTATCTCAGAGACATCCTTTGGAAGTAGATACTACCAGGGCATTGATCTCCCCCAAAAAGGGACTTCTGGCAATTTTGAGGAATTGTTTGTGGTTGAATTTCTCAGTAGGTAGAGCACTGTCCTCTGGAGGCTAAGGTCATGGGCTGATCCCAGTCTGGTCTGATTAACTTTATCTGTTTCCCCCAGCCACAGAAAAGCCATTTAGCTCATTCATGTGTATAGCTAGTCAAAAAGGGACCTAAATGAGAGAAAATGAGAATGATTCAATTCAACCAATCCTCATTCCTGGGAGGTGGAGGGTAAGAAGAAACACTACATTTAACCAAAGGGAAAAAGAATGCCATCTTTACATATAAAGGGATATGATCATGGCTGCGTCATGGTCTTTCTACTACCATAATCCTAAACTTAATGAGTCTCCCTTTGTGCTACAGTGGAAACACCACTGCTATTTATTCAGATCTGTGACTTTGGGGGAGGGGGCTGGGATCAGAAGGGTTTATTGCTAGCAGAAAGCAATGGTTGGAAAACTTTGTTGACTGGCATCCACACATAGCTCACACTCCTAAAATCATTCTCTTTCTGTGTTGGCTCTAAGATTGTCTGATGTAGATAGCTCCTCAGAGTGGAGGCTACAAGGTCAACTAGAGAAGAGGCAAGAATTACAGTTACTTAGGAAGCCCAATTGCTGAGTAAACTGAGATTGATGTGAAAGGCTAAAATGATAACTTTAGCAGTTTAACCTGAAACATGATGTATTTTGAGTTTCTCTTGGAATGAATGGCTTCTTTTTTCTAGACCACAATCTGATTTTAAGGAAATTATGTATAAGTGATGAAATACCCACATTTGGTATCTCCCCTATTCCTCACACTCCCCCCCCCCAATCCTTTCTGATGGGGCTTAGTTGAGGGGCTATTTTTCTGAAATATTTTTAGGCTGGGTCCACATGGCGCCAGACCTACCAGTCTAATTAATCAATCCAGGGAAAACAAGATCAGTCAAAGCCAGTTGTCCTGACGTCACTTAGACATGGCTTGGAAGTCAACTAGGAGGCTCCAGTTTCTTTTCATCATTAGGGCAAAGAGGGAACTCAAAGAGGAGCTAAAAAACCCTCCCTCACAGCTGAGCGAGGGGGACAGATATAAATCATAAAGGTTGTAGCAGCTCTAACCTAAACAAGGCCTGACATCTCAAAAGATTCCCTTGATGGAAAAAACAGACTGAGCTATTCTCTCAATACACTGAGCTCTTTTCCATCCTGCTGAGCCAAAACTCAGTGGGAAATTGTTCCATTTTTACGTCAGGCATATAGGCAGAAGCACATTGAAACTGATTGTTGCTGCCTGAGGCCAAAAAAACTCATCATTGTCAAAAAGTGAAACTTTTAGGCAAACTGGGTACCATGTAGACCAAACAGATGGTGAAGAAACTGAATTGAACAGCACTAGCAATTAGTTCAGTAAGACCAGTTTGCATTTATAGAAATAGGCTATCTTTCTGACTGAATTCCCTTGGCATAGTATGTTGGAGAAAAGTGCTTTATGCTGACTGCAGTATAAGCTCCATGCTTTATTTCAACTTCAGGTCACCTCCCTAGCACAGTGTTAATGGTAGTACAGTACCTCCAGATAAGCACTAAACAATACTGGTTGTCGAATGATAATATTCAAATGAGCTAACAAAAAGGAAGAGCTATGCAAGCCTTAAATAAAGTGCCATAAAAATGCTAGCTATGATGATAATAAGTGATGTAAGGGAAAAATAATGCAATTGAAAAATACCACAATTCTAATAAATCATTAGTGGTCAATTGTTTTCATAACAGGGAAATGCCACCTGAAAAAGTTCCTTTTCTGCTTTTTAGTGTAAGACTTCTAAAAACAATTTTCTACATAAAGATTCTGCGTTGGGCATTCATAGTGATCTCGTGACTTTGCTAGGCTCTTAGCAGAGAACAGGGGATAGAACTACAGGTCTCAGAGCCCATCTATGATCAGGACCAAGGTACAGAATAGTGTAATCATGGTTGGAAAGCCAAACACGTTTGTGAGCCCAAGAAAAAAGTCAGCATATGATAATAGAGAAAATGTAGGATTTGGAGTTAACAGGTCCAAAGCTCACCTCTGACACAAGTTAAATGACTACAGGTAAGTCATTTTGCTTCTATAAAGCTCAGTTTCCTTATATGTAAAATGGGGATAATAATACCTGTTTTTCTGCTTCTCACAGTAGTGAGGATCAAATGAAAGCACTTCGTGAAACTTAATGAGCTCTATAAATGTCAGTTATTACTTTAAAATATATTTATGTTTATTTTGTTAAATATTTCCCAATTATATTTTTAAAAATTTTAACATTTATTTTTTTAAATTTTCAGTTCCAAATTCTCTCCTTCCCTCCCACTCCTTGAGAAGGCAAGCAATGTGATATTAATTATACATGTGAAGTCATGCAAAACATATTTCCATATTAACCATGTTGCAAAAGAAAACACACACACGCGCAATAAAAAAAGTAAAAATGTATGCTTCAATCTGCACTCAGAGTTCATTAGTTCTCTCTGGAAAAGGATAGCATTTTTCATCATGGATCCTTTGGAATTGTCTTGGATCATTGTTTTGATCAGAGTACCTAAGTCTCTCATAGTTGATCATTGTTACAAAATTGTCGTTACGTGTACATTGTTCTCCTCACTTCCCTTTGCATCAGTTCATATGCCTTCTCAGATTTTTTTCTGAAACCACCCTGCTCAGCATTTCTTATAGCACAATAGTATTCCATCACAATCATATACCACAACTTGTTTAGCCAGTCCCCAATTAGTGCGAATGCCCTCAATATCCATTTTTTTGCCACCACAAAAAAAAAGCTGCTATAAATATTTTTGGACAAATAGCTCCTTTTCCCTTTTCTTTGATTTCTTTGAGGTATAGATCTACTAATGATATTGCTGGGTCAAAGAATATACACAGTTTTATAGTCCTTTGGGAATAGTTCAAACCGCTCTCAAGAATGGTTGGACCAATGTTAGTTATTATTTAGATAAAATGTCAGTACAAGATAAGACAGTTGAACCTAACATCCATAACCTTCTACCTTCTTTTCAGGGAGGCCCTTGACCTGTTTGAGATTAGTCTGGAGGTGGGCAGATGTGAGACCAGCCAAGGAAAGCATTCTAGGAGTCGAGAACCAGAAACAAATCCAGAAGCCAGGCAAAGCCTGATATACCTGAACTCACCTTTCCAACTTCTCATTACATCTTTACTCAAATTTTCTACTTAAGTCAAACCAATCCTTACTGTCTCCAAATCATGCCTCTCCCATTCCCACTTGTGTTCATTTGGTTTTGCCTGTCCTCCCCCTACATCTATGTACTGCCCATCCCTCAAAACCCAGTTCCCCTCCAGTAGGCTTACCTTGCTCAATCCAGCTCTTCTGTCCACTCCCATGATTCTAAGTCTTTGTACTATTCACAGGATCATAGGATATAGAGATGGAAGAGACCTTACAGATCATCTGGTTCAATGTCTTAATTTTACAGATAAGGAAACTGAGGTTTAGAGAGGTAAAGAGGTTTATCCAAGTTGACAAAGGGGATGAGGCAATTCCAAGCCTTCCAACTCCAAATCCAGAGCTCTTTCAACCACACAATGCTAACAATTTGACACTAATCATGTATTACCTTATAGTTATATGTATACATGTCCAATTCCCCCTACTAGACTATGAGGTTCTTGAGGTCAGGGACTATGTTTTGAACACATTTCTATATCTCCCTCAATATTTACCAAAATGCCTTGCACAATGCTCTATTTCAATTGCCTTTCCTATGAGAAAGTGCTCTTACTACTAGTAGAAATTCAATTCAATATCATATCTTTTCATATAGCTCATATTCATATAATGTTTTAAGGTTTACAGAGCCCTTGACATTATCTTACTTGATCCTCACAACAATCCTGTGAGATAAATACTATTATTAGCTCCATTTTATACATGAGGAAACTGAAGCTGAGAAAAGTTAAATTATAGACCCAGGGTCACACAGTTGGTAACAGTCAGAGATAAAATTTGAACTCAGATGTTCCTGGCTCCAAATCTGGCATACTATCCACTAGGCTGCCTCTGTTCCTTGTCATCATCTGGTTGATTCAATTTTATGTGTTTTGTCCCCATAACTAGGATGTAAATTTATCAACAGCAGGAGCCATATGTTATACAATTTTCTATTTCTATGATTCCTAGCACGGTACTTAGTAGGTACATGGTAGATATCCTATGAATACCTGCTGAATTAAATTAACAGATCATTGTTCACAGGAGAATGGTTATATTTGCATGCTGTATTTCAAGAGAACATGCATATTTTTTATTCTGGACAACAAAAACATGCCTTAAATATAAGCCAGATTTCTAACTGAATAAAAACCAAAGAATGTGTGTCCCTCTGCCAAAAGCACCTTTGGGGGCCAATGTAGAAATTAGAGCAATAATACCTTCTGGGCTTGACAGATATATAGTGTTCTATGCCCCCATGCCAACCTAACCACAATTTCCAGAAACACATCTAGTCTGGCAGCTTTACCAATATTATCTTAGCACCAGAGAAAGTCAGAAATGGGACTCTGTCAGGGCTGCCTGATTTAAAGCATAAATAAACAAGAACATCCATGTTAATTTTTTTAAAATTTTTGAGTAAGTCATATATGTATCTAAGTGAAGAAAAAACAATGCATTGTCAGAGGGCTAAAAGGAAACTTGCAGATGGTCAACATGAAAATAGAGAAACAAGAGTTATTATCATTTTAAATATCATGATAGCATATTTTGACACAGAGCATAATAGAACTTGCAAACATTCTTTCTGGACTCATCTCCCTCCAATCTACCACTACCTGAAGCTGGACCCAGGTACTTGTCTGCTATCATTAATTTCTGGCTTCTTGTCTCCTCTCAACCAGTAATGTACTGGTAAAGGTTTAACAACCAGCTTGGAGTGGAGAAGCACACATAGTGGACTTTTAAGTTTAATTTGCATTATTAAATTTTTTTCTACATCAGTTTCTTCAGTCTATAAATCAACAAAATAATAAATCGAGACTTTATTAGTAGTATTAGCTGATTATTGAGATATCAATGCTTACACTGAAATTTAACAATTGGCTCTTGGGAGCCAGTCTGAGATAACTTTAGCACAATCCTGCAACCCACCACCACTTTTAAAACAAACTGAAAACATACCGAGGAACTCAAATCTTCCCCTATTACCCCAATAGCAATCAAAAGAGGAATCCAGATGGAGCAAAAATGAAAGAAAAAAATGAGAAGCAAGCATTTTATTGAGGACTGGAAAATACAAAAATGGCAGGAAGCATACAGGGGCTAGGAAATGGGTTTTATACTGGAGAAGCCAGTTCGATTCCTGTAAAACATGACTAAAACCTGAAAACTTAGAGAGAGGGATGCACTAAGAAACATATGTATAACTAGAAAAAAAACCCACCTAATACAATGATGGAATACTATGGGTTAAGATAAAGCTAAGAAATAAAACCACACAAAGAGAATAACTTCACAACAAATACTCTCAGCTACAAGGGGGAAAATGACTGGTCATAAGGACTACATGAGTACCTAGAAGAAATGAAGCAAGCAGTAAAAAGTGAAATTAGAATTGAAAAAAAAAAGAACCCTTGAGGAAAAAATCGGGAGAATAAATAGTTTAGGACTGAAGGTAGAAAACTTGTGCAAATAATAGGCTCTGAAAAACAGAATGCTGCAATTGGAACTCAATGTCTCCACAAGACAAGAAATATTTGAACAAATTCAAAAGATTGAAAAAAAACAGAAGAAAATGTGAAGTGCCTATTATTTAAAATAACTAGCCTGGAAAATATGCCCAGGAGAGAAAATTTAAAAATTAAAAATGACCTAACAAAAATACTTGAGTACTATCTTTAAAGAAAACAGAAAAGAAAAATTACCCATACCTATTAGAACCAGAAGGTAATGTGAAAATAAAAACAATCCATTGTTCATTTCTAAAAACAAAAACAAAAAACTGAATATCATGAATCTGGAAAAATTACAGCCAAAATCAAAGCTCCCAAATTAAACAAAATATACTCTAAGCATTGAGAAAGAAAGAGTTCAGACACTAAGGAACCACAGTCAAGATCACAGATGAATATGCTGCAACTACCATAAAAGAGAGAAAATCTTGGATTTCCTAAAATATGATATTACAAAAGGCTAAACAAACAAACAATTTATAACCCAGACTAACTTGTCTTTCAAAACTAAGTATCATCCTATAGTGGGGGAAATATACCTTTAAGAGAATATAAGACTTTCAAATATTCTGGATGAAAAGATCAGAACTAAGCAGAAACTTTGAAGTGAGAACTTTTATAGCAGTCAAGAGAACCCTGGGAAGGTAAATATGAGTAATCTGAAAATGGATTGACAATGATAAAATTCTTCTACTCTAAAAGGGAAAAAAAGATAAATATCCCTTCAGAATCCCATTGACCCCAAGATTCAGAGAGCTAGTTAAGAAATATATAAACACAGACAATGGGAGTGCTATTGTTTGTTTTGTCTTAAGATAGGAAAAAAAAGGAGAGGGAAATAGGAATATACTAAAGAAGTGATGGAAAAGGAAGAATGGCTCACTCTTTCAAATAATTGAGGTGCACAAGAATAACAAAATGCAAACATGGGCGAAGGTAAAGGGGTAAACAGGCATCTTTGAAACCTCACCTATATTTCAATTGGACAAAAGAGAATACAACACATGCAATTTAGTACAGAAATAATTGCATTCAATAAAGGAAAGGATGGAGAAAGAAAGAGGAAGATTTAAGAAGGTGGGTTGAATTAGTTGAGTAACAGTCACAAGCGGAAACAAATATCACATTCATAGAGGTGATCCTAAAACAAGATTTTTTTTTTAAATGTGAACTAGAGATTGGGTTCCAAGCAAAGAGGAAAAAATAGGGAAGACAAAGAACTGACCACTTCAATTGTAGATTACTAGTGTCAATCAGATCCTTTCTTTTTCGCCAAATCCTCATTTGCAAAGAGGGGGATGGAAGGTAAAGAGAGGAAAATATATGAAAGACAAGATGATAGCAAGAAACATATGAATTAAAATCATAACTGTGAATGTGAAAGGTATAATCATTAAATAGAAGCAGAAAACAGTATTATTAAAAAGTAGAATCCAATAAAATGTATATGAGAAAGCCACATAAAATATCAGTATTAACACAGAGTTAAAATGAGTTGCTCAAATAGAGTTTATTATTCTTCAAATAGATTTTAAAAAGCAAAAGTAGTAATTACTTTAGTCAAAGCAAAGTGAAAAAAATTGTAGGTAAAAAAAAACAGAAAAGAAAAGCAGGGAAACCATATTATGCTTAAGAGTACCATAGAAAATGAAATCATATGAATTGTGTGTGTGTGTGTGTGTGTGTGTGTATACACTGAATGGTATAACATCTTAATTATGGGATAAAATCAGTAGTAAAACTATAATAGTTGGGGACTTCAATGTACCCTTTTCAGACTTGGAAAAAATCAAAACAAAAATAAGCAAGAAAGAAGTTAAGGGTCTAAGTAGAATTTAAAAATTATCTTTAATGTATCTCTGGCAATTACTGAAGGGAACTGAAAATATATAATAAACAAGTCAAGGAAATAATCATAGACAATGAGGAAATAAAATTATAAGTTTGAAAGAAGAAAGGATGATTTTTTAAAAGAACTTTATAGTCAAGTGAAAATTAATTTTGAAAAAAATAATAAAAGTAAAGAATTAAGATATAAAATAAATCCATAAAATCATTAGCCTTTTTGTATACTTTTAACAATTCCCAACAAGAAGAGAAAAATAAATTCCTTTCAAAATATCTATGCAATATAAAAAAATCTGTCAGTCTGCTTACTAAGATACACATCATATTAACACAATTATAAAACACTATTTACAGAAATGAAATTAGGCTTGAGTAATTGGGAAGATTTGAATTGTTCTTGAGTGGGCCTGGCCAACATAATAAAATGACAATATTACCTAAATTAATTTGCAGATAAACTGTCATACCAGTCAAACTACCAAAGTATTACTTCCTAGCATTAATAAAAATAGTAACATAGTGGTGGAATTGTGAACTGATCCAACCATTCTGAAGAGTAATTTGGAACTATGCCCAAAGGGCTATAAAAATTTGCATACCCTTTGACTCAACAATACTACTTCTAGGGCTGTATCCCAAAGAGATCATACAAATGGAAAAAGGACCTACATGTACAAAAATATTTATAGCAGCTCTTTTTGTGGTGGCCAAGAATTGGAAATTGAGGGGATGCCCATCAGTTAGGGAATGGCTGAACAAGTTGTGGCATATGAATGTAATGGAAAACTATTGTGCTGTAAGAAATGATGAGCAGGTAGACTTCAGAAAAGTCTAGAAAGACTTGTATGAATTGATGCTGAGTGAAATGAGCAGAAACAAGAGAACACTGTACACAATAACAACCACATTGTGTGATAAATAACTTTAATAGACTTAGCTCTTCTCAGCACTGAAAGGATCTAAGATAACTCCAAAAGACTCATAATGGAAAATGCTACCTACAACCAGAGAAAAAACTATGGAGTCTGAATGCAGATTGAAGCAAACTATATGCTCTTTCTCTTTTTTTCTCTGTCTTCTTTTTTGGTTTTGTTTCTTCTCTCTCATGATTCACTCCATTGGTCATAATTCTTCTTTGCAACTTGACTGTTGTATAAATAAGTTTAATGAAAAGGTTTATATGGAATCTACATCAGACTACATGCCATCTTGGTGGGAGGGGGGAAGAGAGGGAAGGGAAGAAAATTTGAAACTAAAAAACATATAGAACTAAGTGTTGTAAAGTAAAAATAAGAATTTGTCTGCAGGAACAAGAGGTTAAGAATCCCAATCATGTGTTTTGCACTATACTTTTGGACATAAAAGATCCAAACATAAAAAGGGTATGAAAGATCACAATATAAACTACCTAAATTACTTGCTTGCTATTTGTTCTTCATTCTCAAAGAGGACCATGACATCAGGGAGGTGATGCTATGACATCCTAGTGAATTGGATTTAAGTGAGGGAAGGATATGCAAAGTCCCCAGCTTCACTTTCTCTTCTGGAATCATCTGAGTCCAGTGGCAAGATAGAGATCAGGATGATTGGAGATGGCCCAGGATGTAGTGGGAGACTTTGGCCTTTTTAAGTTAAAGTCTTTAACAGGTCTCAGTTTGACCAAGGCAGTGACCATTCAGTGATTCATAAAAAAAAAATTAGACAAAGAATAGCCTCTTTAAAATTATACACGAAAGAAAGAAAGAAAGAAAGAAAGAAAGAAAGAAAGAAAGAAAGAAAGAAGGAAAGAAGGAAAGAAGAAAGAAGAAAGAATGAAAGCCATGTTCCTCAAGTGGAAGTTTTGTCCCCAGTGGGCAGCTCCTTCTCTACTCACAGAGGTTGCTGTTTCTCCTTTGTTCTTAAATAGGACCATGACATCAGAGAGGTGATGCCATGACATGCAAATGAATTGGATTTAAGTGAAGGATGGCTGTGCAAAGCCACTAGCCTCTTTGTTCTTTCCTTCCTTCCTTCTTTCCTTCCTTCCTTCCTTTCTCTTTCTTTCTTTCTTCCTTTCTTTCTTTCTTTCTTTTTCTTTCTTATTCTTTTTCTCTTCCTTCCTTCCTTCTTTCCTTCTCTCCTTTCTTTTTTCTCTTTCCACATAGGGTATCATACCCTTACCTGCCAGTGCTCTGACCAAAGGGAATATAAAACTACCTAAAACATCAAGGATACAGATACCTTTCTTAACTAAGGATAAGGAATGAGAGCTTAAGCAAACAAATGTTAGAAATTATCATGAAGGATAAAATAAACAAGTTTAACAGTTAAAAAGGTTTTGCACAAACAAAATCAAAGTAATGAGAGGTAAGCAATTGACTGGAAAAATCTTTACAGCAAATTTCTCTAACGAAGGTGTGATATCCAAGATATATGAGGAATTGATTCAAATAAAAAAGAACAAGAGTCATTCCTCAATAGATAAATGTTCAAAGAATACAAACAAGATGTTCTTCAAAAACCAGTAGAGGTGTATTGGCATTGATATATTTTTTAAAAGAATAGTGCATCAATGAAATACTAAAAACAAAAAGAAAAAGAAATCCCACAAAACAGAAGGAAGTTCAGAAAGGAACACAGCAAAGCACAGCTGTTTTGCAAATGTCATGTTAAATTCAATATGTACTTTAAAAAATACAACTGTAGGCAAGAGAAATTCATAGCATCTTTTCTGTTCTGTGTATATAGAAATGTTCATGTGTGTCGATTTTTGTCAAATTTATAATTAAAAAAAGAACAATGTCTATGGATTTGCTTTTGTCCTGAAGATGCTGATGCATGTGTGCTTAAGATAAACCAATATTTGATCTATCCAGATAGTTTAATGTCCCCTAAGAGGTAGAGATATTGCCCCTATGAGATGAAATGCCAACTTTTCAATTTGGCATTTCAAATTTGTCATACTCAGGCTCTAACTTACTTTTCGGCCTAACTTTATGTTATTCTCCTTCATACATTCTACACACAGACAAACTGATCTATTTGATATGCCTTATGTAACCCAAAGAAGTCAACAAAAGAGGAGCTGGCAGTCTCCATCATGTCGGTTTCTTCCCGGAGTCTTTTCCTTCAGCGACCTGTAGTGGGGTTGGCATTTCTCATCTCATCCATTGAAGCTGAAAACCAGAAGCATCCAAAGTGACTGCGGAACTTGAAAAGCCTAAAGACAATCGAAGCAATGAAAGACTTTCAAGAGAATTGAAGAACTCTCTTCCCTCCTGCTCTCACCAACTCTGCCCTGCCCCTCATGAAAGCACAGCAGTGGGCATTGATCTCTAACATTCAGAGAGTTCCATACCAATGGACTTTAGGACTCAAGTTACACCTATACAAATCAACCATTTCCTTCCTCTGTGATTTGGCACAGTCTGAATCTGAGGCAAGGAGCCTAAGCAGCAGGCTATTTCCAATAGTCCAGGAATGAAGTGATGAAGTCTGGCACAAAGTGGTAGCTGTGTGAGAACACAGAAGGACATACATAAAGAGATTCTTTGAAGATTAAAGGTCCAAAGCTTGGCAACAGATATGTGGGTTATGGACAAGTGAAAAGATAAGGTTGATACTATGGTTGCAAGTCTGAGTAACCAGGAGGATGCTAGTGCCATTGATGGTAATAGGAAACTTGGGAAGTGGGGAGGGTTTGAGAGGGGAAATAGTGAGTTCCACTTTGGAAATATTAAGCTTGAGATTCCTAGAGAATATCCAATTTGAGATGTCCAGAGGACAGTAGGATTCAGGAATAAAACTCAGAAGGGAAACTAAGGATGGATATATAGATACAAGAACCATCCGCATAGAGATGATCATGGAACTGGGATGATCACTGGGAAGTGATGAGATCACAAACCAAGAAAGCATAGAAAAAGAAAAGGAGGCCCCAAAAGAGCCTCATGACATACCCATAGTCAGTGAATGAGACCTAGTCGAAGATCCAGCAAATAAGACCGCAAAAGAGTGGTCAGACAAGTCGGAGAGCCAGGAGGGAGCAGTGTAATGGACAGTTAGAGAGGAGAGGGTATCCTGAAAGAAAAGTTAATTAGGAGTGTTAAATGCCACACAGAGATCAAGGAATCTCAGGATTGAGAAAAGGCCATTAGATTTGGCAATTAAGAGATCATTCATGACTTTGGAGAGAACAGTTTCAGTTGAATGATTAGATAATAGCTAGCTGAGTGGTACAATGGATTGGGGGTTGGACCGGGAGTCAGAAAAATCTGAGTTCAAAATCTGCCGCAGATACTCCCTAGCTGACCCTGAGGAAGTCACTTCTTTTTGCATCAGTTTCCTCATCTGCAGAATGGGGAGAACAAAATAGCACTTTCCTTCCTGGGTTGTTGTGAGGATCAAACAAGATAATATTCATAAAAACACTTCACAAAGCACTATTATCATTATTATTATTTAGAAGTGAATGAAAAAAGTAAAGTGATTTAATGTAAACAACTTCCTGAAGTAGTTCTCTAAGGGGTTCTTCTCTAAGAACAGGAGGAAAGATGAA
Organism: Phalanger gymnotis; assembly: GCA_028646595.1. Taxonomy (NCBI): domain Eukaryota; kingdom Metazoa; phylum Chordata; class Mammalia; order Diprotodontia; family Phalangeridae; genus Phalanger; species Phalanger gymnotis. The sequence continues at coordinate 127,612,168 of CM053625.1, read as the reverse complement.
ATCTAGCTAGATGATTTCCATAGTATTCCTATGAGCTAAAAAAAAAAAAAAAGGAAATCAAATGTGGCATGACCTGTTCTTGATGAAGCCAGGATGACTCTGTGATTACTGTTTCATTTGCTAGATTCTACTAATCATCCCTTTAATAATACATTCTAGAATTTTCCTAGGAATCTATCATTTGCAGATTCAACACTCTTCACTTTTAAAAAATTTTCAGAACAATGTTACTCTCCTTCAGTCCTGCATTATCTCTCCTATCCTTTCTTTTGATTCAAATATCATTAACAATGGCTCAGCCCCTCTCTGGCTTCCTTTAAGTCCCAACTGAAATCCCATCTCTTATAGAGTGCCTTTCCCACAACTCCTTTCAATCCTAGTGCCTTCCCTCTGTTATTTCCTTTTATCCTGCATGTAGATTGTTTGTGGCACATAGTAGGCCCTTAATAAATGTTTATTGATTGATTGATTGATGTTTTTTGGCCTGTGCATGGTGACTTGATCTCCTCAGGTGCAACTAAAGTGATCTCTTATTGTCTCTCTTCACATTTGGAATTTCAACCTCCTATTAACCATAGTCCAAAGGTCATTTTCCATATTGGAGGAAGAAGCAAATTCAAAGGTTAGTAGTTCTGCCTTCTCTTACCTTTCTCATCTTCTTACACACATACAAACACACACACACACACACACACACACACACACACACATACAATCCAGGGACAATGGCATCCTTCCTCAAACAAGACACTCAACTGTCAATATCTAGGCATTTTCACTGGCTGCCTCCCATTCCTGGAATGCTCTCTCTCCTCATCTCTGACTCCTGGCTTCCTTCGAGTCCCATATAAAATATTACCTTCTGCAAGAAGCCTTTCCTGATCCTTCTTAATTTTAGTGTCTTCCTTCTGAGATTATCTCCACTTTATCCTCTATTATATGCTGTTTTTACGTAATTGTTTACACGTCGTCTCCCCTATTAGGCTATGAGCTTGTTGAGAGAAAGGATTATTTTTGGCCTTTCTTTGTATCCTCATTCCTTAGTACAGTGCCTGGCACATAGTAGGTGTCTAATTAATGCTTGTTGACTTGACTTGACTTCTCTTTACAATTCATTAACATCCTTATATCCAACTCCTTCATTTTAGAGGTGAGGAAGGTGAGCTTACTGCTCTGAACTTATGTTCACCTAAAACACACAGATATTTTTCAGATGAACTGTGGTTTAGCTCACACAGTAGGTCACAAGGAACAGGAAGAAGAGCCAGGATTTGAACCCAAGGCCTCTGCCTCTAGCTATGGTGCTCTCTCCACTTCTTAATAAAGCTAGGCAATCTTGGGCAAATCATTTGTTCTCTTGGAGCTTATGGCCCTGATCTATCATAAATGTGGATGCCATCTAGAGGAAGATCTCGGCCTGCCTCTCTTGCTTTATTTAGGAACGGCTCTACTTCCTGACAGAAAAGTAAACTGAGAATTAAACAGATCTCTCCTGTGGCATTCATAAGACCTTAGTTATATGGGTTTCTGGGCCCAACGTTGGAGTGGTATGCTTTCATTTTCAAAGGCACCATACCAAAAAGGCCTTTTCCTCACTTTGAATTTCTTTCTCATTGAAGCCAGTGGGTCTGTGCCAATTTGGAACACCAGGATGAGACTTCTTGAGGAAGAAAGAAAGCAAATCACAGACAGTAAATATTAAAGTTAATTTTTCTCTTTCTTTTTGTCAACAAAGAAATTCTTGTCAACAAGGAGATTTTTCTTTAATAGGAAACAGATAATTGAGGCCACAGGCTTTTCCATCCCTTCAGATAGCCTAGCAACTTGCCTCCACTCAAACTGAAATATCTATTAATGTCCTTCAGAAATGATAGCCTAGGCAAAAAGGGGAGATAGGTCACGACCATGCCTGATTCTGTCTTCTTTGCAATTCTACTAACTTCCCGCTCCAGCTGCCCTAATTTCTGGGAGTGGTGTGACTACCCCTACCACAAGCTGATGCTAAATAAAAGGCTTTTTAATGATGATAATGAATATTAAACAGAATCTAGATGCAATAGAAAGAACATTAGGCTTAAAGTTATAAGACCTGGGTTTGTATCTAGGATCCTTAGATGTGGCAGAATCATTGATTTTCAGAGTTTGAAAGGACCTAACTGGGAAGGGAAGAGAATAAGCATTGACTAAGTGCCCACTATGTGCCAGGCAGTTTACAAATATCTGATCCTCACAACAATTCTGTGAGGTAGGTATTACTATTATCCCAATTCTACAGTTAAAGAAACTGAGATAGAGAACTGAAGTGACTGTCCCAGTATCTCCTGGCAAAGGAGCGTCTCAGGCTAGATTCAGACTCAAGTCTTCTTGATTTCAGGATCAGTGCTCCATCCGGCAGGCCATCTAACTGGTGGCATATCCAAAGTCTGTCCTATGTCTTCTTCCTTGCTCGCTCTATCCTTTGTCTCTGCCACCTCATCAGTTCCACTCAAATACTGTGATAGGACACATGATTGCAACATGGAATATTATTGTCTCTGCTACTCACTACCTTGGATAACCTTGGACAAGTCACTTTGCTCCCTTGAATCCCATTTTCATTTAGTAAGGGAGGTGATTGAATTTAGTAAGGTGAGGAGGTTGAATGTCGTTCTAAAGACTAAGGGTGAAACATATCTATCTCCTTCATAGCAGAGAGGTCATTGACCATGGATGTGAAGAGAGGTATACTCCATATACACCAGTGTGATACACAGCCAATGTGTTGATAGATTTTGCTTACCTATTTGTTTCAAAGAAGGATCCCATTAGGGGGACACTTATTAGGAAGGGACAGATATATTTCTTAATCATCACTTAAGCAATAATCAAACGGATCCACAATAAATGAAATGGTTGGACTAACCTTTAAATTTTCTGACTCTTAGAGTTTTCTTTAAGGCCCCCAACTCTAAATCCTGTGCACTTAATGATTAGTGCATCAGGAAGTAAAAAAACATTGTTAGGTAAACTTGGAAATGTACAGGAGGTTGTATTTAGGGATCACATTTTTGGGGGAGATTCCATATTTTTTGTTGTTAAGCTGTTTTTCTGTCCTGTCCAGTTCTTCATGACCCCATTTGGGGTTTTCTTGGCAAAGATACTGGACTGTTTTGCCATTTCCTTCGCCAGGTCATTTTATAGATGAGAAATTGAGGCAAACAAGATTAAGTGACTTGGCCAGTCACTTACAACACACAAATTGTAAGTGTCTGAAGCTGGATTTGAACTCAGGAAGTTGAATCTTCCTGACCACAGGCCTAGCACTCTATCTACTGTACCACTTTTATTTAGATTTATTCACATTTAAGAGTAATTAAAAGGATAATGGAAAGGGTAATTTTTTCAAAAAGTCAAGCAAACAGCATAAAACAACCAGGACTGATGAACAGAAGTAAAAATATGGAGAATCTTTACCGGAAATGAAACAAAGATACCCCAACTTAGAGGTAGATGTGAATAGGCCCTGCTACCAGACCATTAACTAGTCTAACCACCAGATATGGGTACCCTCTAGCTCAGGGCTTTGCTGTAGTTCCACTTAGCAACTGATCCGATCTTCTCAAGGTCACCTATCCCAGACCTAAACTGCTGGAGGAAGAAGGTTTTTTTCCTATGTAGATATCAAAAAATCCACTCTGGGTTTCAGGTTTACCTACAGTGTCCTCTCCTTCCTCTTGTCTCCTCTATCCCCCTCTCTCCTCTCTTCTGTCTCTTCTCTTCTTTCTCCTTTTTCTCTCCATTTCCCTTTTCTCCCTCTCCTCTCTCCTTCTCCCTCTCTAGTTCCAGATTTCTGGAATTCTTTACCCCAACCCATTTCTTTCTGCATTATTTGATTCATCTAAATCATATCCACTAATAATAATAAATTCATTTAAACTATGCTTTAAGGTTTCTAGAATACTCTCTTCAGAACAGCTCTAAAGAAAGGAATACAAGTACAAATATCCCCATTTTTCAGATGAGAAAATTGAGCACCTGAAAAGTTAATTCAATTACTAAAGGTCCTATAGTTAATAAGTATCTGAGTCTGAATTCAAACTCAGATCTCCCAACTCTGAGTTTAGCCTCTAAGCATTTATGCCAGGCTATGCCTAAGTAGTTTTAAGGATGGTTCTATGGTTCATTTCCATCTACTAAACCTTGGTTTCTCTACCTGTTATCTTAAATAAACCTCTCTCCCTCTCACCCCCACAAGCAGCCTCAATGATCTGACAATCTGACCTCAATGACATTCTCCCTCACCTTGTTAGTAAAGATCTATCCCTTCAGAACTCACATAACACTTTGATTTGACCTCTCGATCTTACTCATCTTGAAATGTTGTGTATTGTTCATTATCTTTGTGTCCTAACCCCTTACTGGAAGATGAGCTTTATGAAGGGAGGACCTGAGTCTTATTTTAATTTTGTATCTTCCTGGCATCTAGCAATATTCTAAACAATAAGTATTTAATAAAATTTTTAAACTGTATTTTATCTTTACCTGGAGCCCTTTAGCGGTGGTCTCTGTGTCAGAAACTAACTCCCAATCTCTGTTTCAGAACCTGGACTCTCTAAAGTGTTATCCTTGCTGAGGCACACCCCGCAGCGAGTCATTGGGTGGTACAGAGATGATTGACAGGTCCTGACTTCTGTATATGGTTAGCCCTTTCCCAGTTCTACCTACTCTCTCATGGTCTCTGACTACTCATCACTCAAAAGTGAGAACTCCTCATATTCTTAAAGTATGTGATATCTTAGAAATAAAAACTTTATAAACCCTGGTAAAAGTAAAATGAGGTCAAATCTACTTCAAGCCCAGGTAGTGTTTGAATATCATCACTTTCTAGCCCAGAGAAACTTTCCAGTATCCTAAGGTGTTCAACAGAAAAACCACCAGCTAAAAAGAAAAAAAAATGTAATTAAAACAGTTATTAGGGATCATACAGACCAGTCGTTCAACTGAATTTTGTTACTAAATATTTTTTAACTACATTATCAGAACAAATCAACTAAGATGGTCATTTTTTTGCATAAGAAAGTATGAGTCAAAATACCAGAAAGACAGCATATCCATTAGATAATTCATCATTTAGGGTCCTGTTTATACTCCTCTCAACCATAATTATTTGTTTGATCTGGGCTTTGGCACAATCATACTAATAGCGAAAGATCAATATGTTTGAATTTGACAGTAGCCGTGAATTAGAGAAGTCCCCTTGAATAGTGGGAAGAGACTTGAAAGGGAAGCTAAGAAATCGAGGACTCCAAACCTCAGGTCTCTAGGCCTGGGCCTGTCACTGTTTCATTGAGTAACCTTAGGGAAGTCACTTACTTCCTCTGATTCCTTGTTGTCACTCATGTTAATGAAAGATTGGACTACTTGATCACTATCTCTAAGGTTTTTTGAATTCTGCATAGCTTGCATTTCTAAATAGTCAATGTTTTCATAGAATTATAGAGTCTCAAGGTTGGAAGGGACCCCGGAGGCCATCTGGCCCAAGAGTCCCCAATACAACATATGTAGATAGCCAGCTAGCCTTAGTTTGAAGATTTCTAGTAAGGGGGGTGCCACTACTCCCAAGGGGCCCCATGCCACTTTTGGATAACCCATGTGGTTAGGAAACCTTTAAGAATGCTTCTCTTTGCAGTTTACTCCCATTACTTTAATTCTGTTCCCCCAGAACCAAATAGAACATGTGTAATCTGCCTGCTATGTGACAACCCTGCAGACAGCTATTTTGTTACTCCTAAGTCTTCTCTTCCACGGGCTAAATACCGATTTCTTTCGTCATTACTCTTATGGCATGAATTCAAGTCCCTTGATCATCTTGATTGCCTTCACTCTCCAATTTATTATCTGTGATGTCATTGATATGCCAGCTCCCTCCAGCAACACCATTCACAAACCATTCATGCCTACTTGTCCTCAATGCAACTTGTCTATGTCTTCCCATAAGTAAACACAAAAGGTCCACCCAACATGCCGAGAGACGAGGGTCTTCCTTGTTTTCCCTTGGCATTGTAGAAGGTATGAGTTGTCCATTCACCATCCCTAACTCTCTCTGTGTGAAAAACCCATCTTTTTTTAAATTATATATTTCTTTGATGATATCTTAACTCCAGTTCCTTGTTCGTCAGGGATCACTAAGTGGTACAGTGGTTAGAGCTCAGGAAAACCTGAGTTCAAATCTAGCCTCAGACAATTACTAGCTGTGTGACCTTGGGCAAGTCTCTTGACCTCTTTTTGCCTCATTTTCTTCTAATAGTAGCATCTACCTCCCAGGGTTATTGTGAGTTTTAAAAGAGATAATAACTGTAAAAGCATTTAGCAAGTGCCTGGCATATAGTAAGTGTTCTATAAATGCTAGTGCTACAATATTAATAACCATTATTATTATTACAATCTGTTCCTACCCACCTCTTCATTGCCATCTAATTTTTCATTTTTGTCCTGATCATTTTTAATACTCCAGAGAATGAAGTCTTCTATGACTGGTAGGGCTATTAAAATCGCCTGTGTAATATTGATATTAAAAAGATGGGTCTTTATTTCTGGGAGGAGTTTGGGGTCATAAGAGGAGCTTTGCAATTCCCCAAAGGCAACCTAGCCTGTTCTCCTCCTATTCAATTATGGGACCAACTAGGCCCATTTTCAGTGTAAACTAACCTTCCTAAAAAAGCAGTTTAAAGAACTGAATTGAAGCTGCATACAGAATTTTGAATAAAGTCCTTTAACAAAGACAAAGTCCAATTTAAACTAATCTGACCCATCTAGAAGGGACCTCAGAGATCCATATCTTGGATTTTACAATGGGGAAAGGAAGGACCAGGGAGCTTAAATAACTCACCCAAGGTCACACTAGTAGGAAGCATTAGAGGTAAGATTTGAATCCTACTCCTTTTCCTGATTCTATAAAATCATACAAAGCAGATGTCAAGGACAGATTAAAGTACCTTTTATCACCTGAATTGTTACAGTTGACTACCAGATTCTAAAAAAATGATCTCAGTGTTCTTCTACATAGGATATTCTACATGAAAAAAAAGCAAATTCAGGCCTACTTTAGCCATCATTTCTTGATGAATAAGTCAACAGAAAATAGCGGTAAGAATTCTGAGTGACACTGGATAACATTGGACAAGCCAATTTTTGGAAGAACTAGACTATTCCCAGTTTTCTCCACACGTATCCTCCCAGAGCAGTGGGATGTTTTCAATGACTATCATTCATCACAGACAACAGAAGCTTGTTACAGATCAGCTCTCTGCCCATTACGCTACATCCCAGCAGGTAGGGCCAGCTGGTGACTAACAGTGATCAAATCATCCCAATTCTGAGGGAGGTGGATTCTAAGAGGAGGTCTCAGCTCAAGGTAGCATGAAATAGAAAATGGAGTCAAGTGAAGTGAAGGAAATTTTAGCTAAATATCAGAAAATACTTCAAAAATGAGAAACCTCGAATAGCCACATCATTTCCTATGGGATGTATGAGAAGTTCCAGGACTGAGTCACTTGAAAAATGACCTCTGTGCAATTTAGACAGCCCCATAGGGACTATGCCCACAGTGGTTAATAGAGGTAGACTAGATGACCTAATGGATTCTTTACCCATTTCTAATTCCTGGTAAATTTTCATAACCCTGGCTTTGAATAATGAGCAACGTGTGGGAGGATTTATAGAATCATAGACTCACAGACTCTTATGAGTGCTGGAAGGGGTGTTTCTGGTCATTTAAGTCACCTCTCTTCATTTTGCAGATAAGAAAACTGAGGCCCAGAGAGGAGAATTTAACAACTGAAGATCAATAAGTCAACAAAGCATTTATCAAGTTCCTACTATGTGCCAGCAACTGTGCTGAATGCTGGGGATACTAGGTAAAGTAAAAGACAGTTTCTGTTCTCAAGGACTTCACAATCTAATGGGGAGACAGCTTGGAAATGAATATGTACAAACAATCCATAAATAGGATAAATTAGAAATAATCAACAGAAGGAAGATGCTAGATTCAGAGGGACTGGGAAAGTAGGATTTTAGCCAAGACTTGAAGGAAGCCATGGGAGATGAGGGAAGCAAGTATTCCAGGCATGGGGGACAACCAGAGAGAGATGGGAGAGGAAGTGTATTGTTTGAGGGATAGCAAAGAGGCTAGTGTCACTGGGTTGAAGAGTTTGTGGGAGGAAGGCTAGAGTAAGGTTTAAGCAGACCAGAAAGGTGAGGGAGGGGCCAGGTTATGAAGGGCTTTGAATGCCAAACAGGAGATTTTCTATTTGATCCTGGAGACAATTTGGAGGTCACACTGGGATTTAGTGGCATAGGCAAATTTGATTCGGAGTTTATTCTAGGCTGTACCCTCCTGACAAGGAAGGGGATCACTCCTTCTCCAAGTAGGGTTCAATAGCCAAAGACTTCTGCCAGCAACTGGGGCTCTAAAAACTAATTTGTTCCAATTCTCAGTTAACACCCTTTAGGTGCCTCAAATATTTTCCAGCTATAATGTTGTGGCATTTGCACCATGAGAGTGACACCATCCCCTTGGCTCCCTTTGATCTGTTTAAATTATAGTTTCACTGTGCTTTGGGCTTCCAGCATGACAAAACCTGTCATTTAATATTTAAAACCAATGGCATAGACATGTAGTAGTTATATCATGGATACCTAATCTTTCCAAAAATCTTCCCAACCCAAGTGAAGACTTTAAAGAAAAGCCTTTTCTAAGAGAAGGAACCAGCAATCAGACCAAAAACTGGTTTCTTATAAATTCATTCAACCAACTCACTGGCCTCTATATGACAAATTCTCCCTTGTGTCCATTTAGAATTTAAAAAAACCACCTTTGGGTTTTCTTGAATTCTCAAAAATTCTGTTTTATCTAGAAGAGAGAATCTCATAATAATAACCAAAGTTTAGGTGCTACTTTAAGGTTTTCAAAGTAAACCTTTCTTTCCATGACTTTATTTGATCTTTATAACCACACAATGAAGAATATTATAGATACCATCCCCCCTTTTTCATAAACGGAGAGCCTGAGTTTAAGAGAGAGAAAGTGAATTGTCCATAGACAGAGTTAGCCAGAATCACAATCAGGATTCAAATCCAAGGGTTCGGGGCGGAGCCAAGATGGTGGCTGGAAAGCAGGGACTAGTGTGAGCTCCCAGCCGAGTCCCTCCAAAAACCTATAAAAAATAGCTCTGAACCAATTCTAGAACTGCAGGACCCACAAATTAGCAGAGGGAAGCAGGGCTATAGCCCAGGACAGCCTGGATGGTCTCTGGGTAAGGTCTATCCTGCATGGAGCTGGGAGCAGAGCGGCGCGGAGCAGAGCAGAGCCCAGCCTGGGCGGCGCAGACCAATCAGACCAGGAGCCAGGCAGAGTGTGCCCTAGCACCCTGAATCAGTGAGCTGCAGTACTTACCAGACTTCTCAATCCACAAACAGCAAAGACAACAGAGAAGGTTAGTGGTAAAAGCTGCGGGAATGGAAGGAGTTCCTCGTGGGGCCACTGCCCTGGGGCAGTGGAGGTGGGGCAGTTACAGAACTACAGCTGCAGTTGCTTCTGGCCCCAGGCCCACCTGGTGGGAGGATCAGAGCGGTGGATCAGAGCAGGAGTGAAGAGCCTGCTGAAGATCTAAGTCCAGTCTTGGTTGGGGTTTCTTGGGGAAGGAGGAGTGCTGGTGTGGCAGAGGTGGCGTATCCCCCCCAAGCTTGGAACATAGTTCTCTTAACTCTACGAGCAGTCATACCCCGCTGAAGAACTCAAGAGTCAAATTAGTTGGCTGGGAATATGGCCAGGCAGCGAAAACACACCCAGATTCAGTCTCAGACTTTGGAATCTTTCTTTGGTGACAAAGAAGACCAAAACATACAGCCAGAAGAAGTCAACAAAGTACAAGAGCCGTTACA
>CM053625.1:127574459-127601747 GCA_028646595.1 Phalanger gymnotis | reverse complement strand
AAAAATTTTTTTTTTAAATAAAAGAAATAAAAACAAATCCAAGGGTTCTGGATTCCAAGGACAATATTATCTCTGCTATGATGGTATCAGACTGAGTAAGGATCCCTACAGCTCACTTAGTTTTGACTTAGTTTTAAAATGTGATGTTATCTGTATTTTACTGTGGTTTTATTTATTTTGTTAAATATTGCCCAATTACATTTCAATCTGCTTCCTCACATTTGACACTCCTGCTCTATACTGAATCAACTCTTTAATCCAAGGTTTAGACAGTACCTGGCACATAGTAGGCACTTAGTAAGTGTTCATTGACAGATTGAGTGATGTCTCTGTCATAGAGAGTGCCCTTCTCCCCGATGTCCCTTCCCATAGAATATCCTCCAGGACCATCTTTCAAGCTAAATCCTCTACTTCCAAGTTACTTTCTTGAAGAAATCTCTGACTTGATTTTTTCTTCTTTCAAATTCCTTCAGCACTTATAAATGTAGTCTCCTCTACATTATCAACAGTGTTGCCTCGGTAGGAAACAGCACATAGAAGGTCCGGGTTTAACGCAGAGAGCATTTGGAATCAGAAGGACTGTATTTGCATCCTGACTTGGATATTTACTAATCCTGGGCAAGTCATTTTACCATTCTGGACCTCAGTTTCTTCAGCCATAAAATGGGGACAATAAAAAAACAACAAAAAATAATAAAAATAATAATACATAATAAATCAAATTTATATACCATATTAAAGTTTGGAAAGCATTGCCTTACAACTACACCATAAAGAAGAGAATGCAAATGGAATTTTCCCTTTTCTATAGAGATTCTAAGACTGAGATTCAGAAAGGTTAAGCCTGAGGTCACACGGTTAATAGGTGTCTGGAATGGGATTTGAACTTATATTGATTCCAAGTCCTTAAGTCACACTATTCTTGTGCACTTCACAAACCTTGAGGGGCTATATAAATGAGTTATGTAATTACCTACCAGTGATGCTTTGTGGCTACAAGTTACAAAAAACCAAAGCATACCCTCTTAGAAAGAGCAAGATTACAAGTGAACCAAACAGCAATGAATACAAAGCAATAAAATACAATACTATACAATAAGCAGGCGCCATCTTGTTACCAGTGATGACTTACCCACGGAAAGTGGCATAAGAAATGTCATCAAACCCATATATGGCCAGAAAATGAAGTGGATCAGTCATGTAGCATGGAGGACTTATAGAAAATCATGGACAGAGACCACAGAGGATTAGAAAGTATGTATAAGTCACAATCTGCTCCCACAAAAAATGCCCATTGTGATGTGATTAGGGATCTAGTACGGTCTTATTAAGAACACGTGAATTGTTAGTGCTGCTACTATTTATAATCTGATGATGCCTGTAGCCTTCATGCTAGCGCTTTGTAAGCTTACATCCTCCCAAGCTCATCTAACCTAACCGATTGTCTTTTTTTAGAGATGGGTGTAAGAGAGGACTTGATACCAACAGTAAAAACCAGGGTAAAATGCGTCTCAGAGGTTAATCCAATAGCCTGTGTAACAACTTGTTGAAAACCTGATAACAGTGTCAAGAAAAGCCAAGGAGCAGGTAGCTTATCAGGGTCCTCTGAGGCCTCTGAAGACAAATAGAGGAGAGAAATTAAAAGGATAAGAGTTTTTCCTTTGGGGTGGGGGTGGGGGATGTCCTGGTTACTGGTGCCCGTCTAGACAGCTGATGTCAGCTCCACTAGATGAGAACCGGACCTACCTTGCTAAATCTAAGACCAGGCCAAAGCTATATTCACCCCCAAAAAGGGATCTTCCTATCCAGGGATGCAGACTCCTATTTATAGTTTTGACTTGGGCTTTCACAAGATGGTAATTTCATGTCCTGTCATAAATCTCTCTTTCCAAACTGATTTTTGTAGGCCAGTGGGAAAAGGAAGCCAAGAACCAAAATTGCTGAAATCCAGAAGAAGCAATCCATTTACAGCTGTTGATATATAAGCAGAATGTGTAGGAGTCAGCTCCATTGTTGGAATGACAGACAGATGCATTCAAGTGGACCAAATGAACCCATGAGGTGGAGATCAGAACCCCAATGGGCATGACAAAGGGGTGCTCAGGGGTTTGAAGAAGGCATTGGGTGGTTTGGCTTGTGGTCAACTCAGCTGGTTAGAGCACTAGGTCGGTGCCACAGAATCTAGTCTCCAAGTATGTGGTGAGTCCTTACTGACTTCTTGGCACTATGCGGGGCTGGCTACTTGGAGTTTCCAATCTAGACACAAACAAGTAAAACCAGTCGAGACCAATATCGGCTGGCAGAAAATGACATGTGAAATTGGGTGCATCAGATTAAAGTAAAGCGTTGCTAATTTTGGCTGGCAGAAAGGGGCTCAGGTTGAGAGGGATAGCAAGGGGGTTGATGGCAGGTTCTCTTGCTTTGAAAACTAGAGTCTTCATTTTCCATAAAAAAGTTTTATCAATAATTTCCTTGCTTTTTAACTAGGGTGATACCCATCCACAGGGAAGAGAGGTAGGGGGGGCGAGGGGAGAGGGTCTGTTCTTTTTGAAGTTTCACTTTATCAAAAATGGCATGTGTCATGGATAATTCCTTGACAAGGGAAGAGACCTAAAGCCAGAGGATTTTCCCTGATAGTATATCTTGTCAGCCAGTTGCCTCATTTACTCTCAAGTCATTCAAAATGTTTGGGACAGGAAGCGGCTTAATTCCTCAAATCTCTGTTCTTTGTCTGTAGAAGATATCAAGGAAAAACCTACACATAGAGTCATAGAATACTAGAATCTTCAAGCCAAAGAAATCTTAGGATATAACTTCAGAAAAAGATCTCATAACATAGATTGTTAGAGCTGAATGGAGTTTACATAGAAGGTTAAAACTGGAAGGCACCTTACAACACAGACTATTAGCATTAGGTGGGAACTTAGAACACTGATTATTAGAGCTGGTAGGGGCCCAAGAGATCAACCCTTCCATTTCACAGATGAGGAAACTGAGGTCCAAAATTAGTTTCAACCTTCCTAAAACACTAATTTAGTTACGTATCTCCAAAATCCGCATTCTTCAAGCTCTCCAAGCTTCTTTCCTTGAGAAAAGAGCCTGTTTCATTTTTTTTTTTTTTTTGCTTTTCATAGCCACAATCCCTAGCACTGTACCTGGAACAGTCAGTGCTTAATAATTGCTTGCTTGATTGATGCAAGATCTTCGAAATCTGGCCCCACTTATGGTTCTGCCTCATTCATTCAATGTAAGTGGGCCATAGTTATTCCCCATGTGTCTTCAACTCCAGCCAGACCAATGCCTCACTCACTTTCCAGTCTTCCATGCCCACCCCATTTCCTTCACACACAATGCTCATTCCCACCTCCATGATTTTGTTCATGCTGTTTCCCTTCTTTCTATTTGCAAAGTTATACTCTTTTCTCTCTGATTCCTATCCATCCTCCAGACCCAGGTCCAGGCTTAGGTCCTATACCTCGTCTTCCATAAAGCTGCTCCTGAATGTTCCAAGACAACTCCTCTGAAATCCTCCAGCACTCACTATTGTACCACTAACATTGTCAGAAGCCAATGTTAAGTGAAAGCGAGGAAGGAGACTTTGTCTATGGCAAGAAAGGTTGAGGTTGAGGCTGAAGTTCTTAATTCCCCACAGATCTCACCCTTTATTCCCATTTTTCCTCTTTTCCATAATCCCCTCAGCCCTAAAACATCAGAAGAAAAAGAAAAGTTAGCTCTACAGATGGAGGAAGTCTTATGGAAGGGAAGTGAATGAACTTTAGGACAAACATGTGCTATGGAACCTTAGGAAATGGAAAAATAAAATACCATCTTGTCTTACTGGCAAAGACACTAAGAAAAGAGATGAATAAAACTCAGAAAAGTTCAAGCAATATTACATCCCAGCTTAGGGACAGATGTTTTAAGCATAAATCCATTGGTATTCTCATTCAAGGAAATTCATTTGGGCAAAAATATACAAATCTAATAAAAGATAATGCATTGGAAGCAAGAACACAGAACGGGGACAGATTTGAATGATCCTGGAAAGAGAGAATGGAGACTTTTTTGGAGTCAGACTTGAGAAATTCTGACCTGGTAAGCAAGAGGACAAGGGGCAGGAAATACTTCTCTTCAGACATTCCCTTTTCTTCCTGCCTTCTTTTTTGGCCTATGCTCATTTCTAATTGATAGGAGAAAGTACTAAAAAAAAAAAAAAAAAAAGGAGATTGTTGCCTGAGGCTAGGGATAAGCAGGTGGAATTCAGAGGGTAATAAAGAGTCCTGAGAGCAGAAGGTTGGGTCTCTTATTCCATGAATTCCCACAGGAAGCAGCAGAAACAGCTTGTTAAACATGAACTGCTTCACCCTGAAAGAGTTCCAAAACCAGCAGCTCAGAATTGTCCAGAAGTCTGGCTGGAAGTTCAGAAATTGAAGGGGGGAGAGATGTCCTGCACATGCCCTACTCCCTAACACTACGTATTTCTTTCGTGCGCATCCTTTATTTATTTATCTATGGATATGTTGCATACTACTATTCATATTTAAGCTCTATGAGGGCAGGAACTTTTTTGATTTTTGAATTTGTTTTCCTAGCACCTAATACATTGTCTTTAAAAAGGTTATCTCTCACACACACACACACAATTAAAAAAAAAAGGTTATCACAAGGGGCAAAAAGAAGAGAACTAAACACTAATACCCATTGATTTCCCTCACCCTCTGGCAAAATGGCTGTCTTTGGGAATCCAATGCTAGCCAGTCATTCTGGCTTGATCTTGGATCCTGGCTGCTTCCTGCTTCTCCCTTTCTGGGGAAAGCTTCAGTTCTGCTTGCATTCTCAGACTGAAATTTCTTTCCATCCATTTGCCTCTTGGTTAAAGTGCCTCATTAAACTGGCTCTTCCAAGTACCTCAATGTTTGGAAATAGAAAGCTCGGTTCATTGTCACCTTCACAAAGCCTGCCTTGTGAGTCTTGAGCTGGGCTGACTCTGAGGCCAAGAGACTTCTATCCCTTTCCTGGGCTTTATCTCTCAGCACTCTGCTCTCATTCAAGTAGTAATATCACCACAGTAATTGTCCTACGTGGCTGATAAAAGGTGTAGGTTAGAACAGCATGTTTTCATCATTGTAGTTAAGTCAAATAGCTATTAACTATACTCATACAAGGGTTATTCATACCTTTAGCTGACATGTTATGATATGGAGCCCCCATTAGAAGTTCCTACAAGGGACTTCCTTGTTTTGTAGCTTTAGAGACGGGTAGGTCCAATTTCTTCTTACTGTGCTTGGTGTCTTTTAAAAAGGAGAAGAAGGGAGGTAGGTAGCAGAGAGGGGAGAGACGATATTTCATCAACAAATGACAGCATTACAGACAGTAAACTTTCCATGTGCTTTGCAGATAATTACAAGGACTTGTCAAACTGAATCAATTGGAGGGAATTTAAAAAGAACTAGCCTAAGTGCAGAGCCTTGAAGCTGCATCTCCATTTCCTCTCTGATAAGGAGTAGTGTTTCACCCAAAAAGAATGTATCCCAGGTTTTTTAGACATTTTTCCCCCAAGGATGGCATGAAAGGTATAAAAGCCTGGATTTCTCTTAAAAGCATAAACAGGATCCTCTGCTCTAAATTTTCAGAAATTAAAGCAGTTGGACAGTCTGGGACATGAGTCATGTTCAGGGTTTGGAAAAAAGTTGTAGAATCACGGAAACCTGAGGTTTGGAGCCTAATTCTGAAAGGGATGATACAGTTAATAAGAATGATGTTAATTATTACTTTTTGAAAAAACCAGCTCCTTATTTCTACCAAAAGAAGTTTGTCTTCCTGCTTCTTTCCTTGCTCCAGTTGTGGGTTAGTCAGCCTAAATGTATGGTTTAGTCAAATGGCATTTAATTCTCTTGGAATCACCACCCAGTTCAGTTAACAGCATCATACTCGTACATTAAGGCTTGTATCCCTTAGCTGTGGTTTTGGAAAACACTAGAAAACCTCTGATTATCACAAGAGGTGTCACAAAATTCTCAGAAAACACCCTCACAACAAAATTAATTAGCATTGTATATGACCCTTATTACATTTATAGTCTTCTTATGTCTAACTCCCCTCCAGGTCCTCTGCAGTCCAGTAGCACTGACCTCCCATCTGTTTCTCAGACATTTCACTCTATCATCTAAGTCTATGCCTTTTCACTGACTGTCCTGTCATCCCTAGAATGTTCTCCATCTTCATCTCTGTTTTATATCTTCTCTGGCTTCCTTCATGTCACAGCTAAAATCACACCTTCTCTCTTCTGGGTCACTTGACTGATAAGATTGAAAACTAGATCCTTTTCTCAATCCTTACAAACCTCTCAAATCTCTCCAAAATAGGAATTATATGCAAGAGATAAAGATCTTTCAGCTGTCCTATGATCTAAGACAGTAGTATCAAACTCAATTAGAAACAATCCCTGCTGGCCCAATATTGGCTTAGAAAACCACAAATTAGCATTATCTATATTGTACTGTATTTTTATTTATTTTGTTAAACATTTCCCAATTATATTTTAATTTCATTCCCTTACCACTCAGAAATTTTGCCACCCTCCTACTTAACAAACTCCAGTGGCTCCCTATCATCTCCAAGATTACATATAAAATCCTCAATTTGGTTTTCAAAGCCCTTCTTAACCTTCCCACCTCAACCTTTCCAATCTTTCTGTACCTTGCTCCCCGCCTGCATACTCTTCAATACAATGCCATTTGCTTCCTCACTGTTCCTTACACAAGACACTCCATCTCCAGACTCCAGGCATTTTTTTTTCTCTGGCTGTCTCCCAAGCATGGAAAGCTCTCCCCTCCTCATCTCTGCCTCCTGGCTTTCCTGGCTTCCTTCAAGTGCCAACTTAAATTCTTCTATGGGAAGTCATTGCTAATCTCCCTTAATGCTAGTACCTTCCCTCTGTTGATTGTCTCCAGTTTATCCTGTATATAACATGTTTGTGCATAGATTTTTGCATATTGTCTCTCCCATTAGACTGTGGGCTCCTTTAGAGCAAGGACTGCCTTTTAGCTTTCTTTGTATCCCTTAGCACTGGGCTATCTCCAGTTGTCCTGATCTCTCCATTGGACCCAGAAGGCTCTGGAGGAGAAAGTGAGGCTGATGACTTTGCACAGCCCTCCCTCACTTAAATCCAATTCACTTGCAAGTCATGGCATCACCTCCCCTTTAAGAACAAAGGACAAACGACAATAGCACAAAGTACATGTTATTGTTGGTGTTGTCAGTTGTTTCAGTTGTGTCTGAAACTTAGTGACCCCATCTGAAGCTTCGTTGGCAAAGATACTGGAGTGGTTTGCCATTTCCTGCTCCAGCTCATTTTACAGATGAGGAAACTGAAGCAAACAGGGTTAAGCGACTTGCCCAGGGTCACATAAATAGTAAGTATCTGAGGCAGAATTTGAACTCAGGAAGAAGAGTCTACCTGACTCCAGGACCTACTCTGCTGTCTAGCTGCCTGTACTAAGTACATAGTAAGCACTTAATAAATGTTTAATGACTGGAGGTATTTACTTGGTGTGCATACAATTATCTGAAAACAAAGACATTTACAGAGTAGCTGGTTATTTTGTCTAAATACCACAAAATGACCTTTTTGACTTTCTAAAATTGAAGTGATTAATTTTTTTCTTTTACTAACTCTTTGTATTGAGATGATCTCCAAAAAAAGAATGTAGGGGTGACAGAGAGGGGTGCACTGGAAGAAGGGTTAAGGGAGAGATAGAATGGGGCAAATTTTCTCACATAAAAATGGCACACAAGGAAGAACTTTTATACTGGAGAGGGAAATGGGAGTGGTGGTGGCAGGCAATGCTTAAACCTCACTATCATTGGAATTGGTTCAAAGAGGAAAGAATATATATGTACACATGTATACAAAAAAAAACCCTATCTTGCCCAATAGGGAGATAGGAGAAAGAGATAAGAGATACGGGGGAAGGGGGAATGAAAAGGAGGAGGGCAGATTTAGGGAGGCAGTGGTCAGAAGCAAGACAGATTTTTGAGGAGGGACAAGAAAAAAAGAGAAAGAAGCATAGAAAGAGAAAAATGGGATGGAAGGAAATGTACAGTTAGTGATCTTAACTGTGACTATAAATGGGAAGAACTAATCCAAAGAACGGAAACAGAAAGCAGAATAGATTAGAAGCCAGAATCCAACAATACACTGTGTACAAGAGACACACTTAAAAAGGAAACACACACACAAAGTTAAAATAAAGGGCCAGAGCAGAGTATTGTGCTTCAGCTGAAGTGAAAGTGAAGAGGACAAGTGTGGCAATCATAAAGAAGACAAAGCAAAAACAAAAAAAATAGATCTAATTGAAAGAGATAATCAGGGAAACTACATTTTGCTAAAAGGTACCATAGACAATGAAATAATATAACAAATTTTTAAAGTAAGTTCTTCTGATAAGGGCCTCATTTCTCAAATGTAGAAAGAACTGAGTCAAATTTATAAAAATAAAAACAATCCCCCAATTGATAAATGGTCAAAGGATATGAACAAGCAGTTTTAAGAATTCAAAGCTATCTATAGTTATGTGAAAAATGCTCTAGATCCATTACAGATTAGAGAAAGGCAAATTAAAACACTCTGAGGTATCAGCCCACACCTATCAGAAATAATGAATGTTAGATGGGATGAGGAAAAGTAGATACATATAGATACAGAAATACATACATAAAATAGATAAGAACTATTGGTAGAGCAGTGAACTGGTCCAACCCTTCTGGAGGACAGTCTGGAACAATGCCAAAAGAGCTATAAAATTGTGCATAGCCTTTGACCTAGCAATACAAAATGAAGAAAAAGGAGAAGAACCTATTTGTCCAAATATTCATAGCAGCTCTTTTGGTGGTAGCAAAAAACTGGAATTTGAGGGGAGGCTCATGATTTGGGGGATGGCTGAACAAGCTGTGGCTTATGATTGTGGAGTATTATTGTAGTATAAGAAATAATGGGGGGGTGGTGGTTTCAGAAAAAAAACCATGGCAAGACATATCAACTGATGCAAAGTTCAGTGGGAAGAATCTGGAGATCATTGTGCTCAGTAACAGCAATGTTGTAATAATGATCAGCTATAAAAGACTTGGCTACTCTGGTCAGTATAGCGGTCAATACAGTGATCCAAGACAATTTCAATTCATGATGAAAAAATTCTATCCACCTCCAGAGAGAGAACTGATGAACTCTGAGTACAAATTGAAGTATAATTTTCTCCCTTTTTTTTGAGAAATGATTAATGTGAAAATATGTTTTGCTTGATTTCACATGTGCAATTGATATATTGTTTGACTTTTAAGTGTGTGTGGTAATGGTCGGAGGAAGGGAGAAAATCTGGAACTCAAAATTTACAAAGAAAGGAATGCTGAAAAACAAATAAAAAGTATCGGGGAGAAAAAAACCTATATGCCCCAGAACACTAGATAACCTCTTCAATTAAACATGTTCATTTGAAAGAGATCAGCTTAACCATTCACAATGGAAAAACAAACTGGATGAAAAAGCTATTTTAAACTACATGTAGTTGGATGGCATATATTTTAGGCAGGCAATGCATATAGGCGATTAACTAAACCCCAAATTAGAAGGAGGTAGAGATCACATTGCATTGCATTTAAGAAATCATGAAATGATCTTACGCTTCCGTAAGAGCCCATTTTTTGTTAATAGTAATAGCTATTACTATAGCACTTTAAGGCTTGAGAAATACTTTATGTATGTTATGTCTCATTTGATCCTCTTAAGGTAAGTGTTGTTATTATTATCCTCATTTTACAAATAAGGAATGGTCAGGTGCCTCACCCAGGTGCATACAGCTAGTAAATATTGAGGCAGGATTTTAATTTAGGTCTTCTGTCTCCAAGTTCTAGCTGCTTTTTCATTTTAACTTCAGTATTTTCCAGGAGGTTACTGTTTGGCAACAAATCAGAGAATGCTACAAGTTCACAAAAATCACAATTTTAGGTGACTCAAAGGACAATGGAAAAATACACAGCTGATGGAAAGAGCATGAAGTGTATTACCAAGGATGGTCTGGTATTTATGAAATGACATCATCCAGACTATCTTTGAAAAGGGAAAAGAGGCCAGGCACATAGTGAGATTAAAGGATAACAGATAGACAGCCTCAGCGTTGGGTGCTCTGGTAATCACAAACTACTAAGACCCAGAGGAATGTCTTCAACAAGTTGAGTGATTTCTCTAAGAAGAAGTAATCAAAAAATATGGACAAACACCTCAAGTGGAGGAGAAGGTTCTAGAGGTGTTGTCATCTCTCCTGGTAGAGTGCCTACATCAACAAGATTGTGACTCTCTTTCAGTCTTGAAACACAAAATGACACATTACTTCACCGAGGTTCATCTGCCTCCTACCTGAACCTTGGATTGTCCTTGGAATGCTGGGATTGGATAGGTGAGCCTTTGCCTTACCTTGATGGAATCCAGACCTCCATGTCACTCCCTGACCATTTCCAAACCACGTTGCCTTGTGCATACCCTTCTCCTTTTAGACTCCCTTTAATGTTACTTTCCTGCATTGGAATAATAGTTAATAATAACAACTAGCATTTACATAATACTTTAAATTTGGCAAAGTTGTTTACAAGCATTGTTTCATCTTATCCTCATAATAGACCTCCCTGGTTGGTAATCCCTATTTTATGGGTGAGGAAATTGAAGAAGACAAAAGTTAAGTAACTCATGTAGATCACAAATGTCTGAGGTAAGATTTGAACTCAGGTCTTCCAAACTCCAGGTCCAGTCTTCTAACCATTGTACTACTTAGCCGCCAAAAAGCCTTATATTTGCATTCTCAGCACTTAGCACAATGCCTGGCCCACGGTAAGTGCTTAATAAATGCTTTAGCATTCATGTAAGATGAAGATGAGAATCCCTGATCTTCCTCTTCCCTTGGGGAATTGTAAGACTGAAATTAGAGAATGCACATAAAAGGTCATTGCAAAATGTTTTTTTTTTGAAAAGTGATACAAATGAAAGGGATTATAATCACCCTACTGTGGGGAATCCCTAACAGGGACATGATTCTCTCCAAGTTTCATCTTTTAAAAATGAGTTACAACATAGAAATCTGGAAGTCTAGAATCCCGGTCCTCAACTGATTAGGAAAAGCTCATTTAGCGCCACTGACTCCACTCCGTATCTGCTGCTCTCCCTGGTTTCAACTCCACAGGACAAGATGCCCCTCCCAGGTTAGGCTCATCACCTCTAATCTCACCACCATGCTGCTTACTCAAGCCTTGGCTGATACCAACTTGCTCAGTTTCCTCTCCCTTCTAAGTAGAGAGCTAAAGAGCGGGGTACCAAACTCTTGCCGTTGCCTTCCTTTATGGAGGACAAGAACTGGATTCAGCTCATTTCACTCTGTATCTGCTGCTCTTTCTGGTTTCAACTCCACTGAGCAAGAACCACCCCCACCCCCCAAACCCAAACACTGGGTACCACTGGTCTACTCCCGCATTCCTGCCTCCTTTTGTGTGTTGTCTTCGCTCTATTGGATTATAAACTCTGTGAGGGCAGGGACTATATTTCATTGTATTAACTGTATCCCTGGCACTTAGCACAGTGCCTGGCACATAGTAGGTGCTTAATAAATGTTTATTGGGTTTACTGAATTTGTTTATTTGAAAGTTTGGGAGAAGAATTGTGGAGTCCTAAGGTATCATTACTAATAGTCTCCTTTATTGCCTCAAAGAGCAGCTCTTTTAAAATGATATAGGACTTTCTCACTCACATCATGGCTTTTTTGTTCTCTCTCTCTCTCTGTCTCTCTCTCTCTCTCTCTCTCACACACACACACACACACACACACACACACACACACACACACACATTCCCCTTGCCAAACATACAGCAGACATAAAAAACAGCCTAATGAGACTAGCAGATCTTTGAAGCCAGAAAAAACTTGTGTAGGATGCCCTGAGAATACACTACAGAGAGAGTGACACTCTCCCCACTGGAACAGGAGTGGACTGGGGAACATCTGGGATATTTATCCTTCACCACAAAACAGATTTAACAAAAACTTGGAATTTATGAGTTGGTTGCCTATTGGAATGTCATAACTACTAGAGTCCAAAGACATCTTTGTTCATGGAAAATTGGTCAGCATGTTACAGGTCTCTTCCCTTATAGGAAGAAACTTGGTAAACAGGCTGGCAGAGCTGGGTTGGGCAAGCAAGCAGGTTAATGACAATTGCAGCCACCACATGGAATCATTAACTAGAAGATACAAGGAGGACAAAATACAACTTCAGCGATCTTCCAAATTGGTATGTTCCACGTTTATATTCAATAGAGAGAGTGCATGTGTTTGAGGGGGAGGAAGTTCAAACATGGTAGCCATAGATTTGAGTCATTTAAAGTCAATGAAGTGACAATTTCTACTCAATAAAGAGAAGAATGCATTTCATGTGCAGGGAAAGAAAGGCCTATGCATTTTCTTACACTGTGAGCATGGCATAGGGACATAATGTGTTCCTAATGAAAATTTCCTCCATCAAATGTGGCTTTTCCCAACTAGTGATTTCTAAAAGCACTCACTGCTTCCAGCGTAGTGACATTATAAAGTATATGCAATGTGTTTATTCATTAATAAATAGAAAACAAACAAACAAACCCAAATAAAAAGGGATTAAGAACTAGAAAACTACATTCCTTTTGATCTTTGTTTTCTTTGAATAGGCTTTAAAGTCAGAAAAGTTTTGTTTTGGGAGGGAAAAAAGCATTGCTACTTTTACATAAATTCACCAATAAATAAATTGCAGATTTCATCCCTGCTACCTAATGAGGAACAGAAAAGGGGTACAATTAAATGCCTAAATCAAAGTCCAAACATCCAGGCAGTGGAACAAGGAAGGAGAAAAAGTTGAGGTTATCAGAACTAGGGAAACAAAGCCAGCTTAGACCTCTCCATTTTTTAAAATGGACAAAAGTGACCATTTGTAAATCCTCCTAAGAACACAGCAACAGAAGACAGGATTCATTGCCAGGACCATACTTTAATCCTTTCTGGCCTGCATGCTCTACTCTAAG
This sequence comes from Phalanger gymnotis, assembly GCA_028646595.1. NCBI lineage: Eukaryota > Metazoa > Chordata > Mammalia > Diprotodontia > Phalangeridae > Phalanger > Phalanger gymnotis. The sequence goes on along the minus strand of CM053625.1, from coordinate 127,588,654 downwards.
GGCTGTTAAGAGCCCAGACCATACCAGGATGCAAAGTTGAACTATGATAGTAATAATACTGATAACTAACATTTATTTATAAAACATGTCAAGGCATATGAAGAACATTATATACCTAAGAGAGAAGCGATATCTATTCTAAGTAAGAAGATTGGAAGGTCCTTACGATATAGACAATTTTCCCCATAAAAAAGGCAACAAAATTGATGTCTAGATTTAATTAGTCCAAGAAACTTAAGCTCAAAGCTTTGATATCAATTTCTAATGGCCTACACTTGCCACTGTTGGGTGTCAACACCTATCAGACTAGGAATACCATCATAGCAAATACAGAGGTAAGGGTGGATATTCCCTGCTGGACCAAATCTCTCTCTGCTGAATATTCTGTTTTTGCTGAAGTATTGGAGAGGTGAAAGTCAAGATGATGGAGTAAGAGAAAGGAGAACATGCCAATTTTCTCTGCAACTACTTCAGTTATAGTCTCAGAAGAATGATTAGGAAATCACTGGAGAAGTTATATGTTTCCAGTTTAAGATCCCAAATTCAAAATACAGGGCAAGACCTGTGAAAAAAGGATAGGCTGGGAGCATGGACTCAGTTGGTAGACCTCTAAGCAAGGTCGGCAGCATGGGGGATCCCTAGAACTGATCATGAACCCAGCTCAGGGCCCAAGCCAGCAGAACAGGGTCTTGCAGAGGGAATGGAAGTCTGTCCTCAGCACCCAAAACCATGATCCAAGATTACTCAGGGTAGATCATGAACTCAGACCTCAACCAAGGTCGGGGATGGTGAGGGAGGTGTCTACCTGAGGAGCCTGAATGGCTGATTCAGCCTCCAAAGCTCTCAGCTAGAGCAGCAACATCAAGTTGACCAGAACAAAGTCCTGAAAAAATGAGTAAAAAAAAAGTGAAGCACAACTGTGGTACCAGGGGTGCCAGGACACAAGCCCAGAAGAGAATAACTCCCAAAACCCTATGAACCAAAATTTCAAATAAAAAGATTTGCCTAAAAGACAAATTAAAATTCCGAGATGATGTGACTTTTTAAAGAATTAAAATAGTATGACAAGTGAAGTAAGAGAGATAGAGGAAACAATTGGAAAAAACAATAAGATCTATGAAAAGAGAATAAGCTCTTAAAACAAGAGCTGAAAATTTTACTCAATGACAGACTCTCTGAAAATTGGAATGGGTAAAACAGAAGTTAATTACTCCGTGGGACATACCACATAAAGTCCAAAGATTAAAAAATAGAAGAAAATCTAAGGCATTTCATAGAAAAAGCAAATGACCAAGAACTAAGAAAACAAACATATGAAGAAGAATCTACCAGTTGCATCCTGAAAGAAACCCCAAAATGTAAATGTAAAGTCACAGAAACTTCACAGCTCAAATCTATAGCTTCCAAGTAAAAACAAACAAAAACCAAAAAATTGTAAGCAGTCAGAAAGCATGTAAGTACCAAGTAACCAGAGTCAGGATCACACAAGATTTAGCAGCTAAAACTATAATGAGGCAAAGAACAAAAATACTATATTCCAAAAGGCAAAAGACATAGGCTTACAGCCAAGATTAACTTACTCAGAAAAACTGAATATAAATCTACCAAGGTGGGAGGGAGGGGGTGGACCTTTAATGAAATAGAGGACTTCTAAGTATTCGTGATAAAAAACCAAAGATGAATAGAAACTTTGAGATACAAATCCAACTAAAGAGAAACATTAAAAGATAAATACTAGTGAGCAATTGCGAAAATACTTTATAAGGATGAAGTGTTTGCATTCTAATGGAGAAAGGAGGAATGATACGAGCATCCCTTAAGAACTATGACATCAGAAATTATAGAGTCAAATTAGATAAAGAACCTGGTAGTGGTTTGTTATGTTTGTTAACATAACTTTGTTATGTTTTGATTATCTTAAAAAGAGAAAGGAAAGACATAGAAGAAAATACACTAAGAAAAGAAGGGGGAGATACAGAGGGGTGGAACTCTCCTCACAAAATCAGAGTGGGCAAGTGGAAGTCCATATAAATGAGGAAAGTGTGGGGAAGGCCAGTGTTGTCACTTGAACCTTATGTTCTTTTAAACTAATCAAAGAAGAATAAAATATACATCCATAATTTGGTGTAGAGGTGTGTATAATTCCACAGGGAAACAAGGAAACCAGAAGAGGGAAAGGGGAGAGTAAAAGGGAGGATAGATCTAGGAGCAGTTAGTATTAAACAACACACACACACACACACGCACGCACGCACGCACGCACGCACGCACGCAAGCACACCCAATTTAGAAACATGATTGTGAAGGAGAGTTTAAATGGAAAGAATGGAGAAGAACCTGTGAACAGGGATCCAGATGAGGGGAAGAGAAGTAAAAGATGTTTGCATCAAGCATAGAGAACTGGTGCTGAGCACGCTCTTGTTGCAAGCCCCTCTTCTTCCATGTGAAGAGCAGGAAGGGAGCAAAGAGAAGGAAAATTATAAGACAATAGGATGGAGGGAAATTCACAAATTAAAAAAAATATTTACACAAATAAATCCAATGGAGATAACACTAAAAAGGAAACAATTAACTGGGTAAAAATCTTTGCAGCAAGTTTCTTTTCTGAGTGCCTCATTCCTAAGATATGTAAGGGAGTGATTTCAATTTGTAAGAGTAAAATGCATTTCTCAGTTGATAAGTATGAACAGTATGAATAAGTATGATAAAGAGTATGAACAGAAAGTCCTCAAGGGAAGAAATCCAAGCTATTGATAGCTACATGAAAAAAAATTCTAAATCATTAATCAGAGAAATGAAAATTAAAACAATGCTAAGGTTTTACTTCATACCCACCGCATCAGCAAAGCTGACCAAAAAAAAAAAAAAAAAAGAAAAAAGAAGAAGAAAATGATAAGTGTTAGAGAAACTATGAGAAAACAAGCACCTTAGGGAACTGTTAGTGGAACTGTGATTCAGTCCATCTGTTCTGGAAAGCAATTCGGAACTATGTCCATTGGTAACTAAACTGTGTATCCCCTTTGGCCCAGAAATACCGGTAGTAGGCTTATATCCCAAAGAAATTTTTTTTAAAAGTGGAAAAGGTCTTAAATAGACACAAATATTTATAGGATCTCTTTTTGCAGTGACAAAGAATTGGCAACCAAGAATATGCCCAGCAACTGGAGAATGGCTGAACTTACTATTGCATATGAATGAATTATTGTATATGAATAGAATGGAACACTATTATTTTATAAGAAATGAAGAAAGATGCTTTTTCAAAGACTTATATGGAATGATGCAGAGTTAAGTGAGAGAACCAGGAGAACAACTTATACTAAAATATCAACATTATAAAATCAAACAATTTTGAAAGACTTAAGAACTCTGATCAGTTCAATGATCAATCATGAATCTATATGATTAGAAGAAGAATGACGCTTCACCTCCTCACAGAGAGGCAAATAAAGAGAATGCAACACACATTTTTGGACATAGCCAGCATGGAAATTTATTTTTCCTGACTATGTTTACTTGCTATGAGTTTTCTTTTTCTTTTTTTTCTTAGTTGGGGAAGAGGTAGGAGGGAGGAAAAATTCAAAATAACTGAAAAAATAATTTAAACACTTTTTCCAAGCTATTGAGTAAATTTCCTTTTGTTAGATGGTCTATAATCATGTCATTTTTTTTTCCAATTCCAAGCTAGAACCACAAAATCAGTCAGATTTAGGTATGACCTGGAATGATATATTATCTCATTTGATCTTTACAACAATGCTGTGAAGTAGATGTGACCTTACAGAGGAGGAAACAGAGGCTGAGAGAAATTAAGTGACTTACTCGGTCAAACAACTAGTGAATGTCTGAGGAGAGATTTGAACCTAGGCCTTTTTCATTTCAAGTCCCCGCTTTCTAGCACTACACCACACTGCCTCCCTCTGCAATACTAGATCTATAAAGGACCTAAGAACACAATATAATATTAGACCATTGAGTTATAAGGTCATGGGATTTAGAAGAAAGGGTCTTCTGCTCCAGTCCCTCAGTTTTAGAGGCAAGGCAACTGGGACCCAAAGAAGGTAAGTGATTTTCCTAAAGCTATATGGTGTCGGAGCGAGGATTTGAATCCATATTGTTTGATTCCCACTCCAATGCCCTTTGCAGTATACAGCATTACCACATGCCAACCCCTAGAAGAGATTCTACATCACAGCTGGGATGATCCTCTGGAGATCAAGACACTACTTCCATCTCCTCATCTCGACCATTGGTCTACATATGGTATGAAGTAAAAACTCAGCTGAAGAGTTCCCCAAGCTTCCTGGATCACTTGGGCATTCTCTTTCCCTGAAACCTGAACCTATTTTTGTTATCAGAGACTGGCAGGTTTAATATCTGTGTTCATTGCTTGATACGCTATTTCATCATTCCCTTGAATCCTGTCGAAAAGAAAATAAATGTTCTCCCATTACCTATGCTCACAGAGATATTTCTTTCTGGGAGGCTATTGTAAGACAGTTCCCTTCCTTTGAAGTTTTCTGACAAAGGTGAGTTCCTCCTCTGAGCATTTGTATATGCTTGCGTTTGGTCGTCGAGCTATTTGAAGAAAAGATGCCATGGTTAGTCCCCAGCTATCCTCTCTAAAGGAGAACAAAGGCATGAAAATTTTTAAAAACAAACCCATTGGATAATCCATGTTTATCTCACTTGATAAAATGTTTACATGTGACATAAGCATACTTCAACCTTTATGTTTGATCCTCATCCTTTACTGGCTTGGCCCTGGGATTTATTTCAAAGTGTAATGACTATGGTTTGCCATGTGGGAATCTACATGACTTATCCTTCTAGGGCAAGGTCAAATTCCAGCCTCTCTGAAGCTGTCTTCAGTGACTCCAGCCCATCTTTGTCTACCCCCTCTCTAAATTCATATAAGATCACTAGTAACACATATGTATATAGGCTCAGGTAAGATAATCTCTACAAAGCGTTTTGTAGAACTTAAAGTGCTGTACTATATAAACATATATTCAACTTAAAATTTATATGTACAATTTTAAAAATTAATAAACAAGAACAGCCATCCTCTTTAATATCGCTTTCTATTTACTCTGTGTACATCTTGTATTTATCTATTTATTTGTATGTTGTTTCCCCCAGTAGAACACAAGCTCCTTAAGGACAAAGACTGTTTTTTATACTTTCTTCACATCTCTAGCCTTTAGCACAGTGATGGCATACAGAAAGGGTTCAATGATTTCTTGATGGTTGATTGATTGATTTAATAGATTTTTATTGGTATATTTTCTTTCTATATCACCTACACTCTCCCCCCGCCCCACCATTCCTCTCCTTTGCCCTCCCAGAAGATAAATCTTTTAATGCAATAATTTTTTTTTTAACAAGAGGAATAAGAGAAAATCAGCAACCAGCAAAACCAATCAATATACCTAAAAAACTTGGTATTATATGCTATGTTGTTATATGTTATTTGTAGGCCCACATTTCTTCAAATTAATGGGGTAAGATATCTTCTCATATCATTTGAGGAGGGTAAGTTTAGTCATTATATTTTAATAACATTAACTTTCGCTTTTGATTGTTGTGTGGTGGTTATTCTTTCCATTTCCATTACATTGTAGCCATTATGTGTGGTATTTTCCTAGCTCTGCTAACTTCCCTTTGCATCAATTCATTTAAGCCTTTCCACCCGCTTCTTTGTATTTGCCATGCTTAACAACGCCAACAGTAAGGCGTTAGTGTGCCTATCTTTGCACAACCCCTTGAACATCGTGTATTCCCTCCTTTTATTATCTTTGCCAATTTGCTAGGTATAAGGTGAAGCCTAAAGGTTGTTTGGATTTGTATTCCTCTTATTATTACTGTTTTGGAGCTTTCTTTCATATGCCTGTTGATAGTTTGTAAGTTTTCTTTGACCATCTATTCAGTTATGGCCTTTGATCTTACGTATTTCTGTTACTTGTTTTTTAAATGTTATCAGACATATTCGATGCAAAGGTTCCCCCCTCTTTCCCTCCCCCCCATTGACTGTTTCCCTTCTTATCTTACTTGTGGTAATTTCATATGGGTAAAAGCTTACTCATTTCATGCCATCAAAATTATCCATCTTATTATTTATGATTGCTTCTATCCCTTGTTTGATTAAGAAAACATTTCTTAAGCTGAGCTATGAAAGATTCAAGACCTACTTATCTTCTAATTTTTTAATAGAATGATTTTTTAGTATTCAGGTCACATATACATTTTAAATTTATTCTGTATTAGGGTATAAGATATTCTAAATCTAGTTTCTGCAAATGGTCTTCCAGTTTTCCCAGCTGTTCTTATTAAACAGGGAATTCTTTTATGGTTAATATATATTTGGGGGTTTATTGAATACTGAGTTGTTGAGTTCATTTGTTTCTAATTCTTCCTAATGTAATTTATCCATTGATCTACTTTCCTATTTTTTAGCCGGTTACAAATGACTTTGATTACTATCATTCATAATATACTTTGATGCCTGAAAGTACTATTCCCTCTACATTCCTCTTTTCTTCCCCACTAGTTTCCTGAATAGTCTAGATCTTTTTTTCCTTTCAAATGAACTTTATTATTGTTTTGTCTGTTCAGTAAAGTATCCTTTTGATAGTTAGAATTAGCATAGCACTAAATCTATATATTCTGGTGGTATTGTCATTTTTATTATGTTGGTATGGCTCAGTTATGATCACTGAAAATTTCTCCATCTATTTAAATTGTCATTATATCTTTAAAGAGTGTTTTGTAATTAATTCTACACAAATATTGGGTGCACTTTGACATATTGTTTCCCGATATTGCATGCACTTTATAGCTGTTTTCAATGGAACTTTCTTGCTATTATTGCTTCCTGAAATTTGTTGCCATTATATAGAAATGCAGTTGATCTTTGTGGGCTTATTTTGTAGCCTAGAAATTTGCTGCAGCTTTTAATTGTTTCATTTCTTTGTTGATTCCCTGGGATTTTCTAAATAAACAATCATGTCTTTAGTGATCAGAGATTTTTTTTTTCTCTTCTATGCCTAGTTTGATGTCTTTTAATTTCTTTTTCTCATTGCTTTTGCTAGCTTTTCTAGAATGATTTTAATTACTGTGGGAAAAGAAGGCATCATGATTTTATGCCTATATTTATTCAGAAAGCCTCTAATGTATCTCTTTGGCTACAGTCCTTGCTTTTGGTGATAGATAATTTTTATCATGTTAAAAAGATTCCCTCTATGCCTGTCATAAAAGAAAGTTGTACTTCATCAGAGGCTCTTATGTAGATTTGGGAATGTGTTCAATTATATTGATTGTTTTCCTAATAATAACTATCATTCCATCCCTGTTATACATCCAACTTGTCATAAATTTGATGAATTGCTTTAAAGGTTTTTTTTTTGTGGGGTGGGAGCCTAGGATTTTTAAAAATATTTTTAATATATTAGCTTATGGTTTATTTTCTTTTATTTATCTGATTTAGGTGTTAAAACTATATTTGTTACATAAAAGGAGTTTGGTAGAGTGCTTTCTTTCTTGGTTTTTGAGAATAAGTTGTATAGTCTAGGTAGCAATTTTCCTGTAAAGTACTGAGAGAATTCTCTTGTAAATCCTTTGGGAATAGGAGTTCCTATGCCTTCCTTTGACAGTTACTTTACACCTTGTTCTATTTATTTTTCTGAAATTAAATTTTTTTATGATCTTTGTTGTTTTGCTACTTTGGGTGTTTTATATTTTTGAAAGCATTGCTATATTTCTTTTGTGTTCTCAATTTTGTTGACATATAGCTGTTGGCATAGAGGGTTCTAACAATTCTTGTTATTTCTTTTGCTTTCACCTTGTTCATTTAAAAAATGTTGATTTGAGTTTCTGCCTCTTGTTTTTAATGAGAGCAGCTAAACAGCTATCAACTTTATAAGTAATTTCTTTCTTTTGAGATAACTGGGGTTAAGTGACTTACCCATGGTCACACAGCTAGTAAGTGTCTGAGGCAAGATTTGAACTCAGGTTCTCCTGACTCTAGGGTCAATACTCTACCCTCTATGTCACCCAGCTGTCCCTAACTTTATAAGTAATTTCAAAGAACCACTTTTTCATTTTATTTGTCAGTTCTATGGTTTTCTTTTGGTTTTTTATTTCTCTTATAATTTTCAAGATTTCTTGTTTTGTAATTATTTTGGGTTTATTTGTTGGCTTTCTAATTTTTAAAAATGCATATTAATCTTATTAAGCCTCTCTTTTTCTATTATATTAATGAATGTTTTGGGGGGATATTTTGTTTAAGACTTCTATAGCTATATCCCAGAAATTTTGGTATGTTATCTCTTTATTTTTGTCTTTAAAATCTTTATTAATTGCCTCTCTGATTTATTCTTTGACTCACTCAAAATTTAGGCTTTTGTTATCAATCTTCATTTTGGTCTGTGTCATTTGCTCATGCTCCCTGATTTAATTACTATTTCTATCATATTATTTATGATTATCTATAAAGAATTTATGTAGTGTTTCTACCTTTTCTTAAACATTAATTATCAGTTTATCTATTATCTACTATGTGGTCTATTTTTTAAGTGCCTTGTGGCGCTCAGAAATATGTATATTCCTCAGAGATTTCATTCAATCAATCAGTTAATAGACAAAACGCATTTATTAAGAACTTACTATGTTTCAAGCACTTTATGAAGTTCTGAGGATACAAAGGCAAAAAAAAAATTTGTCTGTGTCCTCAAGAAGTGTGCATTCTAATGGGGAAGACAACATGTAAATAACTTTCTCCGAAGTCTCCTCATTACTAAACTTTCTTGTTACTATCAAAAGTACCTCCATCCCCCTAATTACCCAGACACACAACCTTGGTACCATCTCAAGTTTTTGCTCTCATCCCATGTATTTAGTTACTGTTTCATATAGAGGGATTTGCTTAGGCAGAGACTGACACTGGAGTGAAAGATGAGACAGTGGAGAAAACATAGAGTGAATAATGGGAAAAGATGTTTGAATCATGTCGAATGTTCCTTAGCCAGCAGTCTCAATTTTTTTTTGTGAAGTACGAGGCAAGGTGCTCAGCTGAGAGGGTGGGGGTAATGTTGTGGGAGGCTTGAGAAGAAATGAAAATGTTTAAAATAGCTGTTGTTAGGATTGGGATAGTGAATCAATTGGGGAGGAATAGAATGTTTGTCTTGCTACTGTGAAAGCCCAATTTAGATCATATGACAAAGTTTTGGTGGACTCAGCACTGCTTCATGATTTCCTACAGTTCTATTCAGCAACACATGGATAGAAACAAAAAGACACAGGAGTATGACCATGTTTCAGGGTTAGCCATTGTATTAGGGTTTGTTTGTTTTTAATCCCCAAAGATGAAATAATTTATTTCATTATTTTTTCTTTCTGATAATTGCATTTATTTACCTTTCTCGTGTTTATGTTGTTTGATATTTTCTTCTGACTGCCTGTGGAATTTGTTACTTATCATTAGAATTATTAAATTTGGCCACCAAATGTCTTGAAGTTTTAAGTATAAGGTTGTTGTGGTTATTTTTCTGGAGATGATGTGTGGATTCTTTCAAATGGTGATTTGTTTTCCTTAGTCAAACATTCTGGGCAGTTTTCTTGTATTCTGCATTATCGTGTCAGGCTTTTCAATCTGTGGTGTTCTTCTGGGAGACCTATTATCTTTATAATTGTCTCTGCACCTCCTGTCATTGAGCTTGATACATTTTGCTTCAATAGAGATCATGTGTTCTTTTAATGTTACTGCTTTTTTGCTTCTCTCAGTCCAGACAGTTCTTCACTTCAGTATGTTTATATTCCAAATCAATATCATTCTCCCTTTTGCATCCTTTGCACCAGCTATAAATGTTTTCTACCCTGCTAGTTATTTCTATTATATAGCTTAGAAGTTTTAACTTTTGTTCACTTTTAATTTCTCTTATGTTTTTAATTGATTTTTTCTACTTGAAATCTTTAGTGTTTTAAACATTTTCCCCTTGTACTTTCCTGTTACTCATTTTCTAACTTTTTCCTCCTTTATTGTGGGTACGTACTCAAGGCTGAACTGTTAAGCTGCTTCAGACCCCTTTCATATTAAATGACTTACCTTTTACCAGTCTCAGTCCCTGCACTAAGTAGTTTTTTTATAAATAGGACTAGCCCTAACTGAATTTTAGCCTCCTTACCTTCAAGCCATGCAGCCACTCAAGATGCCCACTTTCTGCAGCTCTTTCCCTGGCTTTTGTTCTTTCTTTCTCTGGCTGGATAAAATCATATTCTACTATCTTTTAATAGAATTGGGAGCATTGGAGGATGAGGTGGGCATTAGGAGCAGAGTTTCTACAGTCTTGGAATCTCTAACCTCCGGGCACCTTGAGCAGAAGGTAGCCAAATTTTTGTCCTTTCTCTTAACATACCTGAGCAGAGTAAATGTCTACTACTTGATGCAATCAGATGATAGATGGGCAGGGGAATGGGTACACCAGCAGAGTCTCTGCAGCAAAAAGAGGATCCTTGTGTGAGTTCCACATACAAGCCCATCAATCAGTTATACTGTGCACTCCTTTTCAAGCGTTGTGACTAATGCAGACTGGGTACTGAGTGAGGGTATTAAGGATTAGCATTCTCCAGTGTTAATACATAGGTGTTACCTTGTCAGGATTTTGTCTTGTCCTATAGATTCAGCTGTAGTTACTTTAACACTGGCATATAATCCCTCTTCTGAAGGTTTTTTGAAAGCTTGGTACCAAAAGACAGCATGTATTATATTGTATATATTTGGTATTTGGTACAAAAGATGATATATGTTTTATCATCTTGTTGGTCATAGGACCCTTAGAGACACATACCATGATATAGTGGCTAGAGAGTTGGCTTAGGAATAAGGAAGACCTGGGTTCCAGTCCCACCCCTGACATACTGAATGTGTGCTCTAGGGCAACCTCTCAGTGTCCCCAGGCAACTATCTAATACTCTAAGTTGCACAACTGGTGACAATCAATATTGATAGAGGACACTTCCTCACTGGGAATTTCTTTTTAACCAGTGTACTCGTAAGCCTAATTTAATTAACATATATATATATATCTTCTAATACTTTCTAATAATTTTATATATGTATGAATTGCACAGGATAAGAAGTTAGGGATGGATTCTAATTGGTGCTAGTAGAGGGAGAATCCATATGGATTAGATAACATTGAAATGTAGAAGTTTGTGTGTACTTGCTAAAAGCAGAAAGGATATGTTTCAATTTGAGATTCCCAAAGAACTAATCCCTATGGAGCAGGGAAATTTTATCATAGCTTCCCAAGAATAAAGTTTCAGAAACAGCGAAATATCTTTAACGGATATGGTTCACATATGAGTGATACTTAAGTTCCTTTCATTGTACTAATTGTGCCAGATATCCTCTACGGGAAAAAGAAAAAAACATCATTTCTCAAAACCAGATCAGTGAGACTCATGATTTGCAAACTAAAGCATCTCTGAGGTGTATATGTATTTTTTCCACATATTGACAATAATGTTTCAGTTTATTAGATCTAATCTAGCCAACGACAATAACCAATAAATGTCATCATGTTACTATTTTTATCCATTTCGGTTCTGTTCATTTCAAGACAGTAATCATAAGACTTTTAAAAAGTTTTTGTCCAGTTGGATTTGGCTTTATATGCTTTCCTCTGTTAATTCTAAATCTAGATTATGAAATTATAAACTCTTCAATGTGGGAGCTTTATTGTTTTTATCTTCCATATAACAAGTAATTCCAATGAATCATTTACTATATATTAATGCTTAATGAGGGATTGATTGGTAATCCACTTTTTGAAAATCTCACTTCAGCCCTTGGACTGATCTATGATCTGATAGACGTGAGCACTTCCTTCAGTTGTGCAGATCCCAATCTAGCCATGACCCCTCACTCCCTGTGACTCCTGCACTCCTGGCCATGTCATCTACAGTGAGACCCAACCAGTGCTGGATGCCATCCTTTAGACCTCTTGACAGTACATGGTTACCAGTGCAGCACACAGGCCATCAACACAGATGACCGTCAGACAGAGTTATTGCTAGTTTGGTATCTATTAAGGCACCTTGTATGATCTTAAAACATGCATTGGAAGCATCTTATTAGAAGAGAGACTAAGGCTGGATGTTAACATTACTAAATAAAAAATCTTTTTTTTTAGATATTCTTAATAAGGCAACACAGTGGGATCTTGTATTCTCTGCACCTTCCAGCCAGTTACAGGACTACAAAGATGTAACCTGATGTTGGGTCAATAAATAGTCAATAAACATTTATTAAGCATCAACTATGTGCCAGACACTGTAATAAGTGCTACAAAATAAGGCAAAAAAAAAAAAATAGTCCCTGCTCTCAAGAAGCTCCCAATCTGATAATGCATAAAATTGCTTTTTTAAACCTACTTTTTTCTTTCTTATATTTTCACTAAGAATGCCTTCAATACATGCATAACTTAGACTCATGAAATCCTAGAATTGGAAGGGGTGTTCAAATTATAGAGTCAGGACTCTAGGTCTGCCTTATTTGCTGTGTCTCTAGAGAGCCTGGCACCATGGCAAATGCCTCTGAGCAGACTACATATTGTTAACAAGAAGAAACTAATTAACATGAAGAAACTAGTTAACATGAAAAGCTAGCATTCACATAGAGCTTTAAAGTTGCAGAGTGTATTACAGACATAATCTCATTTGATCCTCATATAATCTTTGTGAAATGTGTGTTATTATCCCCATTTCATAGATGAAGAAACTGAAACTAAGAGAAGCTGAGACTTGCCCAGGGACATACAGCTAGTAAGGAGAATTTGAACTCAAGGCTTGTTGTCTTCAACTCTAGTGCTCTGTCCTCTTCAACTCTAGTGCTTTGTCCTCTATATTATTTAATTACCTCTAGGTAAAATGTGTTTCTATGTTAAAGAACGCTGAGTTGTTCTTTTGGGGGATTCTGATAGATCCTTAGCAGTGTCCATAAAAATAAGTAGTGTAAGATGAATAGATAATAACTCAACACAATTTTGTCAGGTTTATAGACAAGACTGAAAGTTCAATACCATCATGCATTCTTCAACCAGGGTCAACCAGTCTGGATTTTGGCTTTCTACAGGAAATCTCCTCTATATTATCTCAGACAGGTTGGGTCTTAAAATGTAGGCTTGACAGCTTTCCTGCTAAAATTGTGTCATCCTTTGGAAGTATCCTTTCCTCAGTTTAGGTGATGGGCATGATCAAGAATCTATCAGATTAAGAATAACTTAATTTTTATTGATCTGGAAAGGGATCCTAATAATAAAAGATGAATATAGAAAGGGACATTTATAAAAAGTCCCTTGAGGGCAGGGACTATTTTTGCCACATTTCTGTAGCACGTTATGATTAAGCACTTTACTTACAACGATCTTGTGAAGGAGGTAGTATTATTTCCATTCCACAGATGAAGAAAGTGAGGCTCAAAAAGATGAAGTCATTTACCTGTTATCATGTGGTTAGTAAATTTTAGAACTACGGCTCAAACCCAGGTCTTTTAACTCCAAGTCCAGCATTATTTCCATTGGATAAAGCTATCTCCAAGTTGCCACATCAATTAGTTTGTTTTCTCATGCTTCCTGGGTTGGATTCTTTTTTTTTATCAAAAGAATCCAGATGTTTTAATGCTGATTTCTCTTACATTACTGAAGACATTGTATACATTGTTCTTCCTGGTTCTGCTTCCTTTACTTTGTCTGATTTTATACTTATCCTCCCAAACTTCTCTAAACTCCTTATATCCATTGATTTTTTTAATCTTCAGATTTTTTTTAAATTTATTTTTAATATGCTTAGTTTTCAGCATTGATTTTCACAGGCGTTTGAATTACAAATTTTCTCCCCATTTCCACTCCCACCCCCACTCCAAGATGGCATACGCTCTGGTTACCCTGTTCCCCAGTGTGCCCTCCCCTCCATCACCCCACTACCCTCCCATCCCCCTTTCCCTTCCTTTCTTGTAGGGCAAGATAAATCTCTATGCCCCATTGCCTGTGCATCTTATTTTCTAGTTGCATGAAAAAAAAACCTTTTTTACTTTTGAACATCTATTTTTTTAAAACCTAGAGTTCCAAACTCTCTCCCCTCTTCCCTTCCCATCCACCCTCCCTAAGCAGTCAAGCAATTCAACATGGGCCACATGC
>CM053625.1:127535308-127573959 GCA_028646595.1 Phalanger gymnotis | reverse complement strand
TACCCAGAGACCATCCAGGCTGTCCTGGGCTGAAGCCCTGCTTCCCTCTGCCACTTTGTGGGTTCTGCAGCTCTAGAATTGGTTCAGAGCCATTTTTATAGGTTTTTGGAGGGACTTGGCCGGGAGCTCACACTAGACCCTGCTTTCCAGCCGCCATCTTGGCTCCCCCCCCCCACTTCTCCCCTGGGTTGGATTCTAATTCTGATTTGTCTTCTTGAGAAAAATCAGATCGGAATTACCCTCATGCCCTAACTCAGTGGCCTTGAATACACTTCAGAAATCGCTAGAACTGAGGCAATGGGTTATCCTTGCTCAAGAAAGATCTAAGACTGGAAATCTGGGTTCAGGCAAGTAAGTCACAGGGAGAGACTCACACAGTAGGCTGGAGATGGCAATTAGGGAGGGAAGAAGTGTTTGTATAGTGAGTCAGAGCTGAGCAATGCGATTTCCCATTTGTTACCCATGGACCTTTATGGAAGCAGGAGAGACACAGACAGCAAATTTGGCAGACAACACGTTTGTTCGCTCACTTGAAATGCTGAGCTGTAGCCAGATACTTTAGAGGGAGACAGGGAAGATTTTTCTAAAAGAGAGGAGGTTGGAAATATACTAACTCAGGGAAAAGCCTGAAACAGAAAATGTCTTTAAAAGAAATAGATTTTTACAGTGTTCTAATAACAATCAGACATAGAAATTAGTGGCTAATGTGAAGGTCTTTCTGGGACTCCTTTAATGAATAGATGATAATTTGCCATTTGGAGATGAATTGTTCAATATATAAGTGCCAGAAAAGAGTGTCTCCTTAAATAAACTAAACGTTTCCCCCTTGCAATTCTGTTTACAATATTATTTTCCCTAGCAACCCCATAACTCATAGCTAGCCAGGAGGGAAACTGCAGTCCAGCCCCTATCAGAGTCATCTAGGGTTTTGAATGAAGGGGTTTAAATTAATGGGCTTTTACTGCAATGAGTTTATGCTCACAAAACTTTGTAAGTGCCCAAACAATAACTCTCCCTCTCCACATAGTCTAGTTAGGCTGTTTTTCCAACTGAAAACACTGCTCAGAAATTCTCCTGTAGCTAATTCCTTCCAGAAGGGACCAGACAGAGTATTGCTACTGTAAATAGATTTCTTCATTATCCTGGGGCATTTTTTGTCCAAAAGACTGACCAAAAAAAGTAGGAAAGAGCCAGTAACAGTCTCAGTTCTCTTCAGGAACTCTGTAGAGGTGTAGGAGAACATGACATAGGGAAAGAGCTGGAAAGATCAGCATGTTCCCTCATTGTGGAAGTAATCAGTCAGGTCTAGTTCATTAAAAGACTTGGCCAGGAAACTCTCAGCCTGACACTTGGGAGTTTCATGGGAATAAAGGCTAGATGAAGGAAATTGCTTTTTAAAAACCCAGGTGTCTCTATTTTTGTCCAAATCTCTGGCTACCTGATATAGGCCCAGGATGGTAGGTCCAAGATGTAGACACTAAAGGTGTAGAGAGCCCATGTTATTCTTGAAGGGTGTGGGTTCACTCAAAACCAGAGGTTCTCAGATGTGTTTACCATGTGACTCACTTGAATAGTCCCATTCCTTAGCATCAGAGCCAAGACAAGGCATTTGGTGTGTCCTGGATACTGTTTGGAAATGGCGCCCCTGGAGTGCCACTGTCTGCTAGTGGTTTTGTGCCTGCACTGAGACATGCAAGACACGACTGATCACTAAACAATTCCATGGAGCATTAGAAGTGTCCAATTATTTTTTTTAATCATAAAAAAGCAAATTGCAAAGTGTCCTTCATCATGCCCCTGATCTTGTCTAGTGCTGGTTTTGTCTATAAAAGAAAAGAGGTTCTGGGATAGTCAAGACCTTCAGTGGGGAAGTTATAGTAGTAATTGTCCCTTGTTTTTCCCATTTTTCAATTGCTTCAGACCAGAGGCTGGGCTTGGTGGAGTAGAGGAAATGAGAGAAAGTGGACTGGACAATCAACCAGTGCAAAAAGGGTTGGAGAAAGAGTGGCAGATGTTGTGAAAAGTGGGTTTGGGGCAAACAATCTAAGAATTTAGAGCCCAGGACTAAGTGAGGCTATACTAGCAAGAACACCCCGTGACCCTGGCCTTTTTACATTTTCTTGAAACTTCTCAGATGCATGAACAACGAGTTTGACTTTGAGGCTACAACAGAGGAGTTATTATTTATCAGAGAAAAGAAAGAACCACTAGCAAGCGAGCTTAGACTAGTGGAATATCAACTTTGGGAGGCGGAAGTGTCTGAGGTGAATCTTTGCCCAAGGCCTACTTCATACTCAGCCCTTTGGGAGGCCCCATGTGATATACAAATCCATTTGGTCACATGTTCACAAGATCATCCCACCTTGATCTTGAAAATCTCATTTGGGAGATGAGACTAATATGTAAAACATATAATAGATTGAACATCTAATCCAAATGGGAGGCAGGATGTGTTATGGATAGATAGAGACCTGGGTGGGTTCAAGTTCTGTCCCTGCCTCTGTGACCATAGGTAAATCCTTCAACCTCTCAGTGTCCAAGGCAATAACCTAAAACAATGTATTATAAATAAGTTTCCAGATGGCATCAGTGGAAGTAGTCTCCATGCTGGAAGCTCTCATGCAATGAAATCATAGATAGGTCCCATCCCCCTCCACAAAAAATAAATCTAAACATTGAAATGAGTTTTATGAACTAGTGACTGTAAGGTGGTGTCTAGGCCCTATGGAAGGAGGAAGTATTGTGGCTTGGCCCCAAGGGGTATGTGATCAACAGTTATTCGAAGTATGAGGTGAGTCACATAAACCCTCTCCCTGAAATCCCACCACAGGGCTGATCAACAGAAACATACCTACTTTTATCTCTCAAGACTCCCTCACTCTGCCAGCTCCCTCTAGTGTGCAAATTCCCAACCTCTAGACTTCTGTACCCTCAGGGCAGTTATAAACCAGTTTTAATCTTACCCACAGCAGCAGCTCCACAGGTTCCATTAATTTAGAGCATTTTTTCATTTGACTATAGATATCTTTAATTCCTTCTTCTAAAAATTGCCTGTTCATATCCTTTGACCATTTCTCAATTGGGGAATGACTTGTATTCCTATAAATTTGGCTCAGTTTCCTGTATATTTTGGATATGAGGCCTTTATCAAAGATACTGGTTGTGAAGATTTTCTCCCAATTTTCTCCTTCCCACCTAATCTTTGTTGCATTGGCTTTGTTTACACAGAAACTTTTCAATTTAACATAATAAAAATTATTCATTTTGCATTTTGTAACACTATCTCTTGTTGGGTCATGAATTCTTCCATTTCCCATATATCTGACAGGTAAACTATTCCTTGCTCTCCCAAATTGCTTGTAGTATCAGCCTTTATTCCTAAATCATGAACACATTTTGACTTTATTTTGGTGTACCGTATATACACCCAGTTTTCTGCCATACCATTTTCCAATTTTCCCTGCAGTTTTTGTGAAATAGTGAATTCTTAACCTAAAAGCTGGATTCTTTTGGCTTTGTCAAAGAGTAAATTACTATAGTTGTTGACTACTACCTCTTTTGTACCTAACCTATTCCACTGATCCACCACTCTGTTTCTTAGCCAGTACCAAGTAGTTTTGATGACTGCTGCTTTTTAGTACAGTTTAATATCTGGTATGGCTAGGCCACCTTCCCTAGCATTTCTTTTCATTAATTCCCTTGATATTCTGGACCTTTTTTTCCTTCAGATGAATTTTGTTGTTATTTTATCTAGTTCTGTAAAATAATTTTTTGGTAGTTCAATTGGTATGGCACTGAATTAGTTAGGTTAAATTGTCATTTTTATTACATTAGCTCTGCCTAACCATGAGCAACTGATGTTTTTCCATTTATTTAGATATGACTTTATTTCCACAGGTTCCATTGAGAAACTTTCCATCGGCACCACCTTATCTGCCCTGTGTCCTCCAGATCACCTTATGACTGCAGCAAATAACCTTTATCCTGAAGTGGGGGTTCTGGCACTGGGTTAGGACAGGTCAGGTCCCACCCCCCCCTTCCCATTTCATTTTGGAAGGAACAGAGATACACAGAATAACTATGTGTGGCTGGATTACAATACGTATCACAAATCTTATTACATTTTATTGTTCTCCAAAGCCACCCCTCATCCAAATTTCCCTATTCCTCTTGTGGGACCTGCCATTCTTTCTGTCACCTAGATTCACAAAGTTGGTATTGTCTCTTCACTCTATCTGACCCAGCCTATGCATTTCCTAAATCTTGCTTCTACTTCATCACCTCTTTTGCATCTATCCCATTCTGTCTTTATTCATAGCTGCCACCCTAGTTCAATCCTCTATCACTTTTCTCCTGGACTATTAGAATCAATTAGAACTAGTTGATCTCCATGATTCAAGTCTCTCTCCAAGCTAGGAAAGCAATTTTCCTCAAGTACAGACAGGTCCAACCACCTCATGCCCCTACTTAATAAGCTCCAGTGCCTCCTTGTCACTTCTAGAATCAAATGCCGAATCTTCTGTTTGGCATTAAAAGCCCCTCTTAACCTAGGCCCCATCTACCTTTCCAGTTTTCTTTTACCTTACTCTTCACCTTGTACTCTTTGATCTGGTGATACTGGTTTCTTTGCTATTCTTCAAACAAGACACACCATCTCTTGGCTCTGCTCATTTTCTCTGGCTCTATTCTCTTCTCTCCATGTCTGGAATGTTCTCCCTCCTCATCTCTGCTCTCCTAGCCTCCTTCGAGTTTCAATTAAAATCCTATCTTCTGCAAGAAGACTTTTTCATCTCCTGTTAATTCTGGTACTTTTTCTCCATCATTGCTTCCCCCATCAGATTATGAGCTCCCAGAAGGCAGGGACTGCTTTTATTTTCTAGTTTTGCTTAACATGGTGCCTGGCATTCAATGGGTGCATAATAAATGTTTGTTGGAAGTTTGTTGGAGTGAGGAAGACCTCAAATTCAATCCTGCCTCAGACAAGTATAAATTCTAAGTAGCAGCTGTTTGACCCTAGGCACATCACATAATCCCTGTGCTTTATTTTCCTCATCTGTAAATTGAGGGGTTGAATTCAAAGGTTGGACTCAGGTTCCTTCTAGCTCTAGGTCTATTATTTTAAATATATATGCACTGGGAGGGGGAGGTTTCATACTGATTTTTTTTAAATTGATGGGAGTGTTTAAACACAGGTATAATCTGACCAGAACAGAAGACAGTGGGTCTATCACCTCTCTTGTTCTAGACACTATATCTCTACAGGTGTAGCCTAAGAACACATTCACTTTTATCTTTCCTAAGACTTAGATATTATTTATATCAGTGTCTCCAATCTGTGGTTATCATGCTCAGCTCTGGATGCCCACAACAGAGGAAGTACATTGGTAAATGAGCATGACCTAGGGAAGGACACCAAGGAGGTTTGAGGTGACTGGAGAGCATTCCACATGAAGATTAGGTGAAGAAACTAGAAATATTTATCCTGGAAAAAGATTTGGAAGGAATATGATAAGTCCTTGTCTTCAAATATTTGCAAGACAGTTCTATAGAGGAAGGATCAGGCTTATTTCCAGAGTATTAGCACTGGGTATGAGAGGGGTAGGGATGTATGATAGGGATAAGTTGCATAAGAGGCTGATTTTGGTCCAATATAAAAAAAATTCCTAATAAATAGGACTTCCAAAAGTAGAAGGGGCTGCCTAGAGAGGGAGTGAATCCCTCAACTTTGGATGTGTTCAAGTAGAAGCTGCATGATCACTTGTTGGCAATGCTATAGAAGCAACCATTAGGCTCTGGTATGGATACCCTTTGAGGTGTCTTTTAATTCTGAGCTTCTATGATTCCATGAAGACTTATGGTGGGTGTTAAGGAGGATAATGGAGGGAATGGCTGTCTTCTAGTATCTGCAGCCCTCCCATATGAAAGAAAAATTTGGTTTATTTCTCTAGTGGTCAGAACTAGGACCAAAGGATGGAAGGTACAGAAAGGCAGAACTTGATTCAGCATAAGGAAGAACTTCCTAATAATTGACGCTGAACGACAATGGAACAGACTTCCTCAGGAAGTAGTAAGCTCCCTGTCTCAGTGATAGGGTCAAGGAAGTTATAAGAAGGATTTCAACACTGCATGGAGATTAGATTAATTTACCCTCTGAGATCCCTCCCAGCTCTGAGATTCTGTCATTCTAAGATTCCAAGGTGTATAGAGCTCGGTAAAGAAGAGAAGCAATGGGGAACAAAGCAATCTAAATACAATTAATAATAATAGCCAATAACAATAGTAGTCATATGATAGCGAATATTTATGTAGTACTTTGAGTTTTTACCAAGTGTTTACCTATATTATCTCATTTGATCCTTTCAAAAATCCTGTGAGGCAGGTACTACAGATCATACAAGATTACAAAGAAAGGTAACAAGGTTTAGATATATTAATTGACTCCTTAACTTCCTTAAGGGGCACCTAGGTAGCTTAATGAACCTGAAGTTCAGAAGACTCATCTTCCTGAGTTCAAATCCAGCTTCATACACTTGCTAGCTGTGTGACCCTGGACAAGTCACTTAACCCTGTTGGCCCCAGTTTCCTCATCTGTAAAATGAGCTGGAGAAGTACATGGCAAACCACTCCACTATTTTTTGCCAACAAAACCCCAAATGGAGTCATGAAGAGTTAGAAACCATTGAAAACAAAAACAAAATAACCTGTTTAACCTAAGAATAAATTACATGAGTCAAGAAAAGGTAATTAACTTTGAATTCCTTCTCCTTATTCCAACCCTGAACATTAAATTAATCTCTTCCAAGAATGAAGCCAGGCTGAAAGGTGTGGAGAGGAGGGGAAGAATGGTTGCTTAAATGTATGGTTCTATCATTTGGGAACTTTTCAGTGTAGTACAGTGGGAAAATAAAAGGCTTTAGAGTCAGAGAACCCGGGCTCAAATCCTGCCTCTGTCATTGCTACCTGTGGACCTCAGTTTCCTCATATTTCAAATGGTGAGGGGCTTGACTAGATCACCTCTAAAGGTCTTTTTCTACTTCAAATCTATGAACTGATGAATTGATAAGTTTTACAGAAGATATTGGTGTCAATGGATCACATCTTATTTGCTTCTTGCACACTGATGCTTCCTCATCATTGCAAAAGGATTTAAATGCAACTCTAATAATTATATCTCACATTCATATAGTACTTTAAGGTTTGCAAAGCACTTTGCAAATGTTATCTCATTTTGTCTTCACAACAACCCTAGGAGGTATGTTGCTAATATTATCCCCATTTTACAGATGAAGACACTGAGACAGAGGTTAAGTGACTTACCCAGGGTCAAACAAACTATTAAGTATCTAAAATTGAATTTGAACTCAGTATGCCTGATTCCAGCTTCAGTAGTCTATTTACTGTGTCACCTAATTGGCACTCTACACTTTATCCAGGAGTGGAGAACCTGTGGCCTTGAGGCCCTCTAGGTCCTCAAGTGTGCCCCTTTGACTGAATCCAAATGGCCACATGTGCAGCCAAACTTCATTGTGAAGTTTGGCTTTAGTCAAAGGTCTGTACTTGAGGACCTAGAGGGCCACAAGTGGCCTCGAGGTCGCAGGTTCCCCATCCTTGTTCTCTACAATCCTTCACACTCTTCCCTATGTGATCAAAAGCACACATTTGTGAGGCTAATGGCTAGCATTCAAGATCTCTCTGTGCTTGGAGTTGGGAGTTAAGAGGTGCTCACCATAAGTCTGTTCCTCACATACTCTGGTGTGCTTTAGAAGTGTTCTTTTTCCTGTCAAGAACTGATAGAAAAACTATAACATAACTATCACAAAGCACAAACAGTGTTTCACTTACCTAGCCCAGCTTGTGTCTTTATGCACTTGAAATTTTTAAAAAGTATACATTTTTTAAAATATTCCCATTAAAAACCCTTCTCTTCCCAAAGGCCAAGTGAATTAGTCAGACCTGACTGTATTTTCCATCATCCATATATTGTGCAAACATTCCACAATTTATGTTACCATCCTCCACAGAACCCAGCAATTTTGGCTTTTGCAATCTTGAGGCCCAGGCCAATTGGTGTGAAATCTCATTTGAAGTCTCTACTAAGAGAGGTAGTGTGGGAAGTTAGTTTTCTGTGTTAACTTAACATTCCACAGTGCTTTCCTTGCCAAACAGTGCTTTCTCCTCCAAACAGTACATTAATGTGTATACATACACACACACAAGCACACACACACATAGAGGCAGCAGCCCTCCTTGATCCGTACATAAAGCCAGACTCTATCTGTTTATCTCAGGGATTCTGATGCCAACATTCCAATCTCAGATTTTCTAATACAGCCGGAACATACAGCCCTGCTAATCTGATCCTATGGTCCAGTTTAGCAGAAGTATTTCTTTATCGCACAGTTGAGGTCAGAAAGCAGTTTGTTAAAGGAAAGATTACAGTCCAGAATGATGGAGACAGTGTGTCATCCTAATGGCAGCAGCTGGTATTCATCCAACCAAGCTCCCACATACTAAAGAAAATGCCTTTTATCAGACACAATACTCAATACTTTTTTGCTTTCTCTGAAATTTTATCCTCAGAGGCTCTGCTCTTTAAATTTTCTCTTCAAGGGTCCATTTATCCTACTGTGGGGAAACCATTTTATATCAATGAGCTCACCATACTACCGTGAAGAAAGCAGAAAAGGATGCGGGGAAAGATTAGAATCGCTTAGGACAGGACTTGCAACTAGAACCGAGGGATGATTGGAGTCAAGAGACCTGGCAGAGAACTTCGGTAAACCACAGAGTAGCAGAAAGAACACTAAGCTGGAGGTCGGGAGATTTTCAGTCTCAGTGTTGAGTAGGAAGGATGGTACAAAAAACAGTCAGCAGGAAATTACTACCCAACATCAATAAAGAGAAAGAGAGCGCTGAGCTGACCTTGATGAGGGTGAGCTCAGGTCAGCTGGTCAAAACAAACTAGGCCCTTGATTACAGGAAAATCTGATAAGTGTGCTGTCAATGAATTTGAAAGATTGTGGAGAACAGGAGAGGTCCTGCGAGCCAAGAGAAGGGCACATATCCTAGTTTTCAAAATAAGGGAAGAAAATGAACTTTGAAAACCATAGGTCAGTGAGCTTTAACTTCAGCTCCAGCAAAATTCCAGAAAAAAAATTATTTAAAAGATGGTTAATGAGCATCTAGAAAAGTAAGCGGTTATCACAATGATCCAGGTCATGCCAGACAAAACTCATTTTCTTTTGTGACAATGTTATTAAACCAATAGATCAGGAATGATGTACTTTAGTGGTGTGACGCAGAGGCCACTAAACCATACAGAAGGATATATGTAGGCTTCATGTTGACTTAAAAAAAACACACGGGTTTATTTTTTTTTAATTAATACAGTGACACAATAAAATCAGACAGGAGCAATGTATTAATCTGGTTCAGGCTGCATTTTGAAAGTAATGTGGGCCATATGAGGCCTGTGGGCTGTGTTTGACATCTCTGCTGTACATACAATTTATCTAGGTTTTAGTTTTTCTCCCAAATATTTTTATTTATTTCATAAAATATTCTCAATTATATATAAAAGAAATTTTAACACTCTTTTTAAAAATTCTGAGTTCCAAATTCTCCCCCTCTTTCCCTCTCTTTCTTCTCTCCTTCTTGAAGGCAAGCAATTTGATAAAGATTATATATGTGGAGTCATGCAAAATGTATTAGCCATGTTGCAAGAGAAAATATTGACAAAAGAACAAGAAAAAAATAAGGTTTTTTTTTAAAAGAATGCTTCAATCTGCACTCAGACTCCATTAGGTTTTTTTTTTTTGCTTTTGGTTTTTTTTCTGGTGGTGGATAGCATTTTTCGTCATAAGTCCTTTGGGATTGTCTTGAATCATTGTATTGATCAAGTAAGTCATTCACAGTTGATCATCATACAATATTGCTGTTTCTGTGTAGAATGATCTCCTGGTTCTGCTCACATCACTTTGCATTAGTTCATATTAGTCTTCCCAGGTTTTTCTAAAACCTTCCTGCTTATTATTTCTTATAATACAATAGTATTCCATCACAATCATACACTATAACTTGTTCAGCCATACACCAATTGATGGGCATCTCCTAAATTTTAAGATTAGAACATTTAGTTTCCAATTAATTTTTAAGCTATGTTTCCATGGCCCTTAATTGAATGTAATTTTTACTTCATTGTGACCTGAAAGGGATGCATTTAATATGTCTGCTTTTCTGCATTTGGTTCTGAGGTTTTATGCCATAATATATGGTCAGTTTTTGTGAGGATGCCACATGCAATTGAGAAAAAAGTATGTTCTTTTCTATTCCTATTAGATTTTCTCCAGAGGTCTATCATATTTAACTTTTATAAAATTGTATCCATCTCCTCACCTTCTTTCTTGCTTATTTATCTAGTTCTGAGGAGAGAAATTGAGGTCCCCCACTAGTACAGATTTATTGTCTATTTCCTTCTGTAATTCAATTTTTCCTTTAAGAATTTGGATTTGAATGTTATTCCATTTGGTGCATATATGTTTAGTATTGATATTCCTTCATTGTCTATGAAACATTTTAGTTTCCCTGCTTAGATCTTTTAATTAGGTCTATTTTTCCTTTTGCTTTATCTGGGATCATGAATGCTACCCCCGTTGTTGTTGAGGTTTTTTTTAACCTAAGCTGAAGCATAATAGATTCTGCTCTAGTCCTTTATTTTAACTCTGGATGTCTTTTTATTTCAAGTGTGTATCTTGTACATGACATATTGCTAGATTATGTTTTTCAATCTATTCTACTGTCCACTTCCAATTTATGGGTGAACTCATCCCATTCACATTCACATCCCATTCACATGATTACTAACTGTATTTCCCTTCATTCTATTTTCCTCTGTTTATCCTTTTCTCTTTCTTTTTATCCTGTCACTCCTCAAAAGTCTGTTTTGCTTCTGACCACTGCCTCCTTTAATCCACCCTCCCTTATGTTAGCTTCTTCCCCTCTCTTTTCCTCTTCCCTTCCTACTTCTCTGTAGGGTAAGATAGATTTCCATACCCAACTAGGTGTGTATGTCATTCTCTCTTTGGGCCAATTCTGATGAGAGTAAGGTTCAGGTATTGCCCATCCCTCTATTTTCTTTGCACCTTTTTAAGGTAAAATAATTTCCCCCATTATATTTCTCCCTTCTCCTAATGCATCCCTCTTTCTCACCCCTTCATTTTATTTTTTTGAAATCGTAACATCATAGTCAACTTACACCCATGCCCTTTGTCTATGTAGACTCTTTCTTATTGACCTAATAATGATAAAGTTCATGTATCATCTTCCTTTATTGGAACATAAACAGTTTAACTTTATGAAATCCTTTATTATTTCTCTTTCATGTTTGCCTTTTTATACTACTCTTGAATGTTCAATTTAAAGTCAAGTTTTCTATTCATTTCTGATCTTTTCATTAGAAATATCTGAAAGTCCTCTATTTCATTAAACATCCATTTTTTGTCATGAAGGATTTATACTCAGTTTTGCTAGGTAGGTTATTCTTGGTTGTAATCCTATCTCTTTTACCTTTTGGAATATCATCTTCTAAGCCCTCTGCTTCTTTAACTTGGAAGCTGCTAAATCTTGTGTGAACCTGACAGTGGCTTCACAATATTTAAATTGTTTCTTTCTGGTTGATTGCAATATTTTCTCCTTGACCTGGGAGCTCTGGAATTTGGCTATAATATTCCTGGGAGTTTTCATTTTTGGATCTCTTTCAGGAAGTGATTGATGGTTTCTTTCAATTTCTTTTTTACCCCCTGCTTCTAGGATATCAGGGCAGTTTTCCTTGTTAATTTCTCCAAATATGACATCTAGACTTTTTTTTGAAGATGGCTTTCCGGTAGTCCAATAATTGTTAAATTATCTCTCCTCAATCTATTTTCAGGTCAATTGTTTATCCAATGAGGTATTTCATATTTTCTTCTATGTTTTCATTCTTTTGACTTTGTTTCATTGTTTCTTTTTTTTCTCACAGCCAAAGGAAAAAAGAAGTTTATTACAGATTCGCCATATTGGGTTGTCTTAAGAAATCTCACCTTTGTGATGCTCGTTTTCATAAGTGGGCCAGATTCCATCTGAAGTAGTTGGAATTTGAGCCTGTTTTATTGTTTCTTGATGTCTCATGGTGTCATTAGCTTCCACTTGCTCAATTCTAATTTTTAAGGAATTATTTTCTTCAATGAACTTTTGTACTTCTTTTTCTATTTGGCCAATTTTTCAATTTCTTCTCTTCAGTAGTTTTGTGCCTCTTTTTTCATAATTTTCTTGTGTCCAAAAACCTTACCTGGGCTTTTAGCAAAGCACTTGATAGATCCAGTTGGCCACCTAGTATTTATAAAGTGCCTTCTGTGTGCTAGGTATTGTATTCTCTCATGCTATTCATGAGAATAGATGGAGCATGTGGGTTTGAGAACAGTACAATAAGATAGACTCTGAATTGGTTGAATTGTCAAAGAGCCTCAGAGAGCAGTCACTAATGGTTCCATGTCACTTTCCAGTGAGCATCCCAGATATAGAGATCTTGGGTTGGGCCTGTACTATTGAACCATTTTAGCCATGACTTGACTAATGTTTAACAGATTTGCACATGACAGAGACCTGGGAGAAAGAGCTCACAAAAAAATTTGTGACGATCTAGAACATAAAGTTTAAACTATAAGATGAAATCTAACAGGGATAACATGAAGTTGTAGAGTCAGGTTCAGAAAAGAACTTCACAAGTACACGATGGGGGAGGCAGAGTTAGAGAGAGCAGTTTCTGCAAGTAATCTGGGACTTTTATGGCTTGAAAGCTAGAAATGAGTCAACAGTGTAATGTGGTAGCCAAAAAAACTAATGCAATCTTGGGTTGCCTTAAAAGAAGCATAGTTTTGGGAAATGAAGATGTCATAGTCCTGTTATACTCGGCCCCTGTTATAACTCATCTGGGGTATTGTGTTTAGTTTTGGATACAACAATTTAGGAAGAACATTGATAACTCTATGGAGAATGGGCATAGGAAGGCAACCAACAAGGATAAGGACCTTGAGGAGTCCATGAGGATTATTCAAGTATCTAAGGATGTTTACCCTGAAGAAGAGACTTCAGGGGAAATACAACTATTATCTTCAAATATTTGAAGGGTTGTCACTTGGTAGAAGGGTTGGATTTGCTCTTTTGTGCCTCAGAGGACAGAACCAGGAACAATGGATAGAAGCCAAAAAAGGCTGTTTAAGCTTGATGTCAGGAAAATCCTTCTAATAATTAGAATGAATTGGGCTCCTTCAGGAGCACAAGCTAAGACTAGATGATTATTTATTGGATATGTTGTAGTGGAGAGTCTTTGGCCAAGGTTTGTTGCTCCCTGCTATTTTTTCCCATTCTAAAACCCTATGATTTTGGATCTGGGCTCTCCCCCAAAACCAGCTATATGATCTCAGATATATAATTTACTTAATCTCTTTGAGCCTCAAATTCCTAATCCGTAAAGTAAAGGAGAAAAATAGTTGCTCGCATGTATGCAGCATTTCTGGGTTTATAGGACCCAGAGAATACTCCATCACAACTGCTGCTATCACAACAGGAGAGCTAAGTGTTGCAATGGACAGGGTTCTAGACCTGGAGTCCAGAAGACCTAAGTTCAAATTACTAGCTGTGTGACGCTGGGCAAGTCACTTAACTCTGTTTGCATCTGTTTCTTCAACTGTTAAATGAGCTGGAGAAGGAAATGGCATACCACTCAAGCATCTTTACCAAGAAAAACCCAAGTGGGGGCACAGAGTCAGACATTACTGAAACAACTGAGTAACAACAAATATATCAAAACAACCCCATAAAGTAGGAGTGGAAGCAAGTATTATTATCCCCAATTTATAGATAAGGAAAACTAGGGCTTAAAGACCTGTATGACTTGACCAGGGTCATATGTGTACTTAAATGTCAGAGTCAAATATGAACCCGGATCTCCTAATTCCATGTGCAGAGTATTTGCCAGCTGTCCTACACTCACGCTCTGCCCATCTCACGTGCTCGTTGTGAGATTGGAATGAAATAATCAATCAACCAACAAATATTTATCCAGCTTCTATTGTGTGGGCTTTTAACTACGATGATAGGGAGGATATAAGTATGAGTGTGTGTGTGAGGGTGTGTAAAGGCAAGCACCCTGGCATATAGCTTTTAAAGGGGTCAACAATCTTACTTTAATCAAACACACACACACACACACACACACACACACACACACACACACACACATATATCTCATTCACTTAATTCAGGGGAAAGGTCAGCACCCTGAACTTAGAGACAGGTAGAGAAAATATAAACAGAGAAAATAGCACAGATCAACAGACAGGGCTTTTAAATGTCTAAGAAATTAGCACAGATCAACAGATAGATCCAACATACATAGTTACCAGAGAGAGAAGCACCAACATCCGGGTTTCCAAGGCAGGGTGCTTCTTAAAGCTACCCAAAGTCTAGTCTGGCCAAATCACACATTCTTCCAATGAATGAGCCCCCAAAGCAAAACCTCACCTCAGATACCCTTCTCAGAGGGCTTCACAACTCTCACGACTCAATGCCTAATTTGAAATTAGCTAAAGGTATGAGCCTTTCTACAAGCAAGCTTCCCCCTAAGGCAAGTCCCTACCCCAATGGGCTCCAAGAGGCCTGTTAATAGGCAGAGAAGATCTTCAAATCCCATTAACATTATAGGGAGTTGTGGGTGTATGCATGTAAAATAAATTCCAGGTAGTTTAGAGAGGGAGGACGGAGTACACAACAGACCTGAAGGATGACCATTGCAAAGGCGCAGGACACAGAAGGTAATGGATCTAAAATGGCCATAAAAGTGGTTTGTAATCATAGTCACTATCTAGATGAAAGCTAATGCTAATATTGCGTCATTCCATGTTCTAGGATCCCTTCCAGCTGTATCATTCTATGGTTCTGCAAGTCTCCACAGTTATTAGGTACTGTTACCAGTAGCCTTGTGAGGAGGCTTGGGGGAGCGAGGACAGAATGAGAAGAGAGCTACACACATTGAAATCAAGTTGCACAACAGGTGCTGTCAGGACTATCACATTGTGAACCTTTAGGTGTTGTACATCTTGTATCCTATAGGCCCACAGACCTGCAAGTCCTAACACCCTGAAAAAACATTTGGGATGCTGACACAAATAATAACTCAGTGGTTTCAGCCTCTTTTTTTTGGTGGGGGGGGGAGCGTTATTGCAGAGGACTGCTAGATTAAAACAAATATGTTCCTGATACTACAAACATAGCCACAGTGCTTTTGCATTTAGTTGGGTTTATTTTGTTTTGTTTTTTCTCACCGTTTTTGGTCAAGAACAGAATAAGAAACTCCCCATGTGGAAAATTCTCCCACTTAGACAACTTGGTAACAATGTACGGCCTCAGACGGAAGTCAGGGATATAGGCAGGTTAAGTAACTTGCCCATGTCACACAACTACTATGTTCCAGAGACAAGACTTGAACCCAGACAGCCTTCTAAGACTTCTCTATCCATTCTACCATGCTTTTCACTTAGATAATCTTGAGGAAACAATCCTCATGCTACACTCTTCATAATATATTCTTCTTTAAAGATTCATGAATAGCGAAATAGGAAGGAAGTTAAACATTACAGAAAATATTAAATTCTCTCCTATGTAAATGACCTGACTCAGCTCATGGAGAGACCAAAGAGTTTGGAGTTGATGTGATTATCTCACCACCAAGAAACAGATTCTAGATATAGAGCTGAAGGGCACCCAAGAAACCAGCTACTCATTTTCTGAATGAGGAAACTGAGGCCCCATTAGGAAAAATGATTTGCCCAAAATCATACAAGTAATAAGAGTCAGAAGCAGGATTTGATCACATCTCCTGACTACAGAGCCAGGAATCTTTCCATTAGGTACTATGCTTCCTTTTATCCAAGTCCACCAATATCTTTTCTATGTTCTTTATCAGCTCTGTAAACGTTAAATCTACTATTCCTACTCCTTCACTTACTGTGATTACTACTACTATTATTAAGAAAAATCATTCTTTTCATTTTGTTCAATGGACTTTACATTGTGATAGTCTTGGGACAAGTTATTTTGCTGCTATTTGTTTGTAATAGTCTGTGTATTATTGCAAGTCAGATAAAAGAGCTGTTTTTAAAAAGTTGAATATTAAGTATTAGGATGTAAGTTTGCCTTCTGCAGGATCATTCAAATCACCCTTGGTGCAACCCCAGTAGGAGACAGGATGGCAGAAATGAAATGTAGCTCAAATTGTTCTCATACAATTTTTAAATTCTTCTACTAGGTCGCTGTACTCTAAAAGCTTCTCATCTCACATATTTGGGAGTTTATTAAGTATTTGTTATGGCAAAATGAATTAGAAATGGTTTTCTTAAGCTTTTATTAATCATTATTATAACTGGGCAATTGCAAGTAACAGTGAAGTCTGTAAAAATGGTCCAGTTGAATATAATTTATTTCTGAGCAGTAGCCAGTATGTACTTCATTTAGCTCTGTTTTCTCCCATTGTGCATTTACATCGGAATCCTCTGGTTGCACAAGAAACAGTCCTTTTGCTGATGTTGACAGAAATTGTATAAGGTAATGACTATGTGTAACTTACATACATATGGGCAGCAAGATGGCCACAGAGAGTTAAATGGTGCAGCGGATAAAGGGCTGGAACTGGAGTCAGGAAAACCCAAGTTCAAATCCAGCCTCAGACACTTACTAGATGAGTAACATTGCATAAGATACTTAACCTGTTTGCCTTAGTTTCCTCATCTGTAAAATGAGCTGGAGAAAGAAATGGCAAACCACTCCAGTATCTTTGCCAAAACCCCCAAATGGGGGTCACAATGAGTCAGAGACGACAAACAACTGAACAACAAAAAATGCTTTCATAAATTTGTAAAGGCTCTAGGAACCACTTCAGATGAATTCAGCAGATGTTTTTTGTGTCTACTATGTTCAAGGCACTAAAAATACAAAGATAAAAGAGATGCCAAAAGCAGATATTAAGATTGGTACTGTATAGATGTTCATTGCTCTACATAATTTTTTCCCCATTAAACTTTGACTTTAAGATGCCAGTCAATTTCTTAACAATCATAGCTACAGCTTTTTCCTTCATAGCCTTATTCTTGATACATCTTTCCTGGAGAAGCCCAAGGTATTTAAGTGTTTGTTTAAGTATTGCAAGTATCTATTAATATAATTTGACTTCCGTCTTCAAGTTCAAAACCATCAGGCTCTGTTTTTCTTGAGTGTACATTAACAATTATGTGCTTATTGGGTCTAAATGGTATTTTGTTATTGAGAGAGAAATATTCACAACATGAAGTAGCTGTTTGATGCGCTTGTCTATGGAGTCCTATGGCTTGTTGTCATTTGTGTACAATGAGTGATTAAGATGCTTTGGTATGACTTTCTCGTTGACTTGAAAGACACAGTCATTTTTGTTCAGGAGTGATAATAATGAATTTAAAGCTAGACAGGTCTATAGTCAGTTTCAGCTCTCTCGAGGAAATTCCATAGTTTATATCAATTGTACTTGACATTTTTGTGTTGGTAGTATGTTTTAAATAGAGAACAGTTTCAAATGATCTGGAATTCTCACTGTACTTAGATCTATTTTCTCTGTTTGCAGCAGCATATGACTAATCTCAGAGTGCAGACCTCAGGATTTGCAATATTCATATTGCATACTCAGGTGGGTTGTTCAAGAATCACCAATCTGAGCCAGGATTAATGGTGCATGTCTGTTGTCTCTGCCACTGGAAAAGCTGAGGCTGGTAGATCACTGGAGTTCTGAGCTTCAGTAGGGCTGAGCCAATTGAGTATCCCCACTCAGGCTGGCACAGATACGGTGGGTCTGGTAACTGAGGACCACTAGGCTGCCTAAGAAATGGTGAAACAGCTCAGGACAAAAATGAAGCAAGTTAAAGTTTCCATACCAATCAATGAGGGGGGGGGCATACTTGTGAGTGGCCACTATCCATGCAGCCTGGCGAAATAGGGAGACTCAGTCTCAATAAACAAACAATTAAATAATTGTTAAATTGATCATTAGTTGCTCTTGAACTCGGCACATTTTAGTATACTCTTTTAACTCTTCAGCTAATAAATGATTTTCTTGTAAGTATTAATAAACACTTTCATGGTCAGTGCCATCTGTACCAAGGCATTTCCAGCAGGTGTGATACTGGTGTTTCTGATTTACCCTGATGCCTCTTCCTTTCTTGCAGTCTAAGAACATAAAGGAACACCATTCCCTCCATCGTCCTCTGTGTCAATTTGGTCATCATGACAGTTTTGAACAGAACCTTTATACAGCCCTCAATTGCCCCATCTATTTCTTAGACTCATAGAAGAAGTTCCATCCTATTGGCCAAGGCCAATCAATGATGTTGCCAGAACCCAATTGGCTGACATTTCAGAGTTTTTGCCAGGCCTAGTAAATGCTACCGCAGTCTTAGTGAGTATAAGTATATCCCTCTGGCTACAATCCCTTTACCTGACTGTGGCCCTTCTGTCCCATGGACAATGGATTGGGCGTTTAGGGATTGATGATAATGTTAATGATGATGATTTCCACAAGTTATTTCCGATACAGAATAACAGAACTTAAAACAAACTACGTCCTGTACAGAGATCCTACATCTCCCATTGTCAATGAATGTTGATGTGAGAAAATTATGTTTTAGAGAGAAGAATTTAATAACTGACTGGTCTATGTTCTCTTGGCCAGAGCAAAGTATAAGGTTTGATGTTCTCCCCCAGACTTCCCTTTGATCACAGCTTTACTTGGATTTCACTGGACTTTCATGCTATGGTAAGGAGAAGCTATTGCTATCCCAGTTTTATTACCTTAGCCTTAAGACCTTTTCAGACTCCCTACTGAAAGGATAATTCAGCTAACAGAGTGACGTGAAGAGACACAGTGACCTGTCAACTGTAGCTTTCTTTCCTCTTTTAGCTCCCAGGTGAGCAAGTGAGACCTGAACACATTCAAGTTATCTACTATACTTCTAGTTTCTAGGGAAGACTACTCAAAAATCCTCTCCAAAATATGCCATGGTGCTTTTAGGCCTTTGGGGGGCCTAAACATAACATTTTGACAGTCTATTATAAACTTTTATTCACTTTCTATTAAAAGGGATACTAATATCCTATATACATAGAGCAATTTCTAATAATCTTGTTTTCAGTAGCAACACACTGGTAGTCTTGCCAATATAACCCAAATCCATACTACTGAGAGCATTGGGGAAAAACCTGACTGAGATCATTGCAATCAGTGATTCCTTTTTCAGAAGGCTAGAAGAAAAGTCTATAGGGGACTAGGTTGTTAAATCATTTAAGTCATGTCCTACTCTTTGGGAACCTGTTTGAGGTTTACTTGGCAAAGATACTGGAGTGGTTTATTTTTTTTTCTCTAGCTCATTTTACAGAGGAACTGAGGGGAAAGGGTTAAATAATTTGCCCAGGGTCACGCAACTGGTAAGTGTCCAAGCCTGGATTTGAACTCAAGTCCTCCTGACTCCCAAGCCCATGCTCTATCCACTGCACCACCTGTCTACCTGTAGAAGACTATAGTCCCCTCATAATATATAAGTGGAAGCTTTGGGACCCTCAGGGCTGGACAGGATAAAAATCTAGCAGCATATGAATTCTTATTGTTAGAAACATACTTACATTTTCTAGGAATAAACAAGACTTGTTCAGAAGCCAGGAATGTTTTAATTATAATTTACATTTATTCCCCCTGAATAAATAGGTACCTCCCCTGAAGAGAGTATAGGAGAAAGTACAAAGGACTCAGATGGATGCCAGTCCTTTAATAGACCTTCACCTTGAATCTCCCACCAGGCTCTTCATTGGCTAGATACAACCCCCTGACTGCCTACGTCATGCCCTCCTCAAATGGCTCATTTAAGTATGCCTACAAGCCTCTGGCCTTTCACTCAATGGACTGGAGGCCTGGTTTCTGCTAAAGCTGGGGTGGAGGAGGGGGAAAGTACACCTTCAATTCCCTGGAAACAAAACTCCTCTTCCCATTTCTTACAATTCCCCCCCCTCTTCTTTTATTCAAATGTTTGTTTCCAGATCTTTAATACTCCCTTACTCTCTTTCTCATCTGAATCTTTCCCCTTAACCATCACCCCTTTAAGTAAATATGGGAAGATTGCTGCATTGACAAATCAAAGAGGACAGTCCCCTTTGTAAACACAGATATAGAGACACCCCTCCCCCCCAAAATAATAATGCAATTGTCCCTTTAAGATTCAAAAGTTTCTTCCCATACAGCTGTCTGGCAGGGAACATTGTCGATGAAGCCCTCTGATCCTTGGTATTTGTTCCAGCCATCTCTAGCACAGCATCTCAGCATCTTCTTCTTGTCTTCTTTCTACTGTCCTACAAAAGTGACCTTAGCACAATTTTAAGTTACCATTTATAATCCTTATACCCTGATTATTTTTACAAATTCAAAATTGGAACCTTGACCAATTGTCATATTTAAGAAATTCATATCAGAACCCAGTTTCTTATACTTTACATTAACTCATTATTAATTTCCTCAGCAGGAAGATGAGATTTCACTAAGGAATTAACAACAGGCTCCAGTACATACATAAATACATTAAATAATCAATTTTTAACACAGTACATATAACACCATAAACTTTTAGTCATGCCATGTTTCTTTGATGGCATTTACAAAATAAACCACAAGCCATTGTTCTTTTAACACTACTAATTGTAACAAAACTAAAGCTTGATGTTAACCAAATAACAAAATAGTATTGTCACAAGCCCTTGACCTAATTGTCTCCATATCATTTCTAAGAATTAAAAGACCCTAACTTATACAACACCCTGTACGAGGTCCTTATAAACTACCCTAACTTATGCAGGACCACACACAGGAATACTAGTTCCAGTCCTATAGTAATCTAAGATGTCTATAATCAATTATTTTAATAAATTTGTTACTGTACTTACAAAGCCTTCTGATTATAGAAATTTGCCATTAAGAGATTAGGGATTTAGAGTAAGGGGATGATATTTTCCCCAGCTTCCTATCAACTCTAGGCAGAAGTTATGTCAAACTGAAAGCTGCATTGAGCCATGCTTGAAGTCTGCCAAGTTTCAGTTAAGGCATCAGGTCAAGAGGGTCCCACCTCAGCATAGGATGAATAGTTGCCCTCTTAACTTTACCATGAAATCATACATCATACAGCAGTTCACACCTGCTCCCCTCCCCCAAAGGGTTGCTGGCATCTTGGGTCAGCCTTCCTTAATATTCACACCTGGAGTTAGACTCAGAAAAACAGTCCCATTAAGTCTTTGAATAGCAAATTCCAATAATTGGTTTAAGACATGACTATAATCTCACATTGCTTAAGAAACACCCTTAAAACGAGCCTTACATAGCTTGCATGCATTTCCTCCCTTGTTCATAAAATCTTCCCATTAAGATCATAAGTTATTGCTCTAACACATTTGCATCACTTTACCAGGCTTTTCTATTCTCCTCTAACTATGCCTGATCTGAAAGAATGAGATATTCCTCAAGAATTGAACCATATAAATATGATAGGTTCAAACACTGACTTTATGTTTTAGATGATGGAATGAATTCAAATAAGTCACATTATTCAAGATAGTGTCTCAGGTTAAGGGCCTCATCCTTAATGGCCAGAGGAAACAATGTTCTTAAGCGAGCCCCATCTGGCCTTGTTGATATAGGAATAGGCATTCTCTGAGGCATTCTCTAAACTCAGAGAACAAAGAAGCTTAGGTCCAGGCTCTTCTAGTTGATTATTAGTTCAGGCTCTGGCCCTTATTGAAGTTACTAAATTGATAGTAAATGATTATCATCCCCAAACTGAAAATGTCTCTGATTTAATTCCAGCAATTAATTACACCATTTGTATTAATACCCAATTACTTTTATATCACTTTGAAATATTTAAGGACCTTATTCTGCATAGATACAATGTAACTTTAAATCCCAGCCTTAATCTTAATGATTCAACATTACATTTGTATTCTTATTTCACAAACTCCTTTTTCCCTTTATCCAATTATTCCCCTTAATGTTTAGAAAGAATGTTATCCTTCATATGACTATACAAGAGTACCAATTTACCCAATCATTTGATTAAAAACAGCAAGATTTCACATATTTGCATTAATCAAATTTTCCATTTCTCCCCATAAACCCTTCTATGTCTCTAGGTATATATTTTTCCTTTTATCGCTACTTATTTCTGATTGTAGAGACCTGCCATAAAAAAGGGCAGCATCATATCATCTCCCCCGGAGGGTTGTTCTTTATCCTTAAGACCCACATCTCAAAACCTAATCTTATGCTAAAAACCCATCACTTTTTGCTGACTTAAAAAAAGCCAGGTTTGGAGGTCCCATGGCTTCTGACCTCTGTTATTCTCTTTCTCAGTAAGACTTAAATCCCACTAACTGCTGCCCCTCCCCCTTCCTTCCCTTCTACAGTTGGAGATAGATCAAGCTCTCCTTCTTATCTAGACCAAAGGAGAAGAGGGGAAGTGAGGGAAGAGACTGGCTTTTCAACACAGTCCCCACTTTTTAAACTTTAACCCCTTTAGAATTTCCTGTCCCTGCCTTATCTTCTATCACTGGTTCCATCCAGGGACTCATAAAATTCAAGAATTTAAGTCCAAAATCCTTGTTTTAGTTAACAGCTTAACACTGTCTCAACACAACAACTATGGGGGCTTGAATAACCCCCATTTGTCCCCAAACTCTCCTTATCTTCTTTAAACAAAAGAGGTTCCTGACTTTGATCTCACTACTGAAAGATCTTTGTTTTATATGTATGTATATATATATATAGCACAATTCTTAGCCTAACATCTAGATTATAAGAAAAAAATTGCCTTTTCATAAATTTCCAAAGTATTATAACAACTAAATTCCTTGTTAGTACAGAATTTGTAGATATCACAAAGTTTCCAAATTTTCTATTCATGAAACCTCCTGTACATAAAAATTACAAGAGGAGATCTCACAAAGTCTTAGTTAACAATCTTACAAATGCTATTAAGTGATAGAAAAACAGTTTTAACTGAACAATAACAGCTTTTTAACCCATTCATCATTTTTCTCTGATAGTACAATTCTTAACAACATTTAAACCATACAAATGTAATAATGTCTTGAACATTTTTATGTTTTGAAAACTTGAAACTACCCATCAAATTAGGTGAATGCATTTTTAAGTCTGCTTACACAGGAAGTCACTCATCTCATTACCAACATGTGGAGATTAAAAGTAATATTATTTGTTCATAACCAAATATAACAGTTTCAAACTGTCACATTTTTATCACACCCTCTTTAAAAGATCAATTCATATATATCACAAAATTTAGACCTCACAAGGGTCTCTCAAATTTTACAGCCTAAGAGAACTCTAAAAATACAATTTAGAAATAAGATGACTTCAATTATATTTTCAGATTATCATATATAGAAATTATTGATCCTATTACTTCTGCTATTTATGTATTCCCTTAAATACATTTTATTTAGCTTTATATTCCTCAGCACTGAACAGCTCCTCTTCTGAGCTACTGTTGACTCTGGCCCAGGTATTAGGAACATTTGCCTGGCCATGAGTGAATTTAGGAATATTTTTAGTTTCTCCTCCATCATTCTGCCTCAGATAGCATGGAGGGGAAGATCCCTTTCAATTGCTAAAGACGATTGATAAAGGTGAGTTGAAGAGGAGCACAGGATTGTCAATAGTACAGATCTCATCTCTAGGTGGATTACACTTGGGCCTGGCAGCCCTTTTGAGAACAAAGGAGCCTGCCTTTTGCATATGCTAATTTTCAGTGGGCTAATTTAATTTCCTATCCCTACTTACTAGCATAATTTTATATAAAACCTTGTATTACTAAGGTTTTAGTAATCGGCCTTATTTTCCAATCAGGCTACAAGTTTCTTTTAGCTTCACCTCCTGATTGACACACCTAGTCTTCTAAGGTGGAGTGGGGGGTAGGTGCTGGCTAAGAGCACATGGACCCAGAGCTGCTGGACTTAGCTGCTGTTCTACCCCACCCAAATCTCTTATCTTCAGCTTCTATCTCTCTTTCTTTCCCAATCTTTGCTGAAACATTTTACTCTCCATATCTCCAATTTCAATCTTTCTTTCCTAATCTTGACCCAAACTACCTCAAGTATTTCAAATAAATAATAAAAAAAAAATGTTATACTCACCAGGCTTTTTCTCCAGCTGCTTTATACCTTAAAACTTAAGAGTTAAATGACTAACAATTTAATCACATTCTAAACAGACCACTGAACCTTTTAAAGTGATCATCCAATTATCATGCAGAAGATTCCTTTACTTCTACAGTTTTAAAACACTTTGCTTGACGCTAGATACACTGAGTTTAATGAAAATATATAGATTTTTAACCTTTAGGACCCAATCAAACCTTAATTCAGAGCTCCCAGCTTTCTTCTCTTTATCAGCTCTCTCCTCTGGGCTGGCTGCTTTGGCTTTGATTCCTTATCAGTTCTAAAACCTAGTCTGGTATTCCAACTTGGCCAGTGTCAGAACAAAAAAAATCTTAATAACATAAAACATTTTCTTAAACACACAGACAAGACATTGCACATGAACAATTTAGAATTCGAGTTCAGTCATAACTTATAAGAGCTCTCTTCCTGTTTTCTTGTCTGTCCTCAAGCCCGCAAATTCAACAGAGCCAGTCCTCACAAGGACTCCCTGTTTCTCATTCAGGATTTGTTGAGAGTTTGCTCCAGGGTGTAGAGCAGAATTTCTCTTATCTTGGAGACTGGGAAGGAGGCTCCTCTGCTTGCCTTCCTCCCTGCAGATTAAGGTCTGGACAAACTGTGCTGGTCTCTTGGTCCAGAAATCAGGGTGCCAAGGCTGAGAGTCTGAGAAGTCTTATTCAAGAGTCCCTCATCAAGGTCCCCCCAAAACTCAAGCCTCTCGGTCTCCCCAATATCTAGTCAGACTCAACCAACCCCACCCTCACAATGTTACCCAAGCTTCCCTTGGGTTCATTCATGAACTTACATGACCATGATGGCTCACAATCCTTTTCCCTGGGTCAACTCACCAGTGCTTTTCTTCAAAGCTTTAGGAGAAATCCATTCTCCCCACCTAGGTCAAATATTTTAAGAGCTCTTTGCCCCATTCCAAGCAAATCTTATTTCTCAACTTGGAGTGAATCCAGACATGACAAAGCAGGACTCCCCCACCTTGCTCAGGTACCTGACCTGCACTGTCTGTGGCCATTTTCCTTCCCTTTTCCCCGTTTACTCACATCCCCAGGTTCCCAAGGATTCCTGAAAAATACTCCCAGGAAATTAGCACTCTGACAAAAGAAACTTTCACCTGCAGATACTAGGGTGCAGTGCAAAAGAGTGGGGGCACCACCCATTCTCTGTGTGAAATATCTGTTCTTCTGATGTTATATTGATCCTGTGATCATTGGGAAGCCAGGAATGTTTTAATTATAATTTACATTTATTCCTGCTGAATAAATGGGTACCTCCCCTGAACAGAGTATAGGAGAAAGAACATAGGACTCAGATGGATGCCAGTCCTTTAGTAGACCCTCACCTTGAATCTCTTGCCAGGCTCTTCATTGGCCAGATACAACCCCCTGACTGCCTATGTGATGCCCTCCTCAAATGGCTCCTTTAAGCATGCCTACAAGCTTCTGACCTTTTACCCAATGGACTGGAGGCCTGGTTTCTGCTAAAGCTGGGGTGGGGGAGGGGGAAAGGCACACCTTCAATTCCATGGAAACAAAATTCTTCTACCCATTTCTTACATTATAGTTGCACTGCTACCAGAGGCTGATAGTCTAATAATCATGGGGTTCATAAAAGTATGAAACATAGAAATATATTGTGTCTTACTTGAAAAACCTGGAGATTTGCAGTTGGTTTGCAATCAGGGCCATTCAAAAGCAATAGATGGTGAGTCAAGAGAACATTAAAGCACTGTTTGAAAGTAATGCAAATTTCAGATCATGTGACCAGTAAGCCCTCCAACACTACCCCTAAAGGAATTAGGCTCAGATGTAGAATAACAACAGCTAAATCCTTGGGAGGAAACAGAATCCCTGACAATCTTTATTCATTACTACTAGAGAACTTAAAGCACTCCATTTTTTTTCCAGTTTTTTTCATTATATTTGAATTGATTTTAAACTTAAATACAAAATAAGAAAAGAAAAGAAAAAACACTGCCATGTACACAGCAGAGCATAAGAGAGGACTCCATATAAAGTAATAAATTTCCATTTCCAGAAAATCTGTATAATAAATACTACACATTATTTTCAAATCTGTCCGTCTTTTCTTTGCTTCCTTATATGTTTTCTTTTGTCCTCTGCTATGCGCTTTTTACTTCATTTTTCCCCCTTCCCCCTCCCCTCCCAAGAAGGGTAAAATCAAACATAGATTTTGTATATATATATAAAATACACACACACACATATACACACAAATATATACTACATGTATATACATAGATATATACCTACACACATATACACATACATATATACATAAACATATATATACATACTCACACATGTACGTGGATATCCATAAACATACACATATACACACATATACATATACATACACAGATATAAACACATATACATAAGACCACATTATGCTTATTTCCATAGATAGCAACTTCCTTCATTAGTCCAAGTCTTTCCATATTTTTCTAAATCTACCAGCTCATCATTTCCTACAACACAACAATATTCCAGCCCATTCACTTCTATCTGGGAGATTGCCCATGGGAGTTTTTTTCCCCAGGTTTTCCACATTCCATCTATTCTTGGCTACATAAGTTTTATTTATACAGGAAAAATTTGATTTAAAATAACCAAAATTATCCATTTTACACTTCAACACTACTCTCACCGTATATATATATGGTTTAAGGTCTGATACTGCTGAATCTAGTTCCTTCACATCTTCCTGACCCTCTGCTCTTCCAAATGAATCTTGTTGTTATTTTTTTTCTGATTCAGTAAGATAATTTTTTAGCAATTTAATTGGGATGGTATTACATAAATAGATTACTTAGGCAAAATTGTCAGTTTTTTGTTACATTAGCTTTATCTACCTATGCTCAATGAATATTACTTCAATTATTTAAATCTAACTTTGTATAAAAATGTTTTGTGTTTATATTTGTATAGTTCCTGTACTTATTTTGGCAAGTGTACCATAATTTTTTTAAATACTGTCTAGCTATTTTATATGGTCTAAAATTATTAATTAATATGGCTGACACATAGTTTAGTTTCTCTTTTTTTCTCTTTTGATTAAATCTGATTTTAGCTTTAACTTTTGTCTGAGATCATGATTACTATCCCTGCTTTTTACATAATAAATTCTACTCCTGACCTTTATTTTATGTTTGTGCGCATCTCTCATTTTTATAGCATATCCTAAAAGCAATATGTTGTTGAATTTAAATTTTTAATACGCTCTCAGTTTCCATTGTATGGGTAAATTCATCCCATTCACAATCTAAATTATAATTACTTGTATTTTTCCTCCTTCCCATTTTCCTCACTATCCTTCTCATCCTCTTCCTATCCCTTCTCTCTCCTCTACTTTACTTCTACCTACTACCTTGCCCTCCTATTCCTTAACCTACCCCTTCCTCCAAGAATCCCTCCTTTATCCTCTCTCTCCACTCCATCACCTTACCCTCTTATTTCTTTCTGAATTTAGAAGATTTTTATACCCTTTTAAATATATGTTCCCTCTTTATCCCATTTCCATAAATCTATACATCCTTCTATACCCACCTTACCCTATTCCCAATCCCTCCCTTATCCTCTCCTTCCTTCCAATCCCATTGCCTTCTTATTTCTTTCTTAATTTAGAACACACACATATACATATACATATATATGTGTATATATATGTATTTATATATTATACACACACACACACACACATATATATGTATATATATATATATATATATATATATAGAGAGAGAGAGAGAGAGAGAGAGAGAGAGAGAGAGAGAGAGAGAGTGTTCCCTCTTTAATCCATTCCCAATGAGAGCAGGCTTCCAGAACTACCTGCCCTCCTCCTCTGTCTAATTCCTCTACATCAGTTCTTCCTCTTGCATCGCATTTGTATGAGATAATTACTCTTTTTGTCTTTTCCTGAATCATTTTGCTTTTTCAGAATTACATCATACTCAGCTCTACTCCACTCTTTCTTTTGAACTATTCAATTTCTAATGACAATCTTAGACATACAGTTTACATTTCCATGTATAAAAAGTAAAAAAATTACCTCTATTGAATATCCTGTAATTAACCTTTGATGTTTACATTATATTTCTCTTAGATCTTGTGTGTCGAATTTTCTATTTAGTTTTGATCTTTATACAATAAAATCTTGAAAGTGTCAATTAATTGAATATCCCTTTTTTCCATTCAGGACTATACTTAACTTTGCTGAGTATGATATTTTTAGCTATAACCCCAATTCTTCTGCTTTTTGATATATAATATTCTAAGACCTGCGGTCTTTTGGTGTAGCTGCTGCTAGGTCTTGTGGAATTCTAATTATGGCTCTGCCATATTTGAATTGGTTTTTTTTTTCTTGCTGCTTGTAATATTTTCTCCTTAACCTGGGGGTTTGGGAATTTGTCTATGATATTCGTGCAAGTTTTCTTCCAAGGATCTCTTTCAGGTGGTGATCAGTGGATTTTTTTCTATTTCTACTTTCCCCCTTTGTTCTAACACTTTAGGACAGTTTTCTTTAATTATTTCTTGTACTATTGTATCAAGATTCTTTCTTTTATCATAGCTTTCAGGTAATCTGATTATTCTATGTTTTCCCCTCTTTGATCTCTTTTCCAGGTCAGTTGTTTTTTGTTTGTTTGTTTGTTTGTTTTGTAAGCTCTTTTACAGTTTCTTCTATTTTTTTCATTGTAATATTTTGTTTTATTATTTCTTGGTCTCTTATAACTCCAGTGGCTTCCCCTTGCACATTTCTAATTTTCAAGGAGTTCTTAAGATTCTAGATCTCCTTTTCCAGTTGGTTGACTTTCTTTTCACAATCTTGTTCTTCTTGGATTGTTCTTACTTTTTAAATTTTTTTCTTCAATCTCTTATTTGATTTTTGAAGTCTTTTTTGAGTTCTTCTATGAATTTGGGGGGGGGGGCAGGTGACCATTTGACATTACTCTTCGGAGTAGGAGAGGTGCTTTTCTGTTTTTGTTTTTTTTTTTTTTTGCTTCAGGATCCTCCTCTGAAGATGAACCCTGATCTTCTACATAGTAACTGTCTATAATTGGGTTCTTCCTCCTTTGCTTTCTATTTTAAAAAAAAAATTTAGCAGCTTATTATCATAATCACCTCTAGTTCTGGGTGTGGGAGATGGTGCCTCTGGCCTCGGGTCCTTCTTACTTTTATTTTTTGAGCTTTGTCCTCAGCCCAACCTCTGCAGTCCTTTCCCCCTCCAAGCTACAGCTAAGGCCCATCAGCACACTATGCTGGAAGTGCCCTTGCTCCCTGAGAGTCCTCCAGTGGCTATGACCTTCAGTTCTCTCCTCTGTCCTAGAACTGAGAATGTAAACTCAGCTCTCCTGTAAG
Source organism: Phalanger gymnotis (assembly GCA_028646595.1). Classification (NCBI taxonomy): domain Eukaryota; kingdom Metazoa; phylum Chordata; class Mammalia; order Diprotodontia; family Phalangeridae; genus Phalanger; species Phalanger gymnotis. Next base: position 127,544,242 of record CM053625.1, on the reverse strand, counting down.
TACCCACAGCCAGCAGCACCCTGGCCCCATTGCTTCTGTACTCACCACACATGTGCTAGCTCCTTCCTGGCCAGGACCACATCTCAACAGCACAGCTGGGCCTGCTGTCGCTTGTGAACAGAGGCTCCCTCAGTGATCCCCTACTCAGATGCAGGACTCCTCACACTTTCTAGGAGGTGAAAATTCCTGTGGCTAAGGTCAAGGATACCTCCCAACCTAGCTGCCCCCAGGGCTCACCACTTGCTGTTTCAGCAGAGCTAGCCTGGAGATGTTTACACTTCACTCAGGCTGAACTTCCACCCTGGGATATTTCTTCAGATCTTCTTTGGTTGTCCCGGGAGAACCACTGTTCTGCCCCAACTCTTGTTTATTTTTGCTGCTCTACGCTGACCCTGAAATACTATTTTGTCTTGTTTGTGGAGGAAATCTGGAGAAATTGGAATTTTCTGACCTACTCCACAACCTCCTCAGAATGCTCTCCAAAGTACTCAATGATTGCCCCTTCCCCACCATCTTATATGGGCCCCGGAGCAGGAAACACAAGAGAAATAATAAGTTTGTGCCTGGGTCTTATCTCAAGATCCTCCTTGTTTCAGACTCTGGATGAATACTCAAATACTTAATACTTAAGCATAAGAATACTTAAAGTGCCCTACTCCCCCCCCCACCTTCCTTCACCCTTCTCCCTCTCCTCTGCCCCTCAAGCATCAGCAGACATTTGATCCAGCTCACCCAAATGAAAGAGGAGAGTAAAAGGAAGAATTGAGTGGGGTGTCAGTATAGGTGCTAAAAGTAACTGAAATCTAACTGAGATTGATCATGTTCCCTCAAAGATTATGTAAGGCAGAGACTTAGGCTAAGGAATCATATATGCCATAACCCAGTTAGGTTGAGATCACTCTTTATATTATAATACGAAGGAAAGTGAATCTATAATCTCTAATAAAAGCCTCTTGACCTCCCAGAGAGCATGAAACATGAAAATAGCTCAAAAGAAAAATTATAAGCTAAGAAATTAATAATGACTATGGGTCAAAACTTAAAGTTCTCAGCACAGAATTTTAGAATACAGTTAGCTGAAGAGAAACAATTGAACAGGTTATGATGGATCTCTCTAAATAAGTAAAAGAGAGATTAACTGAGTTATAAAACAAAAATATTGATGTGGAGGAGAATTTGACAGAGGAGAAGCAAAAGGAATCAATGCTAAAAGAATATATGAATTTCATGCAAGTAAAAATTAATACCATTGAAGGTAGAAATGAGAAGAGATAAATTAAGGATCATGGATTTCCTGAAAGAACATGACATATCAAAAAGCTTAAATGCCGTGATGCAGAAAGTAATACAAAAAAACCGTCTAGTATTTCTGGATAAAGATAACAAAAACATCAATGAAAAGAATCCATTGACCATTGCTGGGGAAAAAAAAAAGGGAAGGAAAGAAATCATATTCCAAAGTCCAAGGCATGTACTGGAAAAATTAAATGATTTCAAGGACAAACCACAAATTCTATAAGCCCAAAAGCAGAAAGAACTACAAATAGGAAGGAAAGGAAATTTAAAAAAACCCCACAGGATTATGATATAGACATAGAAGGGAATAAAATGGAATAGTCTAAAAGCAAAGAAGCACAAACTACAAACTAAAATTATCTATCCACAAATAGCCCAGCAATCAACAAAGAAAAGATAAGCGATCAATAAAAGAGCAGCATTCGAATCTTTCCTGTTGGGGACAGGTAGGATCAAGGTAAGCAGAATATTTAACTTATAAACACCCAAACATCAGATGCACAAAATAAGTAGAACTATCAAGAAAAGAATACTTAATGAAATAAATTCTCTCAATGTTAGAACTTGTTGTTTAAAAAGACAAAGAATGATTAAACCATAGTGGAAAGAAATAACAAAGAGGGACCAACAAGGGATAAAAAGAGATTTAAATAATAAAGATTTAAATGGAACTGGAATATGAAGATAAGAAATAGGAAGAGTTAACTGAAGCTACATAGACTGAATTACCAGACTTTCTCGCAGCTGAATTGATATCTTTTGTAGAAAGGAGATGCTGAGAAGAAGATTATATAAATAGAGAGGAGTGAGAGGGGAAACTGAAGGAGAGAATCAAATAGGTGATACACCATTTCTATATCCACAGGCGAATAGTTAAGAGATCATGATTCCTATCGTTTCTTGGCAAGAGGGAGAAGGGCTGCATTCAAATGGAAGAAGTAGCAGAGGGAGAAAACTGAAACCAGGTACAGAATGGGGGAGGGAGAGGGGAAACGAGTGGGAGGAGAGAAGAGTATTACCCCAACAGGCAAGGAGTTTCGCTGAAGAACACACTCTTGGAAAAGGAAGACCTTATAGCTGGAGACAGTGACCTTGCAATAAATGTGAACTGCATTGAGAGGTCTGCTTCTCTTAGAAAGTATGACACTCCATGAGCTACATCTCACCCCAATAAAAGATATACAAGCCCAGGGGCAGCTGGCAACCAGAAAAGCAAGTGAAGAGTGGGATGGGGGACATACAATCAAACAGGAAATGGCACAGACTTCCATAAGGAGATTGATCATGACAAGGGTAAGGGGGACTGTTGAGCTATGTGATTTGGGGTGGAAGGGAACTTCTACCATTGATGTCCCTTCAATATTACTTTGCTTCCCTCATGAATTTGCATTTCTAAGAATGAGGCACATTAGAAAAAAAAAGAAGTGGGGGAAGGAGGGTGGTTAGGGCAAATTCTGCAAAAACAATAAGCACGAATTGCTTAGAAAAGGGAAATCAATGGACTTCTACTTTAAGATGGCTGTATGACTCAGTACATGATCAATCTCTGTGTATGTGCCATGTGCATGAGAAAAAAAGTATATTCCTTTCTATACCTATTCAGTTTTCTTCAGAGGTCTATCACATCTACCTTTTCTAAAACTCTATTCACCTCCTTAATTTCTTTCTTGTTTATTTTGAGGTTAGATTTATCAAGTTCAGAGAGAGGGAGGTTAAGGTCCCCCACTAGTATAGTTTTGCTGTCTATTTCTTCCTATAACTCCCTTAACTTCTCCTCTAAGAATTTGGATGCTATACCACTTGGCGCATATACGTTAAGTAATGATATTACTTCATTGTCTATGATGCCTTTTAGCAGAATATAGTGTCCTTCCTTATCTCTTTTAATTAGATCTATCTTTGCTTTTACTTTGTCTGAGATTAGGATTGCTATCCCTTCTTTTTTCACTTGAGCTGAAGTACCTTTTACCTTTACCCTGTGTGAATCTCCCTGTTTCAAATATGTTTCTTGTAAACAACATATTGTAGTATTATGGCTTTTAATCCATTCTGCTATCTGCCTCCATTTTATGGGAGAGTTCATCCCATTCACATTCACAGTTATGATTACTATCTGTGTCTTTTTTCACCCAATTTTCCCCCTGTTTATGTTTTTATTTCTTCCTTCTCCCTTCCCCTCCTCAAAAGAGTTTTGCTTTTGACCACCACCTCCCTCCATATTCCCTCCCTTTCAGCCCCCTACTTATCCTACCCTTTTCTTTTACTGCTTCTTCCCTCTCTTCTAACTACTCCCCCTATTTTCTTTCCCCTTTCTGCTCCTACTGCCTGTAGGGCAAGTTTGATTTCTATAAATAACAGAGTGTGTTATTCCCTCCTTGAAACAAATCCAATGAGAGTAAAGCTCAAACACTGCTCTTCTCCCTCCCTTCTTTTCCTCTAGTATAATATGTTTTGTATCTATTCATGTGATGTAATTTACCCTTTTACACCTCCTCCTTACCTCTTGTCCCATTAAAATCCTTCTTCATCCCTGAATTAAGTTTTTTTTATCATTACATCAGTTCATTTATACTCATAGCCTCTGTCTAGGTATATCCCTTTTAGATGTTGTACTAACTATGCCATTCTCAAAATTGGCAAATATCACACTCCCATATAGGGATGTAAACCATTTTCCCTTGTTGAATAACAAGTTTTTATATATATATTTTTCCCCCGTTTGCCTTTTTATGCCTCTCTTGAGTCTTGTATTTGAATATCAAATTTTCTTTTTTTTTTAGATTTTTTTTTTATTTTTAGTTTACAACACTCAGTTCTACATAATTTTGAGTTGCAAATTTTCTTCCTCCCCTCCCCCTCCATCCCCAAAATGGCATGGAATCTGATATATCTTCTACATATAACTTTGCATTGAACTTATATTCACAGTAGTCAAGTTGTAAAGAAGAATTATGACCAATGGAATGAATCAAGAGAAAGAAGAAACAGAACCAAAAAAAAAAACCCAAAAACAAAAACAAAAGAGGAAAAAAACAAATAATCAAATTTTCTATTGAGCTCTGGCTTTTTCATCAGGAAGATCTGGAATTCTCTCATTTCTTTGAATGTTCATCTCCTTGCCTGAAAAATATGCTCAATTTTGCTGGATAGTTGATGCTTGATTGTAGTCCAAGCTCCCTTGCCTTTTGGAATATCATATTCCAATCTCTCCTATCTTTTAATGTAGATGCTGCAAGGTCCTGTGTGATCCTGACTGTAGTTCCACAATGTTTGAATTGTTCCTTTCCAGCTGCTTGAAGTATTTTGTCCTCAACTTGATAATTCTGGAATTTGGCTACAATATTCCTTGGAGTTTTCAATTTGGGATCTCTTTCAGGGAGTGATCAGTGGATTCCTCAAATGAAGATTTCACCCTCTGGTTCTAGAACCTTGGAGCAGTTTTCCTTGATGATTTCTTGGAAGATACTGTCCAGTCTCTCTTTTTCATCATGAATTTCCAAAAGACCAATAATTCTTAGGTTATCTCTCCTGGATATATTTTCCAGGTCAGTTGTTTTTCCAATGAGAAATTTTATGTTTTCTTCTATTTTTCATTCTTTAGATTTTGTTTGACTTATTCTTGATGGCTCATAAAATCATTAGCTTCTACTTGCCAAATTCTAATTTTTAATGAATTAATTTCTTCAGATAGCTTCTGCATCTCTCTTTACATTTGGCCAATTTTACTTTTCAAGGATTCATTTTCTCTTGTTAGATTCTGTAATTCCTTTTCTTGCCTCTCTGATTTGGCTTTCAAAATATTCTTTGAGCTCTTCCAGAAATGCTTTTTGGGCTTGAGACCAGATCACATTCTTTTGAGGTTTCAGATGTGGGTATAATGTCAATGCTGTCTTCTTCTGAATTCCTATTTTGATCTTCCCTGTCCTCATAATATGATTCAATGGTCTTTTTTACTTTTCTAGCTTGTTTCTTCGTGGTAGTTGCCCTTTCCCTGGCTTTTTAAGTGGATCTCTGCTTCTGGGGCCCAGAGGGCTCTGTCCCAAACTTCTTCTGTTGGGAGCTAGGGGGCTGGTTACTGGCTTTGTGTACTGTGGCCTCTGGTTTTTTCAGCTAGAAGCTATATACTGCTGCAGGTAACTTGATGCTGAGCTGAACCTGGCTGATGTGTGCCAAGGATCGAGGCCTGGTGAATTCTTTCTGAGTTTCCCCAGGGGGTCACAGTGTGAGTTGTGGAGGAGAGGGGGTTGAGATTACCCATGCTATATAGCCATAGGTCTGTGCTGGTGTCTACCAATTTCCCTGGCTGTGCAAAGGCACACCTGGGGTCCTGGTGATGGTGCTTGCTGGCTCCACCCCCCTGGGGCTCAGGAACTCCTGCTGGTCTGCTAAGGTGGGGCTTTCTGGGATGCCTCCCCTCCTGCACTGGTCTCCTTCCATCACTGCAAGAGGGGCCCATCTACCCAACCTCCTGAGCTAAAAGACTTTTGAACCGCTACTCCAAGGTTTCTCCTAGGTCGGTATTCTCTGGGTTTATTCAAGGGATGGACTAGATCTCTTAGAGTTTACTGAGTCATCATGGCTCCCAGAAGTTCAAGAAGGTGACTTTCAAACCTTTAGATTGTGGGCTGATAGCTCCAGGAGTAGCTGCTGCTGCCACCACAGGCTCTGCGCTTCTGTCTTAGCTAGTTCCAACAGACTCCCATCCTGTGCCAAAAGGCCTGGGCATTGCCACCACAGCCAGTGGGCTGGGCTTGTTCCCGTTCTGGCATGGTGCTCCAGGGTAGCTCTGTGCCCAGCGCTCTGCTGGCCCAGTACAACACATCACTCTCTTTCTAGACTGTCTTGCCTTGGAAACCTGCCACACTCTGCCTCCTAGTGGATTTTAACTCTCTCAAAACTGTTCAGATCCACTTCTCAAGAGGTATCTGAAAGAATTTGAGAGAGCTCAGGCATGTTCTTGTTTTCACTCTGCCATCTTGGCTCTGCCTCAAGATGGCTGTGTGAAAGGCCACAAAGGAGCAGAGCTCTCCTACATTACCCAAGCAAAGATCTAAAAAATAGCACCAGACTGAAAGATGATCAATAAATTCAAAGTGAAACTATAGTAAAGTGTGAGGGGACAGAGTTGGAGAAGGTAAGGGATTGTACTCAGGCACCTCTAAGATTCTCTTTTTGCTATATATCTGTGGTCCTACAATCCTATTATAGCACATGCTCTAGAGCTACTCCCATTTGCACTGGCAAATAGGGTCCTCCAGTACTCTTCATGTCTCCTCAGCACTCTAAGGATAGTCCTGAGGATAGGAGGGTGCCTTTCTAATGCCATATTCATGAGTTACAGCAGAGAAATGAGTATGAGTTCAAGTAAACAAGACAGAGGCGTGCCAGTGCTCAAAGCAGAGATGCTCCAAACACAACTGAAGCCTGTAGTTCTTTGAACTAGGGGCCAAGAAACCCAGTGTGAATGGATAGGAAAGCCATAGGGGCTGCAGAAATTTGTAGCATTCTTACCACTCTGACCACAGTCAAAGGAAGTGCTCAGACCAGATTCTCTAGTCAACCTTGAAGACTATGGTATTTTATCCTGGGAGTCAGGTGGCTTGAATGCTTAGACATGACTGGGGCAGGGGGGAAGACCTGAGAGGGGAGGATTTGAAACCCACAGTGCTCTGACTAAATACCTTGTGCCAGGAGCTGGCAGTAATCTGACAGGGATGTACTAAAGGGGACAAAAGCCCACAACTACACCTAAGATGCTCCTGAGCAAAGGTATCAAACATGCAGCCCACTGGCCTCACAGAGCCTTACAAAGAACCAAATGAAAATGTAACTGGGAAATATTTAGCAAAATAAATAAAATATAATTTGTTGTTGTTAGTAATTTCTAGCTCTTCATGACCACGTCTGGGATTTTCTTGGCAAAGATACTAGAGGGATTTGTCACTTCCTTCTCCTTGACAGATGAGGAAACTGAGGCAAACAGGGTTAAGTGACTTGCCCAGGGTCACATAGCTGATACATGTCTGAGGACAGATTTGAACTCAGGAAGATGAGTCTTTCTGACTTCAGGCCTGTTCCTCTATCTACTGCACCACTTAGCTGCCTGAGTCAATACGTCATAGCAGGAATCATTAAGTATAATTTAGTGGCCTCCTTTCCTATGTAAGCTTAACACTACTGCTCCAGAGTGGTCTTAAAAGCCACAGTACTCTAACCCCAGGCAATTGCTGGGAGCATGAAGCCCAGAAATACTCTAAATGTAGAAGCAGTCCAGGTGTTCCAGGTCAAGATCAAATAGGGCCTTTGGAAGCCGATGGAATCTGGCTCCAGCAAGAAGCATCAAATTTGAAACTGAGTTTAGAGGTATGAAAAACAAAGCAAAATAAAAAGATATTGAATGCTATAAAGAAATATTATGGATCAAGAGACATCCAACAGATACATTCAGAAGAGAATCACTCCACACCAAATAGAAATGATGCTAAAGAGCGATCTGGCCGCCAGCTCTGGGAGTGGAGGAAGTCGTGCAGTGGTAGCCGTAGCAGCAGCAGGAAGCTCCTGAGGCTGCCTCCAGAGCACCAGTGTCAGTGGTTTCCCAGGTCCCCCACTCACATGGACTGATTCACTTTGAACATTTGCAAAAAGACACATTTGTATCATTTTAAAATTTTATATTACAAGATTATACTATAGAAGAAGCCCATTCTTCCTGGGCATGGTGAAAAAGACCAATATGCTCCAAGGGCAGAACCAAGACTGCAGCAGGAAAGCAGGGACTTGCTTAAGCTCCCCCACAAATCTCTCCAAACACCTGTAAAAATGGCTCTGAACAAATTCTAGAGCTGCAGAACCCATGAAATAGCAGAGGGAAACAGATTTTCTTCCCAGGAGAGCCTGGATGGTCACCAGCAAGGGTGGTTCACATGGTGCTGAGAGCAGAGGGCAGCCCAGTGTGAGCCGCACCAGGACAAACCAGACTCAGAGTCAGCCTGCCAGAAGAGGCCTTGGGGCCATGAAACAGTGAGCTGTGGCAGTAACCAGACTTCTCAACCCACAAATGCAAAAGAGCAGGTTAGGGGGAAACTGCGAGATTGAGTTCACAGCGATCTGGCCACCAGCTCTGGGAGTGGAGGAAGTCGTGCAGTGGTGGCCGTAGCAGCAGCAGGAAGCTCCTGAGGCTGCCTCCAGAGCACCAGTGTCAGTGGTTTCCCAGGTCCCCCACTCACATGGTGGGAGGAATCTAGCAGCAGATCAGAGTGGAAATGCAAGGAGCACTTTGTGGGCACAAAGGCAGATTCTCTTGCTGTGCCCTGCTTGGATCTGAATTGCATTCCTGGTTGACAGTTCTTTGGGGAGGAGGAGTGCTGCTGTCACAGAGCCTGGGGTGATGGTGGAGTAGAAGTAGCTCTGAAAACAGCAGTGCTTGGACCATAAAGCTTGGGACAAAGTACTCTCTACTCTACAAGCAGTCATATCCTGACAAAAAGCTCAAGTGTCAAGTAGTTGGCTGGGAACATGAACAGGCAGTGAAAACCAACTCAGACTCAAACTCAAACTCTAGATCCCTTTTTTTGGTGACAAAGAAGATCAAATCATACAGCCAGAAGAAGTCAACAAAGTCAAAGAGCCTATATCAAA
>CM053625.1:127490703-127534808 GCA_028646595.1 Phalanger gymnotis | reverse complement strand
TGGAGCAAGTGGAAGCTAGTGACTTGATGAGAAATCAAGATATTATCAAACAGAACCAAAGGAATGAAAAAATGGAAAACGATGTGAAATATCTCATTGCAAAAACCACTGACCTGGAGAATAGAGCAAGGAGAGACAATTTAAAAATTATTGGACAACCTGAAAGCCATGATCAAAAAAAGGGCCTAGACATCATCTTTCAAGAAATTATCAAGGAAAACTGCCCTGATATTCTAGAACCAGAGGGGAAAATAGAAATTGAAAGAATCCACCAATCGCCTCTTGAAAAAGATCCCAAAAAGAAAACTCCTCAGAATATTGTCACCAAATTCCAGAGTTCCCAGGACAAGGAGAAAATACTGCTAGCATCCAGAAAGAAACAATTTGAATATTGTGGAAACGCAATCAGAATAATACAAGATCTAGCAGCTTCTACATTAAGGGATTGAAGGGCTTGGAATATGATATTCCAGAGGTCAGAGGAGCTAGGATGAAAACCAAGAATCACCTACTCAGCAACACTGAGTATAATGCTCTAAGGCAAAATATGGATTTTCAATAAAATAGAGCACTTTCAAGCTTTCTCAATGAAAACATCAGAGCTGAATAGAAAATTTGACTTTCAAATACAAGAATCAAGAGAAGCATGAAAAGGTAAACAAGAAAGAGAAATCATAAGGGACTTACTAAAGTTGAACCGCTATGTTTACATACCTACATGAAAAGATGATGTGTATAATTCATGAGACCTTTCTCAGTATTAAGAGAGTTGAAGGGAATATAGACAGAGGGCACAGGAAGAGTTGAATATGAAGAGATATCTAAAAAAAATAAAATTAAATTAAGGGAAGAGAGGAATATATTGAGAGAGAGAGAGAAAGAGAGAGATAGAATGGGGTAAATTATCTCACATAAAAGTGGCAAGAAAAAGCATTTCTGTTGGAAGAGAAGAGCAGGCAGGTGAGGGGGAATGAATGAATCTTACTCCCATCAGATTCAACTTGAGGAGGGAATAACATACACACTCAATTGGGTATCTTACTCCACAGGAAAGTAAGGGGAAGGGGATAAAAAAGGGGGTAGATGATAGAAGGGAGGGCAGATTGGGGGAGGAGATAATCAAAAGCAAACACATTTGAAAAGGGACAGGGTCAGGGGAGAAAATTGAATAAAGGGGGACAGGATAGGAAATATAGTTAGCTTTTCACAACATGAACAGTGTGGAAGTATAATGATACATGTGTGATCTATGTTGAATTGCTTGCCTTCCTAGGGAGGATAGGTGGGAAGGGAAGAGGGGAGAGAATTTGGAACTCAAAGTTTTAAAAGCAGATGCTTAAAAAAAATTTTTTAAATTCTGCATGCAGCTGTGAAACAAGATATATAGGAAATGGGGCATGGAAATCTATCCTGCCCTACAAGAAAGCAAGGGGAAAGGGGAAAGGTGGGGAACAGGGTGAAAGAGTGGAGGGCTGACTGGAGAATGAGGCAATCAGAATATATGCAATCTCGGAATGGGGGGAGGGTAGAAATTGGAAGAAAATTTGTAACTCAAAATCTTATGGAAATCAATGTTGAAAATTAAAATATTAAATAAAATACATACAGAAAAAAAGTAAAACAAAAAAAAAAAAAGAAAAGAAAAAGACCAATATGGTGCTGCCATTCTTTTCCACAATAATATAGCTGGGTATTTTTTTTTAAATTCAGTTTGTGGCCACAGTTGACATTGGTTGCCCTGCTACTATTTGTTATTGTGCTGTTTTTACTGGAAAACAACAATCTTCCCTATAGTACCAGGTCAGTATATGATACAGGAAAAAGTACTAGTTTGGAGTCAAAGGACCTGCCTCTGTCACTTCCTACCTGTGTGACCTCTGACAGTGACCTCTCTGGCCCTCAGTTTCTTCAACTGTAAAATGGAGAGGTTGAACTCAATGACTTCTAAAGCCTCTTCTGGCTGTTAATCCATTATGATCGCATCCTCCTATGCCCTATTGTGCTGGTTTGCAGTATCTATTGGTCAGTTATTTAGTGGAAGGTAGCAGAATTTGCAATAGTCTCAGGTCATCCTGAAAGAGTCATTTCCTCCCTGAAACAGCTCAAACAGATAAGAAGAAATGCCTTTTGTTACTAATTCTTTGCTTGTCTTACAGCTTTCCAAAAGAGATATTAGGATCCGGCTTTCTCAGAGGTAGCTCAGAGAGATGCATAAGTGATGGACATTAGGTGTTAACCTCCTCTGTCCGGTATGAATGCCCTCCACTCAAAGGAATTATATATCCAATTCAGAATCTGCTGCCTTACACCTTTATCTATCACCAGTCTAGAGTCCTAAAGTTCCTTAGCTGGTCAGGGGGAGTCATTATTACCTGGAAGTCAGGCTGAGTGAAAATGTATCTTTGGAGTTAATATCTTCTACTCTTTTCCATTTGTTTCAAACTCAATATTCTAAATTCATAGTAGATCTCCAGGCTTTCAGTAAGGCTGTGCACACTTTTGAATACTAGGTTTAAGTGACAACTTTTAGAAGAATAAGACTATCAACAAGCTGGCTACTAAAGTCCTAATCTTATGCCTCATTGAAGCATAATAGTGAACCTTGGGTCTGTAATACCGATGTGATACCCATAGCAGCTGATATGAATATGCATAGGCATTTCCAGGGTTGGTTCCCAAAATACAAAAAACTCTTCCTCCAAGACAAAACCAAAATATTTATTTGGAACATTATGGAACATGGATACCAGAAGGCAACATTTAGCAAGGTACTCTTCACCAATCCAGGGAGCACTGACATCTTAAATGTTCTTTAAGTTCCCCCAGGCAAGTTCCTTTCTCAGCCCCTTTCTGTCTCAGGCCCTTTCTCTCTCTGTCTGCTTCTCTCTCCCCCTGCTTCTCTCCCTCCAAGCAATACAGTACATACTGTGTCCAATCAAAGACTCCAATCAAAGCCAAAGCTTGGAAATCAGCACTTAATTGGAAAGGTGTGGAAATTCATATAGTCCGGAGCCTAATTGGCTCTGTGTCAGAGCTCAATGTGAGGCCTATTAATGGGCAGGGAAGATCTTATATCCCATTAACCTTACAGAGTCTCAAAGGCTATGCCAGTGGAGCCCAAGCTTGGTTTTACCAAGCTGAAAATGGTTCAAGTAGTCTAGGAAATGGTCTCCATATCATGTAGGGCCTAGGCCATTCCCAAAATGACAAAGTTGAGAGATGCTCATCCACAGACCATTACCCACTCACCAGAGGGTCAGCCATTAAATGTTTGTTTGTTTGTTTGTTTGTTTGTTTGTTTTTCAGCCAGTGACACTCATACAGACCACGCTAGCTCTCTTCAGATACTTGAAAGGCTCTCACTTAGAAGAGGGATTAGATTATTTTGCTTGGCTCTAGAGAGCAGAACTAGGATCAAAGGGCAAAGGTTACAAAAAGCCAAATTTAGGTCTGATGTCAGGAAAAACTTCCTAACAATTTGAGCTGTCTAAAAGTTGAATGTGTTGACTTGGGAGGTAGTGAGTTCCTCATCACTTGAGTTCTTCAGGCAGAAGTTGGAAGACCACTTCTCAGAGATATTGTAAAGGGCATTCAACTTCAGGTCTGGGTTGAACTAGATGATCTTGGAGAGTCTGTGATTCTCCAAGGTATAGAAGGGTTGTATTCTACTGAAGGAGAGAACTTGCACACCTACATCATCAACTCTATGTGGGAAATAGAGAAGTTTAAAGGCATTATAAGAGCTTATAGTCCAGTTCCATAAGCAAGGCACACATAGGTCAGAAGTGCTAACACCTCAAGGCACTGAGTGTGAAATTATATCTGTCAGTCAATATTCAGTCAACAAACATTTGTTTAGAGTTTAGCTGGCAATACAAAACATAGAGAAAGGAAGACAGTCTCTGTCCTTGCCCTCAAGGAGCTTTCATTCTACTACATAAAAAAGAGTTTAAAGGAGTTGTGGGGAGGGGAAGAGGAGATAAGCTCTTTGGGGGAGGAAGTGGTAGAGAAAGTCCTTGTAGAGATGAGACCATAGTACAGCCAGCCTGAAAAGGAATGAAGACATCTTTGCCTTGAGCTTCCACTTTCAAATGGAGGTCCTTGGAGGAAACACCCAATCAGAAAGTGAGGGTCAGGGTCAAGGGTACTTCCAGTGTGAAGAGTCCAAGGGTGGACTGAGATTTTAGGTGAAGAGGTTTATATGGCATGATAGCGAAAGTCCTTTGAAGATAAATCAGCTCTGCATCCAGGAGAACTATGAAAAGGAGAGATCTTTGAGGAAGTTGGGAATTGACAAAGAGAGGATTAAGAGAAATAACAAGGAGGCAGAAGGAAAGTGGTAAATGTAGTTCCAAAGGCAAGAATTGGGAATGTACTCTCAAAATGTCTTGAAGTATCCCACCCAGATCTGCTTTCCTTAAATAGTGCCCTCAACTTCAAATTTATTGTCCCCTCTTCCCTTTTAATTGAATTATGTTTCTTTCAGTGCCCTGCTCTGAGATAGCCATGAGGGAGGAAAATAGCTAAGAAATGACCTTATACAAAGTTGTTTTGACAAATTTTAGGTTACTGTTCTGAGCAAATTGACATACAAGGGTTAATACAAAAGAACATTCAAATGAATGAGTGAATAATTGAAATAATTGACATACAAGGGTTAATACAAAAGAACATTCAAATGAATGAGTGAATAATTGAAATACCATTTATTATGCACCTGCTAGGTGCCAAGCACTCTGCTTTCTGCTGGGGATACAAATGCAAAAGTAAAGACCATCCCTTTCCTGTGGGGAGCTTATATACAAAGGAGGACACAACACAGAGAGGGGAATCCTGATCAGGGAGGAATATGTTATTTGGTAAAAAGTTACTGGGGGAGGATGAGTAGAATTGAGGAGAATAGATTCAGATGCCCTTTTCCAGGAGGAATTAAGTGTTGCTTTGATTATGATTCTAAGGGGAGCTGAGGTTAAGGTCTAGAGAAAAGGGTGGAGGATTGAAATGGCCAGTGAGTGAAGTATGGTTAAAATTGTACCTAAATGTGGTTGGGAAACCAAGGCTCCACTAACCAGTACCAGCGATTCCTCCCCCAGGAGATATCCAGACATAAAAGGGATACCACATTATCAATTTCTCCTGGAGTCCCCAACTAGAAATTATCCTTTCTTCCTCGATCCTTGAATAGCATTTTTGGTAGCACTTTTAGCAAGATTTATTTGTGTTACAGTGTGTGTGTGTGTGTGTGTGTGTGTGTATAAACATGTAACCTCTACATTCTGGATTATAAACTCCGTAAGAACAAGGGCTATGTATTTTATCTTACTTTTCCTCTAGTGAATAACACAGTACTTTGGAAAATAGTATGTACTTAAATGATTGTTGAATTGAATGAAGTGGTAACATTTTAAGCATTATGGCAGATACATGAGGGGGCAGGGGAGATAACTTTGGGTAGGGAAACATCTTCAAATTACGTCATCTAAGCATTGCCTCCCAGTGTACCTCAATTTCTAAACCTATAAAAGAAGACTAATAGAAAAACTAAGAATAAAATGAAAACAACGTTTTCATGATCAGGTTTGAAGCAGACAGTGTTAACATTTCTGGGGAAATGTTTTTAACAGGATCTCCCCACCTGGGATTTTTTGGGCTGCTATGTGCTTCCCCAGCAGGAAACTGGCTCACGCCACAGAGTCAGATCCTGAACCTGGAGGTTGCCCTTGCTGTGGGCTTCTCCATGCACCCCTGGCAGGATGCCCAAACTGAGCAAATGGTTAATTGAATCCTTTACTTCTCAGACAGAGCAGAAGATGGTGTTGCCCCTTTGGTCATTTCTGTCCCCTGAGCTGGCCCAGCAGGGAAGGCTGTGTCTGGAATTCCTGTGGCGTGGAAAGGTTTATGTTGGAGACTATACTGAGGCTCTGCTGTGAGCAGCCAGGGCCAAATCAAACAAAAGGCAGAAGTGATTCTAATGATTTGATGCATTAAGTGTGGCAGCAGTTCCAGAACAAATACGAGAGAGGCAAAGATTTTCTTCCCTCCTTCCTTGGTCAAAACATTCAGTTTGCTTTGACATGAAGTATTCCTTAAAATACTTGTGATCCTACTACATAAAGGAAAAGGAGAGGAGGAAGGAAGGAGTAGAAAGAAGAAAAGGGAGAAAGGAGAAAAGGGATAGGGAAAGTAAGAGGAGAGGGAGAGAAAGAAAAGTAGAGAAAGAGGGGAGGGTGAATGAAAGGAGAGAGGAATAAGAGGAAGAAAAGTAGGAGGAAACAGTAGGAAGAAGAGAAAGGAGAAAGGTGGAGAAAGAGGAGAGGAATAAGGAAAAGGGAAGTGTGAAAGAGGAGAAGAATAGAAGGAGGAGGAAGAAAAGGAAAGTAAAGAGAAGTAAAGAGTAGAAAGAGAAGAAATGTAGAGAAACAAGAGAAAGGGAAGGGGAAAGAGAAAAGATGGAAAAGGAAGAGAAGAAGGAGGAACACATAGAAAGACAAGAGAGAAAGGTAAGGAGGAGGAAGAGGAGGAGAAGAATAAGGAGAAAGAGAAGACTGAGGAAGGGATGGAAAGAGAATTTGGGATAAAGGTGGAGAAACAGGAGAAAGGAAAGGAGAAAGAAAAGAAAGAAGAAAAAGGAGAGAGAGGGGGGCAGGTGGGTCAGAAAAAAAAGTTGAAGATAGAAGGAGATGGGAAGAAGAAGGGGGAAAGGAAAGTAAATTTAAAAGAAGAAGAGGAAGGAAGAAAGGAGGTGGAAGGAAGAAGAGTAGAAAGAAGAAGAAAAAGAGAAGAGAAAAAGAAAGGGGACTAAGGAGAAGAAAGGAAGGAGGATTAATAAAGGAGCAATGATGAGAAAAATGGCTAAGGAGAAGGATTAAGAAGGAGCAGCAAAGAAAGAAAAAGGAGGGTAAAGAAGGGGAAGGAAGAATAGATTGGTAGATTGGTAGACTGGTAGATAGATAGGTAGATTGGACTACTGGTTAATGCAGAGTATAATTAGCTCTTAATGAATTTGGGCTATTGGAATTGGGCATGAGATGGGACTGATTCTTCTGACTACACAAGACCAACGCTTAGACATAGCAGTTTTCAGCCTTTATGGTGGACGGGCAGGAGACAAATACGGTCAATGTCTGAATTCCAAAAATGGAAGACAGACAAGAGCCCTAGGCAAAGGATTAGAGCTCTGCCTGTACCCACTTACAAGACTTAAAGAAAGGGAAAAAAGGTCTCCAGATGTTTAGTCCAGTGCTCTTTTTAATAATTCTTTATCTTCAATTCATCCGCCAAAGAACTCCCCCCCCCCATATTTTATTGCTTCTCTAGTAGGGAGGAGTGATTTCAGCAGATAAAATAGTCTTTTTGTCCGTGATTCCAAAGACTGTTGCTCTGTCATGTTTCTCCAGGTCAGTAAAACCCTGCAGTTATTGGCTAGGTCAACTAGAACCAGTTGCCCCAATAGCCATCTGACTACAGGATAGAAAAAATGAACTAGCTAGGCTCTGCTGTCAGGGCAATGGGTGGTTCTTTGCAATAGTCTTCCTGTATAGTTCCTTTACATATTCTGTTAACATAGTCTATGCCACAAGACAGAAATATCTTGTCTCCTGCAGGCACCTCGGTACCTACCATGAAGAGTGGCTCATCACCTCTTGCTCATCACTTAATGATTTGCCTCACCCATGCAGAAAAAAATAACTGGCAAAGACAAAAAGGATCTGTGTTTGGGGTGGAAGAAGACTTAATAAAGATCAACTCATGCTGGAGAAAAAATTAAATAAAATCGACTAAGCTTTCCTAGCATGAAGAATCAAAAGGAAGTAGTGCTAAAACAACATATGGGGTCACTGAAAATAAACTAATATAAATAAGCCATAGTCATAATCCCAATGCGCTCTGAATTGGATCCACCATATCTAGAATATTACTTAGAGGTCTGGGTACCATGCTTTCAGAGGGAAAGTAATAAACGAAGGACTGTACAAGATGCACAAACAAGAAAGATGAAAAGCAACACACTCTTACTGAATGAGGCAAATTTTTTGAAGGAATTGAAGGCACTTGGCCTATAGAAAACTTAAAGTAGACAAAAACCACAACTAGGATGGGGCAATCAGTACTTTGCTCCAGGTTGCCAAACCTTAGAAGGTGCTCATAGCACTTACAGTTTTTTGGCAAATAGAAACAATTGACGTTAACAGATAATGAGCATAATTAATTAAAATAAGAAACTTCCAGATAGCCTCTTTCTCTCCCATTCCATCAACTCTTTCCCAAGTGAGTTATATCCTAGCACAGTCTTATCCAGTACCTTTCTTTCACCATGGTTTCTTCAGTAGCATCTTCATGGTATCCTATAGTTCTTTCCCACATGAGATATTGTGTTTTTACTTCTAAGACCCTTTTCCTTCCCTCTCCTTCTGAATTTGGTTGTTTTTTTTTAGTACCTTGGGCATATTTTTGTAATATTTGCCCTAAGGCACCAGAACTGCTAGTTGGACTCTTACAGTGAGACATAACAGCTTTCTACACACATATAAAAAAACTCTCACAACTCTTTCAACATAGATTAAAAGGTCAAAATTCAATAACAAACATTCATTAAGCACTTCCTATTTAAGGCACTGTGCTTGACACTTGCGGGACAGAACCCCTCAAAAGTGACACGTCCTGAAAGAAAAAAAAAGCACATCTTAATGAACTTACATTCTGCTGGAACTAGAACCAAGAGTAGAAGTCATAAGGAGGAAGATTTTTATTTGATAGAAGGAAAGTTTTCTAACAATTAAAACTGTCCAACAGCGGGACAAACTGCCTCATGAGGTAATGATCTCCTTGTCACTGGACGTCCATTCAGAAACCATATGACCATCTGTCATGAGTGGTGTATGGTAGTTCCCACTCTTTATGGAGTTGGAATTTAGACTGGGTCATTTCTATAGTCCTTTTTGATCCTCAAATTCTATGATTACAGTTCCAAATGTATATATGTAGCATGACATGGGATAGGAGCTAAAAAAGAGTTCAGTTCAACAAACATCTATTAAGCATTGGGGTACAGTGGGAAAGATATTGGCCCTGTAGGCAGTCAGTGAATCAATAAACCTTTATTAAACTCTGACTATGCGCCAGGCATTATGAGTCAAAGAATTGATGCTTACTATTGGTGTGGTCTTGACCAGGTACTTGGCCTCCCTGACCCTCTGTTTTCTCAACAAAAAACAAAGGGGAAGGGGATTTACTGGACATTTTCTGAGGTCTGTTCCAGCTCTAGATCTCTGATCTTGTGACCTACTATGTGCAGGATATTGCAATGTGCTGGGACAGAGGCAATTCTGAGGGCAGTCCCTGCCCTTAGGTAGTTTACAGCCTAATAGGGAGATAATAAAGCACAAAAAAGGATATATGGCTACATACAAAATATTAATTGAAAAGTGCATTAGAGTAGGACAAACCAACATGTTATATGCATTTAGTACCTTGCTCATGGTTTCAGAGAGCTGCTATTAATTCAATAGTCCAAAGACCGGAACTCCTGCCAGAACCTGTCTAGATTCTGTGTCCCTGTTCAGGAAAAGTTAAACATGAAGTCCATCTAAAGGTCATTTCACATTACTCCTTTCACCAGATCAGTTGCCCTTTGCAGAGAAGTCAAGATTCCTCACACAGCACAGCAACTGTGGGCTGCCTCATTAATGCAAGCATTACTCAATGATTTTTTTTTTTGCTTTCTACAGAATGGAATGGGAAATATACCTGGCATGTTGGAGGAGGGGGAGGGGTCATGTCAACCTGCTAAGGAGAGAAGAAATATCCCAAATCAACAGAGAGCATGGGTCTTATGTCCCAGCTGGTATTCATACTCCGGGTCAGAGTTTCACTTGATGAGTTGAAGGGTCTTCCTCCTCAGGGTTTCTATGATTCTATACAGAGTATAGGAAGATTGTCAGAGCTGAAAGGGATCTTGGAGATGATCTAATCTAGTCATTTTATTTTGAAGTTGGAAAACCTTAAACCTAGGGGGAAAATGGTTTGCCCAAGGTCACACAGTTGTTTGATCTCAGAGCAGGGACTAGATCCCAGATCTACTTAGTCCCAGACTAGAACTTCTCCTCATGACACTGTATGGTAGTTATCTACATGGAATGATTTGAAAAGCAAGCCCTGATTCAAAATATTCATGCGCACACAAAGACCAAAAAAAAAAAAAGACCATCATTGATGTTTGATCTCCATTTGAGAGCCATTAATTTTTCATTAGAGGGCAGAAACATGGCTTAGTGGGTAAAGCACAGGACCTGGAGTCAGAAAAACCTGAGTTCAAGTCCTGCCTTAGATACTTGCAACCCTGGGCAGTTCACTTAATCCTGTTTGCCTTGGTTTCCTCATCTGTAAAATGAGCTAGAGAAGGATATGGCAAACCACTACAGTATCTTTGCCAAGAAAACCCTAAATGGGATCACAAGGAGTCAGACATGACACCACCACTACCCAACAACAAAATTTCTTTCATTAAGATATTACCTTCTTGGCTTCTTTTTTGACATGTAGATTTCCCTGAGGAGGAATCGTTCACTAATTCTTCATTCTGTTAGCACAGTCTGCACCTTAAAAGACAGAAAATGACTTCTGTCTCCTCCAGTCACCTCAGTAACTACAATGAAGAGTGGCTCTTCAATGAAGAGTAGAGAGGGCAGAGAAGAATGATACTGAGCTCAGAGAGGTATCACTCAAACAGAAGAGAAAGGGAAGGGGAGAAATGGAACAAACATTTATTTACAGACTACTATGTACCAGGTACATTGCTAAGAGATTTACAAATATTATCTCATTTGATTCTCACATAAGCTTGTGAGGTAGGTACTATCATTACCCCCACCAAGGTGGACAGCAGATATGTGACGTGACTAGGGTCACACAGATAGCCAGATAACAACTTGAGTCTTCCTGATCACTGGCCCAGTGCTCTATCCACTGCACCACCTAACTGAGGGAGAGACAGAGAGAGAGATAAGATATGTATCCCTGGAAGGAAAATTCAGTGGTTTCATAACTTCGTTAAGATCCATATGGTCAAAAGACACCAAACTTAAACCAGTTCAATCCAATTCAATAAACACTTATTA
Organism: Phalanger gymnotis; assembly: GCA_028646595.1. Lineage (NCBI taxonomy): Eukaryota > Metazoa > Chordata > Mammalia > Diprotodontia > Phalangeridae > Phalanger > Phalanger gymnotis. The sequence continues at coordinate 127,523,691 of CM053625.1, read as the reverse complement.
AGCACCTACTATGTGTCAGGTTGTGCTACTAGAGATACAACTAATAAAAAGAAAGACAGTCCCTGCCCTTAAGGAGCTTAAAATCTTAATGAGGGACACAATACACAAAAGGAGGCAGGAAAGTAAAGGGAGGGAGATAAGGGAATACCCAAGGTGGGGCCACCTTGTTCAACTGAGTTGAAACCAGGCAGAGCAATGGAGTGAGTTGAGAGTCCAGCCTCTGTTCTCTACAGAGAAAAGCATTGTGAGAAGTTTGGTACTCCACCCTCCAGACTCCAGTCAGAGGAGGAGACTGAGGGAAATGATGTTAATCAAGGTTTGAGTTAGCCAGCATGGCGGTGAGTTTAAAGCGATGAGCTTATCCTGGGAAGGGCATCTTGTTCCACGGAGTTGAAACCAGGCGATGCAGCAGACGCAAAGTGGATCTTTGCCAATAGAAATTATGAATGTTGGGGACTCCGTTCCCCTTGGTTACCTGATATGTATAAAGATGGGGAAAGGATGATGCTTCTTGATCTTAGCTACAGTTACAAGTCACAGTTGTACCCAGTACCCACAGGATTTCAAGTCTGGGAGAGCCCATAAAATACAAAAAAATGAATCATGAAAAGAAAATCTGTTTTGAATTCAATCGGAGAATGATATGAACCTATTTCTCCTCCTTTTCATGGTTTGCTAGCACTTTCCTGAATGTTCTCCAGCTTCTCCACCCTCTTTTTAATTAAAGCATGGAGGCCAAAGATGGACAAAAAACTCTATTAGAGGATGTCTTCAATGCCCCCAGAGGATTCTGGGAAAAGTCTGAAATCTGTTTCATGATGAATGTCTGACTTTGGGAGCCAAGAAACCCTAATGCTGAGCACAGTCAGATTCCCCAGTTCTCTGCATGGATATTAGGGCTTTAAAAATCCAGTCTCTTCCAAAAGTCACTCTCCAAGCATTGCACCTGTACCCCTGCCATGTGCCAAATCTCTGGAGGGTTTTCTAAGTCAGCATGAAAGAGCATTTATCCTTGTAACAAAAGTAGGAATTATTGCTAAAGCTGTTGCTATTTTGTGCAGTTTGTGATAATGATAGTGCAAGGAACATTGAACCTAGGGTCAGGTGATTTCAGTTTTAGTCCTGGTTCTAATCTTTATGTACTTTTAGAAAAATCACCATCTCCATAGGACTCAGTTCCTTAGCAATGATAATGAAGGAAGCGAACAACATCCATAAAGTTCTCATCTTTCTTTAAAACATAGCTCAGATAGAGGCTACTGCATGAAGTCTTTCCAGACCTCCTCACTTTCTCCACCCCACCAAGTCGTTATCTGTCTTTCTCCACTCTTAAAGCTACTTTGTATTACTTTGTGTAAATACAGTATAGCCTACTTTGCATTTAAATGTTTTGAATTCAAATACTTTGTATTTCCTTATTTTTGTACACATTGTAGCCCTGCAGTAGAAAGTAAGCATCTGGAGGGCAGAGACTTTTTTTCCCCCTTTCTACCCTAGCACTTAACCTAATCACAATAATAAATATCGGTTGGTTTCAATTGAACTAATACTGAAACTATATTATGCTGACATTTTTTATATTACATTATTACACTAATCATAGTTGCATATTATCTTACCATTTATAAAGTTCTACAACATGACCTATCTTATTGGATCTTCAAACTAGACAGGTGAGGTAGATGGGACAGGTGCTAACTAAGGTCATGTGTTTTCAGAGGAGGAGATGAAATCGCAGTGAATGAAAATAATTTGTGTTAGATTACACAGTTAGTGGCAAAACTAGGATAACAATCTAGGGGTGCTGACATTTCCACAAGTGTCTTTCCCCTACACCAGGCTGAGGTGCTCCTCCAATGTCATCCACTAATAATCAATAACCATCCCCTGAGGATAACCCTTTCCAACTCAGGAAAACAGGATGATTACAATTGGACTGAGGGGTTTTTTTAAGTTATAAGAGACCTTATAAATAATCTAGGCAGCTAGGTAGTGCAGTAAATAGAGCACCAGGCCTGGAGTCTGGAAGTTCTGGAATTCAAATGTGGTTTCAGAGACTTAATTAGCTGTGTGACCCTGAGCAAGTCACTTAACCTGTGTTTGTCTCAGTTCCTCGTACGTAAAATGAGGGTGATAATAATAGCACCCACTACCCAAGGTTGTTGTGATACTAATGAGATAATGAGTGTAAAGCACTTAGCATAGTGCCTGGCACATAGTAAGCAATATACAAATGTTAGCTATTATTAGTCCAAACACCTCATTTGACAAATGAGAAAACTGAGGCTCAGAAAGGGTAAGTGACTTCTTCAAGGTCACCTAAACACTAAATTAAATTAATTGTTATAGGAACTAGGTCTTTTAACTCCAAATCTCCAAAGCCAAGTCAAGCTCTGTTTTGTAGAATTTGCCAATTTCCAAGGAATAGATGCTCACACTGAAAATTTAACAATTGGCTCTTGGAAGGAGTTGGAGCTGGCTGCAGCATGCTCTGATGATAACTTGGGTCTCATTTCCAATTATGGTTCTTATCTTCTACCCCATTCCCTGTGACCTACAAGGAGATGCACGTTCATTATGGTTTAGCATATTTTAATGCATCAAATAGAAAGATAATAAACTACAATATTTAGCATCCCCAAGTCATTGCTCCTAGTGAAGAAAAAGGCATCTTCTTTTATGTCAGTAGCAGCTCTTTCAGTTAATAGTTGAGTTTATACATTTACTCTTCCCAAGGGAATAAGTCTCTCAGAAGACACTAATAAAATGTAATCCCCCTTTCCCACCTCATTCCCAAACAGTCTCACAGTCATAGAATGGTAGAAATATAGTGTCTTCATAGTCCACTGGGCTCATAGGAACTTCATCAGAGTGGCCACAGTTAAGAGATGTCTCATGCTTCTCTTCCAGAATTCCTACTCAGCAACTGGCTGTACCTTCTCCATTTATCCTCCAGGTGAGATCTGGCAAAGTTCTTTCCAATTCCTCAAGCAGCCTGAGCTTCTAATCAACTACCAACAGAGTGCCAGGGAGCCCACTGCCATGTCCAAAGACCCTCATCCAAAGGTCTCTTTCATGGTGGATCATATGATGGTCTGATCTGGTTTATCTCCAGACCACCAGCCAGTCCTGTCTATTCTTATAAAGAGCATCACTCAGCACAGTCATTAACAGCACTCCTGTCATTTTTTGGTTTCATATATTGCCTCTCTATCCTTTGATGTAATTTTCTCAGATTGTACAGGTCCAATGGGAAACCAGAAGAATGAAAGGAATAATCCACTCTCATGAACTTACAAGGGTTATTGAAATAACCTATAAATACAACTGCACCAGGCCAACCAGACTGCAATTGTTTGTGTAGATCATGTAATCATAGATTTAGAACAGGAAGTTACCTTAGAAATCATCTAGTCCAAGCCCTAAATTTGCAGAGAAGGAAACTGAGTTTTTAGGAGGTAAAGGAATTTTTTTCAAGATCACAAAGGTATTACATGAGGGAGCTAAGATTCAAACCCAACAGAAATTGCGGGTTTAAAAAAAAGGATTGTCACTTCTATCATTTGCACAAATGCAATGAGTGATCCTTGCGTAAAGGCAGGTAAAGTGGAGAGTATACCTGGCCTATTAAATAGGCAACTGCCCAAGAATGGCCCAATCATCCAAGTTAAAGCTGATGCAGTGCCCAAAAGTCCTTTGACCATGAATCCAATGCTCTTTACCTAGTGTCTGTATCTGCTTTACGTGTGCCTAATAGCTGGATTCTGAAACTACATTCTCTTAAGAGAGTTTAATGGAGCACAGGAGGGAAAAACCTGAAATGAAGAATGAGATGTGGCTTTTAGGGAATAAAAAAGTCAAGAAAAAGGGAAGTTGTATACACAGAGATCAGGTTTAAAGTATCTCCTGTTCTGTAATTTTTCATATTAATTCACCCAAAATTTGAGAACCTGATTGATGTCTGATTTTTTTTTTAAAAGTGACTATCGCTGCTAAGAAAATACTTTTTTTTCTGGCTTTTGAACTGGCAGGCTACTCCCAGAAGCCTGCCCTGATTCTGATCAAATGTCTAAAAGTTTCCATGAAGGCCGCCAAGTCAGATTCTGGCTGTGGAAATGTCTAGAGATAAACATTCTCAATAAGTAAAGCTCGACAGTGAGAGGCAAAGTGGAGAGGCCTATACGGCTTCTGAGTTTACCAAGAAAGAATGAGAGAAGAGACCACTGGATATTGCTGATCCTCTGGATCTTTCTCTATGCCCTGTCACAAGACAGGGGAGAGGTCGATGTTTGGGAATAAGAGGTTTCATAACAGAGGATCGAGCAATCACTTAAATACTGAGTGTTCATTATGAGCTCAGGACTGGGAGGAGGAGCTAAACTATGAGATACACTCATTACCTTCTAGTTGGAAAGACAAGGCTTACATACACATGAAGTGGCAGTGAACAATATACAATATTTAACAATTATCTAATGCAATTTGATAAATGTGTATTAAGCTCCTATTATATACAAGGCACTGTTCCAGGGTAGGGATAGTAATAAAATAAATAAATAAAATAAATATCCTTTAGGAAAATTCCATTCTATTGTGTTGTGTTGTATTATAGTATAATATAGCATATAGTGTTGCATTATATTACATTACATTATAGGAATATGAGATTATTGAATCAAAAAGTATTTCTAGATGTTTATTGTATGCTTGGCACTATGCTAGGTCCAGTGGATATAAAGACAAAATTGGAAAACTCTTTTCCCTCATGGAACTTATCTCTATTTATAGATAGGCATGGCAGCTTGGCAAAGAGAGCTGGCCTCAAAATCAGGAAGGCACGGGGTCAAGTCTGCCTTTGATATATATACTGGTTGTATGGATTTGTTTTCAAATTTTAACATTTTTTTGTATTTGTTCTTGTATAATTGTTTTTAACTGAAAGTATTACAGAAATGAGAGTGGAATACTTAAAATCAAAGCTATGCTTAATAAAAATCTACCACCTGCTTGAACTATTAAAAAAATGGGGAACGCTGGTAAAATCACTTAACTGCTCCATGTTTTAGGCAACATTGTGAGACTACTTACGGTACTGCAGAAAAGGTGCTGGTCAGCAGTCGTAGAGGGAGTTCATCAGTAGGGAGCTCCCTATTCTAATCGAATCGTAGATTGAGTCTCTGTCACTGCCATTTTTGGCGGTGAATGGCACAGTAGATAGAGTACTAATGTTGGAGTCAGGAAGATCATGAGTTCAAATCCTGATCCAAACACTTAGCTTTGGCCTTGGGCAGATAAATTAATTTCTCTCATCCTAATTTCCTCATCTGCATCTCCAATACCGGGTTTTTTGTGGGGATCGAAACATATGTAAAGTGCTTTGCAAACCTTAAAGCACTATATAAATGCCTGGTAATTTTTTTATCGTGTGCATAAATAAGTAAATACAAAGCATTTTCAATGGAGTGAGAGTTCGAATTACTAGGGAATCAGGAAAGGTCGCAAGTAGCAGTGACACTTGAGATGTGCTTTGACGGAAGCTAGGGATACAAGGCAGAGGCAGAGTATAGATGAAATTCCAGATGTCCTCAGACTGCAAGCTAAACGGGAGATCAGCCTAGGTCAAATTTTAGAAATGAAACAGCACCTTCAGTGATCCCAAGTCACCTGCTTCCCACAAAGCCTATTTTTTTACATATTTTCTCCTAATGATTTGATACGGCTGTAATTATGGATTATTATTATCTCAAGAGAATGAAAATTACAAGTGACCCAAAGGGCAAAGAAAATCTGGGTATAAGGGAGCTGAAGCATATTAAATTATGATATGCAAACAACAAGTGACAGAATGAAGGAAGGAAGGAAAGAAGGGACAACAGGAGGGACAGAAGAAGAGAGGGAAGGGGGATGGATGAAGGAGAGAAGAAGGAAACATTTATTAAGTAATATTATGTGCCAGGCACTGTGCCAAGGCCTTCAAAATGTTATTTCATTTGACTCTTCTTAAGGATATGTCTGCCTAGAAAATGAGGCTAATTGTGTTTTGAAGACAAAGCATGACAAACAATACCCATAAATATTAAAAGACTTAAAATCTCCACAGGAAAGCTTCTGGCTAGATTCTCTGTGAAGTATTTTCCAAAAGCATGGACAATAACCTCCCAGGTTGAAAGAGTGTAGAAAACTTGCAATCTGCACTGTGGAAGAAGTACTCATATGGATAAGCTTTTGCATCTTTCACAATATTACACACAGAGACTACATGCTGTGATTCATTCGAGCTAGAATAATCAGGGTAGACTTCCAAGCATAGGTGAGCTCTGAGCAGGGACTTGAAGCAGGATTTGCGTAACTAGATAGAAGTGTAAAGTCCTTACAGGTAGAGAGAACCATCATCACCATCATTAAAATTTATACAGTATTTTAAAGTTTGCAAAGGGCTTGGGAGATATATCATTTAATCCTCACAAAAACCCTAAGAGCTAGGTTATATTATCTTTATCTTATGGATGACAGACAGAGGTTAAGTGACTTGCCCAAGGTCACACAGTTAATAAGAGTCTGAGGCAGGATTTGAACTGGATTCCAAGTCCTACATTCTATCCACTCGACGACCTAGCTAATGGCGATATTAATAATTAATAATAGTTAACATTTATATAGAACTTATTATGTGCTAGGCACCGTACTTTTGCTGTTGTTCAGTTATTTCAGTAGTATGAAACTCTCGTGACCCCATTTGGGCTTTTCTTGGCAAAGGTACTAGAGCAGTTGGCCAGTTCCTTCTCCAGCTCATTTTAAAGATGAGGAAACTGAGGCAAACAGGGTTAACACATCTAGTCACACATCTAGTAAGTTTCTGAGGCCAGATTTGAACCTAGGAAGATGAATCTTCATGACTCCAGGCCAGGCACTCTATCCACTGTGCCACCTAGTGCCACTTAGCACTATGCTTAGTGATTTGCAATAATTATCTCACAGGAGTCTCACAAAACAACCCCGGGATGTAAATGCCACTATTATCCCCATTTTACAGATAAGGAAACTGTGGCAAAAGAGGTTAAGTTACTTGCTCAATGACACACCTATTAAATGCCTGAGGCTGGATTTGACTTAAGGTCTTCTTTGCTCCATGACTAGCTACTATGCCACCTAGCTGCCTCTGATCATCATCCAAAGAATTTGTACCTGAAACAAGCCCACAATCCCTCTAACCTAAGATCCTGTCTTTACTCAAGGTGTTGTAGCGTGGCTTAGGTGAGGAAGGTTGTGTTCTTCCTTCTGGCATACCCTCACAGGTCAGGCATCAGACTTTAAGAAAGACATGGAAAAATGGAGAGTGATCAGAATGGTGGAGGATATAATGAGATCAAAAGCCATCTTTCTTTGCACTTGATCTCAGCAGTGGTATATAAATGACAAAGGAAGAGGCTGCAGAGGTGATCTTATCTAATCTCCTCATTTTACAGATGAAGAAACTGAGACCTTAAGAGGTCAAGTGGCTTGCCCAAAGACACGCTGCTTATATATGGCAGAACTGTCCTTTCAACCTAGGTACTATGACTCCAGATTCAATTCACCAGTGTCAGAGTTGAGGAGACAAGGCACGGAGATGAAAGAACAAAAGATTTCTTTTTTTAAACAATATTTTATTTTTTCCAATTACACCTAAAGACAATTTTTAACATTCATTTTTCAAAAAGTTTGCGTTCCAAATTTTCTCCCTTCCTCCCTCCCCTCCCCCTTTCTAAAACAGTAAACAATTTGCTATAGGTTACACATGTGCAATCATGTAAAACATATTTCCATATTAGTCAGAAAAGATTTCTAAATCATGAATGTGGAAAGACTAGAAACCAATACCAGTGGTTTTAAATTTCATTTGTTCTTTTTTAATCAACAAAATTAATTTTCTCTCCTACCTCCCTAACTCTATCATTGTAGTTTATCTTGATATAAGGTGTGAGATGTTGAGCTATACCTAGTTTATTTTAGGCTGCTTTCCAGTTTCTCTGCAATTTTGTAAAACTATTTCTTAAATCGTTAGTTTGGGTCTTTAGATTTATCAAACATTAAGAAACTATGTTCATTTGTTTCTCTGCTTTGTGAAGCTAATCTGTTCCAATGATCCTCCTTTTTTTAAACCAGAACCATATAGTTTTGATAACTATTGCATCATAGCATTATAAGAGTAGTGGTGTTAATGGACATCTTTGCTTTATCCTTGATATTATTGGAAAGGCCTCTTGTTTATTGTCATTATATTCAATCTTAGCTCTTGATTTTAGATACAAACTACTTATCATATTAAGGAAACATCCATTTATTCCTACATTTTCTAATGTTTTAACAGGAATGGATGTCATATATTGTCAAAAAACTTTTTCTGAATTGTATGATTTTGTCTTTATTATTAACATGGTCTATTATGCTGGCAAATTTTTTGAATATTGCACCAAACCTGCATTCCTGGCATAAATCCAACAGGGTAGTAGTGTAGAGATGAAGTGGTGGGCCTGGAATCAGGAAGATTCATTTTCCTGAGTTCAAATCTGGCCTCAGACACTTACTAGCTGAGTGATCCTGGGCAAGTCACTTAATGCTGTTTGCCTCATTTTCCTCATCTGTAAAAAGGGCTGGAGAAGTAAATGACAAACACTTCAATATCTTTACCAAGAAAACCCCAAATTGGGTGATGATGATTCAGACATGACTGAATGAAGAAAAATAGTGTATGATTTTTGTGATATGTTCATTTAGTCTCCATGCTAATATTTCATTTAAAATTTTTGCATCAAAGTTAATTAGGGATATTGGTTTATAATTTTCTTTCTCTGTTTTAAAACTATCCCTGATTTAGATAACGAGATGTTATTTGTAGCAGAGAAGCCATTTGGTAGTTCCCTTTCTTTTTCTATTTTTCCCAAACAGCTTATGCAATATTGGAATTAATTGTTCTTCAAATATGATGAAACTTGCTTGTGAATCTGTTTGGTCCTGGGATTTGTTTTTCTTTGGGAGCTTATTTATAGTTTGTTCAATTTATTTTTTCTCAGACTGGGTTATTTAAATTCTGTATTCGTTATCCTGGTAAACTAGCTGTTTTATATGTTTCTTGTAAATATTTATCCATTTATTTAACTTTTCAGTTTTATGGAACATAATTGGATAAATAGTTTCTAATTATTTATTGTTGTAAATTATTTTCATTTTGACACCAGTAATTTGGTTTTATTTCTTTTTTAAATCTAATTATCTAATGGATTATCTATTTTAATGTTGCTTCCACCTTCAAGAAAAACCCAACTCCTAGTTTTATTTGCTAATTCAATTTTTCTTTTCCTTTTAATTTTGTTAATCTCACCTTTGAGTTTCAGAATTTCAATTTTGGGGATTAATTGGGTTTCAAAATTTGTTGCTTCTCTAGGGATTATTTTATTAGTAGCACACTCAATAAGTGATCTGTTCTTTCTCTTTCTTATTGATTAAAGTTTTTAGGGATTAAATATTTCCCATAAGTACTTCTTTGGCTGCAGCCCAACACTTCTATGTGTTGCCTCATTGCTGTCATTATCTCTGACAAAATTATCAATTGTTTCTTTGATTTGTTCTTGGACCCACTGATTCTTCAGGATTAAGTTATTTAGACTCCAATTAGCCCTTTAATGAATATAATTTCTTGGGTTATAATCTTCAAAAGATGCTTTTAATATTTCCACATTTTGACATTTGTTTGTAAGGCTTTTTTATTCCTAATACATGGCCAATTTTTATAAAGGTGTCATGAACAGATAGGAAGGCTGTTTAATTCAGTAGTCTCTAGAGGTCAAGCATACATAACTTTGCTAAAAATTCTATTCAGGTCCTTTACCTTCGTTTTATTTTTTTGTTAGTTTTGCCTAGGTCTGAAGGGAGTATATTACTCTCTCTCTCTCTCCATATATATATATATATATATATATACATACATACATACACATATATGTAGATATATATAATTATATAGATATATTATGATATATATATATATCTACCACTATAATAGTTTTACTGTCTACTTTCCCAATAAGTGATTTAGTTTTTCTTTAAGTATTTAGATGCTGTCATTCTGTACATATGTGCTAAGTAGTGATATTATACCATCTGATATTGGTACCTTTCAGAATAGTGTTTCTCTATTTCTTTAATTATCTGTGTTTGTTATTGTCTTGTTTGAGATCTTGATTGTTCCTTCCTGCTTTTTTGAATTCATTTGAACCGTAAAAGATTTTGCTCCATACCATCACTTTAATTTTATGTAAATATTTATGTTTCAAGTGTGTTTCTTCTAAGTAACATATTGCTGAATTATGCCTTCTAATTCCTCTTTCTATCTTCTTCCATTTTATGGATAAATTCATTCCATTCCCATTCATAGTTATGATTACTCATTGTGTATTTCCCTCTATCCCATTTTCTTATATTTTCCTCTCTTTACTTCTATCACCTCTTAACAAAGAATAAGAGGATAATGTTTAAGGAGGAGTTTGCCCGGCATCAGTGTTCTATGCTTGATACAATTTGCTTCTGTCACTCTACCCGCCTCCTCCTTCCTTTGCCCATAGCCCAGTCACAGGCTTTTATTCTTTCTTTTCTTCTTTTTTTATCATTTCGATTGTTCTTCCACTCTTTTTCTTTTTTTTAATTTCAAATTTTTTTCCTTTTTAAAGTTTTGAGTTACAAGATCTCTCCCTCCCTTCTACCCTTCCTCCATCCACTGAGGAGGCAAGCAATATGATATCAAATATACATGTGAAGACATGCAAAACAAATTTCCTCATTGGCCATAAAGCAAACAAATAAATAAAATAAGAAAATTATATTTCAATTTTCACTCAGTTTTCTCTCTGGAGATAGATAGCATTTTTTTCATCACAAGTCTTTTGGAATTGACTTGGATCACTGTATTGGTCAGAGTGGCCAAGTCTTTCACTTTGACAGTTGATCATCATTACAGCATTGCTATTTACTGTGCAAAATGATTTCTCAGGTTTTCTCACTTCACTTTGTGTCAGTTCATATAGGTCTTTTCATGTTTTTCCAGAAACCACCCCTCTCATCATTTTTTATACCTCAATAATACTCCACAAACATCTGCCACAACCTGTTCAGCCATTCCCCAACTGATAAATATCCCTTCAAATTCCAATTCTTTGACCATAAAAAGAGGTTTTATAAATATCTTTGTATATATAGGTCCCTATGCTTCTTCTTTGATCTCCTTGGGGTACAGACCTAGTAGTGGTATTACTGAATTAAAGGATATGCACAACTATATGGCTCCCTGGGCATAGTTCAAAATTTTTCTCTAGAGTTGCTGGACCAGTTCACCACTCCACCAACAGTTCATTAAGGTACTTATTTTCCCCCATCTCTTCCAGCATTTGTCATTTCTGATAGGTGTGAAGTGGTACCTCAAAGTTGCTTCCAAATTGCCTCTCTCTAATCAATAGCAATTCAGAGCATTATTTCACATGACTATAAACAGCTTTGATTTATTCATTTAAAAAATGTGGGTAGCATTTTTCATCATGAGTCCTTTGGGATTGTCTTGGATCATTGTATTGCTGAGAATAGAAAAGTCATTTAAGGTTCTTCCTGGTACAATATAGCTATTACTGAGTACAATGTGCTCCTGGCTCTCCTCACTTCACTTTGTATCAGTTCATGTATATCTTTCCAGGTTTTTCTGAAACCATCCCCTTCATCATTTCTTATACCATAATAGTATTCTTTCACAACTATATGTCACAGCTTGCTTGGACATTCCTCAATTGATGGTCATCCCCTCAAATTCTAATTCTTAGCCACTACAAAAGGAACTGCTATAGATATTTTATACATACAGGTCCTTTTTCTTTTTCTTTGATCTCTTTGGGATACAGACCAGGTACTGCTAAGTCAAAGGGTATGTGAGATTTATAGCTCCTTTGGCATAGTTCTAAATTATTTTCTACAATGGTTGGACTAGTTCACTACTCCTCCAACAGTTCATTAGTGTAATTATTTCCCCTCATCCCTTCCAGTTTTATTGTGAGGATCAAAAGTGACAATTTTGTAAAATGCTTAGCATTATGCCTGGCACATAGTACACACTGTATAAATTTTATTTCTTTCTTTCCCTACTCACCCCCCTTAAAAGGGCTTCATATTAAATTGTGATTATATTAAGAGATGATGAACACACCACTATATAACTGTTCCTTCTTCCTCCTTTACCATAAAAAGAGAAAAAAACAAATCAGAAAGAAAACAGCAGGGAAGTTTTAGCTGGCCAAGAAGAACGAAATTTTTTCCTTCCATTACTTCCACTAGCTCAATCAGAATAAATAGGTGATCTGTGGCTATGATAAAGAGGAGTTTCTAGAATCACACTTAGCAAGGCATGAGAGCCTTACTATGAGAGGCACGTGGGAACTGAGACCTACTGAGGGAACAGAAAATTCACATCTTCCATTTTACACTAGTTTGGGGCATTTCATTTCTGAATAGAATGGCAGGCAGAAACTCAGAATCACCCGAGGAGATTAAGTGACTTGCTTAAACTCAAATAGTTAGTCATTATCAGAGGTGGGCTATGAACTTAGGTCTTCTGACGTGTATAGTCTAAGTTAGTTATTAAGCTCCTTGCACATCAAATCCAGCTCTTCAGACTTCTTTCCTCCTCATTCTTTAGAATTTCCTATCCCTTTTAAGCTGCCTTCCTTTGTAAAATTCCAGTTCATGGGACTCTTACTATATTTCCTTGGGACCTTTAGAAGTCTGCTCTCCTAAAAACTAAAGTGCATGTCAGACAAAGTGGGTTTGATTTTCTTCTTTACCTTAGTGACACACTTTAAGAGGAAATGCTCATTTTTTCTAAAGATCACCATTATAATCACAGTAGAAAACCATTTCCTCACTGTCAGTAAGAATCGCATCCAGAATAAAATTTCCACTTTTTGATCACTTTAGAAATATGAAGTTATCATTAGAGCAAGTCAAGAACTGATTAGCTGCTTTGCTTTGGGAAGAAAGAGAGCTCCAGTACAAGTTTGAAGACTTGAAGTCTCCCGTCACTACTACATCATGTCTCCATGTTAAGCTTGTGATCTCTTTTCCAAATTCTTCATCTGTTTTCTTTTTATTCTAGATCATATGAAGTATATTTAGATGACCAAACTGCTTCTTGTTCTGACCCCATTCATTCATTCATTTATTCAACAAGTATTTATTAAGTCCTTACTACGTGCCAAATACTGCAATACTAATATTTATCCAAATGCATTCCACTGTGCTATTTCCTCTGGCTCCTGGAATTCCTTACGTGACAATACCTTCATGATATGGATGCTACCCTCCTTCTTACCTATTTGATTTCTTTTAAATAAGGTTTTAATCAGCCAATAAGCAGTTGTTCTAGCACTATGTTCCAGGCACTATGATAGGCCTTGGGAATATGGGAGAGAAAGCCTCTACATATAGATACACAAAATACAAGGTAATTTTTGGGAACTAGGAGATGTGGGGATCTGGAAAGGCTCCACAGAGGACATGGTGCTTGATCTGAGTCTTGGAGGAATTTAGATATTCTAAGAGATTAAAATGAAAAAGAAATACATTTTGGGCGTGGGGTGGGATAGAAAGAGACAGCTAATGCAAAGTCACAGAGATAGGAGATGAAATATCCTATATAAGGAACAGTAAGAAGGCCAGATGGACTGTAATGTAGAGTGTATGTGAAGAAGAAGAATGTGCAATAGTACTGAAAGTGAAGATTGGAATTAGGTCATGAAAGCTTGAATGCCAAAGAGAGAAGTTTATATCTGACCCTAGAAGTAATAGAAAGCCTCAGATGTTTATCAATACAGGGATGATATGGTCAGACTTTAATTTTAGAAAAATGATTTCAGCAGCTTTGTGGAATGATGTATTGGCATAAGGAAAGACTTGAAGTTAAGAGACCAGTAAGGAACCTATTGTGATACCTGTAGTCCAAGCAATAGGTGAAGAAGACTTGAATCTGAATAGCGAACAGGGGAATGTAGAAAAGGGGACTGATGTAAGAGATATCATAGAGGTAGAAATTACAATCCCTGACAACTGAGTGGATATGTGGGGTCAGTGAAGGAGAAGACAAGGGTGATATGGGTGACTTGGGTGACTGGAAAGATGGTGGTGCCTCTGACAGAAATAGGGAAGTTTAGAAGAGGGGAAGATTTGGGAGGGAGACAGAATAAGCTTTGTTTTGTACATGTTGAGTTTGAAAGGCCTATGGATATCCAGTTCAAATGAAGATGGTGAAGAGAGATTCAATAGAAACTAAATAGAGTCTTCAGTACTCAAAAGAGAGGCTAAAGTCTCCCATACATCTCAGGCCAAGCTCTGTAGAGCAGGAGGGGAAGGGTAGATAATGTATTTTTTTGATGTTTCTTCTTTTTTAAGGGAATTTACTTTAGGGGGAGTGGAAGAGGGGAATTTCTTTTCATTCTCCTCTTTTAAATATTGTTCATTTGCTCCATTTGGTACATTTCTTAAGGTCTTTGAGGTGGGACTACACAGAAATGAATTTGGTGGGAATTTTTCCTTCATACACCTTAAAAGGTATTTACTTCCTCCCTCTTCCTAATACATTTAAAGGAACTTTTTAAAAAAAAGTTCTGCTTCTACTCAGCTTTCCAAGAATACATCTAATATCCAAAGAGAAGTATACTTGTATATTATAGAATCCTGTCGTAATCTGGTTCATTTAAGTAGGTTATGATATGGCCTACAGGCTGCCTCTGAGCCAGGAGTCCCACCTCTGACACATCCTGGCTGTGTGATCCTGGGCAAGGTATTTAACTTTTCAGCACTCTAGTTTACTCTCTAAGACTACGTTGCAAAAAAAGATGGCAACCATCATTGGTAGAAGGGCTGTATCTCAATGAAATCACAGGTCCAGTCACTATCTCTTGAATGTAGCATAAATCAGGTCACATAGCTCTAAAATAGAATAGCTCTGAATTGTGCAAGCTGATCCATCACCGTCTGCTGAAAATAATTGTCCACAGAATCTCACCCTACATGTTGTATACAGCAGGAAGCATGGCTGTGGGGAAAGAGGAAAAAAGAGGCAGGATAGGAAGTCAGTACTGTAAGACATAGAGCTAGACCAAGGACCCTGCCAGATATAAAGGCAGAGGAAGCCTAACAGTCCCATCCACTTTCTTTTTTTTAATGACTGTTATTATTATTTATTTTCAACATTTAAAAAAATTTGAGTTGCAAATTGTCTCCCTCCTCCTACCCCTCCCCCACTTGCTAAGAAGGCAAACAATATGATATCAATTATATGTGATAGCCATATCATGCCTAAAAAAGCAAGAAAAATAAAGTGAGAAAATTATACTACAATTTGTATTCAGAATTCATCAGTTCTTTCTCTGAAGGTGAATAGCAATTTTCATCTTGAGTCTTTTAGAATTTTCTTGAATCATTATATTGATTAGGCTGGCCAAGTCTTCCACAATTGATCATCATACAATACTGCTGTTTCTGTGTACACTGATCTCTGAGTTCTGCTCCCTTCACTTTGCATCAGTTCATATAGGTCTTCTAATGTTTTTTCTAAAGCCATCCTCCTCATCATTTCACAATAGTATACCACAGCTTGTTTGGCCATTCCCCAATTTATGGGCATCTCCTCAAATTCTGATATTTGAACTGTTTCTTTCTGGCTGCTTACAACATTTTCTCCTTGCTCTCAGAGCTCTGGAATTTGGCTATAATAGATGTGGGGGTTTTTGTTTTGGAATCTCTGTCAGGAGGTGATCAGTGGATTCTTTCAATAACTATTTTATCCTCTGAATCTAAGCTATCAGGGCAGCTTTCCTTGATAAGGAAACTTTAAAGTAATGCCTCAAATTGAATTTTGGAGAGGCAGAGCCAAGAAGAAACATGTGAGGGTGATATATTTTTAGGCTTTTTCTTTGATCATGGCATTCAGGTAATCCAATAATTCTTAAATTATCTCTCCTGGATCTATTTTCTAAGTCATTTGTATTTACATTTTTTTTCATTCTTTTGACTTTGTTTTATTGTTTCTTGATGTCTCATGGAGTCATTAGCTTCTACTTTCCCAATCTTAATTTTTAAGGAATTATTTTCTTCAGTGAGCTTTTGTACTTTTTTTTTTCTTTTGGGCAGTTCTATTTTTTTTTAAAGAGTTCTTTTCTTCAATGAATTTTTATGCATTTTTTATCATTAGGCCAGTTCTGTTTTTTTTAAGGTGTTATTTTCTTCATTTTTTGTACCTCTTTTACTAAACTGTTGTTTCTCTTTTTTATAGTTTTCTTTCATCACTCTCATTTCTTTTCCCCATTGTTCCTCCACACTCTTATCTCTTTAACTCTTCTAGGAATTCTCGTTGGGCTTAGAACTTTTCTTTGAGGCTTTGATTGTAACTGTTTTCACATTGTTGTCTTCTGAATTTATAACTTATTCTTCCCTGCCACCCCTGTAGCTTTTTATGGTCAAGTTCTTTTTTTGTAGTTTGCCAATTTTCCAGCCTATTTCTGGACTTTAAATTAAAGTTGGACTTTGATCACTGGGGCTGGGAACACACTGTCCCAAGCTTTGGGCTTTTTTGTGCCACTGTTTTCAGGACTAGTTCTGGGGATCTGTACATTTTTGGTACTTCCAAGTTGGTGTGATCTGGGGAGGGGTGTGGTCACTACTCTCCTGGTCTGCACTCTGGTCTTTACCCAGTAAGAGTCCCTGCTCCCCTGTAGCTACAAACACTAGCGTGCCTATTAGTCCTGAAACAGCGACCCAGTCCCCTGCTCTCCCGCAGCAGCAAGTGCTAGTGCTCTTCTCTGCCTTGGAACTGCAATTAGGGAATGTACTTCCTTGCGACTGACCACAAGTGCTTCTCTCTGCTCTGGAACTATGACCAAGAACTACATATGGGCGACAGAGTTGCAAATCAGTGTCAGCTGCTCAAAGTGCCAGAAAAAGGCTGCCTATAATCTTTTTCTGATCATTTATCCAATCCTCTTACCATCTCGAGGCTGAGGGCTCTGGATGCAGCTGCAGCTGCTGCCCCATTGTTGCAGCTGCCTTTAAGCCCTCTGCTGGTGCTGTTGCCACTTGTGCTCTGGAGTGACTCCCTCCCTGGTTTCACAGACCTCTCCTGCTGACCTCCTAAGTTATCTTAGGTTGAGGAAAGGTATCATTCTGTCTTTTTTTTTGGCTCTGCCTGTCCAAAATTCAATTTGAGGCATTACTTTAAAATTATTTGGAGGGGGATATTGGGAGAGTTTGACTGGTTGCTGCTTTTAATTCATTATCTTGGCTCTGCCTTCCCCATTCACTTTCACCACCACCCTTCCCTCAAACCTAATGATGGCAGCTATCTAGTAAGTAGAGAGAGCCAGGACCACCTCAATACAGAGAATTATAAAAGAAAAAGGAGGAGTGACTCTTTTTTTCTAAATTCACCATTCTTCTCAGCTACCCAAGTTCACAAATTCATTCTCAACCTCATTTCCTCACACTCACCCTATGTACATAATCCCCTGTCAAGTCTTGCCATTTCTAACTTCACAACATTTATGTACATATCTCCTTTCTATTAATTTCTATTAATACAGTAAGGCTCTCATTACCTCTCTCATAGACTGTTACAATAATCTTCTAATTGGTCTGCTGAGCTCAAATCTCTCCCCACCCTTATTCATCCTCACATCTGCCAAAGTGATTTTTCAACACACACACACACACACACACACACACACACACACACACACACACTAAACTTCAATGGCTCCCTATTATGTCTTTGACATTTAAAATTCTTCATAACTTTGGTCTTCCCCATATTTCCTGCCTCCTTTTCTATTATCTTCCTCAAATACTACAGTTCAGCAATATTGTCCTATATGATGCTCCTTGCATCTGACATTCCATCCTCCATCTTTATGCCTTTGGGCTGGCTATCTATCATGCCAAGAATTCTGTCCTTCCTCATCTCTGCTTCTAGAATTCCTGTTGTCCTTCAGGACTAAGCTTAAATATTACTTCTTCTCCCACCTCACCAGCTGCTGGAACCTTCCCTTTTCCCCTTTAAGGTCAAATTCCATATATTCTTCACATACTTTGTATGTACCTATTTATTTAAATTTTGTATCCCTCATTTGGATGTAAACTTCTCAAGTGCAGGAACTGTTTTTGCAGTACCTGGCACATAGGTAAGTGCTTAATAAATTCTTGTTTCTATTCTTGAGAAATTTTAAATGAGTTTTTTTAAACAACAAGATGTTTGACTTGAAGGGAAAATGATCTAGGATCAATTCCTTTATTGTGATTTATCCATACTGAGAGACAGAGATTGCCCTCCATGTAACAGCTACACACAAAAAAGTTATAAAATTGTCCTAGGCTTTACAATGATAAAAGAAAAACATTGAAATTATCCAATCAAACAAGGTATGCAAGGATTTTTGTGGGTTTTTGTTGTTGTTGTTAAATAGTGAGAGCAAAATAACTTGCTGGAATACGAAGATAAAAGTTGACGGAGCATGCCACTAATGCAGAAAAAGGATATTTTCACAAAACCAGTTTGTTTTCCCCCTCCCCATCTCCATTTGATGCTGATCAAAATATACCATTGGCCATTTAGTTTAAAAAATACACATTATGCCTGTGCAATACCTTATATGGTTACTTTATATACAATAAAAGAATGGGGAAAGGGAATCAAAGAAGAGAGAAAATTATACTGCAGTAATCAGGGTGGGAATGAACCAAATCTTGATTTTCTAATTGTGAATGTATTGTTTTCCTTGGGAATGCAGTTCTGTAGTAGAGTTGAAGGTTCTCTTTTCAGTAAATGCCTCCCTTCTGCTTCTTGGATATACCAGTTGTATCTTCATCCTCCATTTCCAACCATGCAGGTGTGTCTGTTTCATTGATTGGTTATCCATCAGATCAGAATCTGATCTGCCTCATTGACAAACCCTGTCATTCACAATAGGTTTTCATTGGTTTACTAAGTGGTGTTTGCCTCTTAATCCTGACTTGTGCCACTGAACCATCTTGCCCTGTCACCTTCAAATTAATGTGGTCATTTTCAGTCTTGACTCCTTCCTTCAGATTTTTGTCAGTCATGGCAAATCCAGGGGTCTCCTCAACTGCCACTTCGCAAAAGAGGCACCAGGACGGCACCTCCAAGTCAGGGGGAAGCAGAAGAAGCAGGAGGAAGAGGGAGATGATGGTGAGGAAGAAGAGAAAGAGAAGGAGGAGAAGGAGGAGGAGGAAAAAGAGGAGAAAGAAAAGGAGGAGGAGGATCTCTTGTTCCCTTTTCACTGTCATGAATTCTTTTTCCTCCCATGAAAAATATCTTCTTCTCCTTGGGAGAAGAAGCCTTGAGAGGAGCTACTCCATGATTTCCTAGATCAGCTAGGAGAGGAGTCTGATAGTCTCAGAACTTCCATATACTTGAGACTCCAGCCAATGCCATGACTGCCTCCATCATGTCACACTTATAGCCAGATGTTCTACCATTCACTGAAACACTAGACATTTCTCTCCTGCCAATGTTCCTGGAAGTTGCATAAGTGCCTACAGCAAAACTTCCCTCAGACATTGAGATCTCCGATCTCGTGTGCTAATCTTTTGGATCATAAATCATTCTGGGCCTTATATTGGCTCTAGAATATATAGGATGAGCATACTGGAATCTAGGCAGATGTTAATGCATATGAAAATCTACTAAATGACACCGAGGCTTGGGCTCCATCTGTATGGTACTACCCAAATCAATTGGTTCAGCCCTGGATGTGAAGAGTTCTGTCAATAATATAATGATAATAACAACTGACATTTTTACTGAGCTTTAAAGTTTACAGTACTTTATATACATTATCTCATTAGAGCTTGACCATAACCCTGTGGGGTAGGCACCACATATAATATTTCCCCCATTTTACAGATGAGAAAACTGAAAAGATTAAGTTGCTTGCTCAGTGTCACACAACTATTGTCAGAAATAAGATTTGAACCAACATCTTTCTGATTCAAAGCCAAGCATGCTATTCTTTACAGAATGTTATTTCTCTGAAAATGGTGATGATGATGATAATGATAATGGAGGTGGTGATGATGACAATACTAACTTCCTCAAAGCCTAGTCCATCATCCATGCTGTGATAAAATACTAGCAAATCAAGCTCTGAAATTGTCACTGATTGGATTAGCACTTTAGTCAGTATGATGCTACTGCCTCTAAGAAACAAGAAAAAGACAAGGTACCAAGTAGGGCTAGCCTACTTGAAACCATCATATTGATCAGCTTAAAATGGAAATATGAAAGAGCAAATAGGACTTCTTCATTTTCTGATATCACAAAAAGATTCTACAAAGGTCAGTCATAGCTGAACATATCAGAAACTTCTATGCCCCAACTCCTGGAAACGCTTCAGAGCAAATGAGATAATATTTGTAAAGCATTTAGCACAATACCTGGCATAGAGTAGGTGTTATAAAAATGCTTATTCACTTACACCGCCCCCCCTTCATTATGTATGGCACTAGCCTCTAAAGAGTGCAAAATACAAGGTGTATATGGAATGAATTGAAGACGTGAATGCTTTCATAATTTGGCATTATCATGTCATAACAAAATTGGAAGATCTCACCAGTTACAGGCAAGGGCTGTACTCTCAGCTCAAAGGCATACGACAAAGTATTGCTGACAAAGAAAGAATAATCTTAAGAAATAAATTCACCCCAAGCCCAGATTAGATTAAATAGGAGCTAAAATTGAGAAGCTGCTAAAATGTGAAGAGGATAAATGTGACGAGCACGAGGTCATTGGAAACTGTCATTTAATACAAACTCCAGAAGTTCTACTTAATAACAAACTGAATGACAAAAATATTACCAGTGTTCTGAGTGATTATGAAGAGGAGATGAGCACACATAGACTAGAATTTTGAAAAGTCCTTTTTAAATTTGATAGCTCAAATCTAATCAGCAGACCAGCTATCACAAAATGATAGCTATCTACGTCCAGATAGAGAGCTGATGGACTCAGTGCAGATTAAAGTATATTTTCTTTTCTTTTTTCTATTATTTAGACATGACTAATGAGGCAATTTGTTCTGCATGACTATACATATTTGTGGCCAAAAGATTTTATTTGTCTTGCCTTCTCATTAGGCAGAGGAAGAGAAGAAAGAGAATTTGGAATTGAAAATAAAATAAAATTGAGTTGTTGGGGAAGAAAATAATTATCATGAATGCACACATTCTCCCACAACATTTGTTAAAAGTATAAAAACATATGCAAAATTGTACACGTTGGTACTGTTATAGAAGGACAGGCGAAGCTATCATCGAATTTTCCTAAAGACAGGTGTCAAATATGACCAGGGCAGAAGCGACTTTAGAATGTTATGAAAGATCTACAGAAAGGTATCAAAAGATCACAACAGTAGACACCTCAGTTAAAAACTAGAATAACATATTATAAAGTCAATAAAAAGAAACATATAGTATAAAAACCAGAATGTTAAAATACATTGGAAACTATAGATTCCTTTAATTAGGGACTGAAAACAAAATGTCAAAAGGTCAAGAGGATATAAAAAATCAAAGCAGTATAAAGAATAAAATAGTTTGACATCAAGCAAAAACTTGACCACTGTAATGGTAATTCAAGTTCAAAGATCTTTCCCACCCATTAATAGGCCATGTAACCTGTTTACTTCACAGGAAGCCTAAGTCACATTTGGTGGGAGGAGCTTATTGAATGAGAGGAACAGGAAGCAAGAAATGCTCAGAGCAGTTACAGCTGAGGGAGAGTGAGGAGGTGTGCTAGCTGTGCTCTGAGTGTGTTTGTGGAAGGCTCCAGCAGTGGGGCAGAAAGCTAATGGGATGTCGAGGCTCCATTCTGTGATATTGTGTTTTAAGTTACTTGCTGTTATGATAAAGTGGGCTTACTGGTTTGGGGAGTTTGTTGCTGCTTGGATAGGTTGAACTTACTGGTTATAGGATCTAGTCCTCTGGTGTTTGAATAAATGTTTTACTTCTACCTTCCATATGGAGAGACTCTCACATTTGGCAATGCAGAACTACATAGGCATATTCACAATTATTGTCGATGTTGTGTTTATTGCCTTGCTGATACAACCACAGAAGCTTGAGAAACAAAGAAATCAAAGGAGAATAAGAATCAATGAAGAATGAGATTATAAAACATTTCTGGTCATTTATATGGTCACACAGAAAGTCCAACACAACAAAAAAACAAATGGAAGCAAATAGAAAACAGAAAACTTACACACAATCAGTATAACGAATGAAAGAAGAGTTAAATCAAGGGTAATGATTGTAACTCTAGCTTCTCTGTGGAGCTGGATTTCACCATCTATTGGATCATTATAGCTACTCCTACTCCTTGGAAACCAGAAGTTCTTTACCCAATGTCTATGAACTTGTTTCTCAAATCAACAAGTATTTATTGAGTGAGTACTGTGCCTCTAGCATAGTTCTAAGCACCCTGGAAAGAAGACAAAGGGATAATGAAGAAAAAGAACCAATGGTCCCTGCCCATTAGGGATTTACAGTACAAGTTTACAGTGGGAAGCAGGCAGTTATGGAATCAGTTGGAAACCTCTCAGAGGATCTCAGAAGTCATCCAGTCCAATCCATACTTCACTAAGAATCCCCTCCCTATATGACATTCCCAACAAGTAGTCATCCAAACTTCACTCGAAGTCTTCTATTGAGAGGAAAGCCAATATCTCCACAGGCAGCTCAAGCTATTCTTTTCTTTTTTTCAAACATTCATCGTTCCTTTTTTTACATTGAAAATCTCTTTTTAAAATAACTTTCAACATTCATTTTTATAAGATTTTGAATTCCAAATTTTTCTTCCTTCCTCCTCCCCAAGACAGCAAGCAATCTGATAGGCTGTACATGTACAATCATGATAAACATATTTCCTTATTAGTCGTGTTGTGAAAAAAGAATCTGAACAAAGGAGAAAAACTACAAGAAAGAAAAAAACAAAAAAAGTGAAAATAGTATGCTTCAATCTGCATCCAGACTCCATAGTTCTCTCTCTCAATATGGATAGCATTTTCCGTCATGAGTCTTTTGGAATTATCTTAGATCATTGTATTGCTGAGAAGAGCTAAGTCTATCATAGCTGATCATCACACAGTGTTGCTGTTACTATGTACAATGTTCTCCCGGTTCTGCTCACTTCATTCCAGGCTGTTCTTTATGTCCCCTCTAATTGTTAGGAGATTTTCCCTATATCAAGTTTAAACTTCTTCTTTGCAACTTCTATCTGTTATTGCTACTTCTTTATTTTTCTTCCATGTGAAAGATCTTTGAGTACTCCAAGATAGATATCGTTTCCCCTATAAATCTTTCTAAGGCATGGTCCCTAGTTCTCTCATGATCCAGGTACATCATAACTTGTCAATGTTTTACTTAAAATCCAGTGTCCAGAAAGGAACACAACATTACAGAAACAGTCTGATCCCATGGGAGTTCAAAAGGATTATTACCTCCTTAATTGAGGACATTATGTGCATTTCAAGGTAACCTATAATCACATTAGTATGGGGGGGGTGTTCCATATCACATTGGGAAGATGGCAAAGAATATTCTGGGAAATATGGTTCAGGATTAAAAAATAAAAGAGACAAATTGCTTATGGATGACCCAGCAGTGTTCAGAATTATGTAACATGATCACTATTTTCATGAAGAGAATCAGAAGGCACTGGACAAAGCAATTAATAAAAAAAATTACAACTAATGGTTTTTATTTGTGTCAAATAACAGACAGGAAATATTTGGATACACCTAGGAGTGATTTCCAAATTAGCTGCTTGTGTGCAGTAACACCATTAGTTTCTTAGAAGAGCCAACAGCAACACCAAATTGCTGGAGAGGTTAAAAAATGAACTATGAACAGTCTCCCATAAGTGAAACTGGCAAAAGCAACAGATGAAAACACTGATTATCAACATTTTCTGCCAAAATTTAACTATGTAGAGTGATTTCCACAATAAGAAAGCCAAAGGAGTATTGAAGTGGCCACCACAACTAGTCACTTGGTCTTCTTGTCATATCTAGAAGCGTGTATAGTATAAGTATAAAGTATACCTGGGCTAGGATATAAAATTATTTGCAAAATTGTACAGAGCAAAATAGTAGAATACTATGCTCTGGATATGTATTGCCTCATAATATGGTGAAAAGCAATAGATGGAAAAGCAAGTCTGTGGAAAGCTTGATGTGAAGCTTAGTTGCGTTGAATCATCCCAAGGGTATTTAAAGGTTAAGGTGGATATAGGACATCAAACAAGTACCTCCCAAAAATTAAGCATCTGTCAATGTTTCTATTTTCATCATTGATGAGAGCAGAAAAGCAATCTGGACTCTAATAACTAAGTGCTTCATGTTCTATATGACGAAGTTAAAATGAAACAGAAGAAGATGAAGTTGGAAAGAATATCTGGACCAGACCAATTATACATGGAGGAAATCTATTCTGGAAGTGAAATAACTTGGAGAACATTGAGAGACCAGTTATAAAAACAAATTTAAAAGATGCAAAGACCAAAAATCACAGATGGTATTATCATCCAAAATGGTAGCTGAAAGAATATCAATAGATGGCTGACATAACCTAGATATGCTTAGCATTTCACATCTAAAAAGATTTATTGGAATTGTCTATACATTTACTGAGAGTATCCTTGATGAAAATATGACGGGAACAATAGACCTTTGCACATTATTTTCTATGGCAGATGACATCGTCAGAATCACACAGTGGATTGCATTCTCTGTGCTTAATGGTAAAGAGAATTCGAGATCCTATTGTGTTTTTGTTTGCTGATTACAAAAAAAGAACAAGAATTCATATATGTATACATATACACACACATACATATATATATCCTTTTTGATCAAATTTGTTGAAATCATACAAGATTCTTCAATATATACAATTGCAGACATAACTTTTTAAAATAATTCTCTGAATATCAATATGAAGTTAGCATAAAACGGAAACATGGTCCCCAAGTTGTTTCTCACCATCAGAGAATTCTGGAGTAGAGTTCAAAAAGACAAGGGAATCCCTATAGATGATAAGATTCTTCAGATGCCCCTGTTTGTGGATGGAATTGATCCTATAGCATCAATCCCTGGAATATTCCAGCCTCCTTAATGAGAAACACAATCACCCAAAAAAAAAATCAGATTAGGAGTCCACATGGGAGAAATCAGGTGAAGTGCCCACTGTCCAGACTGTAGGCACTGGCAACTGGATTTACAATCCATTGAGTTAGTACATTTCCTATACTTTGGAAAGGCTATGTAAATGGACAGTGAACTAAGGCCAGAGTTAAAAAGGAGGAAATACATGAAGTAGATTACATTTGGAAAATTATGTTGCATCATCAACAATTATAGCCTGCTCCCTGAAACAGGAAACATCTTTTTAACACCAATGTTTTTCTAGTTATGCTACATGGCTGAGAATCACACTGTACTACAGCGGTTCACACTAAAATTCTCTGACGGCACCTTGAGCCGTAAATAAATATAAAACATTATAAAAAGTTTCTTAAATTACTCTGGGGCTTCACGGTATATTTTGTTGCTTTCGTTGTTGTTGTTGAAAGAGAATGGTGGAACAAAAAACATTGGGAACCACTCACATACCACAATCTTTGAGAAATTCACACTTTGAATGACCCAGGAGGAAGGAGGGTAAGGCTTAGATCGGTGGTGTCCAACTCAAATAGGAATGGGGTCCATTAATCCATACATAAAATCCTTGCAGGCTAAATATTGAATTAGTTTTTAAAATGATATTATTGTTTTTTTAATTTAATTTTTATTTATTTTTAACATTTCCCAATTACATTTTCATTTTATTAGCAGTACTTGAGTGTTATAGACCACATACTGCCCACAGGTCATATATTTGACATTTCTGGCTTAGGCAGTAGTGGGGGTTGGAAGACAGCAGTGTATTACCAATAATGGCTTGAGAAGAAGAACTGGCTTAAAAGATGATATCCAAGAAATGAATTTCTAAAATATGGTGGACCAATCAATTAACAAAAGCAAGGGATAACAAATGATCCATTCAAATATTGTACTGCTACCAAATGAATATTAGGAGGAATGCCTCCAACACATTGTTTGAATCCTTTATAGAGGATTTATAGTAAAATGTGGGAAAGTGTTCCATAAAATAAAAGGTTTAGATTTGGTCAAGATCTGTATCACTGAAAGAAGTATCCACACCAAAACTTATTGATGTATTAAAGCATTGAAATGTATCATATTGTTGAATCATAGCTGACAGACAGTCCACTTAAATCCTCATGATCTTTTTCAGAATTGCAACTAGTCATATCTTCCCAATTTTTTATTTGTGAGGTTGATTGTTTGAACCTAAGCAAAAACCTTCACATTTGTTCTTATAAAATTTCATCTTATTAAATTTGGTTCAATGTTCTAGCCTACTGAGAACTCTTTGGATCCAGCTTCTGTCATCCATTGTGTTTATTATCTCTCCTAGCTTTGTGTCATTTTGAAAGTTGTTAAATATGCAATCTGTGCTTTAATTCAAGTCTTTGTAAAATATTAAATAAAAGACATGAGGTTCTAGAGATTTCTAGGCTAGTCCATTAGTTATCTTTCTCCAAGTTCAATTGGTGTTGAGCTTTAACTGATTATATATGTGTATGGTAATTTATATCCATGCATTTATAAATGCCTTATTATCTAGCCTATGTCTCTCCATTTTGCCAACACAGAAAACTTGAGAGGCTTAATTTTTTTCCTCAAATACTTTGCCCAGATGTAGAGAGGCCTGAGAAAGAGAAAGCTGTGATGTGTTTCTAGGAGAAAATGGACCAAGAACAACAGGCTTTCATCTTCTTTAGTCAACAAAACCATTGATATTTGACTAGAATGGAGAAATGTGATGAGAGGAGAGTATAACTACTTCTAAAACACAGAATCTTTCAGCTCTTTCTCCTTTTGAATGAGCAGAGTGATATAGATATTTATCTGAGCCAAGTGTTATTATGAAACCTAAGAACTAAAATGAATTTATCTCTATAAGTTGGATGACAGTTATAATGAAGTAATTAAAAGAGACAATACAGAAAAAGGCAGTTAAATAGAGTACTAGAAACAAAAGATTCCAACAGCAGATATTACTTAAGTTTGGCCTCTTTTACCTTCTGGTGCAGCTGGTATGAGAGAAAGAGAACTTTATAATCATTGACTGAGAAAGTTGACTGAAGAGACCACATGCTAGGTCCATAGACACTGGATGAGAAGGAAGACTGAGAATAGCTATAGTAAGCTTTTTAGCTATTGACTAAGGAAAGCTATAGCACTTTCATATAGGAGAGAGGCTTACTAATCACAGCATCTCCAGTAGATAATAGATAGAATAGTAAGCAGCCTTGAAGAAAGTATCTCAGATAAGGGGAAAAAAGAATAAAGTAAAAAAGTGCACAGCAGAGAACAAAAGAAAACTTATGAGGAAGCAAAGAAAAGATGGACAGCTCTCAATACAATGTGTAGTACTTATCATAAAGGCTTTCTTGAAATGAAAATTTATTGTTACATATTGTGAATCCTCTCTTATGTTCTGCTATGCACATGATATGCTTTGAAACAAAACAAAACAAAACAAACCCTGAACTCAATAGAAGATTTAACATACAAGAACCAAGAGAAATACAAGATATATACCAATGACCAATTACAAGGGACTAAACAAGGATAGAATGTTTACCTTTTATGTGTGGAAAATGTAAAATTCATGTCTAAGATTGTTACTAGTAATTAGGTAGCTTATAAGAAAGATTGGGGTTGACCTGAGTATATTATTTTAAAAAGTAAAACCATTCAAGGATAGCTAAAAGAATAATTATCTTATACAAATGAGATATAAGAGGAAGAACCAATACAGCAGAATTAGCTGGGGGAGGGAGGCTGTTAGTTCTGGAAAGCTACTTTAATCAATAATGGGTTTAAGAGGGGAAAATACAGATACATCTAAAAGAGTAGGAGTAAAACATCTTAGGGAAAGTATATGTTTATATATCTATGCATATGTGTGTGTATATGTGTATGTATATATCAATACTATATATAAACATATCCATGCTCAATTTTAGCCTTGGGGTGGCAGGTAGAGGGGAGGAAGGGGGGAAAAACCAAAGTAAAAAGTGTACAACAAAGATCAAAAGAAACCCTACAAGGAAATAAAGAAGATGGACAGCTTTCAACATAAGACACAGTGTTTAATATATAAGCTCTCTTGAAATGATGTTATTGCTATATATTATGAATCCTCTCCTATGTTCTTCTGTGCACATGACATGTTTTTTTCTTTTCTAATTTTATATTTAAGTTCAATGTTTAAGTTGATAATGTTTCTTTTTGTCCTATTATGTATTTACATTTTAGTATTTGTCTAAAATAAATTTTTGTAAAAAGCATCTCAGAGGAAGACTTTTGTTGATACACAGTAGAAAGCTAAAAGAGCAAGCTGAAATGCTGCATGGGGATATAAACCAGTATCCAGTCCTCACCATCATCACTCTTCAAGACACAAGTGGTCAGTTCTTTGAATGTGGAAGCTTTAAGGTATGTGTGTGTGCTTGTCTTGGAAGAGATCCCTGGACGGAGGAGGAAAATTTGCACCGAGAGAGATCCCAACCCACACCATACTCTGAGAGCAATATGAATATCCTGCCTACAACTCCCAGGAATATCTCCAAGACTGAGAAGAAACGAATGGATGGAAAATATTTCACCTTCCAAATCTGAAGTTGCCAACTCGATGAGCTGCTCCAGGAGCTGAAAGATGCTCACTGTGGGAAAGAACCTGAGGTAAACTGCCCATACCTCAGCCAATGAAAGTATGAGAGGAGATTCCACTCCCTGTCAAGGCAGACAACATTTAATGAAAAGTGAAGTGTCTAACACCAAGAGATATAACCACTCCTCCCCCATAGAGCCTTTATTTCTTATTTCCCACATACATCTCTACCCCTTAAATTCTGACCTTTGAAAATTTCCAATATCCAGGCCTCCCCCCAGTTCCACCTTGAATGTCTAAGCCTCAAGCAATATTAAGGTGTTCTTCACTAAAACGACAAATAAATTAAGCAAGAAATGGCTCCATTCAGCCCTCTCTCCACTAGCCCCCTCTTTTACTTTAAGGTCCCCCTAAAAGTGGTTCTGAGAAAAGTGTTCTGAATATTAGAAGCATCAGATTCATAGACTTAGAGCTTGTTTTACAAGAAAGGAAACTGAGGTTCTGGGAGCAACTTCCCAAAGTCACAGGTAGTAAATAAGAAATGGAATTTAAACCCTGAACTCCAAAGCAATGGGTATTCTTGCCATTCCACCATACCGCCTTTCTTTACAATAAGAGGTCTTACTTAGAGTTATGACAGTTTCTTAGAACTGTTACTGTGATGTATTTTTGCCATTTTGGAAAGTGTGGCCATTCACTTAGGTGTGCCCAGTAAGGTGGGTAAGGGGAAAAGAAGGATGTCGGGAAAGTGGGTGGTGATATGAAGTTGTTAATTTGCTGATACCTCCAATAGAATGAGGTGTTGGGGTGGAGTTTTTCCCAGTCAGCTGTAAATGTCTCTTCCCTACCTGACCCTAGAGAGAATAGAACCTGGAAGAGTACTGTCATCTCTCCCATTTAGCAAAAGCATTGTTTCCTCCTCCCTAGGATTTAGTCTTTATAAACATAGCTCTGAAATGCCCATGGGAGACAGTAGGGAAATAGAACGCGCTTCTACTAAAATATGGTTTGTCTTCTCTGGCCCAGGGATCCTTAAGCTGGAGTTCACAGACCCTTTCATGAACTTCTAACTGAAATTTAGCATTCTCTTAAATTATAAATGTAGGCAACAAACATTTTGAAAAGGGATCCATAAGTTTCACCAGACTGCTAAAGGGGGTTGACACAAAAATGGTTATGAACCCCAGCTCTAGCCCCAAATTCTCAGGAGCACACTAATGATATGAAGTTAGGCAAACCAGTATTTCCCCTTCCCCTACTCTGTGGTCTCCTTCTTCCTCTTTCCCTCCCACAAACTCTTTTATCTCCCCTTTTCTGTATCTTTTGACCACTTTTACAAAGATTTGTTTTTGTCCGATAAAGAGTTAATAGTAAAAAAAAAAAAAAAAGAGATCCCCAAGGTTCCACTTCAAGTCCAGCAAATTGGCAAACATAGTAAAAGATAATACTTACTAATATTGGATGGGTTGTGGAAAGGTAGGCTTACTAATGAATTCTTGGAGGAACTATTAATTAGCACAATTATTTTAGAAAACAATTTGTAATTATGTAAATAAGGTGACTAAAATGTCCATACACTTTGATCCAGAGATTCTACTGCTCAACATATATGCTGAAGACATGATAAAAAGAAAAACTACTGTTTCAACAATTTGGCTAGCAGCTGCTGCGGGGGTGAAAAACCAACATGAGCCCAACAACAAGAACGCTGCAAGCCCAGGTTCTTTCAATCGGCTTTACTAAGGAAAGCAACGTTAAAGGCTTAACAATCTTAATTTAATCCAGCATTCCAATATCATTCACTTAGTTCAGGGAGAAAAACCAGCACCTTGAACTTCAGAGCAAATACAAACAAATTACCAACATCAACAGACAGACCTTGTCTGATCCAAATCTCAATGCATAGTTACCAGAGTTTAACAAAGTCCGAACATCCAGGTTTATAAGCTGGAGGGCTCTTAACTACAGCCGCCCAGAGTCTCCACATCAACACAGCGCCAAGAGTGAGAGCCCTCAGAAAATAGCTCTGTCTTCTCTTTTTAAGCACTCTTTAGCCATCATCAAATGTCATCTGAGCGACCAGAACTTAAGCTCTTACTATTGGCTCTGGTCTTAGCAACTCCCCTTAGGACCCTGGGGGCTTCATGCCCACATCAGCTTAGCACCTAGTAGCTAGGGGTTTTGGGCATACTTGTGAGCGAATATACAATCAGACCTCCCTTCATTGGTCCCACCTGGAGTGTTACCAATGCAACTACATAAAGCAAAATATTAATAGCAGAAGTTTTGTGGCAGCAAAGAATTGAAAACAAAGTAACGTAAATGTATGTCATTTGAAAAATGGCTAAACAAATTAGAGGACATGAATGTAATGCAAATTTACTGTGCTATAAGAAACAATCTAATGAATCTAGAGCAACATAGAAAGGCATTTGAACTGATATTAAATGAAATGAGCAGAACTAAAAAAAAAACAATATATGCAATAACTTTAACAGTGTAAATGGAAAGAAAGTCACAAAACATTTTCGAAACGGCAAAGAGATGGTCCTGAAGAAGAGATACTAGAAGAAAACTTACCCCATGCCTTTGCACACTTGAGAGATCCACAGATATGGAATGCTGCATATATTGTCATTTTAAAAAATGTATTAACCAGTTTTACTGACTTTTTTTCTTCTTAAAAATTTATTTGTTATAAAGGATGGCCTTCTGGAATGGAATAGGGAGCAGGATATAGGAGGAAATTTAGGCAATGTAAAATCAAAGCATATCAATAACATTTATTTGAAAAAGTAATATATTTTAGAGTTTTACCATTAATTGAAGTCAATTTCATTGATCTTTATTTTGTAAGTCTTCATACTCTTCCTTTAAAAAAGATGGAGGGGCAGAGCCAAGATGGTGGCTGGAAAGCAGGGACTTGTGTGAGCTCCCCGCCAGGTCTCTCCAAAAACCTATAAAAATTGGCTCTGAACAAATTCTAGAACCGCAGAACCCACAAAATAGCAGAGGGAAGCAGGGATCCAGCCCAGGACAGCCTGGATGGTCACTGGTTGAGGTCTATTGTGCATGGAGCAGAAGGGAGTGGAGACCAGCGCAGGAGGCAGCAGGACCAACCAGACCAGAAGCTGAGCGAAACAGGCCCTAGCGCCCTGGATCAGTAAGCTGTGGCAGTTACCAGACTTCTCAACCCTCAAACACCAAAGACAACAGAGAAGGTTAGTGGGAAAAGCTGCAGAGGACAGAGTGAAAAGAGTTTGCAATTCGGCCACCACCCTGGGGGCAGCGGGGGGAGGTTCAGCTACAGAACTAGAGCTGCAGCTGCTTCTAGCCCCAGGCCCACCTGGTGGGAGGAATGAAGTGGTGAGTCAGAGCAGGAGTGCAGAGCCTGCTTAAGATTTGTGTCAGTGGGTTGGCGGCTCTTGAGAAAGGACAAGTGCTGGTGTGGCAGAGCTGGCTGTATAGAAATAGCTCAGAAATCAACGGCGCATCCCCTTAAGCTTGGAACAAAGTACTCTTTACAAGCGGTCATACCCTGCTGAAAAACTCAAGGGTCAAGTAAGTTGGCTTGGAATATGGCCAGGCAGCAAAAACGCACCCAGATTCAGTGTCAGACTTTGGAATCTATCTTTGGTGACAAAGAAGACCAAAACATACAGCAAAAAGTCAACAAAGTCAAAGAGCCTACAACAAAAGCCTCCAAGAAAAACATGAACTGGTCTCAGGCCATGGAAGAGCTCAAAAAGGATTTGGAAAAGAAAGTTAGAGAAGTAGAAGACAAATTGGGATGAGAAATGAGAAGGATGAGAGAAAACCATGAAAAACAAGTCAATGACTTGCTAAAGGAGACCCAAAAAAATACTGAAAAAAATTGAAGAAAACAACACCTTAAAAAATAGACTAACTCAAATGGCAAAAGTGCTCCAAAAAGCCAATGAAGAGAAGAATGCATTGAAAGGCAGAATTACCCAAATGGAAAAGGAGGTCCAAAAGGCCACTGAAGAAAATACTACCTTAAAAATTAGATTGGAGCAAGTGGAAGCTAGTGACTTGATGAGAAATCAAGATATTATCAAACAGATCCAAAGGAATGAAAAAGTGGAA
>CM053625.1:127464611-127490203 GCA_028646595.1 Phalanger gymnotis | reverse complement strand
GGCACAGGGTGAGTTGAATATGAAGGGAAGATATCTAAAAAAAATCAAATTAAGAGATGAGAGAGGAATATATTGAGAGAGGGAGAAAGGGTGAGATAGAATAGGGTAAATTATCTCACATAAAAGTGGCAAGAAAAAGAGGTTCTGTAGGAAGGGAAGAGGGGGCAGGTGAGGGGGAATGAGTAAATATTGCTTTCATCAGATTTGACCTGAGGAGGGAATACCATACACACTCAATTGGGTATCTTACCCCGGAGGAAAGAAGGAGGAAGAAGATAAAAAGGGGGGACAATAGAAGAGAAGGCAGACAAGGGGAGGAGGTAATCAAAAACAAACATTTTCAAAAAGGGACAAGGTCAAGGGAGAAAATTCAATAAAGGGGGATAGGTTAGGAAGGAGCAAAACATAGGTAATATTTCACAACATGAGTATTGTGGAAGGGTTTTACATAATGATACACATGTGGCCTATGTTGAATTGCTTGCCTTCTTAGAGAGGGTGGGTGGGGAGGAAAGAGGGGAGAGAATTTGGAACTCAAAGTTTTAAAAACAGTCGTTCAAAAACAAAAAAAAGTTTTTCCATGAAACTAGAAAATAAGATACACAAGCAATGGGGCGTAGAAATTTATCTTGCCCGTCAAGAAAGGAAGGGAAAAGGGGATGGGAGGGGAGTGGGTTGACAGAAGAGAGGGCTGACTGGGGAATGGGGCAACTGGAATATATGCCATCTTGGAGTGGGCAGGAGGGTAGAAATGGGGAGAAAATTTGTAATTCAAACTCTTGTGAAAATCAATGCTGAAAACTAAATATATTAAATAAATTAAATTTTAAAAAATGGAAAAATATTTTTCCTGGGCCCTACAATGCCTTTCCCATTTTTCGTGATCTTTCAAGGTCTGAAAGATAGTCGCTTAGAGATCACATCTGTGAGTTTTGTCACTCTAAGAATGCAGTTTGTCTGGTATTGGTGACTTGAACTCAGGGCACTTAGATGTTCTCTTATTATCACCTTACTTGTCTAGAGTTTCAACTCTCTATTAGCCATTTCTGTATTATCTTATCCAGTCCAAAGATCATTCTCTTTGAGAAAACAGAAGCAAAATGAGAGCTGACTTTTCCGTCCTCTCTCTTGTATATTACCATTATTCCATGCATCTTGAGGAATGTTCCTAACCCTTCTTTGATCTTTCTCTTTCTGCCAATATAGCATTAAATGTCTGCCTTTTTTGTTGTTCTTACTTTTCCTCCAGCCTCAGCTCATTTTGAGCTTTAGTACTTCTTCACACCATATAGTGAGTACCATGGCATGCATTTATATTCATCTTCTTTGCTTGCCCTTGCTTCCAACTTCATGACTTTTAAAAAATCTACAGGTGTCTTTTCTACGGTTCCCCTTACCAACCTCATCAGAATTATTTCTGTTTGCATCTTCAGAATTTGATTCTTGACAGTTTTCCTTTGCTTCTGTGCTGATTTCAATACCCTGTAGACTTTTAGAGCATGGTATGCTATCTATTTTTTTCTGTAAATTATTTGATCTCTTCTCTCCCCCAAATTTAAGTTGCATGTGAGACTATATTCAATTTTTTTCTCTTTCTCTATAATAAATTCTAAGATAGAGTAGTTATTTCTCTCCAAGTTTCCTATCATTTCTACTTCAGCAACCAGTTCCTCTTTATTGGTCTGAATCAGGTGCAGAATAGTAGTTTCCTTTTTTTAAATTATTATTCCTTCACCTTTTGAAAGATAAAAATTGTCATTAAGGCAAACTAAGACTTTATTAGCTACTCTATTATTATCAGAGAAATATTCCATCAAATGTCTGGATAATTGAAGTTTTCCATCACTGTTATGGCAAGTCTTCACGGCAGACTAGTGATCTATTTCCTGAAGTCTTCATCTATTTCCTCCTTATGTTCAGGTGATCTATAGTGTACTACTCTACTATGACAACATCATTACTGTTTCTCTTTCCACTGAGTTTTACTCAAATACCCTCAACCCCATGCTTCTTGGATTTCTTCACATTAGTGTGTCTTTTTAACATATAAAATTATTGTGTCCTTTCCTCCTTTTATTGTCTATTCTTTTTGAATGAGGTATGCTCTTCTAGACTCATATCCCTTTCATATTTCACTTCCTATTAAGTATCAGTGACACTTAGAAAGTCAAATTTGCTTATTTGAATTAGAATCTCAAGTTTATTTTTCTGCTTTGTGCATTTGTGTATAGGCATTTGATATTGCATGTTTTATTGATAATTTCTCTCGGATTTTGTCTTCTGTGAATTTCTGAGTGTCTCTACTACTATTTTTCCTACATTGTGGTTTATAATGTGCATAAAAAATCTGGACAATAGTTTATGATCTGAAGTCAAAGACTCAGTTGTATGGGATTCATGATAAGTGCTGTTAATAGTTGACAGGAAAGGATGGGTGTGGTGGTTAATGCCCACAATCTCTTCTACTGGGGAGGCTAAGGCTAGAGGTTGCTTGAGCTCAGGAATTCTGAGCCAAACTGAGTTAAGCTGATCTGAGGTTCACACTGAGTCTGACATGAATACAATGAGCCCCTAGGAGTTGATGATAGAGAGGAAACCAGGCTGCCTAAGGGAAGGGCCAGCTGGCTCAGGTCAGAAAAGGAGAAGGTCAAAGCTCTTATGTTGATTAGTAATGGGAATGGGCCTACGAGAGCCTTCCGTACTTCTAGCCTGGGTGAGATAGGGATATTGATTGATTGAGAGAGAGAGAGAGAGAGAGAGAGAGAGAGAGAGAATGTTAAGAGGGAAAAGATCACTATAAGAGGTTGTTTGTAAACCAAAACTTGACATAGATTAAAGGTCAGTTTTATCAATAAGAGATTTCTTGTGTAGTGTATAATGAGCAAATGATCTCTGCCCCTCCCCCCATTATGCCTCTCCCTATATAGTACCTAAAATGTCATCATTAGAAGTATATTTCTTGGTCAGTTAGTCTTTTTGGTCTTGAAGAATTCAGACTCATTGGCCCTTCTATTCTCTTCCTGGGATTACCCACCACCACCACCACCCCCCATTTCTTTTCTCTATTGCTTCTGATCCACTGAAAATTGCTGGAAGAAAATTAAAAAAACTATGATGATGGGGCCTATTCAAGTTCATGTTATCTTATCTCAACCAAGTGCTCCTTGCTACATAGAAATTCTTTTACTAATCTCTGATTGACTATCATAAATCCCACAGTTTCTGTTCGAAACTTCTTGTTTCCACAAGTCCTCAATGCTACCCCTGTTCCCTTTATATTGTCGAGTACCCTCACTTCTGACTTTTTTGGGAAAATCAAGACCATCTGTCTGGTAAAGTCGAGAGTCCCTAGGAAATTCCAGTAAGCATCTGTATGGGAAGAGCTCAATGTCCACAGTGAGTGTAGTAGTACAAGATACAATCCATGGGTGTGTTTGTGATGAGTGTGGAATGATATTGGCTTAGTGAAGTAGAACTCTGTGTTTTTCATGGCATGTGTATATTGCAATAAGGTGATGAAGGTATAAACTAGGATAGAGGCTGTTTAAATAGATGCAAGAGGGTGAATGTGAGAAATGTTGCAGAAGCAGAATAAAGAAAACTTGACAACTAGTTAGATGTGGGGTTTGGGGGTGAGGGAAAACTCAGTTCAATTCAATAAGCATTTATTAACCCCGTTCTTTGTGCCAGGCACTGGAGATGCAAAAAGAGAAGGAAAAATTGTCCCTGCCTTCAAGGAACTTACATGTTATTGGGAAAAGACAGCACGTACACCAAAAAAAAAAAAAAAAATTGAATACAAAATACAAAGTAATTTGGAGTGAGGGAAAACACAAACAGCTATGGGGTCATGAAAGGCCTCATGGAGAATGTGGCTTTTGAGCTTACATTTAATGGTGGCAAGCATACCAGAAGGAAAAGAGGGAGAGGATTCCAGGCAAAGGGGGAATAACCTTTAGGTGAGTGGGCAGGGGTTGGGAATGTTGGATAGGAAAAGTAGCTAGCCTTTCTGGACCAAAGCTCTATGGGTCTCAATCCTTGCAGCTCAGTAAGTGAAGGCCTCTTATCTGTGGCCATGATCTTTGTCACGATCAAGTTCAAAGAGAGGGACAG
Source organism: Phalanger gymnotis (assembly GCA_028646595.1). Taxonomy (NCBI): domain Eukaryota; kingdom Metazoa; phylum Chordata; class Mammalia; order Diprotodontia; family Phalangeridae; genus Phalanger; species Phalanger gymnotis. Next base: position 127,486,090 of record CM053625.1, on the reverse strand, counting down.
CTTCTCTAGCTTTTGGTCCAGGGTGACTCCAAGGATCTGAACCTGAGTGACTTAAACATAAAATGGTGCTGTGAACAGAAAAAGGAAAATTTAGAGGAGAGATGAGCTTTGGGAAAATAGAATTAGTTCTATTTAGGATATTACGAGATTTGGAGAATTATGTGATATCTGGAAGTACCTTTAGTAAGAGCCCCCTCCTTGGGGTTTTAGAGGTGAGTAGGTTCTGATGCCTAACAGATAGTAAGGCCTGGTAAGGATCCAACATAGGATCTGAATCTGGTCATAAGAAGAGCCAAGAAGGGACAAAGGTGTGCTAAAAAGGGGGTACAAGATATTAGAGATAAGGCAGAATTTTCTGGATGCTCAATCCTATGCAGAGTTGGGAAGGAACAAGAGAGAAGGAGCAAAGGATCCATGTTGGAAATTAGGAGGAAGTCATCAATTTTAATCCTCATAGATTTAAAAAATTCCTCATATTTTAAAAATATTCTTTTATATTCTCTACTCTCACTCTCACCCTGAAAACTAGGTCATGGGAATAATATAAAACCCAGGAAAAATAGGGGTTAAAGGTGGGGAAAGAGGCCCCGTCTCAGTACTCTGAGTGACACAATTACATATGGAAGCCTTATGGCTCCTCTGGGACCCTGACGTGACATCTCATAAACAGTTCTGCCTTTGAGACTCCAAAGGAAAGACAAATTCATCTCTCTGACATGTCATTCCCCTGACAAGGGACCCTTCCCTTTTATGCAAATGTGAGTGAGCCAAGTGGCCATTCCAAAACCTTGATTGGTTCAGCCACTGGGACTCTTTAATCATGTCATGTGAGGAGTGTCGATCAAATCCAAAGTGGGTTTTTTTCCTCTAGAAGAACATCTGTTCCCTGGATCCTTCCAGAGTCCTCACCATTCTACTATAACCTGCTCCCTTGCAGGCTGGGTTCTTCAGCAGGCATGGAATATATTCAAGCAGTTATACCATATGCACTGAGTCCCTGGGTATTCAAGTGTTGATCCAGACAGAGTGCTGATGTTGTAGTTAGAACAGCCCCCACTTGCTAGGTATTGTGTGGTTAATGCATCTTCACATACAGCTCACATTCCAAGCATTAGCAGTGAAAATGATTCTCCCCTGAGTGCTAGACTTTGCCTGTCTCTGAACCTTCACTCATGCTAAATTCTTAGTACAGCCTCCTGGCTATCTCCTTAGCACTAAACCAAATCTTTCCCATATTTTAGGAACTATTCGGCCCCTCTCTTTGGAAAAGCCTATGGGGTGGGGAACCTTCGGCCTCAAGGCCACATATGGCCCTCCAGGACCTCAAGTGCAAGCCTTTGAATGAATCCAAACTTCACAAAACAAATCCCCTTAATAAAAGGATTTGTTCTGTAAAACCCAGACTCAGTCAGAAGGCCACATTTGGCCTCTAGGTTACAGGCTCCCCACCACTGAAGATCCCCAGCATGCTATAATGAAATGAAGATTAGATTCTCTCTCTCTCTCTCTCTCTCTCTCTCTCTCTCTCTCTCTCTCTCGCTCTCGCTCTCGCTCTCGCTCTCGCTCTCTCTCTCGCTCTCGCTCTCTCTCTCGCTCTCGCTCTCTCGTTCTCTCGCTCTCGCTCTCGCTCTCCACCCTCCCCTCCCTGTTCTAATACATTTGTAATGTTAGCAAAGCGCAGATTCAGAATCAGCACCTCAGGATTGAAGGCCATGTGGTCTGGCCTGTACCTGAACAGAAATCCCCCATTACAGCATCCCTGCTGGGTCCAACCATTCTAAAGAACAACTTAGAACTTTGCCCAAAGGACGATAAAACTGCATAGTCTTTGACCCAGAATTTCCACTCCTTGTTCTATATCCCAAAGAGATCAAAGAAAAAGGAAAGGGACATATACGCACAAAACTATTTTATAGCAGCTCCTTTTGTAGTGACAAAGATGCCCACCAATTGGGGAATGGCTGAACAAGTTGTGGTAATATTTTAATAGTGATCAACTGTGAAAGATTTAGCTACTCTAATCAATACAATGATCCATGATAGACAATTCCAAAGGACTTGGAAGGAAAATGCTGTCTCCCTCCAGAGGAAGAATTGATGGACTCAGAATGCAAACTGAAACATATTGTTTTTCATTTATTTTATTTTTCATACTTTTTTGCAACATGGCTAATAGGGAAATATGTTTTGCATGACTTCATATGTATAATTGATATCATATTGCTTGCCTTCTCAGTGGATGGTGGAGGGGCTTGGGAGGAGAGACTTGGGAACTCAAAATTTTTTTAAATGAATGTTAAATAAAATATTAAAATCCCTGCCACTGGAGCTAAATTCAACACATGCTTATGTCCCTCTGGTCCCACCTTCCCCAAGGATCTTCTCCTGACTGGTAGCAGAGAGAACACAGAAGAGCTGCGTTCAAGTCAAGGCTCTGACCTTTAGTACACGTCCCCTTCCTGAATCTCACTTTCCTCATCAGGCCTGCTGTGGCTTTTGTACACATACTCCTCCTTCAACCCCTTGCTCTTACTTTAGGAGAAAAAGCCAATACAACTCTTGTTACTGAGGAGGACCTTACAATCTACTGCCCATTCCTCCACCATTCATAACCCATGACTGTATGTTAACACGGGGCTGTGGTTTGGGGGTCAAAGGAACTTAACTCAAATCCCATTTCTACCATTTTCCACCCATGTGACATTAGGCAATTGACTGGGCCTCAGCTTCTTTATCTGTAAAAAATGAGAGGACTAGACTGGAAAATCTCTAAGGTCCCTTCTGGCTTTAAATCTATGATCCTTTCTCTAGTCAGAAATGCTTACATAGCACATACTTTGTGCCAGGCACTGTGCTAAGCACTTTTTACAAATGTTATCTTACTTAAACCTCACAACAACCCTGGGAGATAGGTGCTATTATTATCCCTATTTTTCTGATGAGGAAACTGAGGCAGACAGAGGTTAAGTGACCTGCCTAGAGTCACACAGCTAGTAAGTATATAAGGTTCAATTTGAACTCAGGTCTTCTCAACTCCAGGTCCAGGGTTCTAGCCACTGTACCACCAGCTGCCCCATTACACTCATATCTATGCTATATTATGCAATTGAAAAGTGAACTCCTGGAGGCCAGGAACTTTTCCACTTTTGTAATTGCATCCTCAGCATCTTACACAGTATATGACACATAGTAGGTACTTAATAAATGTCAGTTGATTGGTTGATCTGTAAAATGTAGATAGGACCAGGAGGAGGAGGAGAAGGAGGAGGAGGAGGAGGAGGAGAAGAAGGAGGATACACACACTACCTTACCAAATTCTGAAGAAAGTACTAGGCATATGTGAACTATTTTCTGGTAGTAATTTCACAGTGGGTTTGATAGCTTTTCACAATCTGACTCAGCCATGTCCTGTATATTCTCTAGCATTCAGAAGTAATTTTTTGCTGTAATCCCAAAACATTATGCCATTTGAGCTATCTGGAGTTAGGAACCCATTGGTCCTGCTTTTGCATCTGGTCAACAATGAAGAGTCATCCTTGCCTTGGACTGGTTTCCTACTGAATATATCACCATTCGAGTCTCTGAAGATTCATGGAAAACTGCTGGTGTGGCATTTAAGTAAATGAACTCTTCTTTGTCTGGACTCCAGATGCACAGAGCAGGACTGCTGAGCCCTTCTCAGGCAATCTTTTGATCTTTGCCTGAAAGCAAATACCTCAGCTTGTCCCTTATCATGGCAGCCTTTTTCCTGATCAACCATTTGTCTTAATGAAGCACGTGATGGCCTGAGGAGGAATGCCTGCCCCGTGAGAGACTATTTAAAATCTCTGAGCCAATTGTCCCCTCCTAGGCTTGCCTTCCATTTCTGTATTACTTGCACCAAATGTGAAGTTTTGAATCAAACCTAATGAATCAACTTTATCAATCTCCCAACTAGGTTCACCCCACAGATCAACAGATGCTAGGTGATGGCTGGCATGGGTACAGACAACATGCTGTGGCTGACTCTGCTTTAATCAAATTCTTCCTCTTCCTCATTTCCACCATCTGAAGAATGTCTACCCGCATATTAAATAGCAGCTCAGATTCCGTTTCCTTCATGAAGTCCTCTCTGACCACTCTTTCTTCCCCATGAGAAATAACCACATCCACTCTTTTTTAACAGTATTTTATTTTTTTTTGATTACATGTAAAGATAGCTTTCAACATTCATTTTTTATAAGATTTTGAGTTCCTAATGTATCTCTCTCTCTCCCCTTCCTCGCCTCCCCCCCAAGACAGCAAGCGATCTATTATACATGTACAATCATATTAAACATATTTCTGTGAAAGAAGAATCAGAACAAAAGGGGAAAACCACGAGAAAGAAAAAAACAAAAAATAAGTGAAAATAGTCTGCTTCGATCTGCATTCAGACTCCATAGTTCTTTCTCTGGATGTGGACAGCATTTTCCATCATGGGTGTTTTGGAATTGTCTTAGATCATTGTATTGCTGAAAAGAGCTAAGTCTATCACAGCTGATCTTCACACAATGTTGCCTGTGTACATTGTACATTGCTTGTGTACAGTGTTCTCCTGGCTCCCCTTAGTTCACTATCCATTCATGTAAGTCTTTCCAGGTTTTTCTGAAATCCGCCTGCTCATCATTTCTTATAGCACAATAGAATTCCATTACATTCGTATACCACAACTTGTTCAGCTATTCCCCAGCCGATGGCCATCCCCTTAATTTCCAATTCCTTGCCACCACAAAAAGAGTTTCTATATAGATTTTTGTACATGTACGTCCTTTTTCCTTTTTTATGATCTCTTTGGGATACAGACCTAGTAGTGGTATTACAGCATCAAAGAGTATGGACAGTTTGATTGCCCTTTGGGCAGTTCCAAATTGCTATCTAGAATGGTTGGATCAGTTTACAACTCCACCAACAATGCATTAGTGTCCCAATTTTTCCTATACTCTCTAACATTTATCATTTTCTTTTTCTGTCATATTAGCCAATCTGATGGGTGTGAGGTAGTACCTCAGAGTTGTTTTAATTTGCATTTCTCTAATCAATAGTGCTTTAGAGCATTTTTTCATATGACTATAGACAGCTTTAATTTCTGCAGCTGGAAACTGCCTGTTCACACTCTTTGAGCATTTCACAATTGGGGCATATCCACTCTTGAACTCATAGCACTTTATAGATCTCTTATTCATTCTCATACTATGTAGAATTTAAAGAATTATTTTACATAAATATTTCTTGAGCATTTTTTTTTTGTACAGGTCTTTCTATAAAGCACTGGGAATATCTAAATAGATGTGACACCCTGCTCTCAAGGAGTTTGAAGGTCCCATTAAGCTTCCCTTGGAAGAATGAGTAGGATTTTAACTGGGATAATTGTGGAAGTAGAGAAGTTCGGCCCTACTGAATATTTTGAACAAAAAGATAGAGGAAGGGAAAGAAAGGGCGAGTGTAGGAAATGATGATTGAGCCAGTATGTCCAGAATCCCTAGCTCAAAAAGGGGAGTGGAGTATTGTAAATTATGGATAAAGAGTATTTCTGATGTCAGACCAAGGATGTCCCTGCATGATAAAACAAAGAGTCAATATGTCATCCAAAATGTATTATGGCACTATTGATTTGAAAGGAAGAAATCAAATGTTTAACTTTTGATTGACAACTATAATTCAAAGGCAAAAATATTAGGGAAAAGAAAACATTTCAAGGGGTATATTTTCTATACCAAAAAATATGACTCTAAGGGGTGCTAGCTCCCTGAGATCAAATGAAATCGTAAAACTCAAGAGTGCTACTAAAGTTGCTTGAGGTTAATCATGGGATGTTCAAGGTAGTTGATATAATTTTATACTTGTCAGTTCTTTTTACCATCAGTCCAAGGGAATGGACCATATCTGTCAATCATTTCCAGGCAAAAGCCAAACATTTAGCAAGCTTATGATCCAAGCTTAAGATGGAGGAAATAATAGTTGAAGCGTATGGCTGTTTCACATTTGCAAAGTGTTTTATATACTATCTCCAGTAGAATATAAGCTTCTTGAGGGCAGGAACCATTTCTCCTTTTTTTTTTTAGTGTGTCTCCTCACAATGTGTTTCTTCACAATCTCTACCTCCATGCCTGGCACACAGTAAACGTTGCAGAAATTCTTGTTGAATTATTTCATTCAAGTCTCACAGATATCATTATTCTTATTGTATTTGGGTGCAAACGGAGACTCATATAGGTAAAGTAACTGGCACGAGGTTAGTATTGCCAGTCAGAGTCCGAAGCCAGATCTTTATCGCTCCAAGTCTAGCACTCTTTCTCTCACACTATCCAGCGCCTTGAAAACAAATACTATTCCCCAAGTTGGTTAGGCCACTGTAATGGGGCCAAAAAAAATAGTGGTTAGATCTGGCGAAGGCTGAAAATTTTGAATATTTGTAGTACGATGGAATAACTCATACACTATCGTTTTATTCTATTTCCCCCAAATTTAGGTGATGTCATGGCCACTCATTCAAAAGAAAAACAGTACTTGAGCTAAGTCTGTTCTCTGCTATAAGAAGCTAAGTCAAGACCATCAGAGGAAGCATGAGTCCATATTTTAAGCATTGCAAGGGAGTATCCCTTCAACGCCTCTCATCTAGCAGATTCACATATAACATTAGTAGATACAAATATAAGTCCTCCATTTGCCCTTTTCTCCCAGAAAAACTCTGCCCACTCCAGCCTGTGAACTGACATTTGGAAGCATACAAATCTGGAGAAGCAATGGCATTCTCTTTGGACACCATCCCAACTTGGATCAGCTTCCCAATGTCAGCATTTCCCCATCTGTGATGCCTGGCTAAGCAATTCTCTTCCATACGTGCATTCCCCTCCCAGAGCCCATACTTTGTTCTGTTTGGCTTGGCATTAGGGCTTTCCCCTCCTCTTTCCCCATATTAAGAATCCCAGGGTAATTTCCTTTCTCACCGGTGCACAAGAGCCAAACTTCCACAGACCACATGCCAGATGTTCCCCCTCCCTAATTTTCTCCATCAGGATATAGAACTCTTGTTCCTCAGACTTTAGATTTATTAAAAGTCAAAGTAGGTCAGAGACAATGCTTCCATTGGCCAAAGGCAATGTCAGCCATCTTGGAGGACAGGAAGAAGGGAAGAGAACATGGTTTTAAATGGGAATATATTTTGTTGAAAGGCTAGAGCTGCAAAGCTGGGCATGCCTTCATGATACCAATGTGAAGCAGACACAACTATTCAATGAGTTCATTTTTAGACTATGACTCAAATTTTATTAGAGGGATTCTTTTTTTTTTAATCCCAGGAACATACTTAATTCATAGCACCCCTATGACACAGAAAGGATGGACTGATTTCAAATAGAATTGGGCTTGGGGAACAAGGGAAGAAGAATGGTCAGGGATGACCCCACTATTAGATGGTGAAAAGGAAGCAATATCAATGCACTTGGCCCACTTCCCACATGATGCTGAGGTTTACAGAAAGTGAGTGAGACCGAACATGTTGTTCTGTGAATTAGAAGGGGTGGAGAAAATTGGATCCTTCAAGATCTTTTATCTTGTGTCATTGCATAATCCCAACACCCATTTAGGAAGAAAACAAATCTAACAAGTACTGAGTATTGATTAAGGTCTCAGGCCTGATTCAGGTTCTATGTGGGGGATTACAAAGAAATGTAATACATTACCTTCAGGGAGATCATATTACAATTTTGGTTTAGATAAAAAAAAAGGTGAACATTTAAATAAGAATATGAGACTTAAATTGGGATAAGGACTTGGTATAGGAAACTCCTGGTTGGGGAAACTCCCTTTACAATGTAGAACAGCATCTTTTCTGCAACTTGGAACTTTTAGAGCAGAGTTCTTAATTTTTTTTCTTTTGTCAATGGCGCCTTCTTAGAATGCTGGTTTTAAATTTAAAAACATACACAGGATTACAAAAGAAATTTATTATATTAAAACATAATTATAAAAATATTCTTAAAGGTCTCAATCATTCCTAAAATATTCTAAAAGATCCTATAATATTCTTAAAGATCCCATGTCTCCTGATTCTAAGTCCAGTGCTTTTCTACTACATGACATCATCACAAGGGATAGCATAAGACATCAAATGCCCAAAAAGTGGTTGTTAAGAAATACCACAAGAGAGCAGAGGAAAGACTTTTTGTCTCAATCTGAGATAGTGTTGGAAGAATTTACTCACGCATCTGAGTGGACCAATAGATTCATAGATCTACTTATAGCATCCCTGCTCTCTTGAATGCACACATATATTTTGTCCAAACTTGATTGTTTCTTGGTTAATTCCAGGAAGTACCAGGACAGAATGGTGACAAATACCACCATAGCCAGGAACTCTCATATCTAAGATTCAGGACTCACCCCACAGCTCCAGATCAGTTGGAAATGAAACTCCTCTTCTTCTCTGGGGTGCATTTGTCCTTCTACTTTAGGTATTTAATGGCATTGGTATTTTATAGAGAAGTAGTTGGTTGTTTTAGCTCTGACACTTTTGCCTAACAAGGCCAAACTCAATCTTTCCTTTTTCCAAATTGTCTAAGAGTTGTCTAAAAGTAGAGTTGAATGCCTTGGAAGTTGATGAATTTCCCATAATGAGATCTTCAAGCAGAGGTTGGATAATCTCTAGTAGAACTGTTGTAGAGACCATTCTTCATGGGGTATACAAATGACCTTTGACCTTCCAAATCTGAGATTTTATGATTCTGTGGGTAAATTCATATAGTCTGGGTATTACTCAGCTCCAACAACCTTCAGTGACACAATAATGATCATGATTATAATGATGATGATGATGATGATGGTTATAGTTGGCAATTATATAGTATATAAAGTTTTACAAAGTATTTTACAAATAGTATCTCATTTTATCCTTAAACAATACTGATAAAGAAATGCTATAATTAATCCAGGGATGTCATTCAGAAAGGGACTAGGAATTTTCTTAAAGGATTGAGACCAACCAATTAATAAGCATTTCCCCCAAAGTAGCAGAGTTAGAGATAGTAGTAGTAGAGCTAAGATTTGAGGGCAAACCAAAAGATGAGTCAGAAAAGCAAGTGCTGAAGGTGACTTTTGAAAATAAATGATTAAGTCAGAGTGTACTTAGGTGGAAGACAGTGAGACCTAGAAACCTGGACATAGGCAAGTTGTTGGCCAGGTAGCCCAGTAGAAGAATGTAGGATGGAATATAGTCTCTTCATCACAGTAGACAGACTAGACAGGAGTCATCTAAGTATACTTCATGAGTGGCTGATAAATTACCAAGTCCGACAAAGGGCTTTGCATTGGAGTTCCCTAAGTTTTCAGGTCTTTGGTGCCTAAGTCCAATAATAGGGATCTGACACCAATATGAAGATCTTAAAAAGGGAAGAACTTTAGAGATCAGCTAGCCCAACTTCCTCATTGCACAGGTGAAGAAAGTGAGTTGAGATAGAGGATGTGATTTACCTAGAGTCACTCGAATAGACGCAGATAGAATTCACTTATTAATATTAAATGTATTGTCTTCCCTCATTTGAACATGTTATATTACTTGCTTATATTTTGTATCAGCACTTATTGTAGTGCCTGGCACATAGTAATTTCTTTTTGTTGTTGTTATTGAGTGATTTCAGATCCCATTTGCGGTTTTCTTGGCAAAGATATTGGGGTGGTTTACCATTTCCTTCTCCAGCTCATTTTACAGATGAAGAAACTGAAGCAAACAGGGTTAAGTGACTTGCCCAGGGGCCCAGCTAGTAAGTGCCTGAGGCTGGATTTGAACTCAGATAGTTCTTACTCTAGAGTTGAGCACTCTACCTACTGCACCACCTTCCTGCCAAGTAACTGCTTAATATCTGTTTTATCTGTCTATCTAAAAAGAGAGAGATCTAAATGATGATACAAACCCAGTGTCAGCCTCTCCCCTAAAACATGGCTTGTCTTCTAAAATTAAACTAAAGAACCTCGCACTTATCATCCATTAACATGAACAATTGGGACTTGTATTTATTTTGGTTTTGACAAACTTCAAAATTAGAGGGGGCAATTTCAAGACCTGGAGAAAGGTTCCTAGGATCATATTACAGAATCATAGATTTAGAGCTGGAGGGGACATTAGAGGTCTTCTTAAAAGCAGGTGGTAGTGCAATGGATAGAGCATTGAATCTGGAGTCAGGAAAAACTGAGTTAAAATCCAGCTTCAGATACTAGTTTTATGACTCTGGGCAAGTCACTTAACCTCTTTTTGCCTCAGTTCCCTTACATATAAATTGGGTATAATAATAGCACCTCCCTCTCAGTGTTGATGTGAGGATCAAACGAGATAATATTTGTAAAAGTGCTTAGCACTGTGCCTGGCATATACTAGGTACTATGTAAATACTTATTCCTTTCCCTTCCATTCCCCTTCCTATCTAGTCCATTTTATAGATAAGGAAACCGAGGCACTCAAACCTTAAATAACTTGCCCAAGATCATACAGCTAGTGAATCTTAGGCAGGATTTGAACCCAAGTCTTATTGACTCTGAAGTCCAGTCCTCAATCTACCCTTCATTTCAATGAAGGAATACAATGCAGCATATAGAAAAAGAAAGGAAGGAAGGAAGGAAGGAAGGAAAGAAGAAAAGAAGGAAGGAAGGAAAGAAAGAAATGGAGAGAGAGAGAGAAAGAAAGAAAGATGGGAAGGAAGAAAGGAAGAAAAAAGAAAGAGAGAGAGAAAGAAAGGAGGAAAGAAGGAAGGAAAGAAAGAAGGAAGAAAGAAAGAAAGAAAGAAAGAAAGAAAGAAAGAAAGAAAGAAAGAAAGAAAGAAAAAGAAAGAAAGAAAGAAGGAAAGAAAGAAAGGAAGGGAGGGAGGAAGGAAAGAAGGAAGGAAGGAAGGAAGGAAGGAAGGAAGGAAGGAAGGAAGGAAGGAAGGAAGGAAGGAAGGAAGGAAGGAAGGAAGGAAGGAGGGAGGGAGGGAGAGAGAAAGAATAGTAGAAAACAAAGCACTAAACTTGAAATCAAAAGATTAGGGCTTGAATTCTGACTCTTCCCTAACTAGCTGTGTTGCCATGAGCAACTCATTTGAGCCTTCAGAGCCTCAGTTTCCTCACCTGTAAAATGGGGATAACAATATTACTCGCTTTTGTGAAGAGAATTCTTTCCATAACTTATAGAGCAATACAGATATAACTTATTAGGGAAGAAGCAGTTTTGAGATTCAGAGAGTGTTAAGCTACAAATACTAAGTATGTATTAGGTCAGAGAAGGACCAAATCCACTGGAACTTTCACTTCAAGTGGCCCAGTAACTGGTGATTATGATCCATACTTCCTTGGTGGTCTGAAAACCCCAAAATGTCATTCTAGTACTTCATTATCTTTTCCCTTGGCTTGCTCTCATTGTCTCTGTTTGCAGTTTGGCTGCCATGAGAGACCAGCCAGTCACTGGCCTTGGCTCAACCTGAAAAGAATCAGGGGAATCAAAGCAGCAAGAGACCCAGATGGGCAAGTGGAAGAACAAATCCAGTGAGCCCTTTGCTGGGAGAGAGGAGAAAGCCTTTAAGCACCATAGCCTGCCCACCAATGCCAATGTCTACAATGAAACTAAAATTCAGAGACTACAACATAGATCCAACAAGGTATTGTCTTCAAAGGGAAGCTCTGTTATTTGGTTTTTATGTTAAAGCTCATTTATTTAAAGCTCATTAAAGATTATAGGGTCATGCCAAACTAGAAATAGAGAGGATCATGGGAAATAAAATGAATAATTTTGATTACATGCAATTAAAGAGGTTTTGCACAAACAAAACTAATGCAGCCAAAATTAAAAGGAAAGCAGGAAGCTGGGGGAAATATTTTACAGCAGATTTCTCTGATAAAGGCCTCATTTCTCAAATATATAGAAAACTGAACAGAATTTATTTAAAAAATAGGAGCCATTGTCCAATTAATAAATGGTCAAAAGATATGAAGAGGCAGTTTTCAGAAGAAGAAATTAAAGCTTGTGATTAGAGAAATGCAAATTAAAACAACTTTGAGGTACCACCCCACACCTCTCAGAATGGCTAATATGACAGAAAAGGGAATGTGGAAAAGGGGATGTGGAAGGAATGTGGAAAAATCAGGACACGAATGCACTGTTGGAGTTTTGAACTGGCCCAATCATTCTGGAGAATAATTTGTAACTATACCCAAAGGACTGTAAAACAGTGCACGCCATTTAACCCGATACTGCTACTAGGTCTGTATCCCAAAGAGATGAAAGAAAAGGGGAAAAGACCTATTTGTACAAAAATATTTGTAACAACTCTTTTTATTGTGACAAAGATTTGAAAATTAAGGAGCTGCTCATCAACCATGGAGTGACTGAACAAGTTGTGGTTTATGATTCTGATGGAATGCTATTGTGCTATAAGAAATGAAAAGCAAAATATTTTCAGAAAAAAACCTAAAAAGATTTATGTTAATTAATACAAAGTGAAATGAGCTGAAACAGGTGAACATTGCACACAGTAACAGCAATATTGTAAGGATGATCCATTGTAAAAGACACGACTATTCTGATCAAGACAATGATCCAAAGACAATTTCCATAATGAAAAATGTCATCCACCTCAAGAAAGAGAACTGATGAACTCTGAGTGCAAATTGAAGCATACTTAAAAAAGTTTTTTTTAGTTTTCTTGTGTGTGTATGTATGTATGTATGTATGTATGTGTTTCTTTTGCCATATGGCTAACATGGAAATATGTTTTGCATGACCTCACATGTATAATCGATACTTTGCTTGCTTTCTCAGTGGGTGACAGAGGGAGAGAATTTAAAACTCAAATTTTTTAAAAAAAAATGCTAAAAATTTACATGTAATTGTAAAATATTTAGCAAAATAAATTTAAATTTTTAAAAAGTTTATAGGATTACAGGATCATAGATTTAAAGCTGGATGAAAGATTATCTAGTATAAACCTCTCATTTTACTGAGGAGGAGACAGAGACCCCATGAGGTTAAGTTATTTGACCAGAGTCATATTTATTATGCAGCAGAGCAGGGATTTTAATCCAGTAACTTTAATCCTGTAACTCTAAATCCAGTACTCTTCATAAGATAAAAAAGAGAAATTTTCCTCATAAAACCCCTGTGGTGTAGAGAGTATAGTACATAAGAATAGTAAATAGTAATAGGGAAAATACTGTATCCGGTCCAGAGGACTTGGGTTTAAGTTTTAGCTTCCCCCTTTCCACCTGATTTAGGTATGACACTTAATCTCTCTGGGACTTAGTTTCTTCAATTACAGAGTGGTGGGGTTCAATTAGATGACTTCTAGGGTCTCAACTAGTTCTCAGGATGCAATCCCAGAATTCTGTTCTACACATTAGAAAAGTCAAGGTCAGAGGGGTTAAAATGCCCATAGTCACACAGCTTGTAGCTGTCCAAGTACTACAGAGGGACTCAGAAGATGGAAAGATGATGGAAACCTGGAGCATCTGTGGAAGGTTTCATCGAGAAGTTACCCTCTGAATTGAGCCTTGAAGGATGGGGAAGATTTCAAAAGGAGGAGGCACGGAGGAGGCACACAGGTAAGTGGCTAGATAAAACATTTATTGAGGGCTGACTAGGAACCAGGCACTGTACTTAGCCTTAGGTACATAAATTCAAGCAAAATGAAAGACAGTCACTGACCTCCAGGGGATTACATTCATTTTTTTTTCAAGTATAGTCATTTATTGGGGGTAACACAACACAACACAACACACCAAGCACGACACAATGAACAGGCTCCTCTGCCCCTTGAGGTGGACCTCAGCTTAAGCAGGGATGGCAGCCTCCGAAGGGAGAGGGGGCTTAAGGGAGATGGGTCCTTAAAGGAGACTCCCGCCAAGAGAGACCCCAGCTTAAGGGGGACACCCTCCACTTTAGGAAGATGCCCAAGGAGCTTACATTCTAATGGGGGAAGACAAAATATAAAGGGGAGCTAGAGAGGGTGGGGGGATTGGGGGTGCCTGGGTGCAGGATTATAGTGGCAAACTTCTTAGAGTTTGGAGCACAGCTGGGAGGGGAACGAAGCATGGCCAGATTTGGCTCTTCCCCATAATAGAAGCCTTGAAAGGAACTTTCCAATAGAAGGTAGGGGCAGCAGCGCAGAGGGATATTATAGGCTAAGAAGGCCACAGTAACTGAGGGAGGGTCCAGGATAAGAGCACAGCAGAGTCGTGGTGGCAGTTTCAAAAGCCCAGAGAAATCCAGTGATTTATCTAAATCAGATAGGAAGGTATTGAGCTAAAACGTGAATCCAAGTGAATCCAAGGACAGTCAGGAAGAGAATGCATCCTTTAAATGGGAAACTTATACCAGCTGCTCTTGAGGCAGAGGGTATGCTATGTGGGAAAATCAGGACACTACTGCTCTGTTGGAGTTTTGAACTGGTTCAACCATTTCGAAGAATAATTTGTAACTACACCCAAAGGGCTATAAAACAGTGCATACCATTTGACCCAATGATACCGCTACTAGGTCTGTATCTCAAAAAAGATCAAAGAAAAGTGGAAAGATCTATTTGTACAAAAATATTTGTAACAACTCTTTTTATTGTGACAAAGAATTGAAAATTAAGGAGCTTCTCATTAATTGTGGAATGACTGAACAAGTTGTGGGATATGATTGTGATGGAACGCTGTTGTGCCATAAGAAATGACAATAACATGACATCCTGGAAGGGAGGATTTTCTAAAAGAAAGCCAAATATATAACAAGGTGCTAAAGTTCACCAATAATGAACTCTTATTACAAAGACTTGTGGAACTAGAAGGGACCTAAGAGACCATCCAGTTTAACGAATTTCCACTTTATAGAGAAGAAAATCAGGATTGTAGAAGTAAAAGGTTCTTGCCCAAGAGGACACAATAATCTAGAATGACAGAGCCTGAAGAATACTTAGAGAATGTCAACTCCAACTCCAGCATTTTATCTTTGGGGAAAGTGAACACAAGAAAAGAGACAGATATTAAGTTCATAATGTGTAAAAAGGTCACGATGACTCAGTGACAAAACAAACAAAAAAATGTCCAGTACTCTACATGCATGCAGTAAGTGCTTAATAAATATTTGTTGCAGTGCATTTTACTATGTTGTACGAGATAAATACAACCATCAAGTGACAATTCAGGAGCATCAAAAGCCTATGGAGCAGTGGATTCCAAAAGAGATTGCCTGCACCTAGGCAAGTGTGCAGCATTATCCACTGGGGTACAGGAAGAAAATACTAAAGTTCCATTCACATTTTTAAATCTAAAAAAAAATCAATCTAAGAATAAGCATTAGAGTACTGGACCTGAAGTCAAGAAGACTCATTTTCCCTGAGTTCAAATCTAGCCTCAGGTACATATTAGCTGTGTGACCCCCTGGGCAAGTCACTTAACTCTGTTTGCCTCAGTTTCCTCATTTGTAAAATGAGCTGGAGAAGGAAATGGAGAGCCACTCTAGTCTCTCTGTCGAGAAAATCCCAAGTGGGGTCACGAAGTGACAAACAGGACTTAAAATAGACTGAATAGCGAAAAAAAAAACACATGTGTCAGACACTACTAAGTACCAGAAATGGAAAAAAATAATTTTCATTAATATTTAATATATGATTGACACTATCACCTTTACTCTGGCCACATGTCAAGTGCTATGCATGGTATTCAAAATATTGTCTTCTCTTACTGTTATAGCTAACATTTCTAGTACAATATTAAGTAATGGTGGTGATAATGGTTATCTTTGCTTCACCTTGATCTTTTTGGGAAGGCTTCTAGCTTATCCCCATTATAGATAATGCTTGCTGTTGGTTTCAGATAGATACTACTTATCGTTTTGAGGAAAGGTCCACTTATTCCTATGCTCTCTACTGTTTTTTAAAATCTTTTTATTTTATTTTTATTTTTTACACTCTTTTTTGTTATTTATTTATTTAATATTTTTAGTTTTCAGCATTAATTTTCACAAGAATTTGAATTACAAATTTTCTTCCCATTTCTACCCTCCCCCACTCCAAGATGGCATATATTCTGATTGCCCTGTTTCCCAGTCAACCCTCCCTTCTGTCACCCCACTCCCCCCATCCCCTTTTCCCTTACTTTCTTGTAGGGAAAGGTAGATTTTTATGCCCCATTGCCTGTATATCTTACTTCCTAGTTGCATGTAAAAATTTTTTTGAACATCTGCTTTTAAAACTTTGAGTTCCAAATTCTCTTTACTGTTTTTAATAGGAATGGGTGTTGGTATGCAAGATATTGTAAGGGAAGAATGTGGAGTTCCAAAGTACTGAGAGTTTAATAGAAGTACCTTCACTCATCCATTCACTTTCAGCATATCACAATAAATTGCAATATACATGTGCCCAATTCAATGGAAATACATATTATGTTGTGTTGTTTTAACTAAATCAACCCCTATAAGACGGAAAAATGGCTTCAAAAGATTCTTGCCAAGAAACTCTCAATTGAAGATAATACTAAGAATGTGAAAGCAAGCCAGTGACAAGACATGACAGAGGTGATATTTCTTTTGAGCCTAGAATGAATTCTTTGTTGACCACATGAGGTAAAAGCAATGATGATATAATCTGATCTGACAATAAGTCAAAAAAATTAAAATTACCAAGAAGATGATTTGGAATAAGGATTTAACATCTTCCCTAATTAATTACAAACCTCACCCAAAGGGTACAAAGGAATATTATACCTTAAGATCTTAGCTAATGATGATATTGTCATCACAATTAGCAAGACATCTAAAACTTAGCTTTTGTCAAAAAAAAAATTCGTTCACCTATAAAAAAACCTCACATTTGAACACTTAAGAAACTTGTAAACAGAATTTTCTACCCTGTGTGAAAATCTTCCAAATGAAGTTTCAGTGGTTTTCAAATGCATTTGTTAAAAGCATAAGAAATACAATGCTTTCTGATTAGTATACAAGAATACCTGCTTGACGTCAGGGATGATAGAAATTTGCTAGCCAAATTTTAACAAAAACTTTTGCCTAACTGAGAATTAAATTCCTAAGTGGGAATAAAAAATGAGATTCAAAGATAATACACTTCCTTCATTGGGATCTAAGCATCTTTGTGATGCATCTTTTTCAGCTATGAAAGCTGCCACAATCAAGTTACCAAATAAGTCGAACTGAAAAGCAGACCTTCAAATCACTGAATCTCAAAAGGTTAAACCGGGATTTAAAAAAAATAATAAAGCATCCTCAATCATACTGCTTTCACTAATGTATATCATTATTTAGTGAACAAAAGGATTTTGTATAACTAATTAAAGTAAAACATTTAAAATACACTTATTTTATCTTTATCTTATCTTTTTATTTCTATTTTTGTTTAGAAAGGAAACAAGCAATTACTATGTACAAAATATTATAAGTGCTCTGCCAATGTTTTCTCATTAGATCCTCACAATAACTCTGGGAAGTACATACTATTACCCCTATTTTACAGCAGGGGAAACTGAGACAGAGACCAGTTAAGTGACTTGCCCAGGGTCACACTGCTGGAAAGTATATGAGGCTGGATTTGAACTCAGGTCTTCCTGGCTCCAGGCCCAGCACCCTATCCACTGCCCGACCTAGCTGCCTCTAAGGCAGTTTACATTCTATAATATAGATGTTACATTAGGACACATATATGATAAGCAAATGCATATATCTATATACAAGGGCGCATTTTCAAAAATAGTTATTGCTATTGGTGCACGATCAAGAGATATTTGGAGGCCGCTGTTCTACGGTCACTATGAGGGAGAACCCAAGACATAAAGGCTAAAGGCCTGGATTTGAAATCGAGTTCAGCCCCAATGTGGCAGTTCTGTGCATGATATTGTTGTTTAGTTTTTCAGTCATGTCCCACACTTCATGACCCCATCTGCGGTTTTCTTGGCAGACAACAGAGTGGTTTGCCATTTCCTTCTCCAGCTCATTTTCCAGATGAAGAACTGAGGCAAACAGGTTAAATGACTTGCCCAGCATCACAGAGCTAGCAAGTGTCTGAGGCCAGATTTGAACTCAGGAAGCTGAGTCTTCCTGACTCCAGGCTCAGCACTCCATCCGTTGCATTAGCTAGTCGCCTCAAGAAACGTTAGAAGCCATCCGTGTCTAAAATCTTGATTTTTGTTGAGCAATGGAGAGTTGATTAGCAATGGAAGCCCCTATAAAAACAAGGGTGGACTTTTCCCAAGGGAAGGGGTCAGGAGATAAGAGCTCGGGATGCATATGGAGAGCTACAGAAATTGGAGATGGGCAGAGACTGGCTGAAAGTTTACAGCACCTTCCCAAGAAACAAACCCACGGGATGATCTTCACTGGAACCTACCCTAAACACACCAGAGGAGTAATGATTTCCACAGACCTAACAGAGCGAAGGTAATTGCTGTCTGACAGAGTACTTCCTCTCCTCCTCCTTTTTCTCTCATAATAGTACAGAGAGAGAGGAGGAAAACTTGGCTCAGCCAGTTTAAATGAATATAGCAAACACATCCGATGCTCAACGAGTGGGAAAATGAAGAATCTCCCGGCTTGTAGACATCTGTAAAACTACTCCTCTCTGTGCCAGTGAGGAGAGTAAGGCAAGAAATAATAGGAAAGAATACCGGATTGGGAGATGGGAAGATTGGCTTAGAGAAGTGAGACCAAGGGCAAATCCATTCATCTCTCTGTGCCTCCATTTCCCCATCTGTAAAATGAAGGAGTTGAACTAGTTTGTCTCTAAGGTTATTCCTATTGTGATGTCCTCTGTTCTAAGGTTCTTTTCAGCTCTGGAATTCTATGTTCTAGAATAGACTCTTCCCAGGTCTCTCATGCTATGTGGTAGAGTTCTTTTAAGCTCTAACACTCAATGTTCTAAGGTCCCTTCTACCTCTCACACTCTGTTTTTAAGGTTTCTCTAATCTCTGAAATTCTATATTCTAAGATCTCTTTCAAGCATGAAATTCAATGTTTAAAGTTTTCTTCTAGTTCTGAAATTCCATGTCTATGTTCTGAGCGTCTCGTAGGTCTAACCTTGTAGGTTCTAAGGTCCCTTCTCTTCTGACATTGTTTATGTACATATTTTCTCCAAGGCCACTATTTTTTCTTCTAAAATTTCTTCTAGCCCCAACATTCTATGCCCTAAGTTCCTCTAAGTTCTGACATTCTGAGGTATGAAACAGAATGTAGAGTTTTGTTTTCTTATTCTTATTATTTTGTTGATTTAATCTATCCACATTTAATGTTATGAGTTAAGTGAATATTTTTCCTCCATTTGTGTCTCCATTTTTTAAATTAGGATTTTTTTGTTCCTTTTTAATACAGTATTTTGTCCCTACAATTATTTTTGCTTAATTTTCCTTAAGGCAACCCTATTCCCATAGGTTCTTTCTCTGTCCCGTCAAATCCCCCCTTCCCTTTTGTCATCCTCTTCTCTAATTTTAGATAACATATTGATTCCTTCTTCTTTCTTCCTCTCATGTGGTTATCTAAGTCTTCCCCTCTTTTTCTTTTTGTCGGTTAACTAGCTAATTAAGATCCCTCTATTTTTTCTCCCCTTCAATTTCTGTTAGTTTTTTAAAAATTTATTGTACCTTTTTCTTTTTTTCTTCTCTATGATAAAAGGATTTATTAAATAAATGAACAGTGTAAACTAGAGTCTGTGGAGGAAGAGAAACATATTAAACCTACTTTCATAATGTTTTAGAACTTTTCTGTACAAATAGCATAAATGTTCAATTCAACATTTATTAAACATCAGTCTAAGATGCTCAGTGTACTCCATTCACTAAGAATGAAAAGATTGAAATGGCATAAGCCAGGCCTTCATAAAGTCTGCATCCTAGTGAAAAGAATACATGTATACAGACGAGTGTGTACATTTATACATTCCACAAGGTACAGTACATCACATTCCACAAGCTGGGTAGGATGTAAATGGAGCAAAGACTATACCTCAACTCTCTAACTGAGACTGTGGTTTGGGCAAAGAAAGGATCTAGGCAAAATACTTTATTGATTATGGATATTCATTAAAGCTGGCCCCCGAGGTTTAATACTACTGGATTTCCTTACAGATACTCAGACTAACTTGGAAGAAGAAGGCCTGGCTAAAATACTGAAGTTTTGTTTGCTTATTTTTTACTTTGCAAGTTTTAGACTATTTTCATGCATTTTTCTCCCCATCTAGATTAGACTGTAAACTCTTTGATTACAAGAACTGTCTTCTGTCTCCCTGAATCTCTGACAATTTTTTTTAATATAGTCCTAGTCGCATTTGGTTGTTGCTGTTCAGTCATTTTAGTCATGTCTGATATATTGTGACCCTGCTTGGGGTTTTCTTGGCAAAGATACTGGAGGAGGTGGCCATTTCCTTCTCCAGCTCATTTTATAAATGAGGAAACTGGTCACACAGCTGGTAAGTATCTGAGGATGCATTTGAATTCCAGGTCTAGCACTCTATCCTCTGTGACACCTAGCTCCTCTTTCCTTATAAAAGGAAACAAAAGAGACAGACAGAAAGAAAGAGAGAGGAAGAAAAAGAAGGAAGGAAGAAAGAAAGGAAGGAGGGAGGGAGGGAGAAAGGGAGGAAGGAAGGAAGGGAGGAGGAAGGAAAGAAGGAAGGAAGGAAGGAAGGAAGGAAGGAAGGAAGGAAGGAAGGAAGGAAGGAAGGAAGGAAGGAAGGAAGGAAAGGATAGAGGGAAGGAGGAAGGGAGGGAGGGGGAAGAAAGAAAGGATGAAAGAAGAGAGGGAGGGAGAGAAGGAGAAAGAAGAAAAGAGGGAAGCAAAGATAAAAAGAGGGAGAGATGAAGGGAGGGAGTGAAGAAGGGAGGGTGGGAGGAAAGGAAGAAGGAAGGGAGGGAAGGAGGAAGGGAAAGTAGAAGGGAGGGAAGGAAAGATGGGAGGGAGAAAGGCAAGGAGGAAGGAACTGATGCATAAAGATGGACAGTCCAAGTGTAACACTGATATTCATGAAATATTAAAAGTTTCAGAGGAAGAACTGTAGTGGATTAGGCAGATATTCTACAGAAGATTTCAATCAACCAACAATCATTTACTAAGTGTCTACCATGTTTTAGGCATATAGAATACAAAGACAAAAAATTAAATAGTCTCTGCCTGCCAGGGGCTAACATTATATCAGGGGAAATAACCCTACAAGAACATGGACAAGAATAACGCAGGAGGTGAAGGCATGGGTGGGTCATGATCTGGACTTGTAAAGAAAGTACCCACATCATTAAGATCAAGGAACTATGGAAATACTGAAGTAACTCACATTCATATAGTACTTCAAAGCTTAAGAAGCAATTTCCTCTGTGGGAAAATTGGAACATTGTTACATTGCTGGTGGAGTTGTGAGTGGATCCAGCCATTTTGGAGAGCAATTTGGAACTATGCCCAAAGGGCTATAAAAATGTTCATACCCTTTGACTCAGCAATACCACTCCTAGGGTTGTATCCCAAA
>CM053625.1:127415730-127464111 GCA_028646595.1 Phalanger gymnotis | reverse complement strand
GAAGTATGAATGCAAATCAAGGCACACTTCATACTCACCTTTTTCCCCCAACTTTTTTTTTCTCTCTCTCTTTTGTATTTGTTGTTGGGTTGTGTTGTTTTTTTTTTTTTTGGTTCTGTTTCTTCTTTCTCATGAATCATTCCATTGGTCATGGTTCTTCTCTACAACTTGACTAGTGTGTAAATTAATTCAATGCCAAGTTATACATGGAAGTTAGATGGGATTCCATGCCTTCTTGGGGAGGGGCGGGGGGAAGGAGGGAGAGAAGAAAATCTGGAACTCAAAATTATGTAGAACTGTTTGTTGCAAACTAAAAATAAAAAAAAAATTTAAAAATTAAAAAGAAGCAATTTCCTCACAATGAGTCGATGTGGGAGTTATTGAGAGGGTGGTGAAAGTATCATTATCATGATTTTGTAGATAACAAAACTGAAGTTCAAAAACGCTAACTGACTTGTTCATGGTCTTACACATTGGAAAGGCTTGGGCCGGGATTTAAACCCAGGCCTCTTGATTCGAAGTCATAATTATGTCTATATAGAGATATAGATAGACATAGATACACACATATTCTTACATATATATGTATGCATATATAAACACATATACATTCACAAACACACAAATATACACATACATATATACATAAAAGGGCAGCTAGGTAGCACAATGGATAGAGTATTGGGCCTGGAGTTAGGAAGACTCAAATTCCTGGGTTCAAATCTGGCCTCAGACACTTACTAACTGTGTGACCCTGGGCAAGTCCCTGAACCCTATTTGCCTCAGTTTCTTCATCTGTAAAATGAGCTGGAGAAGGCAATGGAAAACCACTCCAGTATCTTTGCCAAGAAAATCCCGAATAGGGTTGGACACAATTGAAATGACTAAGCAACAAAAAATCCATCTAAAAACACATGGATTAACGATTCATTCTGACTGTCACTGGTACTAGGTGATGATACACAGATCTGGAAAGACCAGGTATGAAATTCAGAGAGTCATCTAATTATCCTGATCAACACAGCACCATAATAACTCAGTGGTATATAATGCATATTTAGGCCATTATGCTTGGTCTATATGGATTGGATAAAGAGTAAGGCAACGTCCCTCAGTTGTAACTAAGTAATTCCTTAACAATGTACAATTGTCCAATGCACAAAAATGCTGACCATATATTTTGGTTTTCCATGCACTATACTTCACTAGGAAAGAATGCAGAACCCACCAGAGAAGTAAAGTCTGCAGTTTCCGCAGAAAACCAAATCCCTTCCCAGGAGCTAGAGAATGTGTCTCATGTGGTAGGTCTACCTTTCTCCGTACAAATGAAGACAGCAGAAATATGAGTCGGAGCATTTAGGACAGATCTCCCCAAACGCACCCCATGAATACATCCCCTCATTTTCTAAGGGAAGGGCCCCAAAGCCATGGCTCATGATGCTTGGCTGCTTGAAAACTAATCCAAGAAAGGAACTAAATTATTCTGTGACATTCCGTGGTTTTTTGGCTGTTTTTTTTTTCTCAAATGAAACAGCTACACTTTCCCAGAATAAAATTTCATCACGTTCTGAGTTGGTGAGAAAAAGGCTCTTCTCTCAACACTAGCCACTTAATGACTTGTTCTCATTTGCTGGAAAATAGACATTCATGTACACACACACACAGACACAGACACACACAGACACACACAGACACACACACACACACACACACAGAGTTTCTTACAAATAGTGGCCAGGGGAAGATGAGTTTCAGATGCTAAAAATAGTCATGTAGGGTACTCCAAAGCTGAAATGGCCATGTCATCAGATCAGCCATCAGGAAAACCTTTTCATATTTGACTTCTATCTTTAATTCATGTGATGTATAGACCAACGTGTATTTTATATCCAGAATGTGGCTTGTAATTTCCTGTGGCTTGAAAATCCAGATGTTTCCAAGTTTAGAATATGCAACTTAAAAATGAATTTCACTGAAACCCCCCCCCCTTTTAATTTTAAGGGGGAGTTTCTGTTTGAAGATGGATTTCTCTGCTTTGCAATCTGGGCTCTGTAAAGGAGCGGGAACAGCAAATGGCTAAAATATGTAGACAACCACAGAAGGCCAACTGGGTGAATGTGTCTGCCTAGGGACTGAGAATCTGATGGAGAAAACAAGACAGAGAGAAGCTACTGAGGACCAGGATGACAATCAGGAAAATCTCTATCACCAGAAACCTAGGCTGGTGGGTTGGACTGGCCCTCCAAAGAAGCTGTTGCTAAGAAGCCCTGTCTTCCCTACTCACTAAGAAGGCTATTGACAAGTAAGCCTGAAATAGTATTAGTACTGAGCTGACCGAAGGGCTCCAGGAGCCCACTCTTTAGGGTGTGACAATGCCTTCACTTTGTTTTTTCAGCTCCTCTGGAATGTATGGTACAGGACTATGACTCATGCTGGTGTTATTTGGGGGCTGACTCAGTGAGCTGATGGAAGTAGCCTAAGCTATTAGAGGTTGAGTGCTAATTACAAACCAATCCTTCTCATCCCAGCTGGCTGAAGGAGAGACCACAGAGCTTATCGACTGTAGTCTGAAGTAGGTTTTCTTCGGTCTTCCTGGGGTTATTTTTGTTCCCTTAATATAAGATCATTATCTCCTACTCTGCCAAATTTTCTTAAGGGGCTAAACTCTTCACAAAGTTCCCTATTCCCTGTCACCCTTACTTCTACTTCAACTCGAACAGAATCTTCTCTCTGAAGTGTACCTTTACCCACTGTAGTCTGCTTCCTAGTGAAAAGATGACAGCTGTCTCTGAGTCTCAGCTTTACTTGTATAGGCTCAAGCAAGCAAGGCAATTGATGCCCTTCTCT
This sequence comes from Phalanger gymnotis, assembly GCA_028646595.1. Taxonomy (NCBI): domain Eukaryota; kingdom Metazoa; phylum Chordata; class Mammalia; order Diprotodontia; family Phalangeridae; genus Phalanger; species Phalanger gymnotis. The sequence continues at coordinate 127,461,264 of CM053625.1, read as the reverse complement.
GACACTCAGTTTCTCCCATATGTAAAATGAGGGGCATGGACTAGATCAATGATGTCAAACTCAAAGAAAAAGGGGGGCCACTAAGCCATACATTAGCATCACAGAGGGGTGTGTATTGACTTAGAAAACCACAAATTAATATTACTTGTGTTTTATTGTATGTTTATTTATTTTGTTAAATATTTCCCAATTACATCTCAATCTTACTGGGAATGGTGTAACCACATGAGCCCGCCGATCAGATGTTTGACAGCTCTCAGGTAGATGATCTCTAACCTCCCTATCAGTTGTGGCATTCTGCTTTAAGGTCTCTTATAACTGTGATTGTCTGTGTTCTAAGGTCCTTTTCAGCTCTGACATTCCATCTCCTGAGATCCCTTGTAGCTCTAAAATCCCATGTTCTGAATTCTGCTCCACATCTGATATTTCATGTTCTGGACCCTCTTCCACCTTTGATATTCCATGTTCTGGATCCTCTTCCACCTCTTAAGTCCCACGTTCTGAATTCTCTTCCACCTCTGATATTTCATGTTCTGGATCCTCTTCCACCTCTGATTTTCCATGTTCCGAGGTCTCTTTCAGCTCTGAAGTTCTTTGAGTGCTTGATCTGCAAATCAACTGAAAGTCTCACCTCAAACATTCTATAGTGAGACTATATCTTCTAGTCTTTTATCTCATCTAGAATCCTTGTTGCTGTTGTTTGTCCTTCATTTTAGAAGAGGACTGATGACATCATGGGTGATGTCTTGAATTGCTCATGAATTGAATTTTAAATGAGACAGAATTGCACAAAGTCATCAGCCTCACTCTTTCTTACAGAGTCACCAAAGTCTAGTGGCAAGACAAAAATCAAGATGAGTGATGATGGCCTGGGATGCAGTAGATGACCTTGATGTCTCTGATATGTGACCAAGCTCTAAGTGCTCCACAGAGCCTGCTTCAAGCCACCTTCATAGCCGTTCCACAGGGGGGCATCTTCACATGCGTGGGGTAGATGTCCCCCTAACTCATCAATGGATTAGGGGCCTGTCAGTTACCCTCAACCTGATTTAGCCTATCTACTGAGATGGTTTTACCAGGTGCAGCCTCTGGGCATGCTGTAGCTTCTTGGAGCCACAGGTGAGATTTGGGTGTCCAAAGGTGGATGAGCAGCCCTGAAAAGGGCTTGGCAAACCCTCACACTATAGGTCCTCCTGGAACACATCCTTAGCCAGATATTCAGAGACTTCCTGAAGTTACTTCCCTATACTAACTCTCCTACATTTCCTATTATTACTCCCCAACTCTACCATTCAGTTGCAGCCAAGTAAATCTCCTTCCTTCTTTCCTTCAGGAATGTTTGTCTATCACCACTACCCTCTATAAGACTTCCTTTAGTGACAGCCCTCATTCCACATTCACTCTTCTGTTTCTAATTCCATGAACATCTTTAGTTTCTTCACGAATGTACATGTGTCCTCTCTTCCTCGTTACACTTCAGGCTCCTTAAAGGAAAGATCTCTCCTGTTTCTTGGTCTTTCATGTGAAGTTAACTACAAGTTGTCAACTAAACTCCTGCCTTGGGCCATTATACTACAGAGAGAAGAATAAGGTAGAAAAGCATTTGTCAGAGAGTTGGGACATCTAGATTGTAATTGTAGTTCTGTAAACAACCAGTTGTATCATCACCCTTATTTCCCCCACTATGTAAAATGGAGGGGTTGGTTATATGGTGGCTGAGGTCCCTCCCAGTTCTTCCATACATTGATTCTGACTCTACAGACAACAGGATGCTTCCTCGGGCACCTTTTGCTCAAGTGCATAAAAGGCCTGGGTGGCTGGTGGGATAGAGAACAGCTGTTCATAGTGGAAAACATAGGAGAAGAGGGCAAGATTATAGAGCAGGACAGGGAGGAGGCAGGTTAAAGACTAGCAGATGGGTTGGGGTGGAGAAATGGAGAGGAAAACACCCGCGAAGTGGGCTTGGAGAGGATCCATGGAGGAAGGTTCAACACACCATCTGAAAGCCTGCATTGTGGGATGAGAAGAGCAAAGGGGCAGAGAATAGAATAAGATAAGTGAATGAAGAGGCTGGTCCAGCATGAGTACCACAGCCCTGACTGCCAGTGAGGGAATGAGAGACCTGGTTAGCCTTGAATTTCTTATTAGACTAAGAGAGAAAAATATATCAGCTGTATTCCTTCCCAAAGAGCAAAGCCGGTTTAGTGATGGGCCAAAGGCTTTCTTTCCCACTGCCAGCAGCTGTGAGACAGCTGTTTTTATCTGTTCCCTCTCTCCGTCCCCGTCCATCCTTTACTCCAAGTAAATTTTGGTCCAATTGGGATTTTGTTCCAAATGGTAAATATTTTATTCCCATCTGTTCCGTTCCCATACTGATGAAACCAATGACTTTAACATAACAAGGAAAATACCTTCTTTTCTTCAATTCAAACATTGGAGCCAGGAAGTCTTGTTAACTAAGTAGCCAAGGAGAGAGGATGCAATAGTGTTGGATTTAGAATTAGGAAGATAAATCTGCGATCCAATGCTACCCTGGACTCTTCCTGGTTGCATCATCCTGGGAAAGTCACATCCCTTCCTTGAACCTCAGTTTGTTCATCTATAAAATGGTGATAACAATGCCTATAGCACCCACCCTCCATCATCGGCGTAAGGTTCAGATGAGATAAAGAATTAAAGCACTTTTCAAATTTTAAGTATCAGTTATTATTATTATTATTTTGCATAAAACTCCCAACAAGGAGTCAAGAGGACGTGAGCTCAAATCTGGCCTCAGACACTTGACGCTTACTAGCTATGTGACCTTGGGCAAGTCACTTAACCCCAATTGCCTTGCCTCCCCCTCTCCAAAAAAAACATGATAATATTCCCAACAGAATGCTAGGCTTGGAGAGGATACCCTTATTTTTTTCAAAAAGCAAGCCACAGAGATGAAGTAACTTGGGATCATATAATTAAAAGGGGACATCCTTATGTTCTCATGTTACAGATGAGGAAACTGAGCCCCAAAGGAGAAGAAGGACTTGTCTAAGAAGACACAATTTTTTAGTGGAAGATCCAGGGGGAAAAAGCCATGTATTGATTCCCAGTTCAGTAATTTCCCACTAGAACACATTTTCATTTCAATTTGTATTCCGAATCTTTGGCTCTGATTCTGCCTCCTTCGCCATAGGTACAAACCTTCTCTGATTTATCTATCACATATTCTCTTTCTGTCCTTACTTCTTCCCTTCACCTTTCCACTGTCTAACCTCAGGATCAATAAAAACCAGCAGTTTTAGCTTTATAGAGAACTATTCAACCAGTTTTCTTTCCATTAGCATTACTCCACCCCTCAAGGCTAAAGTGATGACATCACTCCCCATCTCAAAAACAGCTGATAACTACTTCCTACAGGACTATGTCCAATTCCTTAGTCTGGCAGTCAAGTCCCCCTACTCTCTGGCTCCCATCAAATTTTCCAGTCTCACAGACTTTTCTATTGTTCTATAAACCCTCATACCTGGCTAGGCTCTTTCTTATACTTCTATGAGATTCTCATTTTTTGCTTGACTCAGGCTATTTCCTTTGTCTAGAATGTCTTGCCTTCTCTTGATCCTTCCTTCCCATCTTTAAAGATCCAACTCAAATTTGACCTTCTATTTGATTCTACAACCCAGAATGTCATCTTCATAAACTCAGAAATTTAAGAGCTAAAAGGAACCATAAAAATCATCAAATCTGGGCTTCTTAACTTGAGATCTATGAACTTAGATTGGGGGAGGTGAGTTGCAAATCTTTTCATGACTATAATTGGTCTCTTTTGTAATGTTATATCTGTTGTGTATTTAAAAACATTATCCGAAAAGGGGATTATAGGCTTAACCAGATTGGTCAAGGGATATATGACATACAAAAAAGGCAAAGAATTCCTGATCTACTCTAATCCCCTTCTTTTAAAGATACTAGGTGAGGTGACTTGTACAAGGTCTCACAGTGAGTTAGTAGCAGAATGAGAACAAAAACCAGATCTAGAGTTATCTGGTGGTAAAGCAGATAGAGTGCTGGGCCTGGAATCAGAAAGACCTAAGTTCAGATCTGGCCTTAGACACTTACTATGTGTCACCTTGAGCAAGTAGCTTAACCTCTGTTTGCCTTAGTTTCTTAGCACCTATCTCCCCGAGTGGTTGTGAGAATCAGAGCTATTTGTGAAGTACTCAGCACAGTGCCTAGCACATAGTAGGTGCTATATAAATGCTTGTTCTCTTGTCCCTTCTTTCTACAACCAATACAGTACTCTTCCCACTGGATCACTGGATTTTTGAGCTAGAAGGGAACGCAGAGATCATCTAATCCAACCTCCTCATTTTACGTATAAGGAAACTGAAACCCCAAAAGGTCTTACTGATGATTTGAATCTCACAGTCAAAGAGGTACAGAATTTGGATTCAAACCCAGATCTTCTGGCTCCAAACCCAGTTCTTTTCCCACTATACTGTGCTACTTCCCTATAGCACACATGTTTCATGGTGGAGGAGACAGACTTGTTATGTATAACCTAGAAAGCAAAGGGAAGATCATTGTTAATTTTTTTGCTTTTAATTCCCAATTCCTTAAATTCAAAATTGGTTTAAAAAAACCACATTTCTCTGCAGGTCTCTGTCTTACAATTATCATCCTATATTTACTTCTTCCAAAAAAAATTCTGGCTAGTTTGGGTTTTATATTCTTATTGATATCTTATTTTTATACCACCTTCATTTATATCACCTACATCATTTACATCACATTTATTCATATTTCCATATAGCTTTTTCATACCCTCCCTACCCATCAAGCCGCACCTTTTAAAAAAAATAATAGTTAAAAGAGAAAAGGAAAAATAAAGCAATTAAGGAAAATCAACCAATGCATTATCCATTTTTGTTTGACAGTGTATGTGGTATATACAACATTCCATGCCCATAGTCCCAAAACCTGGCAACAAAGGGAGAGAAGTGTTTTTTCTCAATTCTTCTCTGAAGAATTTACTTCTTTTTCTTTTCTCTCTTCCCATTTTCCAACCCTGGTACCACATAAGAAAAGAAACTACAGTTACTATGGTAGAAAAATATTCAATTATGTTTCCTTTTTTTTTACTACCATTCTTGCCTCATTCCAAAGCAGGAGTGACCATGTTAATGCCTCTTCAAAAAATCTTCACTAAAATCTCCTTGTTTATAAGAGGACTCTTTAAATCCTTTGTCTAGCATTCAAAATATTGCACAATTTGGTGCCACCCAGCCTTTCTAGACTCATATCTTTCTTCTGTCCTATACAGACCTTCATCTTGAGCCAGGTTATCTCACCTCCTATACACATCTTAGATATTGCTGTCTCTGTTCCTTTGCCCTCTCCTTGATAATTTACCTAGTTTCTACCCATTCCTTAAGAGACAAATCAAATCCCCTCCTCCTTCCTTGACCACAAACACTTGAGGTGTTCTATCTTAAGGAGCATAAGACTAAAAGATAGAAGATTCTTTAGAGATTGTCTGGTCCAACCCCCTAATTTTATAGATGAGGGAAACTGAAGCCCAGAGAGGTTAAGTGACTTTTCCAAGGTAATATGAGTAGTGAGCACCACAGTCAAGATTCAAAGCCAGATCCTCTAATTCCAATGATTTTTCTGTTATGCTTTGAACTCTAATAACCTTTCTAATCTATGTTGTTCACCTGGTATCCCCGGTCAGCTTCTAGAACCTAGATCACTTCATGCACAGTAGGCCCTTAAAAAACTTTATTCAAATGTTTAGTGATTTCTACATACCTAAGTCTTTTTCCTTTCCCTAATTAGAATATAAGCTCCCTGAAGGCAGTTACTATGTCTTATTCATTTTTGTAACGGAGGCCAACATAATAACAAGTGAAATTCTGGCTCATTGATTGACATTATCAAAGTGCAACATTCAAAACACACTTTCAAACACCTACTTGCTCAAGGAATTTACAAACTACAATCATATTTGTGCTTATTCTAATAAATAGAAGATCTCTTTTAAAATAAATCATTGGCCAATTATAAATATTCACATGTATATCTTTACATACATATGAACAAACATATATGTACATATACATATCATATAATTAGTAAGTCCAATGTGATATTTTTGAGGAAGGGAGATGGGAAGAATCCCATGTGACTCCATTCCTTGCTACCCTTTCATGGACGTGATCATTGTGGTTGGACATCGTAGGTGGTCAAACAAGAGAACAAATATCACATTGAGGAAAAGCTTGGAACAAAGTTATGTTAAAGCCATCGTTTTCATCTGTTGCTAATAAACAGATATTAAGTTCTGAGCCCTGAATGGTACTTCAGTAGCCTGAAAGGGGTCATTGACACACTAGATTGTGACCACAAGTGGGTAACCACAATGGTCTGAGTGACTGGTAGCCTTGTTGAATGAAGAGTATTTGATTACTGATTGTTTGGCCTAGAAAAGAGAAGACTTGAGTGGAAGAGTGGCTATATTGTCTTCTACTCTCTGAAGGGCTGTCATATGGAAGAAGGGATTGCTTATTGTGAGTGACCTAAAAGGCAAAATTAGGATCACTGGATTAGAGTCAGGTTATAAGAAACTCTGACATGCGGTCAAATCTATTATGGATAAATGTAACGTCTTAATGTGTAGGATCAAAAGCTGGACTTCAAGTTTGAACATTAAAACTGCAGTAACATCCTCATTCATCCAGAGGTTCAGACATCTAGTACCACCTGGCACAACCACAAATCTAGAAGTTCTAACCATCTGGCACAGTCACAAATCTACATGTTCCCCCCTCCCAAAAGTTTCTGGGTACAGAATAATGAAGGTAATCTTCACTGAGAAGAGCAAAAATGTAAAGATTCTCTCCTCCCACCCCCAAAAAAACATTTTGAATGATTGTTGAGTTTGGGGGGAGAGGAGAGGAGGAAGGGAGGATGTTGTTCTTGACCAGAAGAAAGGAAAACTCTGATTGGCCAACAGTGATTTGACCAAAAAAAAAAAAAAAGCTAAGTTTTGTGGGCCCTAAAGCCAAGAATTGCAAGAAAAACAGAGAAATATGAGAAATACTGAACAAAAATAATTACTCATTTATGTAAAATTTTAAAGTTTAAAAGTACTTCCCTCACAAGAGCCCTAGAGAAAGTGGAAGAGTGGTAGTAATCAATAAAAGCATTGCTGTTCTTTTTCTATAAAGAATTTCAAGACCAGAAAACCTAAGTGACTTGTCCAAGGTCACACTTCTAGTAAATATTATAGTGACAATACAAATCAAGTTATTCTGACTAGAAGATTAGAACTCTTTTCATTACACTGTTGTGGGGAGAAGTTATTATCACGGCTCTCTAGAAACTCAAAAAGGAGAGAAGCTGGAAGAAAGTAGGAATATCAGGAGAAACAACAGAGATTAAAATTGTCAATGAGAGAGACAAGAAGCAAGACACTTCCCTCATAACAAAGATAAATAACAGTATGAAAGAGACAGCCATGAAGAGAGAGACCAAAGCATTAACAACTAAAACTGCCCAGTAGACTCAGGGAGTAGGGGACATGAACGCAAGTCATCAGCAAGTAACTCTACCATATTTTTAACCTAGTGTAATCATTTGCAGAATCACAGAATCTCAGTGGTGTAAGGGACCTCAGAGGCCATCAAGCCAATCCATATCTGACCAAGAATCTCCTCTCCAAAATCCCTGTCTAGTGGCCATCCCCTGATAGGGAATGCATTACTCATTAAGAGGCCTGTGCTACTGATAACACAGAGAAAGCAATAAAGATTTCAATATACTCTGTTTACTAAGGCAGGGATCTATGGAATTCATTTTTAGAACACTTGGCATGAAATATAATTAATTTGTTTAAAATGACATTTAGACAGTTACCTTTCAGATATTTTACCCTTTTTCTTGTTAGAACTCCTCATGCAACACAATCTAGGCATAACTGAAATGCTAATGGCAATAGCCTTGAAGCAACTGGTCTGGTTTTGACTGGTTGTCAAAATGAAGTCTGACCATGTGGCATTCAATCCACTTTATCCTTAGCTCATAGGATTATAGAACATTTGGCCAGGAATAAACCTTAGTAATCTTCTAGCCCACCCCACTTCACTCCCATTTGAAAGAAAGACACTGAGGCCATCCAGTGAAATGAATTACTTACTATCACTTGGTAAGTTAGCAAAGCCAGGGCTATAATCTAGGCCTCCTGATTCCCACTTCGATACTCATGCATTATATGACACTGTCTTTGTTCACTATGGGTATGATTAAGGCAGTGTGGTGCAGAGGAAAGGGTGCTAGATTCGAAGTCAGCAGACCTGGGTTTGAATCTCACGTGCTACTTATTACTGATCTGGCCTCAGTTTCCTCATCCATAAAATGAGGGAAGTTGTCAGATGTGTCAAACTCACAGCTCACAGGCCCACATTAGGGTGGCCAAAACCAGATTAAAATGCAATTGGGAAATTTTGAACAAAATAAATGAAAATATAATACAACATAGATAGTATAAATTTGTGGTTTTCTAAGTTATTGTGGAACCTGCAGGGTTCTTCTTTCCTTTTGAATTTAACAGCACTGAACTAGATGACCACTAAAGTCCCCTCTCTCTACAAAATGGTGTTGTTGTGATACTATATACAGAATATATTATTTTGATTCTGTTTATTCTAGACAGTATATTTACATGTTTAATGGTTTCTATTGGAGAAAAGTGCTATTATTATCAGAACTCCAAAAGGGATTATGTTCATTCTACTATCTCAAAGAATAACTTAAAAATAAACATATCCTCTTTAATGTATCCAAAGCAAAGATAACAAAAACAGAAAATGACGCATGTTAGAGGGGCTATGGGAAAACTAGTATATTACTGCAGTATTGGTGCAACTGTAAAACTGGATGATCCATTCTGGAAAGTAATTTGGAACTATGTGCAAAAAGCAATTAAACTGTCCATACCTTTTGGCCCAATGATATCATTACTAAGTCTATACCCCAAAGAGATAAAAGAAAGAAGAAAAGAGCTCGTAGGTACAAAAATATTTATAGCAGCTCTTTTTGTGATGGCAAAGAGTTGGAAATTGAAGGGATGGATGCCCATCAGCTGGGGAATGGATGAACAAGTTATGGCGTAAGAATGTGATGGAATCTATGGTGCCATAAGAAATGATGAAGGTGATGGTTTCAGAAAAACCTGGGAAGTCTTTTATGAACTGGCACAAAGTAAAGTGAATAGAACCAGGAGAATGATTTATGCTGTAAGAACAGTATTACAAAGACAAACAACTTTGAAGAAATTAAGAACTCTGATTGGCACAATGACCAACCACAATTCCGGAGGCATCAAGATGAAATCTGCTACCCAACTCCAGATGATGGTCTCAGAGCACAAATGGTATGTGTGTGTGTGTGTGTGTGTGTGTGTGTGTGTGTGTGCATGCATGTGTGCATGCCTATACATGTGCATGTATGTGCATCTAAGATGGCCAATGACCAATGACAAAAATTGTTTTGCTTGACATTATATACTTTACAACAGGTTTTATTTTTCCTTGCTTTCTCAATGGGAGTGAAAGGAGGAGAGAGGTGGGAGAGGGAGAATTCAGATCTGAAAATAAAATAACACTGAATTTTTAAAAATGTGTCCAAAATGAAGCCCAAATAACCTAATACGCACAAATTACTGGTATCACTAGGTACATTCTAGAACACTAGATGGAATAGAACCATGAATCTATTTACACAGGTATGGAAAAGAGCTATTGTCCCATTTAACAGACAGAGACATCAAGGCAGTGAGAATTCAAACAATCAACTTAAGGTCAAACAGGGAAAGTGCATGTCACGTGTTCAAGAATCAGGCTCAGATATCCTGGGCTAGTTCGCCTCTTGAGAAAGTTCACGCCCAGGAACAGCTGCCTCATAAATGATGTCTTCATGAATTTCCAGGGAAATGGAATTTTCACTTCTATGTGAGCTGCCTTGTGAGACATGGAAAACGAGGAACTATCTGGCCTTGTTCAAGGGAACTGGCATCCATAGTTTGTTTTGTTTTTGTTTACTCTTTAGTTATTTATTTAATAATCCCCAGATTTAAAAGCTGGCAGCAGGAAGAAAGGAAAGAAAGTTACTAAAATATTCTCAATACTATGTCTTTGATGAGAATTAAATTCATGATATCTCACCATGTTAATTTTTCCTTTCCTTCCTACCTATTCATTTCACCCCCCCTCCCAAAAACAATCTCACAAGGCCTTTTGAGAAAGTTCCTTTTAGATGAAAAAAATAATTTTACCTGGTGAATATGGCTCATGGATGCCTGAAAAAATTTAAGAAAATCACTTTTTTTTAACAAAACAATTTGGAATAATCATAAGTCCAAGGGGAGTTGGGAAGATGAAATTCAATTCAATTCTACCAGCATTTGTTAATCACTTAATATGTGTGAGGTGCTGTGCTAGATGCAGGGTCTACAAAGACAAAAAAAATAAGGACCTAACATTTCCTGGGGATATACACCATATATACAAATATATAAGTGGGAAATATACGCACGTTAAATACAAAGCCATTTCTGGAGGTGGGGGTGGGAGAGCACTCATAGTGGTGGAGATCCCAAGAAGTGGTATCTGAGCTGAGCTTTGAAGGTAGCTAGGGGTGCCAAGAAGCCTAGGTAAGAGGAAGAGTGTTCTAGGCACAGGGCATAAATCCGGAATGACCTTTTTTTTTTTTTTTTATTGAGCCTGGGTATCCTTATCTTTCCCAGGCTGGAAGTGTAGGAACTATTCACTCTCATAAGCACAGGAAATTTGACTGGTTTGGTTTCTAGCTGGGATGCACGGTGGATTGAGTGTCGGACTTGGAGTCTGGAAAACCTAAGTTCAAATCCAGTCTCAGACACTTCCTGGCTGTGTGATCTTGGGCAAGTCACTTAACCTCTGTCTGCCCCAGTTTCCTCAACCATAAAGTGAGGATAATAACAGCATCTACTTCACAAGGTTGTTGTGAAGATCAAATGAGATATTTGTTTTTTGGGGGTTTTTTTATAAATTTATTTTTTATTTTTAGTTTACAACATTCCATTCCACAAGTTTTTGAGATTCAAATTTTCTCTCCCACTCTCTCCTTCCCCCTTCCCCTCAAGACAGCATGTAATCCAATGTAGGTTCTACATATGAGATAATATTTGTTAAAGCACTTAGCACAGTGTCTGGCATGTAGTAGGCACTATATTAATACTTTCTACCCCTTCCCCCTAATCTGGGCAGGTTTGCCTCTCCTTAGACAATCTGGTGCCCCTCTTGCCATGGTTTCATCATATTAATGCTGAACTCATTGCAGACACACAATCAGCTTAGGTCACTAAAGCTCAGAACTCCAGAGCTTACGTGATCCTCCCTCATATCAGGGATTAGAGGGTGTACCAAAAGACATGACGTGGGAAGATGGCACCCTCAAGTTGAAAGGTTCTGGCTTGCTATGGTCTCTGGGGTCATGAAGAGTCACGAACCAATGAACAACTGAATGACAATCACAATACCTGGGTAGAATGGCTTTCACTGTGAAGGAGATAAAACTCTTTGACTTTCTATTTTGTGGTCTGGATATAAAATCTGAATGTCAGATTCTTTAACAGTTGCACTTGGTAATTTTTTTATGTGTCAAGGCTCCTTTTAAATGGGTGGCTGGGGTGTGAGAAGAAAGTGAAAAGAAAGTATGTTTCCCCTTCATTGCTACAATTACAAACATAAAAAGACTCCCTAAATTATAAGCTAAGTTATGCATCAAGATGAGAGTATAGAACTGAACAGAGCCTCACAAACTGCCTGGCTCCCATTTTGAGTGGTTGGCTGGTTTGTCCCTGAATCATCCCTTCTACCCCCCACATCTAATGAGAAGAAAGCAGGGTATAATGGAAGAAGCACCAGATTTAAAATCAATCAATTAAGTACCTTCTAATGTATAAAGTATAAAAGCATAAAGTATAAAATCTGTGACCTGGGATCCTCATCCCACAAGGGGCACTTTCTCTCAACTCACGTAGATTGCATTCAATCTTGGGACAATTGCCCCCACCCCCAACCAAAGGGGTTAGGTTCTTGTCTCATTTTTGCTTATTGCCCCACCCCAAAGTAGAACTCCGTGGAAAATCTCTTATGTCTAGAATCTCTCCAAAAAGGATTAACAGATGTTCCTTATGGAGAAGTTACTCAGTGTACAAAGTTGTAGGTATCGGGTATCATACAGCTTTTTATTTCTTCCTTCACAAAAATAAATGCTTAAAATGCAAAGGCACATTAATACATATTAACAAATACTTAAAGCATAAAGTAGTAATTCATCAGCCCTATTATATGCCCTCAGAAGGTGGGAAAAACTCCTGAGAGAACTGTGGAACTACAGCAGATTTCCCTTTTGCCTTAGTCTGTAGTGCATGAGCAACGATTCGTGCGAGGTCCATATATCATGACCAGCCAAGCATGCATGGTTCCTCCTTCTGGCAGCGGTCATCTCCAAGAAGGACACAGCTGCACGAAGCACCTCCTACTGAGCTAACAACACTAAGACCTCTCAATCATACACAACACTTCATCTCCCAACACAGTGCCTTTTCTCTGGCTGTTCCTTGTGCCTGGAATGTTTTCCTCCTCACCTCTGCCTCTTGGCTTCCTTAACTTACTTCAATACTCAAGGCAAATCCCATCTTCTGCAAGAAGCCTCTTCTAGCCATATAACCTCTGTGTAACTCAGTTTTCTCACCTGTAAAGTGGGGATAATAATAGCACCTACCTCCCAGAGTTGTTGTGAGGATCAAATCAGTTAAGATTTGTAAATCACTTATCACAGTAGCTGGCGCATAGTAGGCACTTAATAAATGCTTGTTTCCTTCCTCCCTTCTTTCCTCCCAATTTCCCCTCTCCAATGTCTTCCCTCTGAGATTCCCTCCCTGCATATATCTTGTATGTACATAGTTGTTTGCATGTTGTTTCCTCATTAGACCGTGAGCTCCTTGAGCGTAGAGACAATGTTTTTGTCTTTCTTTGTATCCCCAGTACTTAGACAGTGTCTGGCACATAGAGTACTTAATAAATGTTAGTTGACTGAATAACTTAGGTGCTACAAAGGGTAGGGAAAACCACCTCAGATCACCATTAAGCCATCTTTTCTAAAGGAAACACAAAGCAAAGGAGGTAACTAGGGTTTGAGATCTAGTCTCAAGCTCACTGAGACAAACAATTACATGTTTTAGTTGTCCTAGCTGTTGCTAGGAAAGAGGAAAAAAGAGGACTCTCCAGCCCATGCCCATTCCTACAAGAAGTCTGAACGAATCTTGACATGCTAGAAGAGAAGGGGAAAGAGAAAAGGAGGCGGAGGGCTAACACTTTGGCATCTTCCTTTTAGTCCAGTGAGTGGGGAATTATTCCTTGTTTAGTAGCCATCTTCTTTATCCTAATCCTCCCCTAACTCATCACAAGGACCAAAGAACCAACTAGGAATCTCTGGTTGTATGTGCTCTTGGGGAAGAGGTTAATGCTTGTGTAGCTGGAAGTAGAAAGAGCTCATCCCCAGACCTAATACTCCTGTTACATATACAATTCCATAATCTCAGAAGAATCAAGGCTACAGAAGATCCAAAGGTCAGGGAGGAAATTATATATTAATATGATTACCAGAATGCAAGAATTTGCAAAAAAAAGTCTGATCAGAAAGGCAGTGTGGTTTGGTAGATGAAGAGCTACCCAAAGAGTAAGGAAGACCTAGTCAAGGCCAAGTCTTGCCTCAAACATATAAACTGATCCTGGGCAAGTCACTTCTCAGAAAATCTGGGCAACTAAGAGTTGCCAATTTGCATTGGTAGAAGGAGTTTCTTGTCTTAAAATTCTGTTTACCAATGAAATCACAGGTGATGAGGAGGAGGAGGAAGAAAGAGGGAGGGAGAGAGGGATGGAAAGAGAAAGAATGAAGGGAAAGAAAAAGAGAAAAGAATAAGGAATAGGACAAGGAAAAGGAAAAGAAGTAGAGGAATTTCCATTGAAGATATGTAAGCTTGAAAAAGGAAGTCGGCTGGTCAGATAGCAGATAGTGCTGGTCTACCACTTATTAGCTTGTGTAGCCTTGTTGAAGTCACTACCCATCTCTGCCTTATCTGTGAGATGAAAGGATTAGACAAAATGGTTTCTAAGTTCCCTTCTAGCCCTAAATCCTGTGATCCTATAAGGTCCCTTGACTCTATAAGAGAAAATATGGAGTTATTTTAATTTAGTTGAACAATACCTACTGCTATAGAGACAATGAAGCTGGTCTTTCCAAGAAAGATAAAGATGAACAAGACACAGTTACTGTCCTCATGTGGACTTCAGTCTGGTAAGAAGAAAGGGGAAAGTTGGAGAGAACCAACCAATTCTGGCAAAATAAAATGGAACCTGATAAGGGGAAGAATGAGCACTCTCCTCTGACAATTCCAAGTCCTTTAACTAAAGGAATAGAGAAGGCTTCCTGGAGGAAGCAGCATTTGCACTGAAACTTGAAGAATGATTAAGATTTCAATTCAACTCAATTCTACAAGTGAATACTTACTATGTGCCCCGCCCAGTGCTGGGTACTGGGATAGAAAGAGAAAATCAAAACAATCCTGCCCTTCAGGAGCTTACAATCTATAGGAGTAAATAACATGTTTATGTCTAAGTAGATAGAATATACACAGAAAGTAAAAACAAAGTACTTTCATGGGGGTGGGGGAGCACTAATAAATAGCATGCTCAGCGAAGGCCTCCTGCAGAAAGTACCCCCAGAGCTGTGACTTGAAGGAAGTTAGCAATTCTGAAATTGGAGGTGGAGAAGAGCATTCTAGGGCTGAAAGGAGGGAGGGGAGCACAGCCTCTCTAAAAGCAGAGAGGTGGAAAAAGAAAGTATTTGTGGAGAGGAAACAAGAAGCTGGCCAGTTCAGTTGGAAGAGAATTAATAATGAGGAGTAATGCATGATCAGTCTGTCGAAGCCAGAAAAATATGGTTTGGGGATTTGAAGCAGGTCATTCCAGATGTAAAGAACAATGTAAATGGAAATGTGGTGAGAGAGTATGGGATGTGTTAAAAAGGATGGGCCATAGTGCAGTTTGGCATCTGTGTTACCAGGAATCATTTGCAAATTCAAAACAATGCCTGACATGTTATTACCTAATTGATAAATATATTATTTAACAGCACAAATAAACTGCATTTGTTAGTTTTGCTTTAGCTTCTAGAAGCTCTGTAAAATAAATAGTTATGTTTATAACTCATTCATTTTTTTTTAAGACTAGATCTCTCTATTTCATCCAAGCTGGAAATACCCCAGGCACTCATCAAGATGAATCTCACTGTTGATTACCATGGGAGCTTTGACTCACTCTTTTTCTGACCTGAGCTTGTTGGTCCCTCCTTAGGCAGCCTGTTAGCCTTCATCCCCGCTCTTTGGCACTCATCGTTCTGGTACCAAACTTAGTGTAGACAACCAATCAACTTAGCCCAATGCATCTCAGAACTTAGGGGCCAAAGCAGTCCATTAACCTCAGTCTCCCCAGCAGCAGGAATTATAGGCATGCATTGCCATGCCAGGCTTTACATATTAATTTTCACATACTGCTACTCTGAAAACCTCTATAAGTGGCAATCCCAAAAGGAAACACAGGATTTATACAGACCTGGTTTGATTTTAGAGATTTCACTCTAAAATAAACTCTCATTTTTTACTTATGTCCCCCTCTCAGCTTGCCCTTGTAATATCAGAAACTAGCACGAGTTTAGGTCTCCACAACAAATGCAACAAGGCTATCAATCCCCTTGCAAACCTTCAGGTTCACACTGTGTCTAAAATAGGACAGGTTTTGTTTACCACCAACAAAGCCACAAGTGACTTGCAATCAAACCCATAGTCAAAATGATTCACTCCCTCTTGTTAGAGGGTCTCTAAGGTTTTCTAACTCCATGGTTATCCCTTAAGGTTGAAACCTAGGGGAAAGCAATAGGCATTTCTGGAGAATGCAGCATCCTCCCTCTTTGGGTGAGCCCTATCTCTCCCACAACCTAAAAAGTCACTGAATCTTAGAATTATGGAATCTCAGAGCTGGAAAGGACCTCAATAGTCATTTAGACCAACTTACAAAATATAATAACTTCAGCTACAATAGTCCCAGAAAGTGCTTATCACAGTGCCTGGCATATAGTAAACATTAAATACTTGTTTCCTTCTTTCCATCCTCTTTTCTTTCCTCCTTTCCTTCCTTCTCTTCCTTCTTTCCTCTTTTCCTTCCTTCCTTCATTTTCTTCCCTCCTCCCTTCCCCTTTTCTTCCTTCTTTTTCTTCCTTTCTTCCCTTCCTTCCCCTAACTCCTTTTCTTCACTCTTCCCTTCCTTCCCTTCTTCCTTTCTTTCCTTCCTCCTTCATTCTTTCCTTCCATTCCTATCATCTTTCCTTCCTTCTCTCCTTTTCTTCTTTCCATATTTCCTTCCTCGTGCTCTTCCTCTCCCTCATTTTCTCCTTTTATTTCTTCCTTCTTTCCCTCTTTCCTTCCCTTCTCTCCTCCCTCCCTTCCTTCTTTTCTTTCCTTCTTCCCTCTTTCTTTCCTTTTCTTTCTTCCTTCTCTCGTTTACTCCTTCCTCCTTTCATTCTTTCTCTCCTTTCCTTCCTTCTTTCCTCTTTTCCTTCCTTCATTTCTTTCTTCCTTCTCTTCCTCCTCTCTTTCCCTTCCTTCCCTTATTTTGTCTTCCTTCCATCCTTCCTTCATTCTTACCTTCCAGTCTTCCCTCCTTTCTTTCCTTATTTCTTTTCTTCTTTCCCTCCTTTCCTTCTAGATATTGCTCTCCAGTACATCAGTGATCTGTCTTCTGACAGAAGCCAAGCCAATAATTTCCCTCAGCTCTGAGCTATTTGGCTTTCCCTTCTAGAACCACCACCTTTTTCCCCCTGTATTTTCTGCCTTGGCCCTCAATTCCCCTCCTCTTGTTTTCATGAAACACCAATCACTGGCCCTGGTGTCAACTGCCAGTTCTGCCCAGACTGTCTCTTTAGGAAAGTTACTTTACATTTTTATTATTATAGAATAGCCATTGATATTTTTAAAAAAATAATCCCCACAGTTTATCACACTATGTGAAACACATAAAATGCATATTAATATTGGTGCAGACTCCCCCTTAATTAATAACACTCTGGGTTTGTGACCTTCTTCCCTTCTACTAGAAAAAACACTCAGCATTGCTAGAGAATCAGCCCCTTACCCTGATCTTTACAGTCTCCATTACTCAGAGTATTAATGAAAGGGAAAATCCAGAGCTGCTCCATCCATTGTGAGTCTTTCTTGGTGTTCCTTGGTTCCACTTCTGTCTTCATCTGGGAATCCCGTATTAGGCCCAGGAAACTTTGTCCAGGAATGCTTCTGCTTACTCTAAGACCTTATGATGATACAAGAGTTCCTCTGGTAGGTCAAAGAGGCTAATCCCAAGAGTTCCTCCATCATGACGCCATTGCCTCTTTGCTGCCGCCAGTTTACATTTCTATAATTCAGAAACTCCTTGTCATGCCATTATCTGCCTCTATCCACTGACTTTTCTGGGCACATTTTTCCTTGGAAGGGCCTCACAAACACAGGGACTTCTCAGAATCTGTATATAGCCCTTCCCCTCCTGTATCTTTGCTCTACTTTGCTCCATCTTAGTTTACTGTCCTTTCAAGGGCTATACCCAAGGGTATAGCCCAGGCATATGGACTGCTTATAAATCAACCAATTATCCTTAACCACATGCTGAAAAGACAAGGGAAGTACCCAGAGCCAAGTGAGTTCATACTTTGTCAAAGAGCTAGGGTTTTGAAGTGATTAATTCCTTGATTAAAATCACACAAAGAGGAATTAAGAAGAGTCATGCCAGGCTCCTACTAGCCATGCCTTCTGTCCTTAGTAGAACCAGTGGTCTTCTCTATGTGGCTCTTCCCTCCACTGATGGAAGACTTCTATAGCAAGCGTTCTCATTCTATTCAATTCACGAGCATATCTTTCTGAAAATCCTCCATAAAGGTTCCACCCAACAGGGTAGAGGTCTTCTAAGGCTCCTTTAATATATCATGGACATTAATGCTGCCTGAAGACTATCTATCTGTTATTCTTCACTCTCACACACTTCTTTATCAATTCATATATATATATATATATATATTCACGATGACATCTCCGTTCTTAGGGGCAAAGGAGCATGGGTAGCAGGCTGTAGCTCACTTTCACTAACCTTTTGACTCTCCATTTCGGTTAAGTTACTTTTCATTTGTAGTCTTCTGAGATTCTGGACTTCTGTGGACTTGCAGTCAAAAGTATCACCAGGAGAATGTATTCTTAAGCCACTCATGACCAAATTTAAAACCGTGAAGGCAGGGA
Source organism: Phalanger gymnotis (assembly GCA_028646595.1). Taxonomy (NCBI): domain Eukaryota; kingdom Metazoa; phylum Chordata; class Mammalia; order Diprotodontia; family Phalangeridae; genus Phalanger; species Phalanger gymnotis. The sequence goes on along the minus strand of CM053625.1, from coordinate 127,442,846 downwards.
CTAAAACTCTGATGGTTTTGTGCCTCTGCATACACACAACACATATGAGCATCCACCGGTGAAACATGGTTGTCTGATTAGCGGATGACACATCCATGAGGTGATGCCCAAAGGAAGAATACACATCTTAGAAATTTAAAGAATCCTAGAGTTCTTGTTTGACTCAACTTTCCACAAAATGACACAGCTCAATGGGATCTAAAGGATGGTCTAGAACCCCACTCCCCTTACAGAGGAATCTAAAGCAAAATGGCTTTCTCAAGGTTACACAGCAAGAGGCAGACCTTAAGCTTTCAGACTTCAAGTCCAAGTTGCTTTCCACTGCGCCATTATTCCTCCTGAACCTCAGTTTCCAGCTCTGACTTCCTGCCCCTAATCCAGCCATCTGTCTCTTACTTCTGTGACATCTAACTTAATGAGCCCAAAAGCAATTCCCTTTCCTTCTTAATAGCGGCCTCTCCTCCCAAATGCCCTGAGTCCAACTCTCCAACCGCACCACTCTTCCCTCAGGGCCTTAAGTCTGGTCTTGAATTCAACCCTTTCTTTTACTATTTCTTGCCCCATCTCTCAGCCACAGAAGATAGAATATCAGAGGCAGAAAGGACCTTAGACCATTGAATTGTCAAATGATGAAAGGGACCTCAGAGAATATCTCATGCAGTCTTTTCATTTTACAGATGGGGAAACTGAAGCAGAGAGCAGAGAAGTCACGAAATCAGTAGATCAGTTGCTTAAGTGTTATTAACTTTTATCTCACCAGCCCTTATTCTCTCACACCTGGACAAAGGCAACATGCTGTCCATGGAAAATGAAGACACAAAGAGTGCCCCATGGTACAGAACACACAGTTGAGAGTATAGCAGGGAGCCAAGAAAGAACTTCAGATTGAACTGAGCCATGTGAATAGCAGGTATGTAGAGCTGCCTGGAAGGAGAAGCAGAGCCTTCCTACTCATCCTTCCCTTCCCCCACTCTCCTGGTTCAGCTGTACCGGCTTCTTTGCTGTTTTCCACCCACGACGCTCATTTACAGACCTTCTGTATTTGCCACCTTCTTTGTCTAGAAGGCTCTCCCTCTGCATGACTGCCTTGTAGAATCACTAGCTGCCTTCAAAACTACTCAGATGCTGGCCCTCCCCATCCCCCCAGCTACTAATTCCTTCCCCTCTGAGATTACCTTTCATGTGCTCTGTATGCATCTTCCAAAAAACTACTTATGCTTATGTACCTGTTGTCTCCCGCACTAGAATGTGAGTTCCTTGAGAATAGGAATTGTTTTTGCTTCTACTTCTTTTTTAAATATTCCCAGGTTTTTTTTTTTTTAGCAGAGTGCCTTACACAGAATAGGTATTTAATAAATACATTTTGGTTCATTGGTTTATTGAGCCGCCAGAGAGATCTCAGGAACTACAATGAAATAAATTATTTTTCTCAAGAAAGACTGGCACCTGGATCTTTGCCACTATGCTTTAACTCCTTTGGTTGAAGACATTGTTCTATGCTAGTATACAAAAACCCCAAGCAGAGGTAACAAGCTGAGCCTTATCAATTATGTTCACCTTAGTATGAATGAGTATGGAAGAAAACTTCATGTAACTTAACAATTTACAAAAAACTTTTACATAGATGATCTCATTTAAGCCTCAGAACAACCCTGTGAAGTAAACAGGGCAGGGATTAGGATCTTTATGTTATAGATAAGGAAATGAAGGGCTAGAGAGCCTGGGTGACTTCTTCACAGTCATGCAGATAATTAGGGAAAGATCCGGGACTAAAACACCTTGACCCAGGATTCTAGTCTAGTCACATTTCTTTAATGGACCAGAGAGTGGGCCCTCTTGTTTCTTACCAGCGTAATGGTTTTATCTTCAGGGAAGAGAAAGCATATGGAAACCATTGAAAGGGGGAAAAAAGCCTATATATTCTCTGGAGCGCCTATCTTTTCCTTCCTCCCCTCCAGTCTCTCCTGGACAAGGATCAGAAATATGAAAACATCTGCAATCCTTTAAAAGGAGGTTGAGTGTCTGACTGGGCTGAGTTCCCCTACTTTGGACTCCGGTTAAGGCCCTTGCTCCAAGGAAGCTGGGAGCTTGCAGAAGTATATGTACTAGGCCATTCCCAGGACACTGTTCATCCACGTCCCCATCCCTGACCCCATTATGTGTGATCTGGGTGGGATCCCAGACCAAGAGGCCCAGCATTGAGCACAAAGCACAAGTGGGATTGCTCAACTTACTCCACACATCTCTCTGGACATGTTTCTAGTTGAAAGTGAGTGGGGGAAGGGGGTTTGAGCAGACACTCCCCTCTCCCTCCTTTCCTCACACAGTCAACACATACAAAGTCTCTACTAGTTCAGGGAAGAGTGCCAAGAAGCTGTGAAATACAGAGACCAAAAAAAGTTAGTTTCAGACTTTCAAATTCCCAATTCCTCATTGCCTTGTGCTTAGTAGGCAATAAATCAATGTTTCCTAAACTGAACTCATTTGAATTGAATTGAATCGAATCTCAGAGTTAGAAGGGACCTGAGATGTCATCTGGTCCAAGCTGTACCTGAGCAGGAATCTCTCCAACATCCCCTACAAGTGGATATTCAGTGACTGCTTAAAGACCTCCCATGATGGGAGGAAGAGAACTCATTTCCTCAAGAGGGGGAAGGGGGGATAAGCATTTACATAGCACCTACTATGTGCCAGGCATTGTGCTAAGCCCTTTACAAATATTATCTCATTTGAGGCAGACCTAAGAGGCATGCCATTACTCCTTTTCATAGATTTTGCTGTTAAAAAAGACTTCCCCTATAACAATAATTTACATTTTTATAGAACCCTGTTCTACACTTACCCTATCACACTTACCCCCAGATCTCTAAGACTTTAAGTTGCAGGGTAGATGTTAGTTGCTTTGATAAAGGAAGTTTCCTTATCAGTAGTTCCCTACACCTATGAAATCACAGGGCTCATCCAAAAAATCCATCAATCAAGCAATAATAATAAGCAACAGAAATAAACTTATTGGTTGGTCTCCTTGCCACAAGCCTCTCCCCACTGTAGTTCATCCTCCACTCAGCTATCAAAGTGATCTTCCTAAAAAGCAGGTCTAACCATGTCACCTCTCTACTAAACAAACTCCTGTGGCTCCCTATCACTACCAGGATCAAATATAAAATCTTCAGTTTGGCATTCAGAGCCCCTCATGACATGCCCCAACCTTTCCCGTCTTCTTGTATCTCACATACCACACACACACACACACACACACACACACACACACACACACACACACACACATTCTGGGACACTGGCCTCCTTGTTGTTCCTTGAAAAAAATACTCCATCTCACAACTGGGCATTTTCTCTGGCTGTCTTCATACATGGAACACTCTCCCTCATCTCTGCTACCTGCCTTCCCTGGCTTCCTTTAAGTCCCAACTAAAAATCATCCTTTCTACAGGAAGCCTTTCCCAGTCCTTCTTAATTCTAGTCCTTGCCTTCTATTGATGATTTCCAACTTGTCCTGTATGAAGCTCATTTGTTCATAGTTGTTTATATGCTATTTCCTTCATTAGACTCTAATGAGAGCAGGAACTGTCTTTTATGTTTCTTTGTATTCCCAGTGTCTAACACAGTACCTGGCACAAAGTAGGTGCTTAATAAATGTTTACTGACTGACTAACTAAGCACTGTTATCACAACAGCCCTGTGAGGTGAGCAAGTCACTTGCTATTATCCCCATTTCTGCAAAGGCAGAGAATATGGTTCCCAGAGCTGAAGTGACTTGTCCAAGGCTTACAATTAAAAAGTATTGGAACTGGGGTTTGAACCCAGTTCTCCTTACTTTGAGTCCACTGCTCCTGATCCTAAATCGAGGGCATTTTCCATTTTTTCCATTTTTTCCATTTTTTTCTAGTTCTACACTCCCAGGACAGGCCAAATGAGTTTGATCTTTCTTGCACAAGATTCCTGCCCTAAACTTATCCTCTACCTAAGGAGGGAAGAAATAGAGATGAAAAAATAACAACATTACTCTGCCGTAGAGGACCTACTTCCAAAAAAGAGGTACAGATCGTATATTTAAAACGTGTTCAGATGGGAGTCATTTCTGGGAGGCTTGTTGCTGAGTTATTTTTCTGTCATATTTACTTATTGGTGACCCAATTTGGAGTTTTCTTGGCAAAGATACTGATGTGGTTTGTCATGTTCTTCTCCAGTTCATTTTACAGATGAGGAAACTGAGGCAAACAGGGTTAAATGACTTGAGGGGCCTGTATTGGTAATTAAGGTGGGACTTTTTTTTTTTTTTACTGTTTTCTCTTTTAGAATGCTAAAGTAATCAAGTGTCTTTGATTAAGTCATACTAGGTGCAAAGTCCCAGGCCTACACCCTTTTGCTAACTAGGTGTAAAGCCCCAGCTCCACACTCTTTTGCCAATTAGGTGAGATGCCTTTGGGCCCTAAGAAGGGTATACAAACTAAGAATTTACCTTTTTGTTTGGGGCTCTCACTCACTGGAAGAGTGTTGATGTGAAGCCTCTGGGTACCTGCAGGAGCCCTCCCTGGCTTTGAAAAAACCCAGATGTTGGTGCTTCTCTTTTTGGTAACTATGTATGTGGTGTCTTGATCAGACGAAGCCTGTCTGTTGAATTGTGTTAGTTGCTCTGTTTATATATAATTCCTGTTTGCAATTTCTGTTCATATTTGCTTCGAAGTTCAGGGTGCTGGCTTTTCCTCTTGAACTAAGTGAATGATATATGTATTTTTGATTAAAGTGAGATTGTAAACCCCTTAAAGTTGCCTTCCTTAGAAAAGCAGATCAATGAACCTGTGCTAGCAGCCCTCCTGCATGCTGGTGTTATTGGTCTTACACAGCCACAGTAGCTGCAAGTAGCATTGTTGTTACAGGGTCACACAGCTAGTAAGTTTCTGAGGTCAGATTTGAACTCAGGTCTTCTGACTCCAGGCCCAGCACTCTATCCACTGGGCCACCTAGCTGCCCTTTCTATGGGTCAGAGTAACTTTAATGTGATATTTTATCCAAAAAGTTTTGTATTTTATTAGAGATCAAAGCCTTAGGTCAAAGAAACAAGACTCTAACAAAGAAATGTCAGATAAGCAGGTGGGGAAGAGATTTTTTTTTTACATATGTCCTTCCCATCATTCCCCAAAATCATCTTCCATAAGCATCTGTTGACTCTACCTAAATTTTTTTTTAATCATTTTATTTTTAATCTATGGAATAAAACAAGCATTTCTATAACACAGTACAATTTAAAAAAAAGGTGATTTTACATGAAACTGCAAACCTACTATGCACAATTTGCTATTCCTTTCAAATATACAACAAAATTATCTTGTAAATTTCTTTTTCTTCTCCCCCCCCCACCCTGCCCTAGAGATGGCTACTATTAGATACAAATAAGTGTGTATGTATGTATGTACATATATATACATATATGCATATATATGTAAAATTATTCTAATATATACTTCTATTTATCAGTTGTTTCTCTGGATGTAGATCATGGCTTTCTTCATCTGACCTTTATTTTTAATTTGGATATTTATAATAGACAAAATAACTTATTCACTCAAAGTCATTCTTAAAACAATTTTTCTGTTACTGTATACCATGTTCTCTTGGTTCTACTTGTTTTGCTTTTCATTATTTTGTGCAAGTGTTAAACTTTCTGATCACAGGCTCTAAACTCCTGCCCAAGGAAACTCTACCTTCCTGGTAAGAGAATTCCATTCCTTCCTTTAAACTGCTGACCTGTACCTACATCTCAATAATTTTTTTTCCTTAAATTAAGGACTGCATGGTTCATCGGGAACACTGCTACCAAGAGAGACAAGGATCTTCTCCTCTCCATCACTCCTAGGCCAGGCCTTCTTATCCTCCTACTTCTATCCCTGGAAACATTCTCAGTAAGTAGAAAAGAAAGTCATCAGCCACATTCACTGTCATTTAAAGCAATTCTGTTATATCTGCTCTGCCTCCAGACATTTGATTGTGGAGTTAAAAGAGTGTTAAACCTGGAGTAGGCAGAGAGTAGAACAAGGCCAATGACTCCTGGAAGGTGCCTAGAGATGTCGTCAACCTGGAAGCATTCGTATATCTTTGTTAATTTTAGGAAAAGAAAAAAAACATTGGAAGAACTTGAGGAAAGACCATTGAAAGCATTGGATTGGCTGAAGAAAGTTGGCTGAAATTGTCACTTCACAGGGGCCAGGTCTGCAGAGCCTCTGTAAAGTATGTGGCTCATGGAGGATCACTGCAAGGAAGGAGCAGTGGACTCAGAGAGGACAGAAGTTCTTATAAATGGCTTCTATCCAAAGAACCACATAGTCTTAAGGACTTTTTTTAGGAATTCAGTGACATCACAATTTTGAAGAGAACCATACCACTATTATTAACCCACTGAATGATCTAACTTATGAATATGTGATTGAGGAGAACCAGAAACAGCAAGTCAAGAAAGGTCAGTTTGGCCTAAACTCTCTGACACCATCTGGAGATTGTTGTAAGGAAAGGAAGAATGGTGCCTGGTATTTTCAGAGAACAGAGATGAGCTGAGTCCAGCTAGAGCTTAGAGGATGTTGAAGGAACTGATAAAAGATAAGGTTAGAAAAGGCTGGTTGATACTAAAGTGTGGAGGGCCTTGAATGCCAAGGAGAGGAGTTTGCACTTATTTCAGGAGGCAATAAAATGAACCTTCAGACAATCGAAAAACATCTGGGGCAGCTAGGTGGTGAGCATATAATGTGCTGGGCCTGGAGTCAGAAAGACTTCTCTTCCTGAGTTAAAATCCGGCTTCAGATACTTCCTAGCTGTGTGACCCCATTTCGTCTATATATGCTTTTGGGATCATGGGTCTCATGCTAAGTTCTGAAGTATAATTTCCCCTCCACTGCTTTTTACTGTTTATCTTATATTGATTTGATTTCCTCTACCTTGATTCTCCTTAATGTTTTACAAATGAGCTTGTCCTCTGTACCAGTTTGGCTGCTGTGTCTCTCTGCACGTCAAGGAGATTAAGTGTTTACTGATTGTAGCAGATTCTGTCCTCCATGTTACAGCCACTGCTTTACCTCAGGAAAACTTTAATAAGTGATTATCATCATTTAATGACTTTTATTTTATCCACTTCCTTTATTCAACATACAAAATAGTTCATCTTGCTAGTACATACCCTCACTGGAGGCTGTCACTCACTTTAAGGAATAATCAAAATTCTCCTCCATCCTGGCCATTACCAGATCTTTTCCTAGTGGCTGACCCCACATGTCCCTGGGTTTCACTGGAATGTTCTGTTCATTCAGCTTTGGAGAAGAGTTTTTGTGTAATAGAAGCCAATGGGAAGCTGGAGAAGACATGAGAACTGGACATTCTGGAGGTGCTGTACTTCTGAACCATAATCAAAGAGAAATCAGAGCTTCAACTCTTTCCACCCTCTGCTGTGATTCCAAGATGAGATGGGACGAAGATGCTGAAGAAGCAGGAACTGATGAAGGAGCCCAGAAATTCTTCCCTTTTCTTGATGTATTGCTAAGCAACTGCTTTCCTGGTCTCTTTTGCTTCTCTCTTTCTCTCTCTCTCTCCCTCCCTCCCTCTCCTTCTCTCTCTCCTCTCCTTCTCTCTCTCCCTCTCCTTCTCTCTCTCTCTCTTTCTCTCTCTCTCTCTTGTTTGTTTTTTGAGGGGCAGTATCTTTGCCAAACACTAAGTGGAAACATCTGATAAACCCTGGAAAGGTATCAAAGTTGAGATTCGAACACAGTAATTTAGTTTTCATCTGAGCCCAGAATTACCATCTGCTCTGTATGTCCCACACTAGTTCCCTGTACTGTTTCACCACATACAACTGTTCTGTCCTTACATATTTCTGCAGCACATTTAAGCTGAAGACAACTCAGATTTTCACAGGAGAGGAAAGGGACTTGGATGGCCTCTGAGGGTGAAGAGAATGCCTGGACCATCTTACCCAAGCACTTTTGAATTCAATAGTGGCTTGTTAATTAAGATCAAATACTCATTTAAATATTATCATCACCTGAGGGGTTGTTCTTCATTAAGGCAGAGCAAAGCAACTGGCAATGCTGGAAATATTTCTTTACCCAGCTCCCATTCCCACCAGGCTTCTATTAGAATACCAAGAATCTATGTCTTTCTGGTATCTTTGGGCAAGAAGTAAAGTCAGAATACTGGCTTTCTGAGTCAGATCTTCCTAGCATAGAGCAGATGGCTATCTGGTAAGCATAAGTCATATAGACAATCATCTGGACAACTGAGTAACTACCAAATGAGTTTGATCCCTTACTAGCCTGGTAGTGTTTTCACTATAAGTTATTATATGTCTACTTTCTGAGCCTGATTTCCTGCTCTATGTTTTCCATCTATGAGAAATAGAAGCTCCATTAAGTTAAGGAAGCCTCATGGTTTCAATTTTCCAAGTCAAAGGGGATTGGTCCACATGGCAAAAATCGAAGTTGAGATAAGGTTAATGGTGATTTCAAAACAGGGTGGTCACATCCCAAGAAGGCAAGGTTTCTAGGCCAATAGATGGTACCTAGGGCTCAGGTGCCCATTTCTCACCTCTGTCCCATCAAGAGAGAAAGGGCAAACAGGATACATTCACCACTGGTTCCCCAGGTACATGCCCCTCCAGTGTGGGAGAGTCTATTCCTGAGAAGAGTATGAATAATTATCCATTTGCTCATTCATTCAAAATGCATTGAGCACTGCTCCATTCAAAACCACTGCTAGGTACTGGGTAGAGACCCAGATTTAATTCAAACATTTATTAAGCACATACTATGTGCAGAGCTTTGTGTTTGGTGTTGGAGATACAATGATGAAAGACAACACAGTTCCTGCATTCAGGTATACTAGGGGAATGGAACACACATATATATAAAAATAAAACAAGGGAAAATGATCTATGTTTATTGAATTGAATCTCAGAGGTGGTAGGGATCTCAAGGGTTAGCTAGTTCAACCTCAACAGAAATCTCATCTACAGCAAAGGAGAAAAGCTAGACAAAGTACACTAAGAAAATCTGAGGATATATAAAATATACTTCCAGCCCTCAAAGAGGTCTCAGGTTGTTAGAGGAGATAGGACATGTCCTATTCTCCACTACATAGACTACCTTATTGTTGTTGAGTGATTTCAGTCATACCTGGCTCTCTGTGACCCCATTCGGGGTTTCCTTGCCAAAGATACTGGAATGTTTTGCCATTTCCTTCTCTAGCTCATTCTATAGGTGAGGAAATTGAGGCAAAAAGGGTTAAGTGACTTGACCAGGGCCATACAACTGGTAAGTGTCTGAGGGTGGATTTGAATTCAAGTCCTCCTGACTCCAGAGCCAGCACTCTATCCACCTACCTGCCCCTAGACTACCTTAAGAGAGGTACAAAGAAAAAAAAAAGAAAGAAAATAAATGAATGAGCGAGAGGTATAAAGTACAGGAATTCCAAGGAGTGGGGGAACAATTTCCCAGAGACAGAGAGACCATCTCCCTACCCTCTAACAATAAGGTTAAGGATTGCATTAAAACTCTTTCCCAGTCTGTCTCTGAGTACCAGGCAGACAGAACATGAGACACTGGCAAAAGTCAGCAAAGGGAGGAGACTGAGCACCATCTTTTCTCTTCCTATCCTATTAGCACACATTAATTTGTCAAACTAGCTGACTGTTACTCCCAGAAAGCACCAGGAGCCTAAAAGATAAAGCAAGAACATGGAAGCTCTGGATTTCGGTGGCTCCAAATGAGGGTGATGAGCAGAGTCAAAGGGCTAGGAACGGTTCTGTTAAAGGATAGATAATAATAGTAACAGTAAATAGCATTGACATAGTGCTTTAAGGTTTACAAAGACTTAGCATATGTTCTCTCATTTGATATTCACAACAGCCACGTGAGGTAGGTGCTATTGTTATCTCCATGGTACAGATGAGGAAACTGAGTCTTAGGGGTGTTAAGTGACTTATCCTGATTATCCTCTATGCCACCCACCTAGCCTGGAGAAGAGAATATTTGGAGAGCGCAAAGGAAGAGAGAGATTTGAAGGCTTTCTCCAAATATTTAAGGAGATTTCATGTAGGAGAGAGATTAGTTCTCTCTAATTAGAGTCTCCTCCAGGAGGGTTTTGCTTAGAACCAGAAAATAGAATTAAGAGCACTGGATGGAAAAAGGTACATAGGTTTAAGCATGATGTATGAAAGAATTTCCTAACAATAATAATTGTCCACAAATAGGATGAACTGATTTAGAAAGAAGTATATTTTCCATCAGTGGAAGTCTTCCAAAGGACCTGGGGTCAAATCCTGGTTTTGCTGAACTGAGATTTTGAGGAAGTAAGCTATTTAAGCTCTATAGGTTTCACTTTTCATATCTATAAAATGAAGTGATAAGATTAGATGATATCAAAGATCTCTTCTAGAAATTTTTTCAGGTTTGTGAAAGCTATGTATTGCCTACACACATACACACACAATGAATACAACTCAAAAGACCCATAGACATACACTGACAAAAAAGTAAAAACATGAAACAACAACCCTCCTCAGATGTTGATGCTTAAAATTTTATTAATAATCATATTAATAATAGCTAGGAAATATACAGCATTTTATGATTTGCAAAACACTTAACATATGGTATTAAATTTGATTTAGAATATTAAAACATGAGACAGGACTGTTAACTTCCTGTGTCACTTTCACCTTGGCTCTGCCCTGTTAGAATAACTCCCTTGAGGTGCATACTTTCTGGCAATTTAGGGCTGATAGTCATCCTCTCCAAGAAGGGTAGAGTTGAAGAAAACTGCTCCTGTTTCTAGTTGGATATGACTCAGGGACCCAGAAGGTCTCAGTCCCTTTAACTCATGAAGTTGCCTCAAAGTCCTAAAACAAACATCTCAGAATCACTGTTTAGTCTCCTATGCTCAGGGAAAGAAATACAAAACAGAAGCTGGGGACTCAAGTTCTAGGTTCAGACTCACATAGGCACCACATATGTCTACTGTCACATGTGAACAACCACCATGACTGTTGGGGTAAACAGCTTCCCTCTCCTTCATTGGAAGCCCAGGAAAGGTAGTGTCACAGAATCTCCACACATGCAACAGATGGGAACAAAGAGTCCTTCCAGTTTTAAGTATGTGTTCCCATGATTCCCAAGGTCTCTTCTATATAATTATATAATTTCATTTTAGTAGAGGAAAGTAGAAAGAAAAAATGGTAATGATCACCCCTGATTTGCATTGGGGTCAGGAGAAGGGGTAGCGTGCGGCATTTGGCAAAGGGTGATGGAATATGCCAAAACAAGAAAGGGAAGGCATACTAAACACAAATGTCACCGAATTTCTAGTCTGGGCCTTTCTGCCCCAATAAACAGTCCAGTATTTAAAAACATCACCCCTTCTGGATGAAGACATCTTTAGGAGGTGTTGCCTATGTGAAAGAATGAAGGATCTTGAGAAAAAGGCAGTCTGTCAATTAATACTTATTAACTACCTACTATGTGAACTGTGTGAACAGGCACTGTGTGAACACTGGGGATACAAGAATCAAAAGACAATTTCTTCCATCAAAGAGCTCACAGTATAATGGGAGAGACAACAAGAAAGCAAACGAGTCTGGGGTACCCATGATGCATAACGTGCTATCACTTTGGTCCTATGTGACCACGAAAAACCTTGATCCTGCCGCTAGGCATCACATGTTCTCCTATTGAGTTAAGATCCAAAGAAGGCATTATAGGGAGACCTAAGAGAGTTCACAAATGGAGGGAGGGCCAGAGAAAAAGCCTGTTGAGTCAAGGACCTGAAGAGAACACTGGGGTCATTCTCTTGAGTCAGAAGATGAGGTTGTTGTAGAAACAAGGAAGCTAATAAAATTCAGGCTGAGCTCCACTGACATTTGCTGAACCACTAGGGAAAATTTTAATTGTGGGATGTTCTGAAACTAGAACTTCGCCCTTGTTTGTTATTTTTGCCCCGTCTGCTCCCCTGCAGCGACAAGCGGCAAAAGCTGGCTGCTCATTTTTAGGGTCGGTTTCAGATTTCTCACCTAAAACCAACTGCACACTCAAAAATTGTCCAAGGCTCCCTGTTGCTCAGGTAATCGAATCCAAACTCCTCAAAGGCACTTCAAACCACCTTTCTGTTTTTCACTCCTATTTTTCCTTCTCCAGTTAATCCCTCCACCTCCCCAACTCTGTGCTTCTGCTCACAACTTCTTTAGGCTTGAAATGCCCATCTTTTTAACTTTTCTACCTGTTGAGATCTTAAACATCTTTCAAGGCTGTCTCTTACAAGAAGACTTTCCCAATCTCCTCTACCTGGAAATGGTTTCTTCTTCTAAGTCTCTATAGCCCTTTGTTTATATCTGTCCTGACCATATACTTCTCTCTTTCTCTCTCTCTCTCTCTCTCTCTCTCTCTCTCTCTCTCTCTCTCTCTCTCTATCTCTCTCTCTCTTCTTTCTCTCAAAACATATATTTCTGTGTGTGCATATATATTACATATTACATTATAAATTATATATTATATATTATATATGTACATATAAACCTGCACAGAGACATTTGGGACAATCAACATAAATACATATATATTTATGTGTATAAATTTATGTGGAGTGTCCCAAAAGTCTCAGTTCCAGTTTAAGCTTATTAAAGCTTAACTAAGACTTTTGGGACACCCCAAAGTCTTAGTGCAAGTTTAAGCTTTATTGGGGACACTTTATATACATATTTATATACATGTCTTCAGCTTTAAAAACATTTATTCAGTTTTCACTTGTACAAAACACTGCACTCAGTGCTGATGAAAAACACAACATTTAGATAAAACAGGGCCTTTGCCCTCATGGAACTCATAGTCTGGTATAATAATAAAACACTTTATACAGGTAACTATAAATCAAGCCATTTGTGAATACACATACATTTCCCTACTAGAGGGAAAAAAAAATCTTTACTGACTGGGCTGAGGACAGTAGAAGCCATATCTCACTTACTAGATCGTGTTTTCCCTACAACAACCACCCCCACAAACCACCCCAGTCAGAGAACCCCACACACAAACCACCACAGGCCCCCAGCTCAGGAGACACCGTAGGGTTCCTTCCCACTAAGGCCAAACTCCCAACCCTTGCCCCCAGACACCAGTAAGATATTCCCTTCCCAGCAGTGCAACCTGAAGTCCCCTGGGATACAGCTATATGGCCATATGACCATGGCCCTTCAGTTATACCACTCCAAGGCCCACCAGACCTTTCCTGAATTCTCTCATGTATATTGTCTCCTCCAATTAGAATGTGAGCTCCTTGAGAACAGGCCAATTTTCTATTCATATTCCCAGCATTTTGCACAGTGCTTGGCACACTTGTAAGCAATTAAAAAGTGTTTTTCCTTTTTATACCCACAGGAAGCATCTTGTATGTTTCCTTGCATGAGATCAAGTGAAATACAGTGGTTAATTTTATTTCCTTTTTTTTAATGGAGACTCCCTTTAAAGAGGGACAACTGGAAAAATCTCTTTCATGCGTTACATTCCTATCTCGATGTTACAAGGGTAGTAATGTGCACAGTGAGGGGGTGGGGAGAATGTTCATTCCTGAGCGATTTGGTCGGGCCATTTTACAGTAATATGTTCAGCCTCAGAAGACTGAGAGCTCATAAAGAAGCCTCAGCCTTTGCCAGCGAAGTTCTGCCTTTTACTAACTTGGGAGGACTTTAAAAGCCTTCCATTTCTATGACAAAAATCTAACTATTGCCTAGCCCCCTACTCTCCGTGCCATGATTCCATCTAGGGGTGATCTTCTTGGAAGCCATTCGACATCAGTCAAAGTTCTTGCTTCTTTTTCTACAGTACCAGCCTGGGAAACCACATAGTGCCATCCCTTATGACCCGGACCTTGGAGGGCATTGCCATAGTGAGACCAGTGAAGCCATAAACACCAGCTTTGTCACTAGGAGGTGACAGTAGACCCAGTCCAGATGCAGAACAGCTGGCTTAAATAGTTTAGAACATGTAGGCCGGACTCGGGCTGCCAGAGGCTGCCGCAGCACAGCAGAATGGAGTGAGCTCAGGCCTGAGAAAGGATAGGAGGCCTCTCCAGGGTTAAGTCCTAATTCTGCAACCATGTAATTCTGCAACCAAGTTCATGCAAGTCATTTTAGTTCCTTAGGTTAGACTAACCTAAGTTCTAATAGTCTGTTCTTTGTTTTAATATCCCATGCTTTCTTGTCCCTTCAAAATTTAACATTCTATGCTTCCAGCATTTGCATTCTGCAGATGAAGCAGACACATTGGGTTTAAATACCCAAGTGGACAGGCAAATAAAACCCTGGAAAGAGCTCCATTACTAAACAGACTGGACTATATTTGTTATTATTTGGTCATTTCAGTTGTGTATGATTCCTTATGACCCCATTTGGGGTTTTCTTGGGAAAGATACTGGAGTGGTTTGCCATTTCCTTCCCCAGCTCATTTTACAGATGAGAAAACTGAGGTAAACAGAGTTAAATAACCTGCTCAGGGTCATACAACTAGTAAGTAAGACCTCAGGCCTCGTGTTCTATCCACGGCATGATCTAGCTGTCCTGAGCATTATATTTGCAATAGGCATTTTAGGTCTATACCAACATGCCACTGGAAGAGTCCCTCTCTGCCTCCTTTCCCATCCCCACCCCAAGCCTTGCATTCTTCCAGAGCACTCATCATGGACTATCTTCTGCCATATTGATCTGTGTGTATCTTCTGTTCCCCTTAACACACTAAATTCTATCAGTATAGGGACTGTATCTTCTTGAACTTCCCACCTCCCTCTGTACCTTGCACAATGCTCTGGTATTTGTTGGCTTGAATAGGAAGCTTGACTTATGCTGTCTTGGCTCCCCCATTCTGATTCCACATTCAATGTCTCCCTACTTCTCTATTCCTCATAAAGCACCTCCTTTCAGGCTGAAGTAAAGGCACTTTCTTGAAGCAAAAAAGGACTTCTTTAGCTCATCCCCTCTCTCCTCTCACTCTTTTTTTTACTCTCATCTTACCTTGAGAGGGCAAGTCCTAGGATAATTTACTCTTGCCATGTGGGGTGGGAGAAGGGAGGAGGGATCTGGGAGTAGGTGAAGAATCCAAAGATTTAAAGAGTAAACAGAGGCAGGGAGAATATTTTTTTTAATTCAAAACTAGATCTCCAAAAGATGATCTATGACATAAATGGCTACCCAGAGATAATTTCTGTAGACTATATTAAGGCTTGAATTCCAGTTCACTGCAACAAATATTTCCCAAGTACTAATGATAGCAGTAGCATAGTGTAATGAAAAGGAAGTTGGATTTAGCCTGGGATAGCTGGGGTTTAAATCTTGACTCTGCTACTTACTACCTATATGACCTCAGGCAAGTCGTTTAACCTTTGTGGACCTCAGATTTCTCATGTGTAAGATGATCTCTAAAGTGCCTCCTAGCTCTAAATCTATGGTCTTATATGCCTAGCCCAGTGCTGGAGAAAGGAGTAGTACAGTAGTCATGGGAGAGCTTATGGTGTCACTTGAACAACACACATATATTACGAGGTGCTGGCTTCTGTCAGATGATATGGAGCTTAGGAGTTCAGGGAAATGAGAGATCTGAATGAGTTAGGGGAGTCAAGAAGTTCTTCTTGGAGAAGAGATAGATTGGGCTGAGTCTTAAAGAATGGCAGGATCTGGACACGAATGCTTGGACATTATAGGACATATCTGTAACATTAGCCAGGTGTAACTAAGCCCGCTCACATTCCTCTGGCCTGCAGAACTCAGAAGCGTTACCCAACTTTGGTCTTAGCTCCCATCTTGAAGAGGGCTCATGCAATGAGAGGTTCTATAGCAGATATCTGCCCCACCCCTCCCCCATCAAATCCCTTTGCTAACTGATCTTTGGTCCCAAAGAGAACAATGCAGATGAGCTCAGTATGTCCTGGCCCTTTCCGACTTTTCCCACCTTCTTATAGTTTTCTGATATCCATGTACTCTGCCATCCAGCCACAATAGCCTATTTATTAGTCTTTGAAAATCATAATACATCGCCTATCCCTCACATAGAGGCTGTATTTGTGGGAACAAGTATTCTTAGGAGCTCTTAGGAGAATGTTTTGTATTAATTTTCTTTACCATGTTGAGAGTAGTAGTCACCGTCCTCTGGGAACCCAATCTGCCAATTCAAGCAGAAGTTGAGGAATGCTGCTTTCTTCTTCTGCTTCTTCTTCTTCTTCCTCTTCTTTCCTTCCTTCCTTCATTCCTTTCTTCTTTCTTTTCTTCCTTCTTTCTTCATTCATTCATTTATTTGTTTTCACTACTTTTTTTCAAAAAGCTGGGAAAATTTTTTTTTTGTCCTGAGTGGTTTTCATTTTTAATTTCTTGAAATATAGCTCTGGAAAAACAGGCTTTTAAAAGCCCATTGTGTTTTAAATGCAGCTACCTGACTCCACCTTAAAACCCAAATCACTCTAGCTTTTATTGAATGGCTAGTAATAGCCCAAGCGGTTCATTGTTTAGGTTTTGATGTCTTAGAATTAGTGTAAATAGCAATTGTTTTCTGGTCTGGCAAGAAAATCTGAGCGTCTTTCCCCTCTCAGATTGAAAACTCTGTAATGGTAAATTGACCATATTTTGTCTCAACTCTTACCCAGCCATTAGTCATTGAATGGAAGTGGCCTCAGACAAACTGAGTCCTGGGAAAGACCTTAATTTAGAGAGGCCAAGGTCACTTGGCATGCTGGGCTCTTGCCAGTGGTCTTGACCTTTGTCTTGCCAACAAACTTCCATGGTTCCAGAAGAGAGAGTGAGGCTGATGACTTTGTGCAGCTGTGCCCCATTCATATCCAATTCATGCCCAAGTCGAGACATCAGCCTCATAATGTAGTTGGTCCTCTTCAAGAGAATGAAAGACAAACATCTCCTGTCTCTATGCTATTGTGCTGTCTCTATGCCTAGACTGTTCTGGCCCATCACCTCTGCCTCTTAGAATCCCTGGATTCCTTCAAGACTAAAGTTAAATACCACCCTCATATCTTCGAGAAACCTTTCTGGGCTTCTCCCATCCCCTTCTGTGGGCTTACTTTTCATTTTTAAGGTACGTGGCATTGTTTATAGAGTACACCTGAGCTCTTATCCAACCTTAGACACTTACTAGCTATATGACCCTGGGCAAGTCACTTAATTTTTCTGTGTCTCAGTTTTATCAGCTGTAAAATGGAGACAATAATAGCACCTACCCCGCATGGTTGCTGTGAACACCAAATGAGTGCATATTTGAAAAGTGCTTCATACAACGCCTGGTATGTAGTAGACACTTAATAAATGCTTGTTCCCTTCCCCCATCTATTCTATGTTCACCTAGTATGTACCTAATTATTTATATTTTGTCTCCTTCATTTGAATATAATTTCCTTGAGGGCAGAACAGTATTTGCCTTTCTTTGTATCCCAAGTGATTAGCACAAAATCTCTCTGCCCCAGCCCAAGGCTAAATTCCATGAATAAGCAGGTTGTATGTCAAGTAGTTCCAAAGAAAGATTCAAAACCATTTTCTAACTACAGAAAAAAGAACTCATACATACATGCCATCCATAATGCCTTGACATAGGCATTATACGTAGCAAACTACATTACTAAATGAGATGTTTGTAAAAGTTTTTATAAACCTTGAAAAATGTAAAAATAGCAGCTACCATATAGGTTCAAGGCAAACTATTTACCTGTTGGGGGCAGCTAGGTGGCACAGTAGATAGAGTGCTGGGCCTGGAGTCAGAAAGACTCCTCTTTCTGAGTTCAAATCTGGCCTCAGACACTTACTAGCTGTATGACCCTGGGCAAGTCACTTAACCCTGTTTACCTTAGTTTCTTTGTCTGTAAAGTGAGCTGGAGAAGAAAATGGCAAAGCACTCCAGTATCTTTGCCAAAACTCCAAGTGGGGTCACAAAGAGTCGGACACAACTGAAAACAACTGAACAACAATTTTCCTACTAGCCAGTCTGATTTAGAAGAGTAGCAACCTATGGAAAGCTCTTTCTCATAGGTTCTTCAGTACAACTGAAGTCCCTACCATTAGAGTTACTTCTGCATGCCATTGTGTCCAGAATGCCTAATGTGGTACATACTGGAGGGGTGTCACTAACACAGTGTCATCAATTATCCCAAATTTTCTACCTGCTTCTTAGAGAATGCAGTGCTCTAAAGGGAAGGGATAGAAGATGCCTTCAGTTTTATTGGCAACAGCGCGAAATCCTAGAAAAAACCCTTAACTGGGGAGAGAGGAAGGAGGAAAGAGAAGGAGGTTGTCAAAAGACTGGAGTCCAAGTTCCAGCTCTGCCAGGAGCTCACTGTGGGACCTGGAGCAAATCTCTTCCTTTTTTCCTGGGCCTCAGTTTACTCATCTATAAAATGGGTATCATTATAGTCAAATAGCTACCAAATGTGATAATATATGTAAAGTGCTTTGCAAACTTGAAAGCACCATATAAAAGCAAATTTGTAGCAAATTTCTTCCTTACTTCTTACAAATTACCATGCCCTGAGGGAGTAGGACACTTAAATTTTAATGGGAGGCAGGATGAAAAATAGAAAGGGCACTTAATTAGGGATGACAAGACTTGGATTTAAATTCTATGTCTTCCACTATTGACTGCATGACCTAAGGTAAGACATTTCCCTTTTCTGGACCTTGGTTTCTTCAGCTATAAAATGGGGAAAACAATAAGCCAAGACAGGGCAGCATTCAGATTGGGCAGGAGCGATTCTTCCTACTTCCCAGAACCGTCAAAATTCACATAATAACCCAAGTGAAACTACTTTGAAGAGATATAAATTCATCATTTAAAAAAATGTAATGGGTTATTGGTGTTTGGCTTAGACTGGTCATGGATCTGATGACTAGGTTCACCAAATAAAGCTTCCGTTGCGTGTGCCAAGTGGTATCTCAGACTTTGGGGGAGGGGTCTATGAGGGGACTGAGAGAAAGAGGGGGGAATCCTTCCAAAGAGGCAGAAAGGATAAACAATTTCCCTTACACGAGACTGTGGCTGGCCCAATGTTACGAGAAACACATGCTTGCTGACACAACACTTAGCTATACTGTAGCATGGTCCATTTGGAGGGCGGGGGCTGTGTGGAGCTGGGGAATGAGACATTCTTTCAGCAGAGGAGGAAAAAAAAGGGAAAGAAAAATAGCGGAAAAGAATGTTTTAACTCCACGAACCGCTGTAGGACTTGCTCTCTTTGACCAAGCAAGGTTCTCCTGCCGTGGGTTTCTCATTTCCAAGTCCCCATCTAAGGCTGCTGAATGGCAAAGGGGGTCCCCCCCATCACTCCTGTCCCAGCTGAAACTTCCCCCTCTCTCTCAAGAAGACAAGCCAAGCTTTCTTGGATGAGACAGCTGCTCTGGTATTAAAACAGTCAAACAACTCTGTGGGATGCTAAGGAGGCCAAGGGAGTTGGTCTCCCTCTGCTGCTTTTTTTTTCATTCTCTCCAGCACCATTCCCCCCCCCCCCCACTTCTCATTAGTTCAGTAACTTACAGTTGGAGTTGTCACTGGGGCAGCCTGCCAGCTTAATGCAGGGGTGAGCTCCAGTTACATCATCTGGCCCAGGAGGCCCGACTAAGTGAAAACAGATTGCTCTCCTTCATGTCTAGGGGACCGACTACCCCTCGCAGGCACCATGGCGGCTCTGATGAGCTCACTCTGGTTATGCAGGCGCATTGGCTGGGGGCTGCAGGGAGGCCCCAGGAGCCTCTCTCCCTTCATCTTTCCCTTTCAACATCCTCTCTGCCTTTGGTGCCCACTGGGTAATGCTCTCCCGAGCCTTGAGGAATTCTGAAACTTCTCAGAGCTTAGTCTTTACTGCGTTCCTTCTTTTTTAAAAATACCTATCCCACACAGGGACACACATGGATGTAACACATCAATAGCTCTATAAAAAGCATTTACCAAGCAACCATGATGCACCAAGTGCTTCGTTAGATACTAGAAGTTCTCAGACAAACAAACAAAATATGCCTTCCCTGCTTAGGCAACAGGAGAGTATTGACTCCGGGGCCAGGAAGACTCAGATTCAAATTGGGGCGTGGGCTATGACATTCCTCCAGGAGAGTCTTTCAACTGTTCTGAGTCTCAGTTTTTTCAACTATAAAATGGAGCTAGTAATATTAGTTGTATCAACTTCACAGACTTGTTGTGACATTCAAATGTGGCATCTAGGTGGCAGTGTGAATAGAGTTGTGGACTTGGTATCAGGAAGATCTGAGTTCAAATTCTACCTTAAAACTTAAGAATGTCTGTGTGACTTTATGCAAGTCATTTAACTTTCTTGGTCTTGATTCCCTCTATTGTAAAATGAAAATAATGAAAGCAACATAATCTATTGTGAGGGTCAAAGAAGATAACATATCTAAAGTGCTTAAAAACCTTAAAGTGCTATGTAAGTCTGAGCTAT
The DNA here is from genome assembly GCA_028646595.1 of Phalanger gymnotis. Lineage (NCBI taxonomy): Eukaryota > Metazoa > Chordata > Mammalia > Diprotodontia > Phalangeridae > Phalanger > Phalanger gymnotis. The sequence goes on along the minus strand of CM053625.1, from coordinate 127,422,371 downwards.
TCCATCTATAATGTATGTGTTAAGCACCCACTCCCAGTTCATTCTTTCAACCTTCACCAGTACTGGGAGTCAGGCCGCCAGAGAGACAATTGACCACTCTTTCCCCTCAGAGCTCTAGAGGTAACCCCGAGACACTGGAGATTTTATTACTGTCACTCTCAAGCTCCCAAATGGTCTACTTCCCAATGTTAATTAATCAGTTCATATCTCTCCCCAATCAGTTAACTAGTTAATATAAATTAACTTTTGCTTAAGGATATTTACTGAAACACATATACATATATTTACATAAGGATATTTATTGGGACCACTAGGTGGTGCAGGAGATGGAGTGCTAGGGGCTAAAGTCAGGAAGACTAATCTTCATGAGTTCAAATCTGGCCTCAGATATTTACTAGCTTTGCAGCCCTGGGCAAGTCACTTAATCCTCTTTGCTTCAGTTTCTTCAAATGTAAAATGAGCTAGAGAAGAAAATGGCAAACCACTTCAGTATCTTTGCAAAAAAAAAAAAAAATGGCATTACAGACAGTTGGACATGACTGAAAAGCAACTGAACATTTACTGAGGATGTGTAGAAAACCCGGGAGTACCAAAACATCATCCCAAAGCAAGAGGTGCACTCTCTTATCTGCATGTACTTGGTCCCAGGAGAGATCAGGCTCAAATTTAAACCTATTAGAAGAAATCATCTCCGTCTCCACCTAGACTAGTGGGAGAGGGGAATGTCTTAGTCTTGAGTCCTTTTCTCTCCTTGTAGAGTCCCAATCAAGTTCATTGCTGGGTATAGCATAAATAGTAGACAAGTTGCCCCTTTGTTCAATTATAATGATGTCATTGGCCTTATTTTCTGAAGGGCCCCCCAAAAGCTCCTCCTTTTGAAGCTCACAAGGCTATGGTCTGTCTAGATACTCATTTGCCTAAGATCAAGGGAAAAATAAATACAAAAGAAACAAGCCCCATTCATCCTGGGACATGGAATGGCTGTGCAGGAGATGAAGTCTGATGTCTGCTGCCAACTGGGAGACCTATATAATTTCTCATTCCTCACTTGAAACTACCAGAGAAGGAAGATCACTCTCTCAAGCCTTCTGTATGCACACTCAGTTCCAGATGAGTAGAATGATTTTTTATCACCTTGCAGTACATTGACAGGAAACGGCAAGAAGATACCTGCATCCACCCTGAAGTGAGGAAAAGGGCAATTGCTCATGCCCAGAAATAGGCACATGGATCCTCCAGATGGATGGGACCCAGGTTGGGCATACTGTGCATGCTCTAAGGCGTCAATTTCTCTAAATATATTTTTGCCATTAGGTTTTGACCGTGGGATATCAGTCACTCTACTGACATACACACCCTCAGCTTTCTGCTTTATATAGCTTTATATAGCTATTTATAAAATAGCTTTACGCTAGGGTGCATCATGTCGGGACAAAACCAAGGTATTTGCAAGTATTGCCTTCATTGGTTCAATTAGGCCTCCTGATTCAAGTTCTAAGAGATTGGTCTCTGTTCTTTCTTGCTGCGCACTAAGAATAGTACATTAATTGAGTCCAAATGGCATTTCGATGTTGTGTAAAAAAAGTTTTCATGAAATGAAGTAGCTAGTTAATGTGTTTTTCAGTAGAGTCATATAGCATGATGTCATCCATGTAGATCCAGTCACTTCACACAATACTTTGGTGTCTCTCTCTGGCTTAAAAGCCACATTCAGCTCTTTTTGGGAGTGATGGTCATGGATTGAATGCTAGGGAAAATCATAGTGGGATTAAACTGTCTTCTTGGAATATGCCACATTTTGTATCAGTTACTCTTGACATTCTTATGTTGGTCACATGTTTTAAATAAAAAACATTGTTGCATGTGGACATCAAAGACTGGAATTCCCACTATGCTTGGACTTTTAAACTACATTTTCAGTATATGGCTGAACCTTGAACGTGGAAATGAGTCACCAACTTTGTGATGATCAATAAAGGTGGTAGAAATGTTGTAGTGCTTTCAGGTAGCTTGTACAATAATCATTAAATTGATCATGGATTGCCCCTGTGTGCTACAGGGAGTTTTAGATCATTGCGAATATATTAGTTATTTGAAGTATTTACCAAATTTTTGGGTGTGGTACAAGCTGTGAGTGATTGGTATGAAGTACATTAACACATAATTGGTCACGTTAATACAAATTAGAGGGATCGTTGGGGGGTTTCATATTTTGCAATCTTTGAGATCCAAACAACATTAAAATAATGCCTCAAAATGAATTCTTAATGGCAAAACCAAAAAAAGGATGGGGTGAAACAATTTTCCAGCCCAAGACAACTTAGAAGGTTGGAAGGAAAGGTTTGTTTTACTGGGGTGAGAGTGGAGCATAGGCTAGCACAGGCCAAGCCAGTGCAGGCCCTGCTCCAGCAAGCCAGCTACTGGAGGCTTGCTTGGGGGCTATTGAATTGGTAAAGGATTCCAGAGCCCTCAGCTGATAGATTGTAAAAGGGGGTGGGGGTCAGACAACTGGTCAGAAAATTAAAACAAACACTTCGCTGTCAACTCTGTTGCATTGCCCATATGTGGTTCCAACTCACAACCAGGGCAAGGAAGAGCACTAGCAGGAGCAGAGATTCTGTACACGATTCCAGGGCAAAAAAGACTGCTTTTGGTCACTGATAGACCACAGCACAGACCAGGAGAGCAGTGATGACACTTCTCCTTAGATTAGACCACTTTGGAAAAACTGAAAACCTACAGACCCCACAACTAGCTCTGAAAACAGCAACATAACAACAGGCAAAAGCCTGAAGCTTGGGGCAATCCCCTCTCCACACCAGAAGCAGAGCCCAACTTTAACATAAAGTTAAAGGTCAACAAACAGGTTGGAAAAATGAGCAAACAACAACAACAAAAAGAACATGACCATTAAAAGTTACTATGGGGACAAGGAAGATCAAAATGAAAACTCAGAAGAAAACAATATCAAAACAGCTACATCTAAAGCCTGAAAGGAAAAGGTTAATTAGTCTCAGGCCCCCCCAAAAAAGAATTCCTAGGAGAGCTCAGAAAGGATTTTTAAAAATCAAATGAAAAGGTAGAGGAAAAAATGGGAAAAGAAATGACAGTGATGCAAGAAAATCATGAGAAAAAAAAAAGAAAAGCTTGGGAAAAGAGGCACTAAAAAACAATGAAGAAAATAACACCTTAAAAAAAAAGACAGAACAAGCCAAATGATTAAAGAGGCACAAAAATCCACTGAAGAGAAGAATTCTTTAAAAAGCAGAATTGGCAAGATGAGAAAAGGTGTACAAAAATTCACTGAAGAAAAGAACCCCTTAAAAAGTAGAAGTGGCTAAATGGAAAAAAAAAAACAATTAAAAAGCCCACTAAAAAAAATTAATTCCTTAAGAATTAGAATTGGTCAAGTGAAAGCTAATGACTCCATGAGACATCACAAAACAATAAAACAAAATCAATGAAAAATGGAACAAAATGTGAAATATCTCACTGGAAAAAATAACTAACCTGGAAAATAGATTGAGATGAGATAATTTAAGAATTATTGAACTACCTGAAAGCCATGTTCAACAAAAAGAGCTTAGACATCATATTTTAAGAAACGATCAAGGAAAACTACCCTGATGTTCTAGAACCAGAGGGTAAAAAAGAAATTGAAAGAATATACTGATCACCCACTGAAAGAGATCCCAAAATGAAAACTCCCAGAAATATTACAAATTCCAGAGTTCCCAGGTCAAAGGGGAAGTACTTCAAGCAGTCAGAAAGAAATGACTCAAATATGGAGTCACACTCAGGATAACACAAGATTTAGCAGGTTCTACATTAAAGGAGTGGAGGGCTTGGAATACTTTATTCCAGAGGGCAAAGGAATTAGGATTAAAACCAAGGAACATTTACCCAGCAAAACTGAGTATAATTCTTCAAAGGGAGGGGATGTATGTTTAACGAAATAGAAGACTTTCAAGCATTAGTGATTAAAAGACTAGGGCCAAATAGAAAATTTGACTTTCAAATATAAAACTCAAGAAAAGCATTAAACGGTAAACAGGAAAGAGAACTCATAAGGGATTCAATAAAGTTAAACTGTTTACATTCCTACCTGGGAAGATGATACTTGTAACTCCTAAGAACATGGCTCCTCCATGCCTGAAATGCACCTTCTTCTCACTTCTACCTTCTAGAATTCCTCAGTTTCATTCAAATGTCAGCTGAAATGGTACCTCCATGAAGACTTTCTCAATGTCTCCAATGCTAGGGTCTCTCCCATAAAATTACTTTGTATTTTTCCAAATTTTTCATTTTTTCATTTTCAATTGATGTCTTCTGTTTTTATATCATCATAGTTATTTCCAGGATCTCTCTCCCTCCTCCCAGAGAGCTGATCTACAAACAGTATATTTAAAGAACAACAAAAGAAAACAAGAAAAAGAAAAGAAGAAATCAGCATGACTTATGAATACATTGAAAAAATATGAAAATACTTGCAACTATAATACTTGTGAATCTCCCATCTCCACAAAGAGGTAAGTTGGGAGTATCCTTTCATATCTAGTCATTTGAGGTATGCTTAACGACTGATGTCATGGTCAGTGGTGGGATTCAAATAAATTAACAACCAGTTCTCCACAGAACCTAGCCAAGGCACTGCCACCGCTGTGGTGGGTGCAGGCCCCCTCCCCTCTCCGCACCCCTGCTAACAACCAGTTAGCCAAACTCAACCAAAAATTATGTACCTGTTCTACCAAACTAGTATGAATTGGCTGAATCCCACCACTGCTCAAGGTCCTCTTTAAGAATGAAGGACAAACAACCTCTGTGAGTAGAAAGAGGAGCAGCCTCACTGGGAACCCAACTGGAACTGGCCAATTAGGCAATGCATGTCTTTTCTTTTCTTTTCTTCTTTTCTGTCCACATGGGGTATCATACCTTTACTGGCTGGTGCTCTGCTCAACAGAATGCAAATTTTGATATCTGAAACTTTTTTCTTTTTGAGGTTGCTATTTTTTTTTATTGTTTTCTTTTTCTTTTTTTTTTTCCTTTTAAATTAATTAATTTATTTTTAGTTTATAACATTCAGTCCCACAAGCTTTGGAGATCCAAATTTTCTCCCCCTCTTTCTCCTCCCCTCTCCCTCCCTGCTCAAGATGTCATGCAATCAGATATAGGCTCTACATATACATTCACATTAAACATATTTACACATTAGTCATGTTGCAAAGAAGAATTATAACCAATGGAATGAACCACAAGAAAGAACAAAACAGAGAGCATATACTTTGCCTCGATCTGCATTCAGACTCCATAATTCTTTCTCTGGATGTCGATAGAATTTTCCATAATGAGTCTTTTGGAGTTCTCTTAAAAACTTTCATTGCTGAGAAGAGTCAAGTCTATCAGAGTTAGTCATTGCACAATGTATCTGTAAATGTGCACAATGTTCTCCTGGTTCTGCTCCCCTCACTCACCAGCAGCTCATATAAGTCTTTCCAGGTTTTTTTGAAGTCCATCTGTTCATCATTTCTTATAGCACAATAGTATTCCATTACATTCATATACCACAACTTGTTCAGCCATTCCCCAATTGATGGGTATCCCCTCAATTTCCAATTCTTTGCCACCACAAAAAGAGCTGCTATAAATATTTTTGTTGTTTCCTTTTCCCATTTGTACAATCTTTTTGGGATACAGCCCTAGAAGTGGTATTGTAGGGTCACAGGATATACACCTTTTTATAGCCCTTTGGACATAGTTCCAAATTGTTCTCCAAAAGGGTTAGATAAGCTCAAAATTCCACCAACAATGCATAAGTGTTCTGATTTTCCCACATCTTCCCCAGCATTTACAATTTTCCTGTTTTGTCATGTTAGCTAATGTGATAGGTGTGATGTGGTACTTAAGAGTTATTTTGATTTGCATTTCTCTAGTCAATAGTGATTTAGAGCACTTTTCACATGACTATATATATCTTTAATTTCTTCCTCTGAAAATGCCTGTTCATATCCTTTGACCATTTACCAACTGGGGAATGACTTGTATTCTGTTTATTTTATTTTATTTTTTATTATTTATTTATTTATTTATAAAAATATTTTTAGTTTTCAGCATTGATTTTCACAAGAGTTTGAATTACAAATTTTCTCCCTATTTCTACCCTCCCCCACTCCAAGATGGCATATATTCTGATTGCCCTGTTCCCCAATCAGCCCTACTTTCTGTCACCACACTCCCCCATATTCCCTTTTCCCCTTACTTTCTTGTAGGGCAAGATAGATTTCTATGCCCCATTGCCTGTATCTTATTTCCTAGTTGCATGCAAAAACTTTTTTTTGAACATCTGCTTTTAAAATTTTGAGTTCCAAATTCTCTCCCCTCTTCTCTTCCCACCAACACTCCCTAAGAAGGCAAGCAATTCAACATAGATCACATGTGTATCATTATGCAAAACCCTTCCACGATAGTCATGTTATGACAGACTAACTATATTTTCCTCCTTCTTATCCTATCCCCCTTTATCCAATTTTCTCCTTTGACTCTGTCCCTTTTTGAAAGTGTTCACTTTTGATTACCTCCTCTGCTATCTGCCCTCCCTTCTACCATCCCTCCTTTTTTATCTCCTTCCTCCTTCTTTCCTGTGG
>CM053625.1:127371007-127415230 GCA_028646595.1 Phalanger gymnotis | reverse complement strand
AGTATTTTCTTCAGTTGTCTTTTGGACCTCCTTTCCCATTTGGCTAATTCTGCCTTTCAAGGCATCCTTCTCCTCATTGACTTTTTGGAGCTCTTTTGCCATTTGAGTTAGTCTATTTTTTAAGATGCTGTTTTCTTCAGTATTTTTGGGGTATCCTTTAGCAAATCATTGATTTGTTTTTTATGGTTTTCTTGCATCACTCTCATTTCTCTTCCCAATTTTTCCTCTACTTCTCTAACTTGCTTTTCCAAATCCTTTTTGAGCTCTTCCATGGCCTGAGACCAGTTCACGTTTTTCTTGGAGGCTTTTGATGTAGACTCTTTGACTTTGTTGACTTCTTCTGACTGTATGTTTGATTCCAAAGTCTGAGTCTGAATCTGAGAGCATTTTTGCTGCCTGGCCATGTTCCCAGCCAACTACCTGACCCTTGAATTTTTCGTCAGGGTATGTCTGCTTGTAGAGTATAGGGTACTTTGTCCCAAGCTTAAGGGGCTGTGCTGTTGTTTTCAGAGATATTTCTACACAGCAAGCTCTGCCACTCCAGAGCTACTCCTCCCCCAAGAACCACCAACCTGGACTGGACTCATATCTAAGCAGGCTCTGCACTCCCTCTCTGATCCGCCATTTAATTCCTCCCCGCAGGTGGGCCTGGGGCCAGAAGCAACTGCAACTATAGCTCTGTAACTGCACCTCCTTCCTTGCCCCTGGGGTGGTGGCTGAACCTCAAACTCTTTTCACTCTGTCCCCTGCAGTTTTTCCCACTAACCTTCTCTGTTGTCTTTGGTGTTTGTGGGTTGAGAAGTCTGGTAACTGCCACAGCTCACTGATTTCCTAAATTCCCTATTTCTGGATAGAACAACACCATTCTTCCTTCACAACCTGGGGATTCATCTTTGACATTTCACTCTTTCACTACTCACGGCTAATAAGTTACCAAGTCTTGTCAGTCTTACTTCCCTGTCATCTAGCCCCTTCCCTATAATCATACTACAGCATCTCCTGGTTCAGATCTTTATCACCTCTCACCAATGCTATTCTAAAAGCTATTCCAAAGTTGATCTCCTTTTATCCAATCTCTTCTCCCTCCAACAAATCATCCACACAGCTGCCAAATTAATATTCCTAAAGCACTGATCTGACTAATCACTCCCCCCATTCCTACCCCACCCCCAATAAGCTTCAGCGGCCCTTAGGATAAAATACAGATTGTTCTGCACTTATCACATTTCACACTCTGCCTCCAGCCTATAACTCCAGACTAGTTACAAAGAGAGTCATCATAGCACAGTGATTAGAGAAACAGCCCTAGAATGAGGTAGTGTTGAGTTCAGGACCTGTCTCTGACACAAGAATTTATGAGCAAACAAGAGATAGAGAACATTATGAAATGTAAAATGGATAATTGTTATTATATTAAATTAAAAGGGTTTTGCACAAACAAAACCAATGCAACCAAGATTAGAAGGAAAGCAGAAAGCTGTGTGACCCCAAACAAGTCACCTCATCTCTTGGTGCTCTAAATGATTCTCCAAGACAATAAATTGCAAAGAGGAAGCTGACCTGCATTGGTAAAAGAAATCTGTTCATCTTGAAGTCCCATATGCCAAGGAAATCACAGCCCAATCTCAGTCTCTAGTCCTAATGATACATTACCTCCCCATGGTTATTTCCTGTCCATAATATTCTATCTCCTACCTCCAAGTCCTGGCATATTCTCCTGACTCACTTCTCCATTTTAGAACCCATAGCTCCCTTCAAGTTTCAGCTCATCTGTTACCTGTTTCAAGAGATATTTCCTGATTTCCACAGTTGTTAGAGTCCCCTCACCCCAATCTCCATTTATTTTGTATAAATCTTGCATATATCTGTACACATGTTGTACATCTTAGTCGAATGCAAACTTCTGAAGGCAGGAACCTTTGTTTTTCTATCTCCATTGCTTGGCACTTCCTTCACAGAAAAGATAGCTTTAAAAAAAGATTCACAAGTGTACATTAATAAAGATTTAAACATAAACTAGAAAAATATAATTGCTGATATATCTCCCAGTATATTTAATACTTAAATATTAAAGCCATGCTCTTTAATAGGACTGAGGAATAGGCATTTCTGCTTTGCCTCTGCTCTCCACTGTGTGAACAATTCCCTAACGGCAGATGTTTTCTGGCTCACTAGGCCATGGCTTGGGCTCCTCTTCCTTCCATTGGTCATCTTTTCCAAGAAGGTTACCAATGAAGAAGTTTCCATCTTGATTCAGCCACCATCAAATGAAGAATCTAAATGAAGAGCTCCTGACCTCTAAAACTACCAAGGTCCCCTCCAAAACTAGGAGCATCCATCTCAGAATTTCTCCTTAGTGCCCTTTGCTCAGAGAAAGTGAGCTAACTAACAGAAGAGACCCTCATGGACCCAGGCTTAGTCTCACCTAGACAGTAAGTGTTTAAAGCCACAGTAATAGCCAGGGTTGAGGGAGAAAAAGGAGATTAAGAAATACCCAGAGAAAGAGAACGACATGCCACACATTCCAGAGATAGGAAGGAAAAGACAGAACACCAGAGAGTCAAGTCACTCCTTTTAAGGTCTATTGAGTGGGTGGTTCTTCAGTAATCAATGCTCTCTAACAGTTTCCCCACTATTGGAAAGTAGCATATGGAACCCAGCTAGAAACCTGTGGTGGCACATATCTTTTACCAAGGGGTCCACTGGAAAGAGCAAGAGGAAAAAATGTCACCAGAAGAGACTCAAATATAATAACAGTACATGTGCCACTGAAAGGGCTCCAAGCATGTTCCTTGTGGTATATTCCACTCAGAGACAATGGGGTGGAGGGTTCGCCAAATTATACTCATTGTACAGAAGCCAACATTGTGTGGAGTGGATAGAAAACTAATATCATCATCATTATAGTATAGACAAATTAAATAATCCCTCTCTTATCACCTTCCAATCTCTACCTTATCTTCTTCCCAGTGCAAATGACTGGATTTTGTTTTCCAGGAGACAAAGTCCTTTAGTCCTCAATGAAGAAACAATCTTCAAGTGTGAATACCCTTGGGAAAGGGAATGCCCAAACTTAAACTCCAAAGCAAAGAATTTCAGCACTGGAACAAATCTTAGAACATAAAATAGGTGCATAGGATTTTGTCCAGCCCTATTATTTGACAGATGAGGAAACTGAGGCCAAGCAAAGAGAAAGTGGTTTGCTCTAGACCCTATAGCATTAGTGGCAAAGCTGGTACTTGAAGTGAAATCTAAAGCTTTACTCCATTGTCAGCCACCTCTTTGTTCAGTGTGATTCGTGAGAAAGATTAATTGTCTTATTTCAGATCCTTTCTTGAGAGCGGATTAATGAGAAGGGGGAAGAGAAAGAGTATCGATCTGTCTGACCAAAGTTAGGAGTGAGGGGAATAGTATTCCCACTGAAGAGGGAAACAAGGAAAGTGGGAACACCTAAGATAAACTTTGGTGGTGAGCTATGAGTAGCACCCATCAATACTCAATACTCAAGCACCCATCAATCCCAGTATTTAGAGAAAGAAGTTTCAGTTCCAGATCCTTCCAAACCTACAGAACCTTCCAAAACTACAAAATGAGGAAACCCACCAACCTACTCTTCACTTCTAATGGGGCCAACTTACAAACAGACTCGGCATTTGTTTCCTAACTTGTAATTAAGAACAGGGAACCTCCCTTTGCTCTTTTCATTTAAGGAAAGAAATAAATGGTCATTTGGAAGTAGTTCAAGGGGACCTGCCTTAGTTAAATTCTTAAACTTACAAAAAGGGAGAACAATCGCATGTCTATTCACACGCACCAATAGCCCGAATCCCCTGACGGGGAAATCGAAAACTCCATCTGAAGCATTTTTCAATATATGTCACAACTGTTGTAAAACTTAAATGTGGTTAATTTCAACCATCTGGTTTCTGTATTTGCTAAGTAAACCTTCACAAAGGCTCTGAATTCTTTCCCCAATTCCAAAATGTTCTCACAAGCACATTTGGAAAGATGAACTAAGCCAAACCAAGAAGGGAGTGGGGGAGTGAGAGGGAAAGAGAGACAGAGAGAGACTAACACAGACTCAGAGTGTTAGAAATACGGAGAGTAGAGAGGAAGCAATAGATAGAGACAGTGACAGAGGGACGGAAACAGAATAAGAGAGAGAGACACACACAGAAAAGAGGGAGGAAGGAAGGAAGGAAGGAAGGAAGGAAGGAAGGAAGGAAGGAAGGAAGGAAGGAAGGAAGGAAGGAAGGAAGGAAGGAAGGAAGGAAGGGAGAGAGGCTTTAGGCTTTTACCAATTTTTCAGCTCCTCTGGATAGACGGTGAAATCATGAGCCAAAGATAGTGAAGTTCTCTCCAGATGTAGGGCATGATTTCTATTTTAAGTCAGAGGACCCAAAAGAAATCCTTTCACCACCATCACCATGTGCCCCACAAACAGAAGGCAGGAAGTCAAAGCTAGCCTCAAACTTGCCAACAGCCTGACTACAGATCTGCTGCTGACACTGAAAAGCATACTTATATGCTGGAAGGGACATTAGAAATCATCTACTCCAACCCCCTCGTTTTATAGATGAGTTAAGTGAGGCCTGAAGAGATTGATTTGCCCAATGTCACTTAACGTCTTGGGTCTCCATACTAGATGAGGAGGAGGGGGAAATGTGGCAATAGGGAGTTTCCCTACAACCATTATTTGGAAGGGTTTCAGGCTCATGACTGCATTGAAATACAGTTTCACAGAACATTTCTTTAGTGGTAACCCAGATGCTGAGCACATTGTACAATCTGGAGACAAGGAGGCTCCCCTTGGTCTACTGAACATCTTAGACTAGCCTGAGCCAGGGCAGGGTACCCTGCCCATGCCCTTATAGCGCACATAAGATTTAAGCTCCCTAATTGCCCTGGAGAGGGAGTAAAGATGAGGAGATCTGCCTAGGGGCAATAACAGTATGTGATCAGGTTAGTCATATTGCAGTATAACCCAGAAAATGGGTCATTTGGGGGGAGGGGGGAAGAGAAAGAATGCAGTCGCCTATGGTCCTAGCCCATAAACCTAGCATTACTGGGAAGGCCATCCCCAGGCTGCTTTTTTGTGAAGAGGGCAGCTTTCCCAGGACACAGAAGGACACTCATCCAAGCTGTGGTGCACCCAAAAGCATGTCATGGTTGAGTGGGAGGGGACCATTGAAGGGGGAGTGGGGAAAGAAAGGATTGAGCTAAAAGAAAGATTAGAGAGACGAATTACATAGCTCCTGCCCAGTCAGCTGTTTCCTCCCCACCACTGGCCATTCCCAGCAATATGCCCAGGAACATCCCCCCCCATATCCCCAGGACCCTATCTGGGGAGTTGCTCACAGACCAGAAGACCACAGAGAAAGCTGACTTGTGTCTCTCCTCCCACAAGCCCTTCATGCTGGCCTTCCTGGGAAGCAACCCAGAAAGGGCATGAAAAAATATTCATTTCCTGAACACACGCAAGAAAGAAAAAAAATGTGCAAGCTGTATCCACGTGGCAGGATTTCCAAATGCCTTCCATCAGCAACGTCCCCCTCCCCCTTTACAGCTGGCCTGCATTGCCTGTGGGGGCTGCTTGAAGTGACTCTCCCTTTCCTTCCATCTCTATCTCCATGTCCATTTCCCCCTCCCTTTTTATCTCCCTTCATTTTCTTTCTATTCCTCATTTTTCTTCCTAGCTTGGCCTTGCCCCTTTTTTCCTCTCTCTTCCTCCATCTCATTCTCCCCTTCTCTTTATTTTCCTCTCCTGTCATTTCTTCTCTCTCTTCCTCCCTCTCTCCCATTACCTCTTTTAATAACTACCACCACCACCACCACCACCACCACCACTCCTTCGCATTGGAGAAAGAGAAGAATAAATATGAAGGCTGAAGGAAACAGGAGAGAGAGAAAAATTATGCAACATTAGCTTAAGAGTCATCAACTGACCTTCCATATCTTATCATCCAGATTTCACATTTTCTGCAAAAATTTTCCTTTTGAAGACAACTATTCATATCTGAAGTCATCCTGGCCACTTCCTCTATTACTCTGTGGCTGAAAAGTTAGCCTAATGTACAAAAGATTGTGAGTATCAGGGCCTTGGTAAATGTTTCCACATTACCAGAATCCCACAGGCAATTCCTTTCTTAGTTTAAGTAAAAGTTTTGTCTACCATTGTTTATGGTAGACAAAACAGAAGCAAAATGGGAGTTGAGTAGTTCTGACTTTTCTGTCATCCTTTATTCTATCTATGCTTAGCAGTGAATCCTGGGTTCTTAAATCTTCCTCTTGTCCCCAGTACACCTAAAAGAGCTCCCCTTTTGTTGTCTTTGACATTGATCACCTTCAGTTAGCTCATTTTAAGGATTATAAGGTTATAGCTTAACCAAGAGGTGTCTAGCTTTCAATGAACTGGCAGGTAGCCCATAGGGGCCTTAGTACTATGTGTCTACCCAAGTCATTAAGGAAGGAGGAGGCCTCTTATTTGCTCACTCCAAATATAACAGCAAAACTGTGGCTTTAGGTTAACAGTTCAGAAGGTTTTGTATCCAGTTTGCAGAGAAAGTAAGTCTGAAGACAACATTAATGGAAATCTGAAATTTCCAAGGCAGCCATACTTAGGGACCAAAGCGCCTTAGAAAGAAACCAGGACTGGTTTTCATACATAGTTAATAAACATTTATTATGTTCACTATGCATCAGACACTACGCTAATCACTGGGGAGAAAAATAAAAACAATACCTGCACTCAAGGAATTTACAATCTAAGGGGGAAAGACACACAAAGAGAAGCTGAAAAGAAGGGGGAGTTATAGTGAAGTCCAGTTCAGGGAGTGCACGCTGCTGCTGCTGCTGCTGGTGGTTACTCACAAAGAGGATCAATGACACACGAGGGTGGTGTATTCACTTGCGCTAGAATTGGATTTAAATGAGGCAGAGGCTGAGCAAAGTCATCAGCCTCACTCTGTCCTCCAGAATCATTGAAGTCCAGTGGCAAGACAAAAGTCAAGACAACTGACAATGGCCCAGGATGCAGTGGGTGACTTTGGCCTTTTTAAACCAAGGTCTTTCCTTCCCTGGTCTCAGTTTGTCTGAAACAATGAACTGAGACTAAAAAATGACCTTGTTTGCTATCACAAAAGAGTCAACCTGGGAGGGGAAGACCCTCAGAGTTTTTGCCCAGAACTGAAAACAATTGCTATTTACACTCACTCCGAGTCATCAAAACATGTCATCATTGATAAAAACAAATCATCAAAACATCAAAATTAAACATGAGCAAGAGAGGCTTGGGCTGGTACCCATTATTGACCATTCAATTGAAACAAGAGAGATTTGGGTTTAAAAGCACAGTCAAATAACTCCATTTGAATCACAACGGGCTTTTTCAAAGCCTGTTTTTCCAGAGCTATACTTCAAGAAATCATAAATGAAAACTGCAAGACAAAGAGTTAATTGTCTCAAGTTTTTGAAAAAAAAATGATGATAAAATAAATAGGATTTTTTAAAAATCTAGCCCCCAACCCCCAAGATATCTTACAAAATATAAGCAACCAAAAATTATACACCTTTAGACAGAGCACCCACATGTAAAGGTATGATTCCTCATGTAGATGGAGGTACCATGATGGTAAGAGATTAAGAGATGGTTTCCTGAAACCCTCTTTAAATAGAGACTTTAGGAGGAGTTCTTTGCTCTGCCCTTCAGCCCTCCAATTACAGGGACAAAAAGTACTAAGGATACTGATGAGGTGTGAGTATGAAAGGTGATGCATCTTGGTGATGAGATTTCCTGGGGACAGGATCATGATGAGTCCAGTTTAAGAGAGCGAAAAGCTAAATCGTAATTATTGACCCTGAGGAAGCTTCCATGCACCAGAACATTTCCCCACCTGATCAATGATACTGACCCGATGCTTCCTGCATATGCGACCATGCGAAAGTCACTTAGTCTCCCTGGGCCTCAATTTCTTCATTAGTAAAATAAAGGGGTTGGATTAGATGGCCCATGCGCTTCCTTCTACTTCTAGCATTCTGATGCTATGACTGCCTGCGAACTAAGGACTCAATATGGATCTAACAATGTGTCCAGGTCTCCGGACCAGGTAAGTCTACCTCGCTAGCTGCAGCCACAAGGCTTCCTAATCAAGGGAAAAGAGGAAGACAGAATGTGCCACCAAGCAAGTCATATCACTAGCAGCACTACCTCAACCATCACTTCCAAAGACTGATCAGCTGCCACCAACAGGCAGGGGTGATGGCCCCCAACTCCTTGAAAGCCACTGAAAACCTGGGAAAGAAAACTCTTTCCACCCTCATCCTTGGCACTGTCAGATGGTTCAACATCAGAAATAGCTATGGTTTTGTTAGCGAAAATGACATTAAAGAGGCATTATCTTAGGGCTGTACCCTAAGGACCATGGGACTTTTCCATTTGACTTGAAGCTGAAAGCCTTCCCCTTTAAAACATGAGCTCCTTAAGAGCAAAGACTGTCTCCAATTTTCTATTTGTATTACCAGTGCTTAGTACAGAACTTTACACATGGTAAGAATTTAATAAATATTTTTCCATACAGTCATTCATTCATTCATGATAGCCAAACAAAATTTACTATAATCTTAAGCTGCATTCAGTATCATCAGATCATTTATCCAAGGCTATCCTTAGAGGTCATCTAATTTAACCCCCTTGTTTTACAAATAGAAGCCAAATGCCTGCACCATGGGAGGAAATAATCCTGCTTTATGCTCTCTTGGTCAGACCACATCTGGCTTAGTGTGTTCCCTTCCAGGGATCACATTTGAAGAAGGACATTGATAAAGTTGGGTATTGCCAGAGTGGGGTGAGCAGTTGGTGAAGGAACAGAAGAGCATGACAAACAATGGACCAGTGATATTTAGTCTGTAGAAGAGAAATTGTTTGAGGAATGTAACAGTTGTCCTAAAGTCTTTGATGGGATATTATGCGTCAGATAGTCAATAAGCATTTATTAAGTATTTACTAGCATTTTACTAAGCACAGAGTATGCAAAAAAAGGGCAAAAACACAGTCCCTGCCCTGAAGGAGCTCATAGTCTAATGGGAGAGCCAATATAAATAACTGGCTATATATAATATATCTCTCTATATCTATATCTATCTATATCTATTTATCAATAGAGATACACACACAAACACACACACACACACATATATATATATATATATAGAGAGAGAGAGAGACATATACATATATATACAGAGAGACAGAGAGTAAATGAAAGTTAATGGGGGATGGGAGCAGGAAGGCCTCCTACAGAAGGTGAGATTTGAGTAGAGTCATAAGTGAAGCCAGGTAATCTGAGAGGCAGAAGTGAGGAAGGAGAGCATTCCAGGCATGGGGGAACACACCATGCAAAAGCATGGGGGTGGGAGTTGAAATGTGGTGTTCAAGGAACAATTGGGCTAGTATAACTGAATTTTAGACATGTGAAGGGAAATAAAGTATTAGGACTGGGAAAAGTAGGAGGGGGTCAGATTGTAAAGGGCTTTAAACGCCAAATAGAGGATTTTATATTTGATCTTGGAAGTGATAGGAGGTCCCTAGAGTTTGTTGAATGGGGTCATGAGATGACACAATCAGATCTAAAATCACTTTAGCAGCTAAGTGGAGGATGGGTTGGAATGCAGAGAGATTTGAGGCACTAAGACCAATTAGAAGGCCACTGAAATAATCCAGGCAAGAGGTAAGAAGGACTTTTCCCAGAGTGATGGTTCTGTTCGTGTAAATAAGTGAAGGCACATAAAAATGTTATGGAGGTAGAACTGAGCCAGAGGAGAGGAAGTGGAGACAATAGTATAGATAACTTCCTCAATATGTTTAGCTGAGAAAAAGAAGAAAGATAGAAGATGGTAACTATAGACTATTGAATCTATCAAGGCTTTTTTTAAGAATGGGAGAGACATAGGCAACAAGGAAAACCAGTACATAAAGAAGGAAGACTGTAGAATATGTATGCCAAAGAGGGTAATGTGCTGGAGAAAGGGGAATGGCATGGGACCATAGGTAATGTAGACTGGCTTGCTTTGACAAGGAGAATGGTTGCCTTCTTTAACAGAGACAGGAGTGAAGGAAAAGATAGTATGGAAATATGTCTGAGTGATGTGAGATGAGGAAGAGGGGAAAGAGGAAACTCTCAGCAAATGGCCTCATTTTTTCTGAAGTTTGAGAAAAGGTCCTCAGCTGAGAAGCTAAGAGAAGGGACCATGGTAGGAGTTTTGAGGAAAAATAAAAAGGTGTGTAATAGCCTCTGTGGTGAATGTGACAGTAAGCCAATATGGAATATATAAAGGCATCACCTTGCTTTAGTGAAGGCCCAGGTGATATTATGTAACATAAATTTGTAGTGGACCAAACAATTACTGTTCAAATCTCACCTCAGACACTAGCTGTGTGACTCTGGACAAGTCACTTAACCCCGTTTGCCTCATTTTCCTCATCTATAAAACGAACCAGAGAAGAAAATGGCAAACCACTCCAGTATCTTTGCCAAGAAAATCCCTAACGTCATCATGAAGAGTCAGACATGACTGAAACTACTGAACAACACACCACTAATACCTATCAGAGGCAGGACTAGAAATTGGTTCTTCTAGGCCTTTCCACTACAGCATGCTGCCTGTAATAAGAGATAGAACTTAAATGCTAGGCCCCCTGAAAGAACCAGCACACCATTTAACATTTCTCCCAAGAAGATGAAAGTGATTGATCTCAATCTAGAATGGGTTTGCAGCTGAGTGGGTGGACAGCCGGAGGGCACTTAGCCAATGAAAGCTGGGAGACCTGGAGCCATCACTTTTCTGAGAGGAAGCCAAAGGGGATTCTGGATTTTGCTGAAGACAAACCACCAATTTTTCAACCTGCCACCTACCTCTTTGGGCTGACTTTTAGTGAAGTTCAAGGATCAAAAAACGTTCTTTCAAAATTTTCTGCAATGGTTCATCAATGCTATTAATTTACCCTTAGTTTCTCTCTGTATCTTGAAAAGTGGCAAACTCCATGTTTACATAAGAATCATCCTACACCCATCTTCCAGTCTTGGTAACTCACCAACTCCATGTGACAGACCCTTTGCCCTTTCCTTTCCCAAGACCTTCTGACACAACTATCCCCTTTTCTGATCATCCATCTAACAGTCAGTTCCTCTTTCCTAGTCCCAAATCCCTGGATCTGTGAACAATAGTGTCATGGTGAAAGATTTTCAACCATCTAACTTCCAACCTATACAAAGCAGTCAACCCATTTTTAGAATACTTTTCTCCTTTCAGAATCTGGTTCTGTGGACTTTCAAAAGAATGGCTGCTTCTGTACTAAATTTAATTCTCATTAAATTGGACATTTCTAGTAAAATAGGTTAAATTTCATAACAAAATATTTGGAGCAATAGGACAAGAATGAGTTTGAAATGATGTCAATCTGACTCTGAAAAAGAAAATTCAAAGTATCTTGAGAGAATATCCAAATATAAAAAACATTCTTTTCCACATATGGGAATTTTGACCTGAATTAAGATCTGACGAAGGAAAAAGAACTTCTCTGAAGGCTGTCAACCTGCTTGGGCTAATGTTGAAGTGTTAGTCATTCTATCATAGGGAAATTCGTAGCCCACACAGCCCACCCCCAAGGAGTCGTCTGAATGTTGTAATAATTCCTTGCAGAGGCATATACCTAATCTTGGGAAGCCCTGAAGATGGGATTCAGGTCCTT
The DNA here is from genome assembly GCA_028646595.1 of Phalanger gymnotis. Classification (NCBI taxonomy): domain Eukaryota; kingdom Metazoa; phylum Chordata; class Mammalia; order Diprotodontia; family Phalangeridae; genus Phalanger; species Phalanger gymnotis. The sequence goes on along the minus strand of CM053625.1, from coordinate 127,403,484 downwards.
GCCACCTAAACAAGCACTCAGAGAAACACAGAGTTGTAACTAGTGGCTTAGGGCAATCATCACAAACTTCTGAGTCAGGTAACACAGACTACATGGGGTGGGTCAGGGAAGAGATGAGGCAAGACACAGCTCCCAGGTATTAAATGTAAGGCTATTATTGTTGGAGAGGCTGTCATACATAGACGAGAGAAACAGGGAAAGACGAGAGGAGCTCACCCCAATCGATCCCTCCCACACCAGAGGTAGCTTCCTATTTTAACTAATTTATCTTTCTTACTTGGAGCTAAACTCTGTTGTTTCTACACTATTGAAGAGATGCAAATGTCAGCACCCTCTAAAACTGGCTCCCTGGAGCAAAATTCTTATTTCCTTGACCTAGTTTGGGCTAAAGAAAACTTAACTCTTTATGATTGGGTGGCTGAATGCTAACTGGGCTAGCTTAGAAATTGGCAAGAGACAGAGAGAGAGACAGAAAGAGAGAGGCAGAGAAAGAGAGGCAGACAGAGAGACAGAAACAGACAGAGAAAAGGAGGAAGGAAGGAAGGAAGGAAGGAAGGAAGGAAGGAAGGAAGGAAGGAAGGAAGGAAGGAAGGAAGGAAGGAAGGAAGGAAGGAAGGAAGGGTGGTGGGGGGGAAGAATTTGTATCACCTAAGTGCTGGGAATACAAATGCAAAAGTAATGTAGTCCCTGTCCTCAAAAGGCTTACATTTTAACAGGAGAAGACAATGCATTAGGGGAGAGTCATAGCCAAGGAAGGATGCTTTGATTGGGCAGCCATAGGGATGGTAAATGGAACTTTAGGGCAGGCATTGACGCTGTCACATCACAACACAGAAGCTGCTTTTGCCAGCTACTAAGGAAGAAGAGGAACTGAGATGGGAGTTAAAAACTCAGAATTACCTCAGGAGCTAAGAATGGAGTGGAAACAAGTCCTGCATTAGGATTCACGGAATCCCAATGTTGGAAAGGACTTTTGAAGGCATCGAACTCAACCTCTACCTGAGTAATGAATCTCCTGTTACCAACCTTGGACAGGCGAGCACCCAATCTCTGCTTGAAAATCTCTAGTGATGGGAAGCACACTACCTGATGAGGCATCTGGTTCTACTTTGAGTCACCAAATCAATCAAATTAGATAATATTTGTAGAAGTGCTCCACACAGCACCTGGCACACAGTCGGTGCTATATAAATGCTTATTCTCTTCCTTTGCCTTCTCCAGCTCCACTTGCTTTTCTGAAATTTCTACCTACTGCTGTCTTCTAATCCCCCTTCCACCTTAGGACCTGGAACTAGAAAGAACCCTGACAACCATCCGGTTCAAACCCACCACTTTACAGGAGAGGAAATTGAGGCTCAGAGGGGTGATCTGATTTGCCCAAGGTCACAAAGGAAGGAAGCAACAGAACCGGGATTCGACCTGTGCGTACTTTCTACTATGCCATACTGACTTCCACATAATTAAAAACCAAGGTTTTTGGAGAGCTAGCTTCTAGTCCTGACTCTGCCAGTAACTTTCTGGGTAACCTTGGGGGAAATCACTTTCCTCAGTTTCCCCATCTGTCAAGTGAAAATATTGAACTAAATGGCCTCTGAGGCTTCTTTCAACCCTATGATTCTCTGGATTCTCTCTCTACTTTCCCCCTTTTGGTAATTGCTATCCGCTGCCATTGGTTTAACTATTCTCTCATAGACACAATACACACACACACACATACACACACACACATGTAGATCCTGAGTAAAGAGAATAAAGTGTTGTATGCATTTGAATTGACACCATTTAAAGTTGTAATTATGTAAAATATGATATCTAGTTTTATCCCAGTCTGAATATTCAGTGCTAATTTGAATAAATTCAACCAATTCAGGTGATTCATTATTTGTATTAATAGGACCAAGCTGTATGTGCATATGTACATACATGTGTGTGTTTGTGCATGCACATGCATGTAGGCCCAGTGTCTCTCCTGAGTCTCATTCCTGCATTACCAGTTGTTGTTAGTTATTATTGAGTCATTTTTTATTCATAATTGACCCTTCATGACCCCATTTGGGTTTTTCTTAGCAAAGATTCTGAAGCAGTTTGCCATTTCCTTCTCCAGCTCATTTTACAGATGAGGAAACTGATGCAAACAGGGTTAAGTAAATTGTCCAGGGTCACACAACCAGTAAGTGTCTGTGGCCAGTTTTTACTCAGGTCTTCTGACTCCAGGCCCAGCATTCTGTCCATAATGTCACCTAGCTGCCCTTATGTCACCAATGCCTATTGGTTATTTCAAATTGAATGTCCAGGGGCATCTCAAACTCAACATGTGTAAAATGGAACTCATTATCTTTCCCCCAAAACCCTGTCCTCTTCCTGACTTTCCTATTTCTCTTAAAGGTACCACCCTCCTTCCAGTCTCCTAGATTCATTACCTTCACTCCAAATCTTGCTATTCGCACCTCTAAAACACCTCTCACCTGACTCCATCCCTCTACTCAGTCCTCAATTGTCTAACTACTATGGTTTATCCTACACATGACTACCAAAGTCATTTTCCTCAAGCACATATCCGACCATGTCACTCCACTACTCAATCAACAACAGGGTCTCTCTATCACCTCTAGGATAAAATATAAATTCTTCTGTTTAACTTTTAAAGCGCTTCTCCAAATGACTCTAACCAATCTTTCTAGTCCAAATAGGGACCACTCTCCCTCCCATACTCTGTGATATAGCAAAACTGGCCTAGTCTCAGTTCCTCACACACCACAGCACATCTCTCATCTCCACACCTTTCCATTAGCTGCCACCATGACTAGAAGATATTAGCTCCTCACCTTGACCTCCAAGAATCCTTCTCTTCCTTCAGGATGCAGTTCAAGCATAACCCTTTCCTGATCCTTCCTCTTAACTGCTAGTACCCTCCCTCCCAAACCACCTTACATTTAACTGCTTTATATGTGTTTATATTTATTCTCTTAGTATTTATTATGCATATTACATATATATAAGTATATACTTATTATCCTTTATTAGAATACCTCTCTCTAATGTAAGCTCTTTTTGTAGTGGTTATTTCTTTAGATTCATATTTCCAGTGCCAACTGTGTAGTAACAGTAGTACTTCTTAACTGTTTGTTAATTGGTTGATTAGGGAGGGGCTGTACCTTAAGGATTCCAATAGTAACCCCTGACAAGAGGACTATATGTAAACAGTGTTTGAGCATAAATAGGTACACGACTGTGACTTTAGGAGGGAAACCACTTAGGGTGTCTCCATCAGTTTCTTCCTCTGTAGAATGGGAACAAAGTAATGTCTTTTTTACTTTCCTCTCAGGATCAGAAGCTTGACAATGTGTCTGGGCAAGGAATACCAAAGTTCTGGTCCTTGTTCTGCCACTGTCTTGCTGTGTGACCTCGGGCAACTCATTTCACTCTCTCGGGGCCTCAGCTTTCCCATCTGCAAAGTGAAGGGCTTGACAAGGTGAGCTTCACGCTAGGAGGCAGCTAGGTTGTACAGGAGATAGAGCTCTGGATTTAGTCAGCAAAACCTGAGTCGAAATCTGGCCTCATGCTCTTATCATGCCGTAATGCCCTAAGAACCTCATCATTGGGAAATTTCACCATCCTGAAATAGCGGATCAGCCTTGTACTCAAGGCCTCATAATACTCTCTGCCCCTCTGATTTGGAGGACAGAACCATGAATTCTAAAACCTCCATTTAAAGAGAGAGCCCAAGCCAACCATCTCTTCATTTTCCACCTGCCTGCATTCTTTTGGACTTCTGTTCATTTCTCCAGCATTCTCCCAGAGCTCTTCTTCCCCATCTCACCCCCTTTGGCTTCCTTTTGTGTATTATCTTCTCTAGTTAGCTTGCCTTGGTTTCTCGTCTGTAAAATGAGCTGGAGAGCAAAATGGAACACCACTCCAGTATCTTTGCCAAGAAAACCCCAAATGGGGCAGCCACAACTGAAACAACTGGACAACAACATTAGCCTGTAAAATCCTCGAGGGCAGGGGTTGTCTTTGTTTTTCATATTTGTATTTATATTACTAGCACTTAGCTCAGCCTGGCACATAATAGGTGTTCAATAAATGTTTGTTGACTAACTGGATGACCTGGAGTAAATTATATAACTTCTGTGTGCCTCAGTTTCCTCATCTAAAATGTGGGGATAATGATAGCACCTACCACCCAGGGTTGTTGTAAATGGCATAGTATTTGTAAAGCACATGCAAACCTTAATGTGCTATATATATATATGCTAGTTATCATTATCCAAGCTCCCTTCAAACCCAAACAGCCTGAGTCAAAGAATCTTTTATCCAGCTAGGAATGGGCTATAGGGAGTGGTCCACCACAGGATTAAGACAGCAAAGTCAGCCCCTGAGTCTGATCCCAAGAACCACAGCACAATCATGCAATTTGACTATGAGGTTTCCTAAAAACACAGCCCCTACCACCACCACCACTACCACCACTCCCCCACCCCCAACTCAACGTGACTGACCCCTGAGTTTTAGAATCTAGCACAGGGTGTGAGCAGGCTGCTCGCCTCTATCCCCTCCCATGAGTCTCTGCTGTGGTGACTCAGGACCCTGGGAGCCTGGGCTCCACATTGTTTGCCCCTCCCTTGTGGTCCAGTTCTTTTTAGATAGGCTTAATCTGCCCCCTAGTGGTTCTATTTCCGTCCCATCAGGAAATGCCACATATTCCACTCATTTGAAGCACCATAACCTGTCAGTCTCTCCCTTTCTCATCCAACATTGAGATAATTTGGGAAAGACCATGGTCTCTTCTGGTTCCAAAAGGTCATGGCTGTACCTTTCACATTCCTCCACTCCCTTCCCCTTTTCAGTCCTTGGTGTAGGACAAAGAACATTGAATTTGCACATTCAAAGCCCAACTCTGCTACTCACAACATGGGCCACTTGGGAAAATCTTTGGGTATCAGTTTCCCCGCTGGACTAGATGATCTCTAGGGTCCTTTGAAGCTCTGATGCAGCCTTAACAAATTTTTCTTGATCCCCGATGATGTTCTCTTCAGGATGAATTACCTCTTGTGGCCTCAGGCAATGCATTTAGCCGTCTTGGGCTTCAGATCGCTCCTTTGTAAAAATAAAGGTATCAACCTAGATGTCTTCAGAGAACCCTTCCAGCATTAGAATTATGATCCCATCATCTAGGGAGAAAGAACATGGGATTTATCCCTCAAACACGAGGATTCAAAACTAGACTCTTAGATAGAAGTACCTAGATTGCACGGTGGATAGACTTTTATATATAGAGTCAAGAAGACTGAGTTTGAATTCTGCCTCATACACTGACTAGCTATGTTTTCTTGGAACAGTCACTTCACCTCACTGTGTCACAGTTTCCTCATCTGTAAAACAGAACAATAATAACCCCTTACCTCTCAGAGTTGCTGTGAGGATCAAATGAGAAAACATATGTTAAGCACTTTGTAAAACCTGAAAGAGTTATAGAAATACAATTTATTAATCATAGTGGTACTGATAGTAGTAGTAATATTGGTGGAAGTAGTAGTACTAGTGGTAGCAGTAGTGGTGGTGGTGGTGGTAGCAGCAGCATCAGTGGTAGTAGTAGTAGTAGTAGTAGTAGTAGTAGTAGTAGTAGTAGTAGTAGTAGTAGTAGTAAAATTTTCCCTCTCCATATTAGAGTGGTTCCTCCCTTTCTTGGTTATCCTTCCTGTCCCCAATGGTATATCTCTAAGAATATCGAAAATATCATAGGTCCTTCACTTTGCATCCCCCTTCCATGTCCCTCCTCCCAAAAAATCCAATAAAGTCTAATCTCCAGAGATCATGCCTGGCACAAGAGATTCCCAAACCAATCACGTGATTATCACAATGCATAGGAGAAAGGGCATCAGGCATCGGAGGACCTGGATATAAATATTGGCCCTACTACTTAAAACCTGTATGACCTTGGATTTCATTTGGGGGATCTCAGTTTCTTCAACTGTATAGTGATAGGGTTGGGCTAGATTCTCTCCAAAGTCCCTTTGAGCTCTTAATTCTGTGATCAATGAATGGTACTACTATGACTCTATGCGCCTAGCCTTACACTTTTCAGTGTGGGAGAGAGAGAAGAATAAGGCACTGTCCCTGCTCTCAGGAAAATGTCTAAAAGTAGGGAGGCCCACCCTTCCCCAAACCATAGGCCGATTTTTGCTGTTCTTTGCTATCCCAAGGGAAGATCCCAAATAAACCAACTAGCTTCAGTCCTCAGAGATATGGAATGAGATTGGGGTATCCTTAGCCTTAGTCCAGATTGCCCACAGACCTTCATCATTTCAGTTTCACATTAGGAATCAATATCCTATGACTGGCTCCATTTCACACATTATCCCTAACAGTCCTGGAACTGCTCAGCTCTAGTTTGGTTGTAGGGATCATAAAGAAACATGGTGGCTAGACTTGGAGTCAGGGCACTCCTCTTGGAATGCTGGTTCTAGTCTTTATCACCCATGAGTCTATGCACAAATCACTTTTCCTCAGAACCATAACTATGACAGAAGGATGAGAGCTTTGCTCCAATTGCAAAATTTAAAGAAGATTCATACTCCTACAGTGGATAGAAACACGTGAGTTTTATAACAGAAGAGCAAAAATGTTTAGTTAAAATAAAAAGCAACCAGAAGGTGGTCTGTGTCCTAGGTAATCTGCCCCACCCTGACCCCTCCCCAAACAAAAATGTCCTTAGCTCTAACATCACAGCACTCTTGAGCCTCTCCTCCTTTTCCCTTACAACTGCATAATGAGGGAAGTATACAAGAGAAGGTCCTTCTCTCTGCCCCAGAGACTCATGTCTCAAAATCCAAGGTATGGGCTTCTAAGATGCATTCACCTTTAAAAAAAAAATAATTGATCTGAGGCCACCTTTCATACTCCATGCCCTGGGTACATTTTGTGGTATTCCATCTAAGAGCCAAAATTGTTAGTTATGAGTTTACTGTCCCTCTCTGGGCCTTGATTTCTTCATCCATAAAAATATAGAATTCTATTCATTTCTAAGGTCCCCAAAGATTTAAATCCTACAGGTTCTGTGAAGGAAGAGGACTATTACAATGAATTTCCTTCTAATCACAGCTATGACTCCAGCCAAAGGTCAATTCAGGCTAGGATTCTGTCCTCACTCCAAAGTAGTCATTCACCGCCTTTTCTCTCCTCTGCAGCTTCTCCTTATTCTCTGGCAGCATGTCTATTGTCTTTGTCACATTCCCTCTATGCAGCCCGGGTTCCTCCTCCACAGCCTTTAGTTGTCATGAAGCTACAACCACTGCATGCTCGCCACTTAGCGGCTGAATCTGGAAGCACTCCAACAGTTTTTCCCAGAAGAGATGGCCCCAGCCCAGTTCTCACCAGCCACCTTAGAAAGGATTCGGCATATTTCCCTGTTTGGCTCAAGAGGACTTCTATCCTCAAAATGGGCAGCCCAGCATGGCCAGAGCAAAGCATAGTAAGGAGCAAAAGCAGCATCCTAGGCATTCAGAATGAAGAAGCATTGAGTCAAGAGAAGAACTCTAAGTGGTCCCACACAATCTCACGCCTCCTTTCCTAGACCTAGTTAGAAAGCCAGCCATTGCATGTCTGGGGTCCTCATGAGGGCAGTGCCAAGAATTATAGGAGAACACAACATAAGGACATGAGAATAACAGAAGGGGGAGTGTTAAACGATGGGGCGCAAAGAAGAGGTGAATGATAGTAACAGATGATGGTGAGAGGGCAGAACTACTCAACTTTCTTTTTTTCCTGATTTCCGTATCAAAAAAGAATGATTTTTGGCCTAGGAAGGAAACATCGATAATGAAATACCCAAGATAAATAAGGAAATAATGGAACTATTTAATTCAATCAGTCTACATGCCTTTAAGTGACTACCACGTAACAAGGCACTGGCTTGGCCCTGGGTTTACAAAGGCAAAAGTAAAAGCATTCCTGCCCTTAGAGAGCTTATATTCCATAGAGGGAGATAATATGTACTAGACATGCACAAAATAGATAACATAAAGACTTCATGTAAAATGTGGCACTTAAGCTAAGCCTGGAAAGAACCACAGGATTGCAAGAGGTAGAGGTGAAGAGGTTGGGTGGGTGGTGGAGGAGGGACATCTGGCATAAGTATGCCTGGCACGGCCAGTACAAAAGCTTGGAAGTAGGAGGGACATGAAGGCCAGTCTGAGCACAGAGACAGCTGATGGCACAATAGATAGAGCACTAGGCCTGGAGTCAAGAAGACCTGAGTTCAAATCTGGCCTCAGACTCTAGTTGTGTGACCCTAGAGAAATCGCTTACCCTCTACCTCAGTTTCCTCAACTGTAAAACGGGTGTAATAATAGCACCTATCTCACAGGACTGTTTTGAGAATCAATTGAGCTAACATTTGTAAAAGTACTTAGCACAGTACCTGGCACATAATAGGTGCTATGTCAATGCTTATTCTTCTTCACAGTCTGGCTGAACTATGGCATTGAGGAATATTGTGTAATAATGCTAGAAAGACAACATGTGGCCAGGTCGTTAAGAACTGCAGGTGCCAAATAGAGTTTCTATTCTATCCTAGAGTTAATAGTCATCGGAACTTATTAGTTAGACCTGTGCTTTAGAAATATCATGTCTGTAGCTGTGTAGAAGAGGCAAGGAGACCAATTTGGAGGCTATTAGCAAGAGGTGAATAAAGGCTTGAATTAGAGTGGTAGCCAAATGAGTGAAGAGAAGGGATGTTGCGAAGGTAAAAATGGCAAGATTTGGCAGCTTCCCTTAGTCGGTCAAAGTCATCAGGTTCAGAACTATTTCCTAGGACACTGAAAGAATTAACAGGTGTGATTACTGAGCCCCCAGATCTTTGAAGACTGGCATAGAACAGAAAAGGGCCAGAGTTTTCCTGATCTCTTAGGTTCCCTTATGACTCTCCCCTCCTTAGATAGCTTAATGCCCATTACCCTTGCCCCTGCTCCTGAGGGCTACCCATATTGGTGCTGGTCTCAGTGTGAACACCTCAATGGCTTTGGCCTTTCTGCAGCTCAGAACTCCTGAGTCCAAGAAATTCCACCAGCCTCAGCCTCTCAGCAGGAGGAATTACAGGCATGCACCACCACCCCTGGCTAGCATCGTTTCAACAAGAGCATATCATGCCAGGCTAACCTTGATTTCTTTGGTAATGAGATTAATAGATACTCTGATAAAGCAAGGTAATACTTTAGTTTGTTTAGAAGCATTCATTAAGTTCCTACTATGTACCAGGCACTGTGTACTAAGGATATGAAAAAGGTGAAAGACAGCTCCTGCTCTCAAGGTTCTCACAATCTATTTTATTTCTTATTTGTGGAGGGGTGAAGGCAGGGCAATTGGGGTTAAGTGACTTGCTCAAGTTCACAGAGCTAGTAAGTGTGTCAAGTGTCTGAGGATGGATTTGAACTCAGGTCCTCCTGACTCCAGGGCCCATGCTCTACTCACTGCGCCACCTAGTTGCCCTGGTTCTCACAATCTAATGGGGGAGACAACATGAAAATAACTATATACAAACGTGCCAAATATGGAATAAATAGGAAATAATTAACAGAAGGAAGTCACTAGACACTAGACTTGAGAAGAATTGGGAAAAGCTTCCTATAGAAAGTAGGATTTTAGTTGGGACTTGAAGGAAGTCAAAGAAGTCAGAAGGCAGAGACCCCAGGATGAAGCACATCCCAGGAATAGGGGACATCCAAAGAAAATTACTAGAGCAAAGAGATGAAATGTCTTGTGTGTGAAACAACAAAGAAGGCGATGTCACTGGATCAGGGAATATGTAGGGGAGGAATGGATGTAAGGTATAAGAAGATTGGGAAGGTGGAGGTAGGCTATAAAGAGTTTTGACCACCAAGCAGAGAAGTGAGAGGGAAGTACTGGGGTTTATTGAGTAGGGACAGGTACAAGGGGGGTAACAGGATAGTTTACCTAACTTAAAAGAAAACATTTCATAAAAATCTTCCATCGTTTTGGACAAGATAGAGAAATGTAGGCTAAATGATAGAACAGTTTGGTGGACTTAGAGTTGGTTGAATGACCAAACCCAAAAAATAGTCATTGATGAGTCAACCTCAGATTAGAAAGGAGTAGGCCTCAGCCTGGGGATATTTAATATTTTACTCAATGACTTGGAGGAAGGCATAGAGTGTCAAATTTGAAGACAGCATGAAGCTAAAAGGCAAAGCAAATATATTGTAGTCACAATTAAGAGAGATCTCAATAACATAGGAGGATGAGCCAAAACTAATTGGATAAAATTTCATAAGGATAAATGTGAAGCCCTAAACTTCACAGTTTCAATTTCACAGTTACAACATGAAGGACATTTGGCAGACAAGAGTTCATCTGAATACAACTTTAGGGGTTTTGTAAGTATCTGTGATTCTATGACCATAAGAATTGCCACGTGGGCAGAGAACCAGCATCTATTCAACCCAACATAAATTTGTCCAGCAGGATTACTATAGCATTAATTCTGTATCTCTGTAATACACTTACCATGTAATTATACTTGTTTCTGTTTGTACCTTATCTCCCTGAGAGAAAATAAGCTGCCAAGGGGCTATGTCTTAGCTAAACTTCCTATCACTGACAGCACCAACCTTAACTTCACTGCACAGTGGAAAACTTAATAGACGTTTGAATGAAATCATATCCTATATTTACACAGAAGTTTACAGTTTATCAAAAAAAAGTATACAATATCTTTTATTTGGTCCTCACAATAGCCCTATAGTAGTAATTACTGTTCATCATTCTACAAATAAGTAAATTGAAGCTCAGAAACATCATGTAATTCACCCAAGGTCACACTGTTAATGATGGAGCCCAGACAAGAACCCAAGTCTCTTTATTCCAATACTATTCAAGGCCCAGCTCTAGGCCCAATGCTTCCATAAAGCCTTTTTTCCTACTCCCTCCCACAATGATCTTCTCTCTATCTTACATCTACAAAACTGAGAATCATTGCTATGACACAATCTTGCACACAAAATAAATAGAGAATAAGCCTGTGGTATCGGATCTTGTAGTGTTCTCTCCCCCGCTACACTCTAAATTCTCTGAGGGAGTGACCGTATCTTATAGGTCTTTGTGTTTCCCACCATGCCCAGAACAGTGCTGGGCATGTAGTAAGTGCTTAATAAATAACTACTGAACTTACTGACTATCTTATTTACCACATAATAGAAACATTGATAATAAAAGACACCATAGGATTCAGATTAGGAAGAAACCTTAGAGATCATCTCCAAGTTTCAATATTGTCAAAATGAGACAGTTAATCTCTATATTGGCTAGCCTGGTCTGACTGATATTTAAACTTAGAGGAGCAAACAGAAATTCATCACATGAACACTAAATTTGCGCTATTAGAGCTCAGACACCAACAGTGTAGTTGGCATTTGGGTGACATTTCTGTATTGCTTTGTAATGAACAGGGCCCCATTCGTTTTTTATAAGTTAGATCAATCAATTGACAGGCTTACTATAGGACAAACCACTGTGTTGGCATTAACTGGGATTTGGACTTTAACAAAATCCAAACACTGATTATACTTAGATGTTTTTCATGTTTCATGTTTTTCAGACATAGAACCACTATGAAGCTCAAAGATCCAGGAGATGAAATTTAGGGCAGAAACACAGAGAACTCAGGGGAAGAAAAGGACCAAGCGCCCAAAGGGTAACATGCACCAATTGTTTTTTCTGGGTTTTGCCAAGATTATATTGGATAAGCCAGTAAATGTCAAGTTAATGTTGAAAACCATATGGATGATGGGAATAGACCCCTTAGTGAGAGGAGAAGGAGGCAATATGCTGACAAAAGCTAAGTTTGCTGAGCTTTGCTTGAATCCAAGACTGAGTAGACCAGATGAGAGGCACATAAGATTTAGAGCTGGAAGAGACTTTAAAGAGTCTATAGTTCAAGCTCCACATTTTACAGATGGGGAAAAAACTCTCAAACTTTTGGCCAAAAATGGCTGCCTGAACAGAGGACAACTCAGCTTCGACATGCTTGTTCCAACAAAAATCTAAAAATCTCACTAAATCAAATAGCAATGAAGAAATTCAGTGAGAAACTCCAGTGCTTTCTTCCACCTCAGAATGACACAAAGCACAAGCTAAAAGCCCATGGACAATAGAAAAGGGAGCTCTGCAGCCAAGTCAGTGCCCATGCTCATGCAAAGAAGCCTGAAGTTTCCCACCTTGATCAGAGACTTGCCAGAAATATTTGTAGTCTATCAGGGTTTGTAACCTGAGGCAGTATGAGCAGAAGGATCCCTTCCCAAAAAGCCCCTGGGCAGTGAAAAATTCACAGCATGTACCTTGGAAGGGACCAGAAATAGCAATAGTCCATGTGGTCTTGGCAGCATTAAGACTAAAATACTCCAGGCCAAGGAGTATTTATGGTCACTAGTACTCTGTTCTAGGATGCCATAAAGGGCCCTGAAGATCTAAAACTCCAAACTTCAAAGATCCAGGAGGTCTAACACTGAGAGATGGAGGTCTGGGCAGGAACACAAAAGGACCTGAGAGAAACCAAGTAAGGCTAACTACCCCACCAAAAAGCATAACAGGAGTTAGAGCCCAGCCCTGGCACAAAGCCCCAGTTCAGGAATTAAAGCTGAAGATATGAATAATTGAAGAAAATATGAATCGCTGTAAAGAATTATAATAGATCCAGAGTTACCCAAATATCCAATGTAGAAGGACAGATTTACTATACAACAAGTGGAAATTAAACTCCAAGGGGAAAAAAATATTTTTTCCATAAAGATTCCATAAATACCTAGAAGAAATGAGGCAAGAGATAAAAATGAAATAAAAGCTCTGGAGGAAAGAATTGAAAGGAGAATAAATGGATTAAAACAGAAAGTGTTAACTTTACCCAAGTAACAGACTTTCTGAAAATTAGAATAGGTCAAAGAGAAATTACTGACTCTCTGAGACTGCAAGAAATTTTCTTTAAAAATCAAAAGACTAAAAAGTAGAAGAAAATGGAAACTATTTGCTATAAAAAAACAATTGACCTGGGAAATAGGACAAGGAAGATAATCTGAGAATCATTGGACTCCCTGCAAACCATATGTTTTTAAATGCCTAGATGCTATATTTCAAGAAATCATACATGAAATTGTCTAGATCAATTAGAACTAGAGGGCAAAGTGAAAATAAAAAGAATTCACTGATCACCTTCTGAAAGAAACTTCAAAAAGAAAAGTCCCAGAAATATCATAGCCAAATCCAAAGCCCTCACATCAAAGCAAAAATACTTAAAACATCCAGGAGAAAAAAGTACTTAAAGAACCACAGTCAGAATCACACAAAAACTCTGAGCTTCAACTATAAACCAGAGGAGATCTTGGAATACAACATTGCAAAAGACAGAAGATATAAGCTTACGAGAAAGAATAACTTAATCTACAACACTGAGTATAACCTTTTCTGGTGGGGTATAGAGCTTTAATGGAATAGAGGGTTTTCAAATATTCCTGATATAAAGGCCAGAGCTGAGTAGAGAACTTTGAAGTGCAAACACAAGATTAAAGAATAGTCTAGAAATAAATTTTTTGAGCAATTGAAAAGGGCTATAAGAAAATGAAGGACTAACATTCTATTAAGGATAGCAGAAACAAGTGTCTTTTAAGTACTTTAATGTCCTCAAAAATTGAGACAGTTAATTAAGAAAACAGAGGACCTGAGGGTCAATTAATTCTAGAAAGGAGTAAGAAGGATGTGGAACTTACTATTTCTCATAGTTGGAGTACATCAGAGGAACAGTAAACAAATATGAAGGAAGAAACTGGCGGATCAAGAATCAGATGAAACTCACTGTAATCTGAACCAAAGGAGGGTTGAACACTCACAAACATACCTAGAGAAAGGGAGAGAGGGAGAGGGAGGGAGGGAAGAAGAGAGAGAGAGAGAGAGAGAGAGAGAGAGAGAGAGAGAGAGAGAAAGAGACAGAGAGACAGAGACAGAGACAGAGACAGAGACAGAGACAGAGACAGAGACAGAGAAAGAGAGAAAGTTCTGTACAGAAATACATCAAATAGGGAAACAGCTGATGATAGGGAGAAGGGGATGTTAAAAGGAGGATAATATCAGGCAAGGAACAGTATCAAGGAAAACAAATGCTGTGATCCCAATGTGAAGAGGTATTAAAGGAAAGAAGAACTGAAAGTAAAGGAGTCCTCATCAGTTGAGAAATGTCTGAGCAAATGTGGTGTATGGTTGTGGATGTGGTGGATCCAATTAAATGTTATTGTACCATTTAGAAAAAAAATTATGAAAGACATGATTTCAAAGAATCCTGGGAAGTATGAACTGATGCAGAGTGAACAGAATTAGGAAAACAATTTGTACAATGACAACACTATAATAAAAATAATTTTAAAAGACTTAAGAACTCTGATCAAATCCATGACCAACCACATCTCCAGAGGACCTGTGATGAAACATGCTACTTGCCTCCTGACAGAGCTATGATAGAATCAAAGAGAAAAATGAGACATATTTTTGGACATGGCCTTTGTGTTTTGCTCAGCTACAATTTTTTGTTACAAGGGTGGGATTCTTTTGTCTTTTTAAGTAGAGTGTAGGGAAAGGAAGGATACTGATGTCCATGCCAAAAAGAAAAGTAAAAGAGGATTGAGAGAGAGAAGGAAAGAAAGAGAAAAAGAGAGGAGAGAGGGAGGGAGGAAGAAGGAAGGAAGGAATGAACGAATGAACAAACAAATGAACGAAGGGGGAGGGAGGAAGAAATGAAAGGGACAGAGGGAAAAAGGAAGGGAGGGAGGGAAGAAGGAAGGATGGGAGGGAGGGAGAGAGAGAGGGAAAAAGGAAGAGAGGGAGGAAAGAAGGAAAGGGGGTTGGAGGAAGGAAAAGAGAGGGAGTGAGGAAAGGAGGAAGGAAAGAGGGGAGGGAGGGAAAAGGAAAGAGAGTAAGGAAAGGAAAGAAAAACATAAGGAGGGAGGAAAAGAGGGAAGGAGAAAGGGAGAAAAGGAAAGAGGAAGGAAGGAAGAAAAGAAAGAAGGAAAATAGGCAGGAAAGGGAGGCATGAAGGAAGGAAGAAAGGAAGGAAGGAAGGAGAGGGAGAAAGAGAGAGGAACAAGGAGGAGTAGGTGGTAGTGGTGGTGGTGGAGGAGGAGGAGGAAGAGACTTCCCTTCTCTAGGCATTAGTTTCCCTATCTGTAAAATTAAAGGATTGGATCAAATGATCTCTGAGTTCTCTTCTAGTTCAAACTCCTACAATCATAAATCTCCTCCAGCCCACTACAACTTTCTTTACACATAGGGAAAGAAGCAAAGTCTCTACGGGGACAGTAGGACATTTCCAAACTGACCTGGAAAGCCTTTTCTTTTTTTTTTTAACCAAGTCAGCAGAAATGAATAGCGCTACTCAACTCAGTCCAACTAGAACCAGAGAAGGAACTTCTGTAACTTACAATCTATATAGCTATGAAACCAAGAAATGGAAAAGGAACATGCTTAATTTTCCAGCTCTGCATCCAATACTTTTCTTATCTTAAAAAAAGACTGTTTATCATTTTGTTTTGACACTTCTTAATAAACATCCAAACTCCACTACAACGTACATTTCCTAAAAGTAGTTCATGCATTGACAACACAAAAGAACATTCTGCCCTTTAAATTTGCTACTGATTATGTTGTTTCTGACCAGATATTTGTTGCTTCTTCACGTTGCCTTTATTTACATTGTTGTAGTTTTGTTTACATTGTACATATTGTTCTTTTGGCTCTGCTTTCCTTCGCTCTTCCTGTCTCTCTGAATCCTTATTATTTTTGGTTCTTTACCAAGAAGTAATATTGCATTATATTCACATAACAGAAATTGTTCTGCTGCTCTCCAATGTCTTTTCAGCTGAAGGCACCGGGTACTAGTTCAGACATAGTCATACGTAGCTCTTTCCCAATGAGTCAGATTCCTCCTATTCATCACCAACCACGAGCCTCAAGGTTGACAGGAATCAGAGAGTCCAACTAAGAATCACTATCCAACGCATATTTCATCAATCATTTACGAAGTACTTACTATGTGAAATGCATTGCTCTAGGGCCTGGAAGAGGTACAATGATGAACAAGTGATGGTCTTACACTCAAGGAGCTTACTGTCTAGGAGTATCACTATATCACTATTAGTAACATACACATCTCAATAGTTCTTTCAACTATTATCCTCAGTTCTGACCGACACAATGAACAAACATGATTCCAGAACACTGGTGATGAAGAACATTACCCACATCCCGACACAGTGGGGATGGATTAAATCTGCAGAATGAGACATACGCTTGTGGACAATTCTAATTTGGGAATTTGTTTTGCTTGACTATGCATACTTGTTGCAAGGGTTTATTTTTCCTTTTTTCATTGGAACGGAGGAGATGAGAAGGAAAAATAATACATACTTGTTAATTGAAAATAAATTAAACTTAAGATCTACCAGGGCTTGAACTCCAATAGCATAGTCTTCAGGAACTTAAAATCACTACCAAGCCATGACAGACATCAGAGGCAGACTTTGGGAAGAGACATCAACCATGTATTGATAATATTGAAAATCTTACTGTCATATACAAATGTCATTGCTACATAAATATATCAATATATATAGATATATGTATGCATGTATATGTCTATATATACACATATGTATACACATACATATATACACATGTATATACACATGTGTGTATGTGTGCATACACACACACACACACACACACACACACACACACACACACCCGCTTCATTCAATTTGATTCAACAAGCATGTGTCAGGTGCCATGGGCAAATCATACTAGGATACAAAAGTAAAAATTAAATAATACCTGCCCTCAAGGGGCTTGTGTTCTACTGGAAGAATACTACCTGGACACAGACATACTAATACAAGAGAATTTGTAGAGGGAGAGAGAACTAATCACTGGTGCGATCAGAAAAGGTTTCATAGCAGAGCTAACAAGTGAGCTGAGCCTTCATCATGAAAGAGATGAAGAGGGAGTACATTCCAGGCAAATGTATGGAGGCAGGAGATGACATGTCAAGTGAGGGGAACAGTTAATAGCCTAGTTTTTCTGAAATGGAGAAAGCTTGAAGGGCAGTAATGTGAAATAAGCCTGGAAAGGTAGGCTGTAGCCTTTAAATGCCAAGCTGTGGAGTAGGTATTTTGGCCTAGAGGAGATAGGGAGCCACCGAAGGTTTGTAAAGAACAAAGTAACGTAGTCAGACCTGTATTCTAGGAACAATTATACTGGCAACTATGTGGTAGGTAGCTCAGAGAGAGCAGAGATATTTGCAAAATAACTGCACACTTTCTGGGATCATCAATTGTTCACAAGGTGGGAAGTTGGCAGGGCAAGGAAGAATTTATTGGATTTAATTCCTGTTGCTTAATTTCCCTTGAGGATTTGCTATTAATCAGTTATCACAAGTAGCACTTTACTTTCCCCCCTTGGAATCTTGCAGCATTCAGACTTGGCATCTAACAGCCCCAACCATAAGGTGGCCCAATTCAGTTTGTTTTAGCAACACAGCTGTTTGTGGTATGTGCCTCGAATTGGTGGCTCCATGTTTGGAATGGTTTCCTGGACACCTCAGCCTTCACCACCTTGGACTAACTGGTTCGATATCACAAGCTGTGCACAGAATACATGCCAAACAGCTCCACTGTAGATTGTAGTCCTATGACATCACAGCTTAAATACCATGCTTGTCAACTATACTGAGCACCTACTGTGTGCTCAGCCCTATACTAGTCACCTCTGGCAATGCTAAAGAAGGGCCTGGCTTTTCCCTCAAGGAGTACACAATCTAACTGTAAGGCATGCACATGAAGCAGAGAAAAGGACAGGATGGTTTATGACTGGATGTTAAATTGGGTGACACAACCTGAAAGTTCTATATAAAGTAGTTTGGAGAAGGAAAACGTGTCAGCATGGACCAGTTATAAGGAAACATGTTTTTAGAGGAGGTAGGACTTGAAAAGTGTAATGTGGGATTTGAAGAGCTTAAAATAAAGTGTAAGCTCCTTCAGGGAAGAAATATCTCATATGATGACTTTCTATTTTAACTAATTATTCTTGCTTAGTGAGTGCTAAATTCATTTCTTCTTCACTACAACCGCTATGAGCACCCTGTGAATTTTGGTGCCTTGGGTCAAAATCTTAGCTGCCATACCCTAGTTATGGACTTCTTTTGAAAAGGTCATGTCCCTTCTAAGTGCCTCCATTTCCTCAATTGTAAAAAGGGTTGCAGTTAAGAAAGCACTGTAAAATTAAAACAGTGCAGAAATATGAGTTATTATTTCTGTTAGACTTGCATGATACCTCATTAATAGTAGATACTTAGCCAACGCTTGTTCAATTGGATGAGATGGATTAGTTGTGATGGAATGGTATAGGATGGGATGGGATGAGATGTAATAGGATAAGATGGGATAGGATAGGCTGGGATAGGATAGGATAGGATAGGATAGGATAGGATAGGATAGGATAGGATAGGATAGGATAGGATAGGATAGGATAGGATAGGATAGGATGGGATAGGATGGGATAGGATGGGATAGGATGGGATAGGATAAAATGAGATAGGATAGGATAGAATGGGATGGGATGGGATGGGATGGGGTTGGGCTGGACTGGACAAGATAAAAACCAAAATGCTGGGACAAGGAAGCAGTTTCTCCATCCTTTATTATCTTGCTGCAGACTGAAACAGACCTGCAGAATCATAAAATTTATTATAGTTCTGTGTTGTGATCCTACTTTTTCTTCATTATAAATACCAGTTGCTATGAGAACAGGCACTGACACAACTTTTTATGATGTAATTAAATACTTAGAAAGACCAGGAGCCAAACCAAAGAACTTCCAGCTCTTTCTTCCCAAGAGAGCATCCCCACCCTGCTGAAGCTTAGTATGAGTAGGGAGGAACAAGCGAGCTTCCTTGAAGATGGAGAATCATCAGCGAGCTGACTAAAATCAGGAGGAACGCAGAACTCCAGCAAGGATCAGGGTTTCTGGTTCGGAAAGAGTGACCACCATAAAGCCTGAGGGTGTGTCTTAGACCCCCTTATCAAGAAGCCCAAAGTCATATATCCAATTCACTTCTGAACCAGTTAATCTTGCCTTATTCTATCATCACAGACTGAGCCTCTAAGCCTGGCCACAGACCGAGTCCTGACTCTCAATGAATCAATGACAAAGCGTTTAAGCATTTAGCATGTGTCAGACACCATTTTAAGCACTAAGGACACAAAACAGTTCCTGCCCTCAAGGAGCTCACGTTATTCCCCTCAGTAAATTCTATGCTTACCTCAAACTGTGTTACTCACTGCTCCCTGGAAACCTTCCACCCTCTTTGAACCCAGTTTTGTTTAATTGTTTTTCTTTGTTATAAGGGGGGGCTCCCTTGATGTGGGGGGTAGGAGGTAGGTGGGGAGAGGGCATGTACAGCTGGAAATGACTGTCATATAAAAATTAAGCTAATCTGTAAGGTTTCTTCCTACTCTTACATTTTGTTTTTTAAGAAGGTTTATCCTGTTGGGAAGGTGGAATTAGGACATGGCTCGGTATGATAGAACTCTCATGCATCAGCCTTTTAGAACCCTGGGAGGAAACGTAGCTTGGATCTGCTCACAAACCAAAGCCTCTCCCAGACCAAGGTCTGAGCCATTTGGGTCATGTTTATTTTATGTCAGATTGGACGTAGAGAGGCCACTGAGGCCAAGCTGTTGCCAAAACAATGTTTAAAACGTCTCTGGAAAATGTGCAGCAGTTTCTTTTTCCATGAAACTCATGTTTAGTCTTCCAGTCTGAATAGCTCGGTCCTCCACTTGCTGAGAGAGAGAGCTGGATGACTTGAAGAAAATGGGACACAAACTTTAAAAACAGTGACTATAGCAACCTGAGATTGGCTTTACTTGACCCTGTCCTATGTGACTTTAGACAAGTCACTCACGCTTTCTGATTCTTCGCACTCTCTACTCCTTCATTAATTGCGAGTAGGGAGAGGGAATGGGACCCACATTCTCATGAAAATTCTTTAAATTAGAAGATGCTGGTTTCTTTGAGAGGCTAGTAGTTATGCTAGGCACAGAACCACACGCATATGTATCCAGTTCCATAGGCTTCTAATAAATGCATTTCTATAAACTCCCCTCCCTCTAGCTCCCAGTTCAATGATGATTCACCATTGCATCTTAAACAGGTCTGATAGAGGAAATTACAAGGCTTTGCTGGGGGAGTGTATGTTGGAGGAGGGGAGGGGGGTTCTTATATGACCCTATCCTGATATGATTGAAGTAGGTTAACAGGAGAATGAAAGTAGAGCCATATAAGGAATCAAAAGGAGAAGAAACTTTGGAGATCTTAATTAAGTCCAGCATGACTCCATTTTGGAAGCAGGCTAAGAAAATGTTTAGCAATGGGCAAAGAGGTTAACTGATAAGTAACCAGAGATAAAGGAAGATAGAAGCCAAGTTACTACTTAAAAAGATTGCTTTATAAATTTTTACATTTGCAAACATTTACACATTGCTTTACAAAGGGTTCAGTGGTTCCCTAGATTTAGAAAGCCTGAATTCTAGTCCTGACTTTGTTACTATGTAGCCTTGATTGAGTCATTATCCCTTTGTGGACCTTAGTTCCTTCATGTGTGAAATAAGAAAGCAAGATTTTAGATCTAAGATTTCCTTCCGTTTCTGACATTGTATGATTCTATTACTCTGTAGTTTTTCCTCTCCCACTATGGTGGTCTTGGAGTATCTTTCCAGTGAGAAAAAAATAAAATTTGGAAATAAAGCTCTGGTAACAGGCTTTGAGACAGACTTCTATAGAAAGGAACAAGTATTTAGAGATGGCTAAAAGGGAGATATTGTTTCAAGGAGACAGACAGTATTGTCTTCTTCTAACTGGGAATAACTCTGATGGACTATCACAGAAGTGGTTCTCAGAGATAGAGAGGATTTGGGAACTAAATATGATAGAGGTAGCAATGCCAGAGGGGTGGACGATGGTGGGGAAAGAGGAGTTCTAAAGAGAGATGCTCAATACAGAGATGAGCAATGATTGAACTATGGCACCACCAGGCAAGTGCCACCTTCAGTCACCAAGGCAAATGAGGCAGCTATGACCAGAACATAGGAAGCATCAGACACTTAGTGAATGTTCCCCTGGCTGAGAATTCAGGAATTCAGGCAGCCAATCAAGTGCTACCTTCCCCCACCTTTTTCCTCCTCTTTTTCCATGTTTGGATAAAGTTTAAATCCAGAATTTTCATGTGTGTGTGTGTGTGTAAGTTGTTTAGTTGCTGTAAAATAGCATCAAAGTAGAAGGAAGCAGTAAAAAACAGTAGTGGCTCTGGAGTCAGTGAAGCTGGGTTCAAATCCTACCTCTGACACTGTGTGTGACATTGAACAAGTAGTTTAACCTCTCTGGCCCCAGTTTCTTTATCTATAATAAGAGATTGGACTAGATGGCCCATAAGGTCTCTTCTAGTTCTTAATCTAGGATCTTATACACCATTTTTGAGCAGCATGCTTCTCATTTGCACAGAGGGACAGCAACTGAAAGAAACAGGGTTTGGCATTAGCATATGGAGATAGAGGTAGGTAGTCTTCCTGACTAGAGGATGAGCCAAAAAGAGAGAAAATCTTATAGTTTTGACTTATTCGTTTTTAAAATGAACTTCCCAAAAGGCAGAACTGAACTGGATCCAGTATTCCTTGGTTTGTTTGTTTTTGTTTTCTTCCCTCTGCTTTCAAGATAAAATGAGTCTGAGTTCCATTTGTCCATTTGTTGTCTGGTACAAGACTGGGCAATAAGGTCATAGTTTCCTCATGCACTCCTATAGAAGGAATTGGCAGATGTAATTGCTGAGCCAGTCAGTGATCTCTGAGGGCAAAGAACGGAGGATTGGAGAGATACTGCAAGAGTCAAGCAGAACAAGTAGTATTTTGATTTTTAAAAAGGGGGTGGACGCAATGAGGATATAGCTTGCAAATTGGAGGCAAATGAGCTTGATTCTGATTCCTAG
Organism: Phalanger gymnotis; assembly: GCA_028646595.1. Taxonomy (NCBI): domain Eukaryota; kingdom Metazoa; phylum Chordata; class Mammalia; order Diprotodontia; family Phalangeridae; genus Phalanger; species Phalanger gymnotis. The sequence continues at coordinate 127,381,397 of CM053625.1, read as the reverse complement.
CAAAATTATAAAACACATTACCAAAGGAATGTTTTGAGCACCTACTCTATCAAGGGAAACAGCGATCACTAAAATCCAGTGTTGCTTCATAAAGAAAAACTAATCGCACTTAACCACTAACCCCATAGGTGCCAACAGCAATGAGTGAGAACTGACCCATCTGCTTTAGATTCTCACCCCACCCCCGTCCACCAGCTGTAGCATTTTATGTACTAATTTTAATTTAAATTTTAAGGATATAATTTGCTGTTAAATCACCTCCGTCTAATGCATGCCTCCCTCGTTCTCATTCTAGAGAGAAATCTCTATAATAAAGAATTTTAAAAGAGAGAAGTCATTTCATCAGCTATAACTAACACATCAAAAAAGTCTGATGTGCCACGTTTTCTACCCATGATCTCCACTTCTTGCCATCTCATATTCCTTCTTTGTGGTCGTTATAATTTCATAGCATTCAATTTTGTTTCTTTTGCTGTTGTTATCATTCACATTCACATTGTGGTAGCCAAGCATATTCTTTTCCTGGTTCTGTTTAATTTTCTTTGCAATAGTCCATATTAGTCTTTCTTTGCTTCTCTATATTCATTATATTTGTCTTTTTCTTATAGAACATTAATGTTTGATTATTTTCATATACCATAACTTCATTATTTCCAATTCTTTGCTGCTTCATAAAAAGAGCTGCTATAATATTTCAGTGTGTATAGGGTCTTTCTTTATGTTGTTGACTTCTTCACATTTATATCTAACAGATGACACTCTAGGTCAAAGGGAATGGACATTTTAGTCACTTTCTTTCCAAAATTCCAAATCACTTTCCAGAATTATTCAACCAATTCATAGTTCCATCATCGGTCCATTAGTGTGCCCATCTCTGCCTCACTTAACTCCAATTCACTTCAAGTCAAGACATCACTCTCCCAATGTCATTGGTCCTCTTCAAGAATGAAGGATTGACAACAGCAGCAGTGTGTCCATAGTCTCACGTCTCCTCCAATTCTAATTATTCCCTTATTTTTGTCATCTTTAGCAATTTGTTGGGTGTGAAATAAAACAGCAAAATTATTTTAATTTATATTTGTATTCTTAATAATTTGAAGCTTTTTGTGGTTGTTCATAGTTCGTCATTTTTCGTTTGAGAATTGCTTTCATATCTGCCACCCACTTCTCTGTAGAGGAATAACCTTTGGTCTCATATATTTCTGTCAGTTACCTTGACATTACTCCTTGTTCCATGTTCACATTATCTCATGCATTCCAATTATAAGAAATAGCAAGTTCTATCCTCTACTTTCTCCAAATTTCCACACTAATGGATTCATTTTGCTCTCCCTTCTCTTTTTCCTTTTAAAATTCTCAAAACAGAACCAATCTACCCATAAGTCCTCCGTTGTTTTTTTCTTATTTAACTTCTTCAATACAATTTGAAAACATTAATATTCTGAAAGTATACTTGTTTCTTCACTCTCTAACTGATGCAGTTTAGTCCCATGGGATGGGAGCTGGGACTCTGCCCACCCAGAGACACTAAAAACTGTCGCAGTTTCATGGTGTGTCATGTCATGGAGGCACTGTCCCAAAAAATTCAGTCAGACCACCTCTAATGCAAGTACAAGCAATTGAAGATTGACGCCCCTCAGAAGTGGGTAGGTTCCAAGAGGAACCAGCAACTTCAGAGAAAGCAAGATGTATTTTTATAGGATAAAGATGCAAGGGGCAACTAGGTGGCACAGTGAGTAGAGCACCGGCCCTGGAGTCAGGAGGACCTAAGTTCAAATATGGCCTCAGACACTTGACATACTTACTAGCTGTGTGTCCTTGGGCAAGTCACTTAACCCCAATTGCCCTGTCCTCCTCCCTTCAAAAAAAAAAAGATGCAATTACATAACAGAAATTATGAATATTAAAAAGGCAGGAGGGGTTTGTCAAGAGATTTGGCAGTAGGGGAGGGGTTCCTTCTATAGTTCAGGGTCAAATATCCTGGTAATGCTGCTTTCTGATTGGCTAGGTATTGTGATCCTGTCTTGTCAGGATGGATAGTTAGGTACTGTGGTCCTCTCTTGGGCTAAATGGATGATGTGATTGTGGTAGAGTACAAGAACACATCTGTTCAAATACATAAAATGGATCTGGTGACAGTACACAGCTAGGGGCAGTGGCTAGCTAAAGGCAGTGGTCATATTGAGTTTGGGGGCCTGTGATGTGGTTAAAGCCAGATTGCATGATCAAATCTGGACATACTTGCTGTTCAATGGAGCCCATAAGGAATTTAGAATTTTGAGGCTGGGGACAGCTTTATTAGGATTCCATCATCACTAAATCGTCATATACTACCTTATAATTGCTCAAATGCATTTATCTTTCTAATTTTCTCTTAACTCTTATGTTTGTATTTCAAAGTTCCTATTAAGCTCTGATCTTTTCATCAGGAATGCTTCAAAGTCCTCTATTCCACTAAATTTCCATATTTTTTCCTGTAAGATTATACTTAACTTGGCATGGTAAGGTATTCTTGGCTGCAAGCCTTTATCTTTTGCCTTTTGAAATACTGTATTCTTTTTTTTCTTGCTGTTTTGAGCCTAGGTCTCCTTATCTCACTCAGGCCAGAGGGTAATAGCAACTCAAAGCCCCCATTTATATGTTGCTAGTTTTTAGATTTAAATAGATACTTTTCATCAAAAAAAATCCTGCTATGACTATGTTTTGTAGGGTTTTTAGCATCAATTAATGTCAAAGGCTTTTTCTGCATCTATTAATAAAATCATACTGTTTGGAGTGCTTTTATTTTTATTATTATTATTATGTTAATCACTTTCTTAATACTGAAATATCCTTGAATCCCTGCAATAAGTAAATCTACTTTGATCATAATGAATGAATTTTAGATAAGTTTCTTCAGTGTTTTTGCAAGTATTTTTAATGTTACTCTGTAGTTTTTATTTGCTTTATCCTTCTTTGGTTTAGGAAACTATATTTATCTCAGAAAAGGAGATTGGTGTAATTTGGTTTCATTGTCAATGCAAAAGAATAATTTGTGAGGTAAATGTATTAATTATTCTCTTAAATTTTTATAAAATTCTGTAAACCTACAATAGGATTTCTTCCTATAGTTCCTAATAATCTGTTTAACTTCCTTTTCTGAAAATTAATTTGTGTGAGGTCTATTTAGCTTTCTGTTCATTTTAGTACTTCATATTTGTTGTTTTTATTGTTATTCAGTTGTTTCAGTCATGTCTGACCCTTCAAGACCTCATTTGGGGTTTTCTTGGCAAAGATACTGATATATTTGTATAATTATTTTTTCGAATTTTCAGTTTTGTCAGCATAAAACTGTGTATTGTGGGTTCTTCTCTATTTGTTGGGATCTTGCTCATTTTTTGTCTCATCCATTTGATTTTCCTCCCTGGAAGAGGAACTCGTCTTCTATCCTTGTCCCTGTGCTGTTCAGACACTATATTATATCATTAAGGCAAAATTCATGACTTCGAAGAAGATCGTGAGCATGCCTGAATGGTTCAGAATCGCAGGATATAAGGAATCCTCTAAGTAGAAGGCAGAGGAATTGAAGCATTTATTCAAGCTCCAAAGCAGCAGACCCAAGGACCAATGTCTTCAATTCGATATCATGGCCAAAACCTTCCAGATTCAATAAGTCCACCTCACAATAGTAACCAGGAGATTACAGAAAAATATGGCAGCAAGCCAAACCATACTTGTGCTTCCCCCCCAATGCTAGGGCCCTCCTGTAAGAAGATCACTCACAGCTCCTCCTAATCCTCAGTTTCTCCAGCCTCTGCTGCTCCTTCAGCTTCTTCTACTCCCCAGCTTCTACGGCTCTGGCTTCTGCTAGTTCTGCTTCTGCCACGTCTGCTTCTCCAAGCTCTGTTCTCTCTTTTTATACAGTCCTTAGACATCATCTGAGATCGACTAGAACATCATCTGATTGACCAGAGCTTAGGTCCATACCATTGACTTTGGTCTTAGCAACTCCCCGTAGGGCCCTGAGGGCTTCATGCCCATATTGGTTTAGCACCTAGTAACTAGGGGTTTGAGGCCTACTTAGGAGTGAAGATCTAATCAGACCTCCCTTTGTTGGCCCCACCTGGAGCCCCACCTGAAGCCTATTCAAATTGGGGGGTGGGGAGGATCTTCTCACTTACTGATTTCCTTTACAACCACGCAACTCAACCTGACTCTTTTCCATCTCTGATTGGCCAACATCATCAGGTGAGTGAGTTTGTATCTGGCAGTCCCCAACGTGGGAGTTGTCTACAGGAGTATCACCAAGGTCCTGCTGAATCTTGGGATCAGCTTTACCACCCCGGAGTAGAGGCAGAACCAATCTTGTTCCAACCTAAGTTCTGCAAGGGGTGATAATACAAGAGGCAGATGCTGGGGGGTAAGGAAACATAGACATAGCTGAGCAATATGACCTGGGAAGGGAAGAATTTAGATGAGTAGCTGGCAGACAGATTTCCAAATTAGTCATGCTCCCCAACCCCTGCGCCTGAGTGCTGGGACAAGGGGAAGACACAAGTACTCAAAGAGCAAGACTTAGGGAACTTAGGGAAGCGAGTGTGGGTGAGGAACAGTCAGGGAATGGAACTTGAGAATGGAGTACAAACTAGGCCCTGGAACACTACATTGGTAATCTCCAAAGAACACTCAATTTGGACTGGTCTCCTAAGACTACTCTCAAACAAAAGACATTTGATGCCTCAGCAAGTACCCACATCTGACAGTATGATCCAATGACCAGTACTCCTGGTGATTACCTCTATCCGGGTGAATTATGATATCTACATCCTATTGCCTGAGAGTCTCCCCTAGGACTGTCAGGCCTCCCTAGGCCAAGGAGTAAGTTGTCATGAGTTCTACTCATTAGGAAGCAATGTTTCTGACCAAGCCATTAGCGACACCCCTGGAACCTCACTGCTGTTTGTGGCAATTACTGACTCTGGCTCCCCTGACCACACAGGAGTCGGGGGTTAATTGGCTAGGAGTTGAGTCTGGCTATGGCACAGTTCAACAACAAACACAGCTGCAACTAGCCCGAGCCAATAAAGAACTTCTTCTAGGGAAATGACCTAAAGCACAGTAAATGTTCTCCTGATATAGAGAAACCTCTGAGTAGTATATAAGGGCCACCCTATCTACTCTTCAATGACCTGACATCTCATCAAATGAGAGAATACTTGGAAAGCCCTTAGCACAGTTCCTGGCACATAGCTTGTGCTTTATAAATGTTTATTCCCAACCCCTTCCCCTTTTATTACACCAGATCTCATCCTCCCCTGAAAAAACAAGTAAATCAGAGGAAGGCCATAGACATAGAATGCTAAGATTTTGGAAAAGAACTGGACAAAGTTTCTTATGTTACTCTTTTGGAAAGAATGGGGAAATCAACAACAGTAGTTAGATTCAGAATTGTTGAATGGCAGGATCCAGAGACTAATCACCTTGGATGATGGTGTTTAATGAAGTTCACCATAGAGCTATCCTTGCCCCTGTGCTGTTCAAAATTTTTATCAGTACTTGGAGGAAGCCATAAATGGCATGTTTATCAAGTTTTCAGATGAATACAGCTAGAAGGAATAACTAATGCTTAGGACGACAGATCCAGTACTCAAAAAGAATTGGGACCAGGCCTCCTCAGCTGGACACTTGACCCCAAATACACGGGGAGACAGATTTTTATGCATTGAAAGAAAACAATTAACAGATATAAGCTAGGATACAAAATTAGGTAATCTAATTTCTAATTGGAGGAAAAGATTAAAGGCTTTATAAGTTGGGAGGGAGAGAGTGAAGTGGTACAATTCCCTAAATTCAGAAAAAGAGATGTCCCACTCTCCCCATATGTCTGTATTCAATTAAAGGATCATGAAAATAGTAACTGATTCACTAGCATGAGGCCAGTTTTCAGGTAAGTCATATGGATTGTTTGAGATATATAATTATGAGAAAACTCCTTGCATCAGTCTTCAAATCTGACTGGGTTTCTGGTCAGCATAACTAGGTCCTTAGTTAAGGGTCTCTAAGCAAAAGATAGAGGTGGTCCAGCTTTCCAGTCACACAGGACTGGGTTCAAACAAGACCCCAGAACTAGACCTATAACTGAATGGAAGGGAAACTGAGATCAAACCAGAATTTAGTCACAAAATGGAATCATTGTAGTTCACCCAGTTCCCACAATTCATGACACTCTACCTTCCATCTCTGTATCTGTGTGATGGCTGTCCCTGTACCTGGGAAGTTCTGTCCTCTCAGTGCTGCCTTTTGTTTCCCTGGCTTCCTTCAAAATACAGTTCAGATCTCTTCTTCTCCAGGAGCCTTCTTGACCCTACCAAATGCTAGCTCTTCCCACCCTGGGATTATCTTCTATCTACTCTATACATATCTCGTACATACCTAGGTATTTATGTGTCGCGTCCAACATTCAAATGGGAGCTCCTCAGTGGCAGAGACAATGTTTTGCCTTTGTTTCTATATCCAGGTCTTAGCACAATGCCTGGCACATAGAAAGGATATAATAAACACTTGGTGACTAAGAGGCTGACTGATTTCCAATTGTAAAATACTTACTGTGTGGGTAATGGCCCAGAGCTGAGAAAAGATAAGAACTTAGAAATAGAGAGTTCTGTTTGGCTAAAATAGAGAATACGTGAGATAAAACAAGACAGGTAGGTCGGAGCCAGATTGTGGAAGGCCTTAATGCTCAGTCAGGTGTTTATAGTGTATTTGGTAGACAGTGGGGAGAAACTGAAGGCTTCTTAATACAAGACTGAAATGACCAGAAAAATACTTTACAGAGATTACTCAATCCAGGGTATAGAGAATGGATTGGAGAAAGGATAAACTAGAGACAGAAAAACTAATAAAAAGTTTATAGCGATGGTCTAAAAAAAGAGATGAGAGCCTGAACTAGTGTGGTTGCAAAAAATATTTTTATCAATGACTTGGATGAAGGCATAGGTAGTATGTAAGAAGTCTTGTGGAATTTACAAATGATAGGGCATGGCAATTAATTCTATCTCTCTGGGGGAGAATGAATAATACTAATAATAGCTAGCCTTTATATAATACTTTGAGGTTTGCGAAGTGCTTTACATATATTATTTCATTTGATCTTTACAACGTCTCTATGAGATGTTATCATCCCCATTTTAAAGATGAGAAAACTGAGCCTAAGAGAGTTTAAATTCCTTACCCATGTTCAGACAGCTAGTAAGTGTCTAAGGCTGAATTGGAACCCAAGTCTTCTTGAATCTAAATTTGGCACACTTCCCATGACACTACACTTCCTCAACCATAATTCCAAAGTTATAAGACTAAAGTACGAAAAACATGGAGGGACCATTTGGATAAGTTCTATGATTTCATTGCTAAAGGTAAAACCCAATGCAGGTCAGCCCCTGCTCTGCAACATATTGTCTTAGAGAGTTACTTGGAACATTGAGAGATACAGGGTTACCCTAATGGTGTATGTCATAGGTAAGACATGAACCCAAGTCAGTATGATTCCAAGCTCAGCCACATGTTCATGAGACTATGTCTCTGTGGTATCATTAACTCTGTAGTATCATTAACAGAAATAAAAGATGTTAAGGGGAGAGTCAGGTTTAAGAAAGAAAATGAATTCATCGTGCAAATAGACAGTGACTTTCTTCCATTTTATATGATCATGCTGGCATTATTAATCTATGTCTAGTTAAATGACATTTCCCAAGGAAAGACTTAGTGCCTAATGAACTTAGTAATAATAATGACTGACATTTATACAGCCCTTTAAAGTCTGCAAAACATTTAATGTACATAAACTCATTTGAACTTCACAACAACTCCATGAAATACGTACGACAGTTATCTCCCTGTTATAAAAGAGGAAACTGACACTGAGAGTGGTTGTAACTTGCCTAGGATCACGTGACTATGAAGAATCAGAGCAAGATTTGAACCCAGGTCTTCCCAACTCTGAGCCCCTCCCCATAGGCACAATAGCAAGCTACTTCTTTGGAATATTACTACCCTAGTCTCTTTCTTCCTTCCAAAAAGGGTGTGGTCTTTGTGCTGGGCAGACACATTCCATGACTGACACCTTCCAGAGCAGAAATTGGCTGTAAGATCCTTCCCAGACATTGAATAGAATTTTTTTTCATGAAAAGTTAACTGGTTTTTTTTTAACGAAATTCATTGCTATGGAGATATGTTGGGCCACCTCAAACACAGTCCAGTGCAAAAATATGAAAGACAGTGAGGATAGCTGGGTGGGGGCTCTTAGCATGAGTGACCGTCCAATCTGTTTTGGAGACCAGAACTCAAACTTCTCTTGTCCTCTGGCAGACGGCAGGCAGTTGTTGGCATTCTGCAGACATAGTGGGGTTACTCTCTCTGCTTGGAAACTCTTCTTATGCCTTGTCCCAGGCAGGGTGGGTTCTGTGTTGTATTGTGTATTTCCTTCCCTGCCCTGATCTTCATTCTGCAGAATATCATCTGTCTTCAGGCAGAAAAATGCAACAAGGGAACTTTGTAGCTGTCTTATTTGTCTCCATGAGAAGAGGTAGCAATATTTTGGCTGTAACAGCAAGAAGGGAAATGGATCAGAAACGCAACAATATACAAAATGTACTATGAGCTTGTCACTTGCCCAGGCTTAGAGGGGAAAATCATGTCCAGCACATTATAGTTTGATGCTAGATTTGTTTTTGTTCCGGAGTCTCTTTCTCTCTTTCTTGAATGTAGTTTTTTGAGCTGTTTTTTCCCTCCCCACATCATTTACCCTTACCAGCCAAATATAACATTTTACCTAAGACTTATTAAAATAGTCCTGTCTCTTTCCTGACTTTGCCTGTTATTATAACCAATGGCTAAAAAATCCACTGGGAAGTCAGCACTTTCTCTCTATTTTCTCCTGTCTCCCTCCACCAGTCTAACCCAGATGTTCCACTTCAGGATTTAAACCAGTCTTGCGTGTGTCTTCAAAAATCACCAGCCTAAGGGTATCCAAATCCCCAGCTTCTGACAGCCTGCTCCAGATGGCCAAACATCCCAAGAAGAGGTTCAGGCAAGGCCTACTGTACTTGCGAGGCGTTCGAGTCACCAGATTCAGGTGAACAATAACCCAGCATCCTAAATGAATTAGTAGCTGTTATTTCCTGAGTCCCTGCCAGAGCTTTTGAGATCATGGAGAAGGGAGGAAGTGCTACAGGGATAGAGAAAATGTCCTGATTTCAATATACTGGAAAGAATGAATGAATGATGCATTCATTAAGCACTTGCTGAGTACAAAGCACTGTGCTAAGCATTAGGGATACAAAGAGAAAAGTAAAGACAGTCCCTTCTCTCAAGGAGCTCATATTCTGAGAATGGAAGAGAGTAAAGTCAAACAGTCTAAGCCACAGACCTTCACTCTGATTCCTGGTAAGACTGAGAATATATCATTCTAGATGATCTGAGGACATAACAGTGGTCACCAAGAGCCAGACTCACTGTAACCAGAACAAGTCATGCCTGACTAACTTTGCTGACAGGGCAGATAAAAGAAATTCAAGGATGTCATTTTCCTGGATTTCAGATAAGCATTTGACCAAATATCTCAGGCTATTCTGGTAAACAGTATCAAGAGATCAGGGCTAGATGATAATACAGTTGAGTCGGAATTAGTCATGCCCTAAAAGAGTTCTTCATGGGTTAATGTCAACTCAGAGGGAGTTCTCTAGTGCAGTACCCCAGGAATCTGTCTTTAGCTGTGCTGTTCAAGTTTTTTTGTTTTTTGTTTTGTTTTGTTTTGGGGGGGGCAGGGCAATTGGGGTTAAGTGACTTGCCCAAGGTTACACAGCTAGTACACGGGTCAAGTGTCCGAGGCCGGATTTGAACTCAGGTGCTCCTGACTCCAGGGCCAGTGCTCTACTCACTGTGCTGCCTAGCTGCCCCTGCTGAATAGTTTTTACTAACAAAGGAAGGCCTAGTAAAGCAACCCAGGAAAATTTCCTTAGTTCCATGTTGTTAAATTTATCAATGAGTTGGATGGAAGCATAGATAGCAAGCATATCAAATTATAGATGACATAATTCCAACACATTAGATGACAGAATCAAAACTTTAAAAGTTCATAACAGGACTCAGATAGGGGGCGGAGCCAAGATGGCAGCTGGGAAGCAGTGACTGGCATGAGCTCCCCACCAAGTCCCTCCAAAAACCTATAAAAATGGCTCTGAACCAATTCTAGAGCTGCAGATCCCACAAAGTGGCAGAGGGAAGCAGGGCTCCAGCCCAGGACGGCCTGGATGGTCTCTGGGTAAGGTCTGTCCCACACGGAGCTCCCAGCCCCCAGCTGAGGGGAGCTGAGCCAAGCAGAGCCCAGCGCGCCCGGCGCAAACAGACCAGACGC
>CM053625.1:127341317-127370507 GCA_028646595.1 Phalanger gymnotis | reverse complement strand
CTTTCTGGCTGTCTGGCAGCTTTCTGGGTGCTGGCTTTGGGTGGATCTGGACCCCCCACAGAAGCTGCTAGCCAGATTGTGGAAACAGGGATAAGGTAGGGGGAGTGGGTGACAGAAGGGAGGGCAGACTGGGTAAAGGGACAATCAGAATATATGCCATCTTGGGGTAGGGGAGAGTAGAAATGGGGAGAAAATTTGTAACTCAAAATCCTGTGGAAATCAATGTTGAAAACTAAAAATATTAAATAAATTTTAAAAAATTAAAATAAAATAAAATTTTGAGTTCCAAATTCCCTCTCTCCTTCCCTCCCTTCCCCTCCTCTCCCTATTGAGAGGGAAAGCAATTTGATGTGCAGTCATGCAAAATATATATTCATCTTAGTCATATTGTGAAAGAAAACACAGACCAAAAAGAAAAGAAAAAAAGGGAGGGAGGAAGCATGCTTTAATCTGCATTCACGCTCCACCATTTCCTTCTCTGGAGGTGGATAGTATTTTTCATCCTAATTTCTTTGGAATTGTCTTGGATCATCGTATTACTGAGAATAGCTAAATTATTCATAGGTGATCATTGTACAATGTGGCTGTTACTGTGTACAATGTTCTCCTGGTTCTGCTCACTTCAGTTTGCATCAGCTCATGTAAGTTTTTTCAGGTTTTTCTGAGAGCATCCTGCTCCACATTTCTTATAGCCCAGTCATATAACACAACTTATTTAGCCATTCCACAGCTGATGTGTATCCTCTCAATTCCCAGAAGCCTTTTCACCTTGAAAGATGCCTCCACTTCTGTGGTCTTCTCACCTTGGAAGAAGCCTCCGTTCTGAAGCCTTGTCTTCTGACTGATGAGTTCCTCCCAGAACCTTTGAGCACCTTCCCTTTATTCCTCTCCTCCTTTTTTTCAGCTCCCTTGTATATATCATCTTTATCCATTAGAATGTAAGCTCCTTGAGGGCAAGGACTAACTTTCTTTTTCTTTATATTAGTATTTCCAGTGCTTAGTACAGAGCCTGGCACATGATTAGCATTGAGTAAATGTTTGTTGACTTGACTTGTCTTGAATGTGGTAGATAGGATATGACCCTCATTTTACAGAAGAAACTGAGACTCAGAAAGATCATAGGATCATAGAACTGAAGCTCAAAAGGACCCCAGAAGTTATCTTTCCAACACCCTCATTTTAAAGATGAGGGAACTGAGGCCCATGGACAATAAGTGACTTGTCCAAGGTTACACAGGGAGGAAGCGTCAGAGACATGATTTGAACCCAGGTCGTCTGACTCCAGAGATAATGTTGTTTCCACTATACTACTAAGCCTATTCTAGGGAAATGAAATGCAGAGGGAAAAGTCCCATACATATAAAAATATTTCTGGAAGCTTTTTGGTAGTAGCAAAGAGCTGGAAATAAAGTGAGTGCCCATTGATAGGAGAATAGCTGAATATCTTGTGCTATCTGAACATAAGGGATGATTACTGGACCATATGAAAGTATACATATGCAGAATTCAGAGATACATAGATAGACTTAGATCAAGGTTTCCTAACTTGATTCCTGTGAATTTGTTTGTTTAATATTCTGATAACTATATTTCAATGTTGTTGGTTTCCTATGTATTTTATTTTATACATTAAAATATATTCTTCTGAGAAGGGGTCTATAGATTTCACCTAACTGCCAAAAGGGTCTATGATACCAAAACAACGCCAAGAATTCTATATTTATGAACCGATGCAGAGAAAAACCAAGAAAAATATTTTCTGAAATGATCATAATAATGAAAAGGAAAACAATAATGAAAGACTACAGCATTCTGATCAATGCAGCACACAGTGGTAATTTAAGATGGTAAATGTTATCACCAACCACTTTGGCAGAGAGCTGATAGACTCAGGGTGGGCAATGTGGCATACGTTTTCTTTTTATTTTTAAATAAATAAAATTTAACCAATATCTTTTGTTTTCACATACCCTAATTTTTCCCCTGTATCTCTCTCCTCCTTCCTCTCTGAGAGGAAGGAAGGGAAAATATTACATTATAAAATATAATATATAATATAAACTTAAGTATAATACAAATATAATGTTAAATATAATATAAAATTATAATATAATATACAATTAAATATAATATTAAAAATATAATATGATATAAAGTATAATATAAAAGACAAAAATATTTTTAAAAGAAGAAGAGAAAAAAATGGTCAACAAAACTAATCAACACATAGAAACAAATCTGAAAATATATGCAATGCTCCATACTCATGGACTTGCAATCTCTGCAAAGGATTAGGGTGGGAGGGGGATGCCTTCTCATGCCTCTCCTTTAGGGCCATCTTGTTCTTTGGAATTTTGCAGCACTCACTTTCTATTATTCTGTGGTCGTCATTCTTCCCATTTATGTTGTTGTAGTCTTTGGGTATGTTGTTTTCTCAGCTCTGTTTAATTCGATCCGCATCAGTTCATGTCATTCGATGATTCCCTGTATTTATCACATTCATTGTTTCTCATCTCACAGTAATATTACATTACATTCATGTACCATAACTTATTTAGAAATTCCCAATCATGGTAAACATTTTCAAACATGCCCAGTGCTTCAAAGATGATGTTACAGCCTCATGGATTTTTAACTAAAAGGGACCTTTAGAGGTCAAATCCAACCCCCTCCTCTTATAAACAAGGAAACTGAGGCATGGAGAGGTTAAATGTATCAGCTTTCCTTGATAGTACTTATTTGTTATAAAGGAGGCTCCTATTAAGGCAAGGGGCTGTTACTGGGAAGTAAGAATGAGGGTAAAAGAATTTTTTTCCAATAAAACCTTTAAAGGAAAAAAAGTGAAAGAAATAAGGTGACTTGCCTTCAATCACATAGCTAGTGTTTCATAGATTTTGAACTGAGATCTGTCTCTGAATCCAACACTCCTTGGAAGGAAACTGAGGTTTATGCCATAAAAGTAGAGTCAGGAAATACATGAGCATGAAATAAATGTCCTTGTTATAGCGAAGCACTAGGGTGGCTAACAGCCAGGGAGAAACACTGCAGTCTGGTAGTCCCTAAAAATCTTGTGCGAGATGATGTCATGGCCAGAATTTTTATCTATGGATTATCTATGTCTTTTATTATACATATTATATATTATATTATTTTATCATATAAAATAAAATACGTAGAAATTATCTAAGGATAAATGACCAGCGGTAAACAATGAATGCTGTTGGGCATTAGTGTAGCCCCACTGACTCCAGAAGATGCAATAGCTCTCAAGTACAAGAACTTAACTGAGAGTCTTCAAATCTGTGACCAAAAGGAACCTTGCAGGGGTGAAAAACAGGGCACGGAGCTCTCATGCTCTTTAGTGTGGCAGAAGGAAAGCTTGAGGAATTTGCTAGTGTTTACAGAGAGCAGTTTTTAAAAAGCAGTCCTCTCCTCTTAAATATTCAAGTTCTTGGGAGGTAGGGATTTCTTCCTCACTGTTTATTTATATGTTCAGTTATTTGCATCATTTCCAGGCCAATCTAGAAGCAATAATAGGGAAGGAATGCCCGGGACTAATGAGGTAAGCTTGTCATCTCTGCCAATACCTCTGCAGAGCACGCTGGACAGAGCCCGCACAATGTCCAAAGCTGCCAGATTTAGGGGGTCCTGAATGACAGCATCAACCACTAAACTCTTTGTCTGGCAAGTCACAAAACTTCTCACCTCAGTTTCCTCATCTGTAAAATGAGAAGACTGGACTAACTGACCTCTAAAGTACATTTCAGGTCTGCAATGCTATGGTTTTTCTCCTTTTTGACATCCTTACCTGTCCTTCAAATTATTGTTCAGTAAAACCCCCAATTGAGGTTTTCTTGGCAAAGATACTGGAGTGACTTTCTATTTCCTTCTCCAGCTCATTTCACACATGAGGAAACTGAGGTAAATAGGATTTAATTGACTTGTCCAGGGTCACACAACTAGGAAGTATCTGAGGCCAGATTTGAATTCAGGAGGATGAAACTTCCTGACTCCAGACCTAGCACTCTATCCACTGCACCCCCTAGCTGTCCCTGTCTTTCAAGGACTAGTTCAAATACCTTATTCTCCAGGAGGCTTCCCTTGATTCCCCACAGCCAGCACTCGCTCCTTCTGCCCTGACTACCCACAGCACACTTTCCCCACTAAAGTGACTGCTGTGAATGAAAAACTCACTCTTCTGCAGTCAGTCTGGTGATAAGCCTTCCCAAATTTAATTCTAGGCAAGACCTCAGAGAATAGATGCACAGTCCATCGCCAGACTGCTACCCATAGCCATGATCCATCATCATCATCACCATCGTCATCATCGTCTCTGCAAACATTTTTATCGTACTTTAATGTTTGAAAAACATTGCCTTGTTTCATCTTCACAACAATCCTGAGAAGTAGGTGCTATTATTACCTCTATCTTACAGATGAGGAAAATGAGGCTGACAGAGGTTGACTTGCCCAGGGTCACACAACCAGTAAGTGTTTGAGGTAGGATTTGAACTCAGGTCTTCCTGACAGCTTGGTAGGCCCTGTTTGAATTTGCACTCTGTTGTTAACTGTTTTCAATAACTCAGGGTCCCCTCTAACCCACAGTGAAACATTTGAGTAAGGCTTTAGCAGAGGGTTCTACCCCACACAATAGTTATTTTTGTCCGTGTCTTCCTGCCCCCACTATAAGCTACTTAAGGGTAGAGACTGAAAGTTTATTCACCTCAGTTTCCACGCTCCTCCCAGACATACCCACAACCCAGTACAGGGGTCTGCTTACATCAGATGCCTAATTAATGTGCTGTTCAGCTTGTCGAATTCAGGACCACACATCTCTGTGAGCAAGAGGGAACTTAATACATATCTTTTAAGCCTGGCAAATGTAAGAATTACATATACATTCTTAGCCAAGGTGAACATATGAAATGAGAGAACCGAGAGAGAGATTCCCATCTTACTGAGAAGCTGAGTTCTTTGCACTTCAGCATTGGCATTGAGCACTGGTCCCCACCGTGGTCTCTGGCTGGCACACATGCTGATTGGATAAGCCCTCGACAGAATGATTTATAGACCACCATATGGGAAACACGTAGAAGAATTAGATTTGATTAAAAGGAGACAGGAATATTATACTGTAGAAGGCAGATTGCTTAGAGGATTTGCTCCTTAAAAGGGCCCCCTATCCTAACAGTCTAACCCATAATCCTATGCATAGAGCTGCTACGATCTCTACTTTGAATTGAAATGGGGGTAGGGGGCGGGGGTAAGGAATCTTTCCTGTTTGAACAGCAAAGAGCAGGGTTTATGCTAGGCTGGAATTTCACAGACACCGAACTATTTCCTGCCAAGGAATTTGACCTTAGAACTTAATGTTTCTGGGAATTCCAGGCCCATCTTAGATTATTGAAACCCAGAATCCCTTGGTATGCAACAAGATACCGGGCTGCCAGGTCCCAATGGACATGGAAGGACTTTGCAGGAGACTAGTAGTCTCAGGTCGGGGGCCCACCTTATGGAAAAGGCAGCTGTTTAATTCCCAGAGGTGAGAGGCAAGCAACATAGGATAGTGGAACCAGAGTGTCAGCACTAGAGTGAGGAGAGAGGAATGCTGGCTCAGATGCTGCCCCCCCACCACCACCACCACCACTTACCAGCTCTGTGACTATGGGCAAATCTCCAACCTTTTCTGAGTCTCCTCATCTGTAAAATGGGGATAATATTCAATGCAAGTCATGGCATCATCTCCCTGGTGTCATGGTCCTCTTTGAGAATGCTGGACAAACTACACACAACAACCATAACTTTGGTAATGATGGCCTCACAAGGTCTTCATGATGTTCAAAGGTCATCATAAATTTAGAGCTGGAAGAGATCTCAGATGTCATCTAATCCAAAGCCCTCATTTCACAGCTGAGGAACCTGAGCCCCCCATAGAGGTTAAATCATTTGTCATACAGGTGAATCATGCACGTATACACTTGCCCCTGTACCAATTTGTCTTTCTCTGATCTATATAAAGTGTGTTGCAAACATTAGAGTCTGTATCAATATTAGCTATTAGCCCACCTCTAAGCCCCCCACCCCCGCCAAGTTATTGTGGTAAGCAGAGCCTTTACTTAAATACATGAAAGATAAATGAAGAGGTTCCTAGCTGTGTTCTGTGCTTTGCTTTTATTTCTTTCCTTAAAAATTCAGTTTTGTGCCAGCCCTGGATTTGAGAACCACTGAAGTGGGCTATATTCATTAATTGCTCTTATTCTATATGACTTGGAGTTAGGGGACCTTGAACTTGAAATGCAGATTTATGCAAAACAAGACACAAAATACTAAATGGATGCCAAGAACTCTAGCACTTTTTTTTTTTTTAACAGAAAGAACTGCATCACTAGTTAGGAGATTGGGAAAGCATTTCGATGCATCAAAAAAAAAAAAACCCAGTAGCTCGTGAAATACCTCCCTCAACTTTTCACACCCTAGGGGTAGGAGACTGGCATAAGGAAACTGGGTTTTACACAGATTCTAGGCTTCATTTCAAAATTTTTTTCCCCTGAGAAAAATTCTTATTTCCCTTTTATCATCTTTGAATGAGTATGATGATATCAACCCAAACTGGTATTCTTGGAGAACTTATCATCCTTGTTATCCTCCAGTATTAGCTAACTGGTTCCTGTGCGTCTGACAACTTGCTAGGGAATAAAAGAAATTTACAAGGAATAGAGGATACACAGGCTCTTCCCTAAGAGCTTCCTCACATGTTTTTAACCTTTTTTGTGCCAAGGACTCCTTTGGCAGTCTGGACCCAGTCTGTGGACTCAGAATAATGTTTATAAATATAAAAAATACACATGATTACGAAGGGATATAATTACATTGACATGCAACTATCAACATTTTTATTATAATGTCAGGAAATCTTAAAGTCTCTTTCTCAAGTTTAGACAAGTTCAACACAAAGATAAACAAAAAGGAAGAAGATGACAACATATTTTTAAATTTATTCACAGGTCCCTGGTTAAAAATTCCTGGTCCAATATAAAAAATGAGCTAGCTCACACTGACAAATGTGAACCCAGGTTCATATGCATCTGGAAAGAGTCACAAATAATACTGCATCAACTTTGTCTACAAGGGCAATGTGATATAGTGGAAGATGCATTGATCCTTTGACCAAGAGTTCTGCCTCCACCTTGGGCAAGTCACTTGGCTAGGGACGTAGAAGGCACACTTGTCATATTTGAAGGTGCTATGTTCTAATAGAGGAGGGCAATACATAAAAGAGAGATGAAAAGAGGGGTGGTAAATTTTGGGAACATGGTGATAAAATCTAGAGAATTGATGGTCTGAACCCTTCCTCAGAATGGAGGTTCAGGGAAGGATTCACCAATGGGAGAAGGGAGCTTCAAAGGTAGGGGGAGAAGGGTGGAAAGACTCCCCAAGAGTGTGACATGGGGAAAAAAGTAATGCTTTCCTAAGGCCACATTAAGAAAGGCATAGACCAGGTATCTAGAATGAAGAAGTCAATGGTTCTATACTCTGCCCTGCCCAGGCCGTATTTGGAATATGTTCAGTTCTAGGTAACACATTTTAGGAAAGACATGGATAAGCTTGAGCACATGCTGAAAAGGGCCACCAGGATGATGAAAAAAACTAGAAAATGTGCCATTGGTTTAAGGAATTGAGGGTGTTTAGCTGAGAGAAAACTCAGAGAGCACACAATGGCCAACAAGGTATTTGAAGTATTGCTATATGGAAGTAGGGTTAGATTTGTTCTTCTTGGTCTCAGAGGGAAGAAGTAGGTGCATGGGTGGTATTTGTCGAGAAGTAGCTTTAACCTAATATGATTTCCTAACAGTTTGTGGTTCAGTCATTTTCAGTTGTGTCTGACTCTTTGTGACCCCATTTGGGGTTTTTCTTGGCAAAGATACTGGGGTGCTTTGCCATTTCCTTCTCCAGCTCATTTTACAGATGAGAAAATTGGGGCAAACAGGGTTAAGTGACTTGCCCAAGGTCACACAGTCTGAGGTCAGATTTGAACTCAGGAAGATGAATCTTCCTGACTTTAGGCCAGGCACTCAATCCACTGTACCATCTACCTGTCTCCTAACAGTGAGAGCTATTCAAAAGTAGAATGGAGTGCCTGGAGAAGCAAGACTCCCCCTCTTTGGGAGTCTTCCAGCAGAAGCTGAATGACCCCTCCTTGAGGATGCTGCAGAAGTAATTCCTGGCCAGGTAAGGTTGAACTCAATGACCTTTGAGGTCCCTTCAACTTTTAGATTCTGTGACATTGAATGTCACAGTAATATGTAGCAGAGGTAGGATTCAACACCATATCTTCGGATTCCAAATCTAGTGCTCTGGCCTGTGTCTATGTAACCAAAGGAAGCTCACTGGTCCATGTGGGAGCAGAAATTATAGTGTACTAAGAAGTGGAGTCAAGAGAACCTGGATTCGAATTCTGACTCTTCTACTTGGTACCTCTGTGCCATTATAATACAAGGCCTCTTGAGTATAATATACCAACTCAGGTGCCTTCTAGCTCACTAATGTATGATCTTGTGACCTACCAAGAGACTCAGGCCACAGTCTCATCTGTACAAAAATGGCGTACTTGGGCTTACATGGAATCACTAAGGTTAGAGATCCTGGCAGCTTTCTATCAAAGAAGGAGAAGAAGCAGAGTATCATTTGATAAACCTTTGCTATAGGAATTCTTCATTTCTCATTGGAGGAACCACTGGGGATGGAGCAGGGGAGAGGAAATGAGCATTTATGGAACACCTACTAAATGCCAGGCACAGTACTAAGTCATTTTACAAATATTATCCCATTTGATCCTTACAACAATCCTAGGAGGCAGATGCTTCTATTATTCCCATTTTATAATTGAAGAAACTGAAGCAAACAGAGATTAAGTAATTTGCTCGAAGTCACATAGCCTAGTAGGTGTCTGAAAGCAAATTTGAACTCAGATCTTCCGGACTCTAGGCCCACTGCTCCATGCACCGCACTATGCAGCTAGGGGCCTAGCGATGAGTGTTCAGGGGTATGGCCATCGATCCCAGGGGAAGAAGGGTTGGCCAAGCAGACACATCCGAAATCAAAATGAAAGGAGATTAGGAGTCAGATGAGCTGAGCTGCTGGGATTATCCTGGATCAGAAAGAAACATTTGAGAGAGAAAGCAGCCAGGCTATCCCGGACTGAATAGGATCAGGCCTGCCCTGCTGCAGGCAAAATTTTCCAGCACTCATAAAGGATTCATTCCTAAAGGCTCCATCAGCTCAGGGCCCTGTCTCCATGTCCAGGAAAGGTTGGCTTCTCTGACTGACACTCGCAGAGGAGTGTCAGTCACTTCTTCTCTCTGGGACTCTTAGGATCATAGATTTAGAACTAGAAAAGACCTTAAGGGCCATTGAGCCCATCCCTCTCCATCCCCCACATTAGAGATGAGAAAGATGTGGCATAGAAGGGTCATGTGACCTGCCTAGGGTCACACAGCTAGTGTCTGAGCTGAGATTTGAACCCAAGTCCTCTTGATTCCAAGTCCAGTGTTCTAACTATTACCCCCCGATTGCCACACCATGTCCTCATTTGTAAAATGAGAACAACTTTGCAAGTGCTTAGTAAATGCTGGCTGACTGACTGACTGATAGCTCTTTAAAATTTGTCCCTCCTAGGTCCCTGCCTCCCAGGGGAAGCTGGTCTGCTCCCCGGGGTTGTATCCACAGCCAGCTCTCGGGTAATGTGCATCAATCACATTCGAAGGTTAAATGACTGAGTTTACAGAACTTGGTGAGGTCTCCAGGGCTATCGTGGTGCAACCTTCATACAGCTCTCCTCCCTCCAGCTAGGTGCAACACGTACCTCATCGGTCACAGAAAGGAAACCACACCAATTAACTGATCCAAACCTCACAACTGGGATTCCCTCAGAGCCATAGCCAGCCCTTTTCCAGCTCTGATGGTCCATATTCTAAGCCCCCTTCCAACTCTGACACTGTTCTATAATCCCCTCCAGCTCTGATATTCCAAGTTCCCTCTCAGCTTTAACATTCTATGTTCTAAGTTCTCTTCCAGCTCTGATATTTTATGTTCTAAGCTTTGTCCAACTCTAATATCTTATGTTCTAAGCTCCCTCCCAGCTTTAACGTTCTATGTTCCCCTTCCTAGCTCAAACATTCTCTGTTCTATGATCCCTCCCAGCTCTAATGTTCTACATTCTAAGCCCCCTCTCAGCTCTAACATTCCATATTCTATGTTCCTTCCTACTGTATGTAGGACCAAATTCAGTCATTGTGATCTATATCTTGCCACTGGACCCAGATGGCTCCAGAAGGGAAAGTGAGGCTGGTAACTTGGCACGGCCCTTCCTCACTTAGATTCAATTCACTCTCATGTCATGGCATCACCTCCTTGATGTCATGGTCCTCTTTGAGAACAAAGGACAAACAGCAGAGGCAACAGCAACAACCACAACAACAACAGCCATCCAGCCTTCACATTCAATAAACCACATTTGTCAGTCAAAGCTAAGCAGAGACTCTACGGAATTTTCACCAGCATAAGTATGAACAAAGATCTGGTTAGAAAGTGAGTCTTAAAATAGGACTCGACATCTTTCTTATCTCCATTCAAAGTTAAACCACACAGTGCCTCTATGTTCCCACAACTCCTACCTTTCTTTACTTCCTCTCTTGATTACGGGCATGCAAAAGCATGCCACCAATGACTCTGCTTCCAGACTCTTCTCCCTCCAACCTACCTCCCACGTCACTGAACTTCCTCAGCTATCCCGGGCACAAACATGTCCAGCCACAAAGTGGGCAGAGCTGGGACCCAGGCTCCAAATTCCTGGTCAGGCCCTTGGTTTGCATTGTTTTGTTTCAGGGGATTATTTATGCCCTTGCTTCAAACCTTGGAGTTATACTGTTTTTGTGCATGTCCTGACACCTTAATTAGATAGTAAGCACCCTGAGGGCAAGATTCATGTTTTCTTTTTCATAGACTTCTCAGCACTGAGCACAGAGCAGGTATATGCTAAATATCTTGTAATGATTGACTTATATAATGTCCTTTATAAGTTAGCATGCCAGAAAAGAAGTAAGAAAGACTTAAGAGGCCTGTTTGAAACTTTACCTTCTAACCAGATCTTTGCTCAAGCTTTTTACTGTTGCTATTCATTCGTTTCAGTTGTGTCTGACCCTTCATGACCCCATTGGGAGTTTTATTGGTAAAGATACTAGAGGGGTTTGTATTTCTGTCTCTAGCTCATTTTACAGATGAGGAAACTGAGGCAAACGGGGCTAAGCGATTCGCCCATGGTGACACAGCTAGTGTTTGAGGCCGGATTTGAACTGAGGAAGATGAGTCTTCTTGACTCCAGGCCCAGTGCCGTATTCGCTGCACCCACTAGCTGCCCTGGCTCTGCTACTTAATACTTGTATAATCTTAGGCAAATCACTTCACTTCTCAGCAATTTTTCTAAAGAATAAATCTGACAACGTCACCCACTACCTACCCCATCCTGCCACCACCACCGCCCCCACTCAATAAACTGCAGGGCGTCCCTATTACCTGCAGGATCAAAAACGACGTCCACTGGTTGGTATTTAAAGCCTTTCACAACCTGCTCCCTTCCTACCTTTCCAGTCTTCTCAAATTTTACTTCCCTTCGCCTACTCTACAACAAACTACAGTGGCCTCTTTGCTGTTCCTCACACATAACAATTCCCCTTTCCAACTCCATGCCCCGGTACTTGGCTATTTCCCCAAATCTGAAGTGACCCCCCTCATCTCTCACTCTGATTTTCCCTGGCTTCCTTCAAGACTCAGCCCAAATCCCACTTTCTACAGGAAGCCTTTCCCATCAGTACTACAGGCCTCCTCTCTGAGAGTACCTCTCAGTTACTCTGTATAGGCAGACCTCATTTTATTGGGCTTCACTTTATTGGGCTTTGCAGACATTGCGTAGTTTACAAATTAAAGGTTTGTGGCAACACCGCATCAAGCAATAGCACGGGCTCACATCAAGTTTCTGTGTAACATTTTGATAATTCTCACAATATTTCAAACTTTTTCATTACTATTATATCTGTAATAGTGATCTGTGATCAGACATCTTTGATGTTACTGTTATAATTGTTTTGGGGTGCCATGAAACCCACCCACATAAGATGGTGAACTTAATAAATATTGTGTGTAGCCAATCTCCCATATTTCTCTCTCTGTCTCTCTCTCTCTGTCTCTCTCTCTCTCTCGGGCAACCCTATTCTCTGATACACAATAAGACTCTTCCACATTGCAACTTTCCCCATCATGGTTTTGCTATATCATGGGTCAACATCAGAAATTAAATGGAAATTTGAGGGGAGTTTTGTGGAAGCCACAGATGACACACGAAGGCCAGCAGATGACAAAGAAAAAGTTTAGAAATTCAGAAATACATGAAATATATGTATAATGTTGCATAATATCAACATAGTTTATCTTTTAATACCATAATAATTTAGACTTCTTCTCTGGCACAAAGGTAGGGCCAAAAAATTTTACACAGATTTCCCAGATGGCGCAGGCATTGCGCCTCTAAGACCCCTGAGATGTGGAAGGAATAACTGTACCGACGTGTGGTTTTCCCCATTAGACTGTGAGTTCCTTGAGGACCGGAACTATTTTCACTTTTCTTTGTAATCTGTTGAAATGAAAATAGGTTTCCTGATCTGTAAAATAAAGGTGGAAGGGAAGGGCATGGACTCAGTGGACTCTCATGTTCTTTCCAACTATAGGTCTATCCTATGCAGGGAGCCCTGGACTGTCAGTAGGGTGACCTAGATTCTTGTCTCAGCTCTCTAATTAGCTGCACGGTTTAGAAGGACTGGATTTACATAGGTTCTGGGCTTTACTTCAAACCTTTTCCCCAATCCCTGATTATTAGTCCAAACTAAAGTTGTCAGTTAACTTACCATCATCTTCGAGCCTTAACTAAATATCCGTTGTGCATCTGATACCATGATAGAGGACAGGAGAGGTTTGTAGAACACAGCTATAACAATTCTCTTTTCCCAAAGAACTTACTGTCCAATGAAAAAAGCTATACTTTAGGAGAGGGCAGACCTGGAAATACCGCCCTTTGAATATGAAGATAGTATAGCACAATAAAGCTATCAATAGATTGCTATAATGGAGCCTCAGAATTCAGTTCAATGAATATACATTAATTATGCTCAAAACATTAGGCCAGGGAGAGGTGGTGACAGTGGTTACAAAGATCAACAAAACGTTGTCCCTACCCTCAAGGGACCACCGATATTATGTGAAGACTTGGGTTCAAGTTTTGCCCCAGACAGTAGCTAGTTATGTGGTCTTGAACATTCTAATGTACCCTTGGGAGCCTCAGGGGTTTTTTTCCATCTATCAAATAGTGTAAAAATCCCTACCCCAACCTCCCTAAGTAGTAATTGGAGAGAATCAGATAAGATAATAGTTGTTGGAAGGGGTGGGGAGAGAGAGAGAGAGAGAAAGACAGAGACAGAGAGATAGAGAGAGAGAGAGAGAACGAGAGAGAGAAAATGAGAGCGAGAACAAGAGAGAGAATGAGACAGAGAACGAGAGAGAACGAGAGAGAGAACGAGAAAGAGAACGAGAGAGAACGAGAGAGAATGAGAGAGAGAACGAGAGAGAGAATGAGAGAACAAGAGAGAGAGGGAGAGAACGAGAGAGAGAGAGAGAGAGAGAGAGAGAGAGAGAGAGAGAAGAGAGAGAGAGAGAGAGAGAGAGAGAGAGAGAAAACGAGAAAGCACATTTTGTAAACTGTAAAGAGGGTGATACTTCAGTTGTCATCAGTCTCTGGCACCGTAGTGTGAATTCATTTATCAGGCCCTTTGTCAACAGCTAGCTGAGAGGTGGTTTTGCTGGGAAGGAGTAGAGAGGCCTGACGCCAGGCACTATCAGAGAGAGGGCATCTTTTTAAGGCTCCCAGACTTCTAAATGATGGGAATGCTACAAACAGAATATTTCAGAGCAGCCTTTCAGTAATACATTTTACGAAGCTTTCTATGGTACTCTTGTGAACAAGACAGAGGGATAGGGGCTAGATTATAGAATAGTTAAGTAGATTCAAAACTGGCTCAACAACTAGGTCCAGAGAGTGGTGGTTAATGGATCTGTCAGGCTAGAGGGAGGCCTCAAATGGATTCCCTCAGGGCTCTGGTTTTTTGCCCTATGCTGTTCAATGGAGGCTCACAAAGTCCTAGCTTTAAAAGAAGAAAGGACCTTAGAATTCACCTCATCGGCTTCCTCCATTTTCTAGGTAAAGAAATTTGTCCGAAGTCACATGGGTCATAAATAGCAAAGCTAGGTCCTCTAACTTAAAATCCGGCTTCTTTCTATTGCATCATGCTGACTCCATTTATTTCAATTATTTGGTTGAAGTCTTATAAAATTTAAAGATGAAAGAAGAGCTAGGAAGAATAGCTAATATCTTGGATGAAAGATTTGGGATTTTTTTGAAAACTTCAGTTGGCTAGAATGATTGGTTGACTCATTTAGGATGAAATTTCACTGATAAAGTAACTTCCC
Source organism: Phalanger gymnotis (assembly GCA_028646595.1). Lineage (NCBI taxonomy): Eukaryota > Metazoa > Chordata > Mammalia > Diprotodontia > Phalangeridae > Phalanger > Phalanger gymnotis. Next base: position 127,355,936 of record CM053625.1, on the reverse strand, counting down.
ACATGTAGAAACTCCCTCTTCCAGTACAAGTCAGAAACTTCTCTGATACTAACACTCTTAGAAAGTTGCCCAGAGCAGCCAAAGGTTCAAGGTCAAACAGCCAGTATTTTTCAGGGGCAGGACTTGAACCCAGATCTATCTCCCTGGCACCAAGGTCACCTCTGTATCTACTATTCCACATTGCTTCTCACAATGAAATTTTATAGGGTTAAATGTAAAATTCTATATTTGGGTTCAAAAGATCAAATGAAGAAAAACGGTATGACAAAGTGTATGGCAATTGCGGGGGGGAAACCTGGAGGTTTTAGTGGTTTATAAGCTCAGTGCGAGTCAGCAGTATGGCATGGCTCCTGAAAAAGTTACCTTGATCTTGGCTGTCTTAAAGGAGGTTTGTGCGGCTTCCAGACGAGCCCTGTTCAAACTACATCTGGAATATTGTGCTCTGTTCTGGGCACCAGAAGGATGGGGACAAGCTGGACAATGACCGAAAGAACGGATGAAGATGGGATGAAGGACTAGAAACCATGCCACGTGAGGATTAAAGTAACTGAGGATATTTAGAGCGGGACAAAAAGATGGGAGGGGGGGGATAAGGGATGTGAGCGCCACCTTGAGGTACTTAGGAGCCTTCCTACGGAAAAGAGAGTACACTGCTTAGGTTTGGTCCCAGTGGGAAGAAATAGGGGCAACTGATGATATTGCAGAGGCAGATGGCCCCTGATAAGGAAAGATTTCCAGAATATCCTCCGGAGATTGTGAATCCCTCACCTCTTCCTCTCCTACCCCAATCCATCACTGGACGCTGCTTAAGCAACCACCAGGGATGGTAGGATCATAGTTCCACATCTGAAAGAAACCTCAGAGGCTATCTGGTTCAGCCCACTCATTTTACAGAGGAGGAAACCCAGGCCCTTGGGTGAAGGTCGAATGACTCGTCCAAAGTCACACAGGTAATAAGCGCCTTAGGTGGGGTTTGAACTCAGATCCTCTGACTCCAGAGACAGCATTTCTTTCACTGGTGGTTGCAGAAGGAGCTTCTTGTTCAGGCAAGGGAAGGACTATACTCCCTTTGGGGCCCCTTCTGACTCTGAGACTGTGGCTTTTTGAATGGGGGAGGTCTAAGGTCTTAGGAACAAACTTCATAAAATGAAGACATCGGACTGGATGGTTTTTAAAGATCCTCAGTAGCTCTATGTTGCATGAGATTCAGCTCCACATCTTTCCCCAAAGGGATTCCACTTTGGGGGCTCACCGTCTCTCGCTTGCCAGCAGGTGGCAGTGTGACTTTGTTCTTGGCAGTCCCAACTCTTCTGAGCAGCTGAAATCAGCTTGCCCAGATCCAGAAGAGCCAAGGCTGTCTGTTCCCACCCTGCCCAGCCCCACTCCCACTTCCCCGAAAATCTAAAACTTTGATGGAAATAGAGGCCTTCCTAGGGGAGGAGGGGGGAGTCAGCTGCTTGGAGTCCCAACTGGAACTCAGACAATGCCCACTGAAAGCCTCCAGTTTCTCTAAAATTGGCACATCTCAGCTGCAGGGATTTCAGAGCCAATTCCCATTTAAATGAGGTAGTGTGGGTTTGGTGGAATAAGTGCTGGACAGGAGTCAGGAGCCTGAAGTTCAGCCTGGTGCAGTGGCAAAAGCAATAAACTAGGAATTAGAAGACTTGAATTCAGATGCCACCAACTAGCTGTGCAAACTCGGGCAAGTTGCTTGTGTGTTCCTCAGTTTCCCAATATGTAAATCAGAGGGTTGAACTTGTTACCTGAGGTCCTCCCCTACCTCAGTTCAAACGTCTCGGAAAACTGTGAGTTCTAGGGTTTTTCTATGGGGGAGAGATTTTGTTTGAACAACTCTAAACAGGACGGGGAGAGAGAATGGAGGTAAGAGAGAAAACCATCTGTCAGCAGTGCTTAGTAACCATAACTTTGTCACTTTGTGACCCGGAACCCAAAAAGAAACTTTAAGGTGACATCAAGGGCCAGATCTTTTATTTTTTTTGCTTTTGTCCTCTAGTAACTAGCATAGTGCCTGTCACATGGTAAGCAATTAATGCCTGTTGATCGACTGATTGTGGTGTAGTCAAAGTGCATTGGGCTTGGCAGTCCAAAGGGGAAAGGAAGAAAAGGAAATAAGCATTGATTAAGCACCTACTATATGCCAGCCACTGTGCTAAGTGGTTTATAAATGTCTGTTTTGTCCTCCTAACAACCCTGGGAAACAGGTGTTATCATTATCCCCACTTTATAATTGAGAAAACTGAGGCAGAGGTCAAGTGACTTGCCAAGGTCACACAGCTAGTGTCTGTGGTTGGATCTGAATTCAGGTCTTCCTGACTCCAGACCCAATGATTTATCCACTGTGCCACCTAGCTCCAGAGCCTAGTCCCAGCTGCATTACTAGCTCACTGTACAACTTTGGGCATGTAATTTTCCCTCTGTGAACCTCAGTTTCTCCCTTTGCTAACTGAAAAAGATGGACTAGATAACATCTAGGGTTCCTTTTATGAATGGGATTTGGTTCTCGTCATTATTAATGAGTGAGAAGAGCAGTAGGAATCATTTTTAAAGCAAATGATCCCAAAGCAATAAATATTATTTAGGAATGTAATACACATATATGTATATGCATGCATGTGTGCATGTGTGTGTATGTGTATATATGTATACACACACACATATATGTATATATATATAATCATCAGCTTTATCTCTTTGATAATCATATTAGACCAATATGTCAAGCACTGTGCTGAGCTCTGGGGATACAAAGGCAAAAGTCAGCTCCTTCTCTCAGGAAGCTCTAATTGAGAGAGGAGGGCAACATCATACAAATTACATTGTTTGTCCTTAATTCTCAAAGAGGACCATGATATCAGGAAGGTGATGCGATAACTAGCAAGTGAATTGGATTTAAGTGAGGAAGGGCTGTGCAGTCACCAGCCTCACTTTCTCCACTGAAGCCTTCTGGGTCCAGTGGCAAGATATAAATCAGGATGACTGAAGATGGTCCTGGACGCAGTGGGAGAGCTTGGCCTTTTTAAGCTAAGTTCTTTCCCAGGTCTCAATTTGACTGAAGCTAGCCCATTCAGCGATTAAGCCTAGGTAAAAATGAGGCAAGAATGTTCTCTTTTACCTAGTCAAAAAAAACCAATCTGGGAAGGGAAGATCCTCAGGGTTTCTAGCCAAAACAGAAACATTTGCTATTTACACTCACTCTGAGCCATCAGGGCCCAAACAATGACCAAATGAGGTTTGGGCTGGGACCTATTGCTGGTCAATCAATGAGAGCCAGAGTGATCTGTGTTTAAGGCATGGTCCTTAACAAAGAACTCTAGCCCTTAAACCCCAAAATATCTTGCAAGGTTTCAGCAATCAAAACTTATACAGTTGTCTTCTAGAACAAAGGTCAAACAACCACCTCTGAGTAGTAATAGCTATCCAATGGGAACCAAGCTGGCCAGTTCCATTTGGGCAATGCAGCTCCTCTCTAACTTCCTTTCCTCCCTCCTTCCTCCTGTCTGTCTGTCCATACAGGGTGTCATATTCTTACCTGGGGGTGCTCTGCCCAAAGAAACAAGCTATGTACAAATAAGATAAAAAAAGGATAAACTGTGGGTACCATTACTATGTCCTTTGTACTCAAAAAGGACCAAAATGACATCACAGTGTCGGAGTCAATGTACAGTGTGTCTGACTGGCTGATCAGCCCAATACAAGCTCAGAAGGCTGTACCACAGGCTGGGCACAAAGGGTGGGTAATCTTAGAGGGAATGTACTAACATTACGGGAGTGAGAAGGGTTTCTTGCAGAGGGTGAGATTTTAACCAAGACCTGAAGAATGCTAGAAAAGTGAAGAGACAGAAAATGAGGGACTTATTCCAAGCATGGAGGACAGTCAGATGGAGCATCTTGTTGGAGGAAGAGCAAGGAAGCCACACAATCAATAAACACTCATTAAGCACCTATTCTGTGTCAGGTACTGGATCACAGATTATATAGAAGGGAATGAAGTATAAGATGGCTGGAAAGGTAGGAAGAGGCCAGGTTATTTGGCTTTAAAAGCCAAATGGCACTTTTAATTTAATAACAGGGAGCCACTAGAGTTAATCCAATGGATGGCATGGTTTAGACCTGTATTTTAGGGACATTAATTTGACAGGTGAGTGAAGGATGAATTGGAATTAGAAAAGACAAGTCAGGGAGACCAATCAGCAGGCAACTACAATAGTCCAGGTGTGTCAGTATCGGAGAGAAGAAAGAATATACTAGGGATGTTACCGCAGGTAGAAATGACATCTTACCATTGATTGGATTTGGAGGCAGAGAGTGAGAGTGCAGAGGTCAAGGATGGCATGTAGGTTGTGGGTCTGCATGACTGGGAGGGCAATGGTACCCTGGACAATAATAGGGACATGAGGAAGAGAGGAGGTTTTAAGGAGAAAGTTGAGTATAGCAGGGATGTATTGAATTTAAGGTATCTACAAGACATCCTGTCTGAGATGTCCAATAAGCAGCTGGAGACACGAGCATGGAGGTCAGCAACTGGAGAGAAGGGCCCCAGAGCCTGCTGGGGTCCAGTGGGAGTCTGGCTCAAGATAAAAAAATGTCTCGTAGTAAAAAGTTTTAAAAGCATTTGTACACATCAGACAAGTCAGGAACTCCTCTATTTCCCTTCAGAGAGGGCAGAACCCCTGGGATGCTAGATGATTTCCAGGGGATGATGGGATTTCCTGAGGCTGGTGACTTCCAGACTGAAGGTGTCATCCAGGGATTTGCGCTCCTGCTCCTTTCCCCCAAATGCTCTCTGACATGGTCCTACCTCCCTTAGAAATAGCTGTGGACACACTTCTGGGCCATTTATAATAATAACTACTCCCATTTTTATGGTGCTTTAAGGTTCACAAAGAACTATCTTCATAGCATTTCTATGAGGTAAGTCCTGCAAGAATTTTTATTCCCATTTTATAGATGAGGAAATCAAGGTTCAAAGAAGTGATGAGGCCTGCCCAATTACATAGCTATCGAGTCCTGGTGCCAGGATCCAATCTGTCTGGATCCCAAAGCTGGGGCTCTTTTTACTGTGCTTGTATTGGAAGGATACCAATAAAAGATAAATTAATTTTGAACTTTTGTCCATCTGCACCTCTGTGCAGAGGGGAGGTATTGCATGGTCTGCTGGGGGGTCTGGTTTCTAGGTACATAAACGTTGTCCCCATTGCACCTACTTATCACCCTCCAGTGGCTCCTTTCTCAGGACAATCTGGGTTCTCAGTGCCTGTTTACTGAATTAGCTGCCCCTCCCCACATAGGAAGCCCTTTCCTAAGAAATCCTGCCTTGCAGGTCAAAAGCACACCTAATTTGCAGTACGTTATTAGCTGGCCCTTCATAATATAGCCTCTTAAATGTCCTTACCAAGAGTAGCTCTAGATTCACATACCACCTCTGCCATTGATGTGACTGTCAGCAAATCATGAATCTCTTTGGGCTTCCATTTACTCACCTCTAAAATGGTTAGTTGATCTTTATGGTCCCTTCTTAACTTGAAATCTATGCTCTGGCACTAAATAATACCAGTATTATTCCCCCCTCCTTTAGAAACTCTGAAAATAAGAATCATAAAAGTGAAGTGACTTGTCCAAGGCCACATGGAATTTGAACCCAGACCTTCTGGCCCTAAGTTTCTCTGCTAGACTCATTCCCTTTAATATAGGTCCTTTCCCAGGAGTACAGCATCCCCTTTCTCAAACTACATCCCAAGTTCTTTGAGAGTGAGGGCTCTATCTTTGCAACCTCCTCTAGGCACAGAAGGCTGGCTACGGGCTATGACTTTCCCAAGTACAAGTGTGGGCCAGAATTCCCCTGGGTGATCAGGCTCTTGAGTGCTGTCTCTCTGCTCCACAAGGTCTACTCTGGACAGGTATCGCTATGGAAACCAGCTATAGTAGACAGGCCACCTGACAGGTTGCTAAGCAGCACTAGGCAGGAGGATGAAGTTTCTATTGGACGACAGGAACCAGACGGGCATTTACTTTACCTTTGGGGCTGGATGGTGAGTGTGCCCTTGGGAGCAGGTGAAGTAGAGGACTTCTTCACCGTCTACAGGAAAAAAATCCCAACTTGCTTGCCTCAAATAGAAGGCCCTCAACCTACTTTTTCTGCTTTCTCCCCCTACCAGCCCTGGAGGATGGCCCACGTCGGCCGAGTCCTGGGGCCAGGAAGATGGAGAAGAACCAATCACAGGCATCGTATATACGTAACAGATTTTATTACATTAAACAATAATAAGCTGATAGCAACAAGTTCAAGAAAAGTTCAGCATAGGAGCTTTGATCCCTGCAGAAGCATGAACAACACCTAATTGGGGAAGGGGGTTCTCAGCCTCCCTGGGGGCTGGTCACCAGAGAGCCCCCAATCCCACTGCCTTCACTCCCTAGTCCCACTCCCTCCTGGGGGGGACAGGACAAAAAAGGACCCAATTCATGACCCATGTGGCATCTGCCTTGATGACGAGAAGGGGGAAAAAAGCGGAAGTGAAAAGAGGAGGTGATAAAGGCCATTTGGAATCAACAGTTTCGTCTTAAATATAGAAACAGATTTATTCATTTGCCGGGAGTCAAGTGGAGACTAAAGCGTCAGACCTCGGCCACCCTCATCTCCAAGACATGGAAGGGAGAGTTCATTCCCAATCCCTCTCCTATCCCTGCTCTAAGCCCCTTCCTGATTGATGGGGAGAGGTGACCCAAAGATGTCATTCTCTTTTCCTGCTCATTTCTGGCCTTAGGACAGAGGGCAAGGGTTCAACCCCGAAAAACTGCTCCACGGCTTGTCTCTGGTTGTCAACTAACCCTCTGCAAATTTCCCTTACCCCTTTCACCACCCTCTTAAGCAGAGCGAACAACACTGGGTTCAAGTTTCCTGAAAGACTGACTAGCAGCACACCCTTCTTCTCTGGTTATTTGTCCTGGGTCTTCAACACTGCTGCGGCCAAAAGGAAGCCACTGGCCTGAGACTCGTATCTCTCTTGTCCGCTCCCCACACCCCAAGCTCTCTAGCCATGAGAACAGAAGAATGCCTTTCTCTTCTCATAACCAATAAGCTTAAGTCGGCTCTATGAACCAGGCCCAGGTTAGTTACATTCAAGGCCACTCCTTTCAGCTACTCTTCTCCATTTCACAGAGGGAATGATCTGAGGGGTTACCCCGCTCAGGCTAGAGCTGGGAGGGGGGAGGGTCTGGGCAGTTAGGGACTGGAGAGTCTGTGTTCTTTCCTATTCTCTTAGAACTTGTGGTACCTGCCACTTGGGATCAGGCATCCCCCAGGGGATCCTGGGGCAGCCCCCAGCTCTCAGACAGCTTGGAGACAAAAAGCATTTATCACATGAGATGGAGCCAGATGGTGGCTATTATTAACCTGTTATTAACCGGGCAGTTATATTACATCATTTATTTTGAGGTTCTACAGAGGAAACCAAATGCTACTACATATTTAGCCTGGTCTAAAGTGACTCACCAGCTTGTGAGCTGCCGAGCATCGTGGATGTAGCAAGACACCAATCCACGAGTGTCTTCCAGCCCCCTGTCAAGTTTGTTGAGATAGAGATGTTACAGGATGCTTGCTTCCCATTTTCTTTGAACATCCACTAACATTTGGCCCTAGACTCACTCAGTTTATCATCCTTCTGAAGAGCTTTCTGGAATTGAACCAGTTCAGGGAGAAGAAAAAAATATGGAAATAAAAGGAGAAAGAATATGAGGAAATAGACCAGCTTAATGAAAAGTTCACCCTCAAATGCTTTGGATATGAATATCACAAGGTCCTCAGTGATCCAGAAGGCAAAAATCAAACGAACAAATGGGGAAAAACGCTGCTAAATGCTGCATGGGTCCGTGGGGAAACCAGAAGTCCGTGTATGTCAGTTTCATGGCCCACTGGCACCCCCCTACTGCCCGCTTGGTAAGCAAAATTGATGTCAATGCTTTTTGTATTCTCCTGGGAAATGTTTGATGACAGCATGAGACTCCAGTTTAAGTAGGTACTGGATGTACCCATTGACTCCAACACACTAACACTCTCTCCTCTCTCTCTCTCAACTTCCCCACAGGCCCTGTGGGTTGGAGCAATGGAAAGAAGCCATCAACCATTAGAGCCCATAATCACAACATTTGGACTCAAGCAAGCCATGAGATGGAACTTGGTTGGCAGGAGGCCTTGCTTGGAATCAGTGGAGAGATTCAGAAAGCTCTGCAAATAGGATTCATCAAAGTACTGTTTCAACCTCCAACTAAAGTACGTCCATACAGAACAAAGGAGAATTTTAACTGTATGATAGTTTTCTTTGTTTCTGCTTTTTCTCCCCCTTATTATTATTATTATTATTATTTTGGACAATTATAACCCCTCTGTTGAACAAATTCTATCCCACTGTTCATCAAAATCCTAGCATTTGCAGCAGTGATTTCTGAGTGACCGATGACAGATGGACGGGATTTCACAGTAAAACGGAGCTGCAGGACTGCCAGGCCATTCAAAGAAAACAGGACAGGACTTACAAAAAAAAAGTCAGTGGGAGGGGGGAGAAAAACCTTGGAAGTTTCATTCCAGAAACAAAAATAACAATAATAAAATAAAATAAAAATATTTCTGAAGAGATTGCATATAAAGCCTTTAAACACTTTTGGAAGATTTCCCTCCCTCTTTTCCATTCTCCATCTCCAAGTCAGAACGTTTTACCGAGAAAGTGTATACAATAATCTCTAGAAGCGAAACAAAACAACTCCCTCCCCCCTCCCCAAACACATTATCCAAGTATACACGAGGGATAAAATTACATTTGTACAAAAATAGATTTTTTTTAACCTAGTGATGCTTTAGACATTTTTCTTATCTCTTTGTTTACTCGTCTTTCTTTCTAGACATTTAGCTATGTATCTGTCATAGCTAAGGCATTGCCAAAGAGCGGGGACTGCTAAAGCTGTTACCCGACAGCATCTTAAAATAGATGCATCTCCTCATCTTGAGATAGTCATTCGAACCCGGATTTCACCAAAGGAGGGGTCCTTATGTACTTGCTTACATGAAGCAAATTTATAGGAAAACAGAAAAAAAGAAACTGATTAAAAATAAACACAAAACATTTGTAATTGCTACAGGCATAATATATGTATATGTGAGTGGGGATATATATACAGTGTATATATCTACAGTACATACATGTATACACGCACACACACATATGTATCAACTTAAAATAGATCATGCACCTTATTCATTCAGTGATGGGGACAACATCAGCTGATTATCCACTGCTCTGCAAGTTCTGCCCGGGCATTTTTGGAGGCCACTGAGAAGATGGTTTCACCAAGAGCTTCCTGATCACCTGTGGACCCAAGATTGTGGTGGAAAACACCAGGGCAGGCCTCCTCCAAGACCATGGGAGAATAAGCCTTAGGTCGACTGCAGGGGCTCTTTTGAAAGGCCCTGCTTTGGATAACAGTGTGTGTGAGCCCATTGTTCAGAGGAAGTCTTCTCCACCTCTGGGCAGGCCTATACAGGCCCACTCAACTGGGCTAATGGGGTCGTAAGAGCGCCATGGCCCATGGAGTGAATGCTCTACAGCACCCACCAGGCAAGCCAGATTCCAAGGAAAAATCTGACTTAGTGGGGAAGTTATTAACCAGCATGATATATGCAAATAAGGAATCCTGGCTTTTCTGCCCCAGTGAGGTCCCAAAAAACCCCCAGTGGTTTTAGCAAGTGACATTTCCTCAGTGCTCTATCAGCATGATAAGAATAGAGACACTGCCCAGAGGTCAAAGTGCACAAACTATTAAGGCCCACTCCCGGGGCAAGGCCAGTCCGTATCAGGATCACGAACAGTCCATGTGTTGCTCCAGGCCTTGGTTCTTCTCCTGGCTTTGGTGAGGATGGGACCCCATTAGGAGCCAGAAGGGGAGAAAAAGGAGGTGACTACAGGACTGGACAGCCAAGGCTGCTGGGAGCAATTGCCAGCTGTTAACTGCTCAAACCTCCATTTTAGCCCTACTTTTTTGTTTCTTCCCCCAAACAAGAAGAAAAGGGACAGAACAGGGATATGGGGGCAAAGGGTGGCTAACAAGCTGATGTTAGTGCTATCTTTAGAAAATTAAAGATTGTCCCACCAAAAAATAATAATAATTCCAAAAAAAATCACCTTAATTGAACCAGATTTTCGTGAGGATACTAAATGTCTGGTTAAATAAAAGTCCTAACTCTCTATTGAATAATGTGCCATTTTACCCAAATATCACCTCTCCAAACAAGCAGTATATTTATAATAATAACAATAATAATGATAAGAGGAAAAAAAGCCAGAGTTTAAGGAAATACAAATTAATGAGTCAAATAAAACCCTATTATGGATTCATGCAAATGGGGTGGTGTATTTAAGGCTACAGTGGCATAATTGGACTTCCTGGGGAGAAGGAGGATTTCTCACTTTGGAACAAGCAGGAGAAAACAGAGGATTCTGTGATATGCTTCAGTGCCCACTCCAGGCACCCAACATTCCCTACCACTGTGAGGGCAAGTTCTCTGAGATGTTGTATCTATGGCTCTTCCCAAATGAGTCTTATTTGTCCCCGATTTTTCATAGCTGGAACCAGCGAGGCAGGGTTTGTGTGACTTAGAACACATGACAAAGGCCCTAGGAAAGCTGGAGATGAGGTCCAGAAATTCCAGCTTTTTTCTTCTTCCTAACAAGAGCAGCAGCATCTTCTCCAAGAGCTTCCTGATCACCTGTGGACCCAAGATTGTGGTGGAAAACACTGGATTTTTCCAAGAGGGACCCCAGAGAAAGGTACAAAGAATAAGTGGGAAGGAAAGAAGGATTACCCAGAAACACTTGAGGTTATCTTTCACAAGGCTGATGACTAGCTCTTGACCTTTGCCTGACAGGTTTCTGTTCAAGATGGTAAGATATGCTGGTTGTGGACCCAATTATCCACACTCCTATGGGCAAAAGTATACCAGAAATTCTCTCTACCTACCAGAATAGAAAGAGGTCCCAAACCTATAGCCTCATATAGTTTAGATACTAAAGTCCTGGACTTCATCTAGCCCAACTCCCTCATTTTATATATGAGGAATTCAAGGCTCCCAAAGGGGAAAGAACTTGTCCCATGATCACGTTGTCACAAAAATGGCAGAGCCTGGACCACTGTACCGGTGCTCCAGTTCTAAGTACAGAGCTCATGTCACAATCACAACCAACTCTCAGTCACTCATTCAGAGCTGGCGGTTTGGGGGAAGATTCTGGGTGAAGAACAAATATGGCACCCTTTCCCTCCAGGCTGGACTAACCGAACTGCAACCTCATCTAACATTCAGGATTGCTACACTTGAGAAGGAGAAAGCAGCGATGTGAGGGGTTTCTCTCCCTAAGCCAGGTACAACCGATGCCATCTCACTTCGGACAGGACAAAGATGCCGTTCAAATGCAGCTATTAGCTGAAAACAGGGACTAGGGGAAACGGTAGGAAATATTAAAAAAGATTATAACCTATAATCTCAAACTTGAAATCAATTAAAACCTTGAAGAAACTCTATTTTGTTGGGAAAAAATAAATACAAGGACCTCATCCTTGGCTCTGAATGAATATTCTGAAAGAACGGTCATTTCCTTGTCCTACCTCAACCAGAGTCCCCAGGCTGGCTTTTCTCTACCTCTTCTCAGATCATTTCTTTCTGAGGAAGCACCTGTTGACAGGAAATACTCCAGCCCCAGTGGGAAACAAGGGAAGGGTGAGCATGGAAAAAGAAAGTGCTGAAGTCAGCAGAAATAGGCCAAATTCAAGCTAGATGCATTTGTCTAGAAAGACAGGAAGATACTCCTACTGTCTGAGCTGAAACATCGTCACCTGTTGATAATAAAAGCACAGGGTTTTTGGAGTCTGAGAAGCATTGGATAGCATCATTAGGCAACAATCATAAGAAGGAAAATTTGTGGGTCCAAGACAGAATCTCTTCCAAATCAGCTGTCTGACAATGTAATGGGTTACCCCAGGAAGCACTGAGCCCCCATTATTCAAGATGAGCTTGGACGACTGCCTCATCAGGGATTTTGTAGAAGGGATGCCCACGTTAACTGGAACTAGATAACACTAGTTAGAACTAGCCAGAAGATTCATAAAGTCTTCAAAGAGAATTAATAAAAAACCTCAATAAGTCTAAAGTGATGTTATCTGAGAAATCTGATAGAATATTATCGTAGAGAAATCCGGTGTTTTTCAGGCTGCCTCCAGAGCAACCAGCAATATTCCCTAAGATAGCAAAACTTTTAGGTATCACCAGACATTCACTTTTCAGGATGGGCAAGCAGTGGCCCAGGGGACTTCTCTCTTTTCTCAGGTGGTAATTTACAGCCCCAATTGTGGGGTAGGCTCAGAAATCTACTTGTGATTTAAGTCCTTTTTTTTTTTTTTGCCTCAGATCTCAATGCCCTCTGAATAACGGAAAATTGAATAAGGAAGTCTTAGAGATGGAAATGACTCAAGGAACAGATGGTTTGTTGACACCCCTCAATTACAGCCACCCAGTTGCCCAAGTAGAAAATCTTTTTAGCTGACCTATGTTAATGGTGCATAAAGCAATCCACCAGAATGTGTGTATGCGTGTTTTTGTGTGGGCTGCAGAGCTCGCAGCTGCCTACAAAACATCTGGAATGGCCAGCTTTCTTCCAAGAACCTACTTGAAGAGCTAAATGATGACCCTAAGACAGCCAAACCTAGGAAGTCCAAGTCCTCAAGACACTCTAGTGGCTAGTCTCAGCCAACTTCAAGAGCCCTCAGTGGTTGAAAAAAAGAAATTTAGGAAACAAGAAAAAAGGCCAACACCCAGGGGTAAGATTGACCTTGGTCAAATGTAAGTACGTGTGTGGGTGTCAAGGGCTTGGAACCTAGGATGAGTAGGAGAAATTGGGAAGCTGAGAGGAGAAAAGAAGGGGGTGAGGGAAAAAGGGTATCTGAGTCACTGTAGCCTTAAAGAAACACTCTCCCCGCCCCCAAACCAAAAAAACAAAATCTGTACATTGAAGTTGGCTCATGTTTTGATTGGCTCTGGTACTGAGATAATAGCTTGTTATCTTTGGAAAAAATGGTACATGCACCCTGTCACTGAATGAAGGGTAATTGTGGGGTCAAGTGGCAGTCGCCAACATCACCTCCTCTAGCCTTCCCAGGGATGGGTGGAGGGGGCTGCCAGCAGGGACCATTTACTATGAAAGCCTGCCCCCCCAAACTCCTTTTTTTCCCTCCCTCCTCTTTTCCAAGGATGACAATGCTCTGTGCAAGTCATGAGTCAGTTGGGTACCGACACTGTCAAGGTCACCAATACTGAGAGAAGATGTCCTCTTTTTGAAGAAGGCAATAATGGATAATTAAAAATAAAAGTACAAAAAAACAACCAAGGAACAGGTGATTTGAAAAACAAAACAAAACAAACAGCAAGAATAAGACAATCCCCCTGCCTTCCCATTAAATACTCCCAAAAGCCACCATGACCAGAGAAGCCCCATGAATTTAGCTCCATCTCTCCTTCGTCCTCCAACTCCATTTCCAGAGAATTCTCTCATGTCCCCACAAGAGTAAAACCCAACGGAGAAAAGGGTGGCAGGCGACAGGGGGCATGACTGAACCAAGCAGGAGGAGGATGGAAAGGGTTGGTGTTTGGTTGAATTTTAAACCGTTTCTCTCCCTTTTGCTGTCCTGATTCCACTGCCTTTCATCCCAAGAAAAATAATTAAAAAGTAGTAATAATAACAATACATTTCTTAGGTGTAGCAGTGAGCAAACCAGCCCCAAAGGGCAAAAGGAGGCACGGAGATGGGGACCAAGGCGAGGATATGAGATGTCATCCAGGCTGAGAAGAACAGAACAAAAGATGTTTCTGGCATCGGCAGAGAGGTCGGAAGAGGGAGCTTGAGGTGGGGGCTGCCTCCCACTGGACAGAAAAGGACTGACCCGATGGGGTCAGGTTTGGTCTATGTCATTTGGTGGGGGGCCTCCAACATCTCCATCAGGAAGGTGTCAATGGGTGTATCTCCTATTAGCTTGAAGAAGAAGAGGTGCTCCAAGCATTTCAAGCCAATGGACCGGAGAGCAGGGAGACGAAGCAAGAGCTTGGCGAACCTGTAGACAGGGAGGGCATTGGGAGTTACGATGAGACGCAAATGGTACAGTTGAAAAAAGTACAAAACCTTTTCAATATAGAATAAGATTAAGAACTGGAAAGAGTCTTAAAGATCCAAACTGAACCCCTAATTTCACAACTGCAGAAACTGAGACCCATAGAAAGGAAGAGACTTGACCAAAATGACACCAGTAGGAGTCCACCCCAGGTCCTTCACCTCCAAATACAATGCCATATACACTAGAGCACGCACCAGTGGTGCACCTTTGGAATCTGGAAGGTCAGTGATTTTTATACATAGGGCCTAGAGGCCCCTTCAGTTACCCTGTTGTAGTAGGAAGGCCGAATTTATGATCTCAAAAAGGATCATATAAATATCTGAATGGTTCGAAATCGTTGGGTATACAGAATTCTCCAAGCGGAAGGCATCAAAAAATTTATTCAGGGCCCAGAGC
>CM053625.1:127185334-127340817 GCA_028646595.1 Phalanger gymnotis | reverse complement strand
GAGAGAGAGAGAGAGAGAGAGAGAGAGAGAGAGAGAGAGAGAGAGAGAGAGAGAGAGAGAGAGAGAGAGAGAGAGAGAGAGAGAGAGAGAGAGAGAGAGAGAGAGAGACAGAGAGAGAGAGACAGAGAGAGAGAGACAGAGAGAGAGAGACAGATACCCCAGGAAACCCTGGTCCTATTTCTTCTCTAAAGGTGGCGATTGTGATGGAACAGAAAAACACCCAAGGAGGTTGGGCAGGCACATGGGGCCATAAGGGTAACTGTCAAGTTGCATGATATGGGAACTTGCTAGCATCTCCCTGACTCATTCCTCCAGCCAGAAGAAAAGGTATAAAACTGTCTCTGGGTTTAGAGTATGATCATGGAGGATTAGGGCTTTTGATGTTATTGATCTGTCAACCCAGGATTTATCCAAACCCATTTGAAACCTACTCTTATTACCTGAAAGTGAATAAAGTGAACAGACTTGCCCCTCTCGGAAGTTGGGAGATGCCTTCTCAGTGGGCCTTTCCAAGCTGGGCAAGAAGCTGCCAAGGAAAAAGCCCCTGAAAACTCAGACAAAGGGCAACTGTGGGCATGCAGGAGCGAGGGGGTTGATGGGATACGGAACACAGGGACAGAATTGGTTTTCATTTCAGAAAGCTAGCCTCAGAAAACAGGATGACCTGGTCTTACCAGGAAGCCCCAGGTCTCAGTTACCAACTACACCTAGGCCACTGGATATAACCTTCTTCCTCGATCCAAGGTGGTGGGGGGAGGTAGGGAGGACAGTAAGGGTAGTCTGAAGAAAGCCAAGGTCACTCTTCACTAACCAAAACTTTCAAACTAGGGATGGCTCCAAACAGACTCAGTGTCCCTCAATAACCTGCCACAGATCTGTTTTCTGTGGATATCCTCAAACTTCAAATCCACCTGGAACATGACCATATTCTAAGCTTCTTCCTGGGGGGAGAAGAATTCCTAAGTTCACCCTCTGATGGCTAACATTTGAAGGTTCCTAACCTTAAGGAACCTTAAGAATTCCAGAGCTGGAAGGGTCCTAAGAAATCTAGTCCAACCATGAATTTACAATATCTTCAAGAGACAGTCATTCCGTTCCTGTTTCAAGACCTCCAAAGACAGCTCCATTTCACTGTCAGAAAGATCTAACTGTTAAGACATGGAGGGGGTCCTCCCCCCTTGTATCAAGTAGAAATCTGTCTCTTTATAACCTCTCCCATTGCTTCCCCAAACATCTCTTTCAAGCACAGCATGGGTGGGGTCTCCCTAGTTCCAGGATTTTAGAATTTGAAGGTCTCTGTTTCCTTATTCTCCATTTCCTTTATGGCTTCATAGAAGCAGATCACAAAAGAGAGCCATCGTCTTCCAGTTTTCCATAGCCAGGGTGAGAGAGAAACCAAGAAGGATGCTCACCTTCCAGGCTGGTCCGGATACTTGTGTTTGCAGTAGGCTTCGAGGGAAGCATAAACTTTCTCTCGTAGGGCTTCTACTTCTGCAGGGTTAGAAAGTCCCTTAGAGTCTGAAAAGAAAGGAGAAATTCCAAAGGTAAGGCTCAGCTCTGGCAAATTTGAGTCCTTTTTTCAAAAACGTAGAGTGAGGGACCAACAGTAAACGATCTCCAAGACTTTTGGACCAATGGGGTGGGAGGGCTTGGAGAGTCGGGGCTAGTCCAAGGCTACACAAGGACTCTTTCCCTTCGAAGTCACTGAAGGGCAGACTTTGATCAATCTATACAACATGGCCCCTACCCAACCTATCCAACCTTGTTTTCCCATTGTTCACCACCATTCACCCTCCGTAGACTACTTCCTCTGCCCCAACCCATTAGCATTCCTGGCCCTGCTCCTCTCATTGTTCATATCTTGAATCTATCTGCCCCTGGTTCAACTCCTATATAAAGCCTATACTTCTTTCAAAATTTAGTTCAAATGCCGCCTCCTTCATAAAGCCTACCCTGACTGCTCTATACATCTCTTTCTTCTCTGGGCATCTATGGCATAAACAATGCACACTAGAAACTTGGATGCTTCACTGTTCTCTGTTTCCTGTGTGGTGGTGTTGTCTCTCTGGACAGACTGTGCACTCACTGCAGGCAGACACTGGGTTATTTTTAATCTGGGCTCCCCACATCACCCACCAAGATGTATTGCTTATAGACAATACTCAGCAAATGCTTGGTGATTGACCAGTCATTCTTCAGGCTGATGCGAATTCATCCTTCCATCCTCCATTCCCCGAGGCTTCTCATCTCTTCTCTAATAGCTACTAAATAGCAGCGCAGTGTGGAAATAAGGAGGGTTGTTAAGCTAACTGGGCCGCAGACTTGATGCAGTGGGTTAAGTAGGGGATTTGGCATCAGAGAACTGGGTCTTGGGTTCTAGCTCTGCTACATATCCCTGTTAACCGGGGGGAAATCACTGGAAATCACCTTTGTTTCCACAATTATAAAATGATGTGGCTGGACCAAATGGTCTCTGAAGGTTTCCTCTAGCTTTAAGTCTTCCAGGATTATAGAAGCTAGGTGAGGAAATTCGATTCTCTTCTTAAATGGCATCCTACCAGGACACCATGGCAAGGAAGGAGAGGAGAGAAATGGCTTGGCTCTCTCCCCTGTGAGAAAGGAGAGGCCATGAGGGAGATGGTCTAAGTCTTCTTCTAAGACTGAGCCAAAGAGCCTCAGCTGCTGCAGAATAAGACCTTATGGATGAGTAGAAGTAGGAATAAGTAACACCGCATGGAGTATAAAGATACTGTCCAAGGATCAGCCCAAGTGTGGAGAGGTTCATTACCAGAAGGTTGGTTGCTAGAGAATGAGTTTTTGTTTATTTTTGCTGCAGCAACTAATGATGACTAATTTCTATAAAAAAGGCCTTATGTTTCTAAGGCCACCATCAGTGACTCTTGGGGGCAGCTCCTAAGCCCATTTAGCCCTAAACTGTGCCTCTGATGGGGCAACTGACCAAAGAGTACTTGGATGGAAGCAGCAGGGGAGGGAAAATTTATTAAGCATCTACTATGTGCCAAGGCACGGTGCTAATCACTTTGCAAATATATTATCTCATTAGGTCCTCACAACAACCCCGGATAGGTGTCATTATGATCCCCATTTGACAGGTGCTCTGCTTGCCATGGCCTTTATGGTCAAAGGCATCCAAAACACTCCCACCTTCACTTAGTGACGAGCTCTAACCTGGTCATGAAGGCCTTCGTCGAAAATGATTGGGAGTTTCTTTATGCTCCCCGCCGCTACCTCTCTTGAGACAATGAGTTTCACAACTTTAATAACCACTAGGAAATGTAGGATGACCTGTAGTAAGTCCTGTAACTATCTCCCCTTTTGTGGCATAACAGAAAAGAGCTTAACTTGATATGAAGAAAACCTGAGTTCACATCCTCCTTTCGCTACTATTTATGTGACCATAGACAAGAGAACCTAGGTTTGAATCCACAATCTAGAAAGCTCAGGGAAAGGTAAGCATAGCTGGATTCAGAGTCGGGGAACACAGAATTTGATTTCGGACAAATAACTTAACTGTTCTGAGTCTCAATTTCTTTTCTCTAAAATGAGGGAGATTAATTTGATGATCGCTAAGGTCCTACACAAGTCTAAATCTCTGATTCTGGCCAGGCATGGTGACTCCCACCTGGAATCCCTGCTACTTTGGAGACTAAGGCTCGTGGATCCCTTGAGCCTGGGAGTTCTGTGTTGCAGTGGGCTGAGCTGATTGTCTGCACTAAGGTCAACGTTAGTAAATATGGTGAGCATCTAAGAGCTGAGGGTCACCAGGTAACCTAAGAAGGGGTGAATCAGCCCAGGTCAGAAGTGGACAGGTCAAAGGTTTTATGCCCATCAGAGTGGAAAGAGACCTTTGAAAAGTCCCAGCACTTCCAGACTAGATGAGAGAGGGAGTCTCAATTCTTTAAAAAGAAAAATCTCTAATTCTGTTACATTTACCATCTAGGTATATTAGGTCATACATTCATCCATCACTTACTGCCTTGTGACCTTGGACAAGTCATTATAGAGACCTCGCTTTCCTCCTCTGTGAAATGAAAGAGTTGAACTAGATGGTCTCTGAGGTCTCTTCATTATCTAAACTGATGATAATGACACAAGTATCCTACATTTGGCCAACGATTTCTTATCTCTCTTCCCAAATTTATGAATTTTGTTTCTGAACCCTTCTAGCATGCAAAACCTAGTATATGTGAGCCACTCAGGAAATATACACAGATGACGAGGATTATTTAAAAAAACAGCACAGAATCACACAGCTGGAAAGGCCTTTAATGAACATCTATCCAACCTCTTCATTCTACAGATGCAGGCATTTTAGCATAGAGAAGGAAACACTCTTTCTAAAGTACTAAGTAGCAGAGCAGGATTTCTGACCTTTTCTACTACATCCCACTTCCTTATCAGTCTACACCAGGGCCTCGACTTATCCATACCTTCCTTTAAATTTCTCTAAGTCCTCCCAAACCAGTGCTCCTTTCTTACCAGGCCTGTGTTTTGCAGGCTAGGGCTAGCTTCTCCAGCTGGATAAGATCCAGAGCTTGAGAAGCAGGGGTAACATTTATGAGGCTGTCATAGTTAAACTGTGAGGTAAAGACTATGGAGAGATAAATGGCCCTCTATCCCAGAGTGGACATTTTTAACTGGTTTGGCAAAGCAAAGTCCTATCTCAATGTGGTAATACTTAAGGGCTATACTGTATGATCTCATCACACCAGCCTCTCTCCCTCATTTCCCATTTGGACCTGTCCCCTCCAATCTGTCTATTACTTTTTCTCCTTTCGTCTCTACAACAGACATTCTTGACCCTCACTGCCGAAGTTATAGGTTTGCCAAGTTTTCTTTCTTGCTCTCTTTTTACGGCTTCCAAAGATCTCTGGAGATCAAATTTGCCATAATCTGTCCTAATTCCTCCCTCTTCTTTCCCTCCTCACTCTCAACCTTCACTTGACATCTCTGCTCAAACGGGTTTCTTCTGTCTGATTCCAAGCCTTAACCAAACACATTCTGCAGGAGCCATTCAAAGACAATTTCATGAGATTACAGAGTTAGAATAGAAAGAGACCTTAAACGTTCAACTTCTTTCATTTTATATGCATAGGGAAAATGAGGCCCAGAGCGGTCAAGTGACTTATCTATGGTCACCCAAGTATAAAGGACAGACCCTCTCTAATCTTAGACCAACATTATTTCCTCTAAAAGCTTTTCAGGCAGGCCTTGCAGCTCGCTCTATGTTCTACATAAATGTTTGCTAAATTCCACATCATCCCATTGCCTGGGTAGTGAATGGACTTGCTTTCTAACCTGTCTCCAAATCTAAGAACAAGAGCATGGCCAATTGAGCCAGTCATGGTGGATTAGGCCATTTGGGCTTTTCTTATGGGAAGGTGACCATCCATCACTGGTGACAGCTGAGCACGTCAATGCAGTATACGGTAAAATTGCAGCAGGCTAAAGACATATAAATACATATGTATTTTGGCAACTAGGCAACTTTGAAGCACATCTCTGTCTGTCTTTCTGCTTCTCAACTCTACATTATCTCGGGGTCTTTAACTTGAAGGTCTTGAAGAGTGACCTGACCAATGTGAGATGTACCAACTCTGTAGACTTAGCCGCTACGAAGATCTTGACTGAGTAACCGATACATGGAAGCCGGAGGACGTGGCTGACTTAAGGGACTCAACACACATTTAGATGAAGGGTTATGGACTATTAACACAAAATTATGTTGAGTAATTTCCCCAGGAAGGGAAACTCTGTAACGGCTGTCAATGAAAAAAATGACAATTAATATGGCTTTCACCTTACAGGCTGTCAGGGATGACATAATAGTCTTGATTGCCCTGAATAAAATCATAGGATATATCCTGTAATGTTAGCGTAGAAAAGACTCTGGAAATTTTGCAGTCCCCCTTTTACTGAGGTCCAGAGAAGGGAAGTGATTGGCCACATGGCTATTAACTAATCAACTAGGAAGCATTTATTAAAAGCCTGCTCTGTGGCAGGTTCTGTGCTATGTGATGACAAACAGGAACCAATCTCTGCCTTCAAGGAGCTACAGTCTACCTTTAATAAGTGGAAGAATCAGGACTTAGAACCCAGGTCTCTTGGCTCCCAGGCCAATGCTTTTTCCACAGCTGTTACAAAGCCTACTTATAAAGGGCCCTGCATAGAAATTTCAAGAATAAAAACTGCTGAGACCTGCCTCTCACCGCAACCTTGCAATTTAGCCTGGGGCCCCAGCCTCAGAGAAGTCAGGCTGGTTACTGCTAAGGAGGAATCATAGGCTCCTTGCATGAGCCTTGCCCATCTCAACTAGAACATCAATGGTAGAAGTTCCAAATTCCAGGGCAGAATGCGAGGATTCTTCAGGAGCTGGAAGATTCTATTAAGAAAGACGGCTGGGAGCCAGGGCAGCACAGAAAGAGTGGGGCCAGGGCAGGGGAGGAGTCTGCATGTGGGGGGAGGAAAAATTATAAAACCAGAGAGAGATACTCTAAAGATAAAGAAACACTGTGAACCATAAAGACAAAGCATGGCTATTTCAAAATGGGTTCTCAAATGATAGTCAGATGCCTAGAGGGTCCTTAACCAAAAACATCTGGGAATTGCTGCTCACCAAGGCTGAGAACATCCAAAGAATCTGGAGTTGGTCTCTGGCCCCTCAGCCCCTCATCCCCCATTATATGCAATCTGATCTTTCAGTTCCACAAGGATGTGTTGCTAGTGCAGATCTCACTGACTCTGGAGACTGGATCGGCTTTTCTTTTTTTTAATCCAGAAAGTAAGAAAGGACGTACCTGGGTTGAAGAGGACAATGGCTCTCAGGCAGCCCAACTCTGTCTTGTCCATCTGCATGTCTCGCATTTTTGACACAAGTTCTGTCAGGACTCTGCAGGGGGAAGGAAACACAGAACACAAGACACCCCATCAAATGAGGGTCCCCCCTTCTCGGAGATCACGCTGACAAAGCGTCAGGACGTTCTGTCATTCTTTAGTGATAAAGCAGGACTGAAACTGGGAATAACTTCTGAAGAAACTTTAAAGAGGGAATGTCACATCAGGAAAAATCTCCCAAAAACAGAGAGACAGAGAGAGACAGAGACAAAGACAGAAAGAGACAGAGAGAGGGGTAATATAAAATGTAACTCTTCTGCCAACTCCTTTTAGTATTCATTTTTGTATGTTATTGCAAGTGTTTGTGTTTAAATGAGCTCTTTCCCCTTCACACACCAATGTCTGTTTAGATTTGGCTCAAAGACACAGGGAGCAGGGTCAATAATTATTAAAGTGGAGACTGGAGATCAAGGAGAGGGTGATGTTAACAGCTGGGCAAAAGTGAGTTTGGAGTCTTGCCCCTGCCTTCATGTGGCCCCGTCTGGTGGCCAAATCCCACCACTCTCAAGCTGATCAGCAGCTGAGACTGGGTGGGAGGTACTGATCTGCTTCACACCAGCATACTCATCTGTTCAATGGGCACAAGGATTCCCATTTCACATAGCAGTATCAGAGAGCTATTGTTCTGTCAAACCCTGGCACTCAGGGAATTCCCAAAGGGCAAAGTTGTTTATGGGTCTATGCCCATGGGTTCCACAAATCAAGGAGAGCTGTTTCCCTGAGATGTGGATGATAGGAATGAGGAGGGGAGAGGATTCCAGCTTCTTTGCAAAGGCTCTTTTGTTCCTCGGAAAATAGAGAAAGTCAAGTCAGCATCAAAGCAATGGGGAGGAGGGGTTTCTCCAGTTGAAATAAGGTGCCATTTGCCATCTCAAACCCCACCCCTTCAAAAAACAAAAGAGACTGAAGGTGTTGTAGGTCATACAATCAAGTGACCTAAAGGTCACTTAACCTTTCTAGGCCTCAGTTTCCCCAACCCTACAACTAGGTATCCTCTGTGGACCCTTCTAGGTGATGATTCTGTCTCCCACGGAGGTAGATCTGGAAACGACCTGGTATCTTCATTTGGCCCAAACAGGACCTTCTCTTCATAATATGTTACAGATCTCTCCTTTAGAAATTTATTCTTCCTCTGAAACCTTTTGGAGGCTACTTCTGCTACCAGGCTGTATCACTTCTCAGAGGTATATTTCCACAAATTTATTCCTCAGTGTATCAAGTCTCTTAAAATCTCCTCTTTCAAGATTCAAGTGGAAAACTCCTAATTCCTTTTATCCAGAGTTTAAGGGCAAACTCTTACATTGTCTGATCCCTCCATGACTTTATAGACTGAGGCCCTATTTCCCTTCCATTTCCTTCTAAAATGTTCAGCCTTCATTTCTTTAGTTTCTCCTCACTTAGCCCCTACATTGTACTTAATTGTTTGAGCTTCCCACCTTTGGGTCCCCTCCAGCTCTGTCTACTTTTCGATAAGCTACGGCACCTAGAACACACAGTTTCTAAATGCAAGCTCACTGTAGATTTATATATGGATTGTCTAGCCTAATAACAGAGATTACAGAATTGCAGAGAACTGGATCCTAGAGAGCATTTACTTCAACCCTCTCATGTTATAGATGGAGAAACTGAGGCCAAAGGAGGGAAAATGACTCACCTATGGTCACATGGGCTGGTTCATGGGAGAGCTGGGACAAGAAACCAGGTTTTTCTGTCCCTTTATCCATGTCTCACCAAAAGCACACTCGGATGGATCAAAAGGAGAAGACTCTAAGCCTACCCTCTCTAATAGAATCCCCCTTCCACCCCACAAAGTCCAATCCCCACCTGTCAAAGATGGCGCCCACCCCTGCACTGTGAGCGCTGTTCCTATGGACGTGAAGGCCAGTGGCAAGAAGGATCCCATCTTTCACTGTTATCGAGCGGTGAGAGAACGAGGCGATGAGCAGCTCATTCCAGCCTGTAGGGAAGGGGGGAAGAGGACACACATTGATCTCCAGCCCCTAATGAGCTCTTCCTTTCTCCAATGCTTTTCCCACTTGTCTGTTACCATGCAATTAGTACATTATGTCTAAACATGGTCCTGTTCCTTAATTGTATGCACCGCACAATTTAGTTCATTATGCTATCAGGGCATAATGCTGATTTACACGGTCTGAATAAAATGTATAGGTAATCTGAAAGTTCTTAAGAAATGTACAAATGCAGTCTTCCTTACTGTTGCATGTCAAGACCACTAGTTGGTGATAGAAGTGTGTCTAACAACTGAACCAGTTAAAAAAAAAAAGCAGTTGTACAAAGTGAAGAATTCTTTTCTGACATTCAAAGTAAATAGATCTTGGAGTTTTATTAGAAATGGAAAATTACAGAATCACAGGATGTTAGATAATAGATAGGAGATTATACTGGAAGGGAAAACACACTGGATAAAAAGCCAGGAGACCTGTGTGATCTTGGACAAGTCTTTGTATATACTTATGCACAAGTTGGATCCTCCCCCGAACTCCCAGTAGAATATAAACTCCCTGAGGGAAGGGATTTTTCATTTTTGTCTTTGTATCCAACCCCAGCACTGAGCATAGCGCCTAGAACACATAAGGAGCTGAGCAAATCTGGATGGAATTGAAGTCACTTGATTTCTGTAGACATCTAGCTTAAATATCCATTCTTTAAAGGGGGGGGGGCGGGTAGCATGTGAGTCACCCTTTCCAATGTTAGCCTCCTGAGATTAAATGAAATTTAAAGACCAGGAAAGGGAAATGACTTGCCCAAATTTGCAAAGTAAGTTAGGCATGGCGTCAGCTTTAGAATCTAGGTCTCCTGATTCCCAGAATAGTGCCCTTGCGGCCAAAGGAAGCTTCAACTGTCTCGTGTATGTTCATCTGGTCTCCCTAGCAAGAGCCATGAGCAATGGTGTAGGGCAAGGACCTGGTCCTATACTTCTCTTAAACTCCCCATGGCATCAAACACAGGGCTGGGCACACAGCAGGCACCAACTGGCTGACATGAAAGATGAGAGGTTAGTGGGGTGGGTGCCTGTGGGGGGAGAGGGGAGGAGTGGCAGCACCCCCTGCCCCCAGCACTGCCAGCATGGCTCTCAAGGCCAGCTGTGCAAGGGCCAAGGAGAAGTGAACTTCCCAGGGGGAAGACCTAGGGTGGGGCTGCATGCTTGGCAAGTTCACACAGGAGGCAGAAGACTTGTTACAAACCATCCTCTCCCTTCCCAAGCTGCTTCAAGTCTCTTCCCCGACACAGACCAAATTATACAAATGGTGCCAAGGATGGCAGGACCCAGAAAAGGATGCTGAAGAAATGGGGTATATGGACATGTGTGTCCATGTGTGTATGTTCAGGAGTGCAGCACCACTTTAAGCAAAACCGAAAGATAAAAATCCCATTTTCCAAGAGGCAGAGGGTGCTTAGTAACTAGATACACCAAAAGAATCCACCACAGAATTTTCTTAAATTGTGAGTCCACCTAGAACACTGAAAATATGATTAGATTTGCAAAAACGTATTCACATGTAATACTTCTTGGGCTCATGGCAGTCATTTAACAAATGCTTGCTTGCTTTGTTAATTAGTGCAAAACCCACTGTATAATGTAAGGGCCACTCTGATGGAGAACTTCGGGTAATTCCCAATATCAGTAATCCCTTGAGCTTATAAACCAGGGATTCAATTTAGCAACCCCTTTTCCTCATATTCAGTCACATGGGGTGAACTGCACCAGGAGGTCATCTGGTCCATTCTTGTGCCTCTGGAATATACCTGATATAAGCTCTTCTACAGCAAGAGAGTGCACCTACATTTCCAATGCCTCTAGACCACCCAATTGCCTTTGCAAAGGACAGCTGAGCATCTGCTAGGTTTATAGATTTTTAAATGTGACCACATGCCATCATGAACTATAACCCCTCATAGAAAGGAAGATCCTTGAGACACCAGGTTGTTTTGTTTTTCGTTTATAGTCTCATACCTAGCACAGGCAGCATGGGACAAGGGAAAGAACACTGGATTTTGAGTCAAAGGATTTGGGTTGAAATCTTGGCTCTATTACTCCTGTGTGACCATGAGTAAGACTCTCACTCAATTCTGTGACCACTCACTTCCTCATCTGTAAAATGACAGGGTTGGACTAGAAGTCCCTTCCAGCTCCAGACAGGGCATCACTTGGCACAGAGTAGGTGCTTAATAAATGTATGTTTGATGGATTATCTGCTTAATCAATGTCTGTTGAAGCATGACAGAAAACCAGAAGAGACATTGGTACAATAGAGAACTACTGAAGGGTTGCCATTTTACTTCTCCATCTGCCGCTCCCAGGGCAGGCACTAAGCTTCCACCAGGGGCAGCTAGGTGGCAAGAGAACTCAGCCTTGGATTCAGCCTCAAACACTTACTAGCTTTGTGGGCAAGTCATTTAACCTCTCTGCCTCAGTTTCCTCAATTGTAAAAAGACATAATAACAGAGCCTACCTCCCAGGTAGGAACACACACCCTCAGTTGGAATCTACATTTCACTAAGTCCTGTATATTTTAAGTTTTGGGGGGTTTCTGTTGTTAGGATCGAACGAGATGATATTTGTAAAACCTTTAGCAAAGTGTTTAATATACAAAAAGTACTTAATAAATCCATCCTTCCTTCTTTCTCCCTTCCTCCCTTCTTTCCTTACATTTCCACCATTCAATTGCTACAAGTTCCTGACCAGACTCAGGAGATCTGGGTTCTGCTTTTAGTTTTATACTGACTTGTTCCATAAACTTGGGAAAGTCACTAACCTTTTTTGGTCTCAGTTTCCTCTTGTGTCGAATGGAGAGGAGAATTGTTGTTCCCTCTAAAGCTCAGTTATACCAACAGAGACAATAACTCACATGAATATAGTACTCTAAAGGTCTATGAAGTACTTTCTCCCACAAAAACTCTGGGAAGTAGGTAGCAGACATATTACTATCCTTGTTTTAAAAATGAAGACGAAGCTCAGAAAGCTGGGGTGATTTGCCCAAGGGGACAAACATAATAAATCCCACAGCTTGATATTTTCTTCTATTCCTTCCTTCCTTTGGTGGGGAGAAGGGGTGAGCACATCCATACACACTTGGAATGGGTTTTATTTCCGTTGCCTTCTCACTGGGTGAGGGAAGGGGACAGGGAAGGAGAGAATTTGGAATTGAAAATCAAATAAAAACTGAATTTAAAAAGCCCCAGAGCTGGGATTTGAACTGAGATCTCAGGATACTAAGTCTGCTGCTATCTTCCATAACCTTTCTCTGTCTTTTGAGGATCAAATGAGCTCAGGAATGAGAATGTCCTTTGAAAAGTAAAAAGTACAACACAAATGTAAGGGATTATTATGATTGTTATCACGTAGATTCCAGGAGCTCAGTTAGACAAGTCCTATCACTTCCTTGTCATTTCTGATCTGAAAGATAGAGGGGATGGTTTCAGAGAATGGCCTAAGGTCTTCAGACGTGAGATCCAAGAATGAGTCAGAAAAGGAAACATGTGGAGAAAACAAGCATGGAAAGAATCTTAACGACCATCTAATCCAAGCCAATCACTTTATAGATGGGAGAAACTGAGACCCACGGAAAGGAAAAGATTTGCTTAAAGTCACAAAAAAGGAAATCATCTATCTTATGCATATTTTCCATGATGAGTGGGAAGGAGAATTTAAAAAATAAAAGCAAATGTGCCCAGTTCTGCCCTATAGGCATAGTCTCATAAGTGTAACTTCTGTTATCTCTAATTCATTGATATATCAACTCAATTGCTAAAAGAAAATTAATGCTAAAAATTAAATGTCTTGTAATGGACACATACCCTCAGCTGGACTCTGTATTTCACTGGGTCATCTACATTTTAAGTTTGTTTGTTTGTTAAATCTTCATGTACCTAAAAAAAGGCTCCCATTACTGGGTGTCTCTCAAAGATGTGGACTCCACGCCTACTCACTCTAATTGCATGTTCTCTCACACCAGAGGCAATTTCCCCCTTGCTGAGCCCCCAAAGCCACATGGTTCTCAAACCTTTAAGAATTCATGGACAGACAAAAGGGAAAGGGGTATGGCTGGTCTCCCTCCGCTGGCCCGAGGACTCTGTTCCATTTAATTTTCCTGTGGTGGATGCATGAATGAATTCAACCACTGCTCTTAGCTAAGTTATAATCTTTAAATATTTTATGTGCAGCTGTTCGCCATGGGCTGCTCTCTGTACTCAATAATACATAAAGCCATTGGTGAGACGTCTCTATAGAGGTTATCTGAGGCTCCACTGGATAAAGACACCAGGAGCTGGACCCTGCACGGCAGTGTCTATGAGCTCCATTTCTTAGGTCTAGTATTTGACAGCACAAGGATCATGAGATCACAATACAGATGTGTTATGAGGAATGGAGGTGACACCAAAACACAGAAAATTACCCCTCCCGTGAGTGGCGGGGAGAATTGTAGTTACTGTAACCAGAAGGGGTAATAAAGGCTGGAATTCTTGATCCACGTAGACCAAGATGGAGCTTGGAATTAAACATGAGACACCATCAAGACCAACTACCCCTGGGAATGACAAATTAATTAGCTCCTCGCAGCCAGAATTTCTTAGCCCAAATTAGCTGAAGTGTACATTGTTACTGATGATTCCTGGGACATTATTGGTAGATTTACATTCATCTGTAAACTAAGGGGATTAGACCAGATAATCTCCAAGAGCCCTTCCAACTTCTGACACTCAATGCTCTTTCCTTTCCTATTTTAATATTTTATTGTACTAAGGTTTAAGTCCTTTTCAGATCTGATGGTATATAACAAACTATTTTTAAAAGATCCTTTCCAGAGTTAACATTCCATGGTGAATGAATGAATGAATAAGCATTTACTAAGCACTAACAATATGCCAACATATGAACCCAACTAGAGGCAGCTAGAGGCTCGATGGACAGAGAGAGCTGGACCTGGAGTCAGGAAGACCTGAGTTCAAATCCAGCCTCAGATATACACTAGCTAGGCAAGCCTTAAAGGCAAAGGGATCCAAAGGGATAAGTTTCTCCATACTCCATCTTTCAGACAGGATCAGGAAAGGAAAATTGTTAACTCCACAGACTAAAGGGTTGGGAGGAATTACAAAAATCCTTTAGTCTATCACCCACCCTCGTTTTACATTTCAGACTTAAGAGGCATGACCGGAGCAAGATCACAAAGGTACTAAGCCAGCAGAGCCGGGCTATGAGCCCAGGGTCCCTGACAACTCCAGGCCCAGGCTTCTCGCCATCATTCTGCCTTGTCTCTTACTATGGAAATGCAGGTAAGGCCGGGAAGCAAGAAGAACCTAAAAGGTGAGTGGCATCTTAGAGGTCTTCTAATCTGATGTCCCCATCTCACAGATGAGGAAACTGTGTGTGTGGGTGGGTGGACACACGCATGCAGACGTAGGTATACATATGTGTCCACATGGAGCCTTGGAGGAGGTGAGCATGTGCACAAAGTCACTCAGCAAATGAAACTCAACTCTAAGAAAAAGAGTCTTCTGACTAATTAGCCCAGTGTTCTTTCCACTACGCTGCACATTTACCCACATTATTTCCCATTTTTTATGGTACAGACAGTATATTGGGGGGAGGAGAAGGAGAAGAGGGAGAGATGGGGGAGAGGGAGAAAGAGAGAGAGGGAGAGGAGGGAGAGAGGTAGAAGGGGAGATGGAGAAAGAGAGACAGAGAGACAGAGAGAGAAAGACAGAGAGACAGAGAGAGACAGAGAGAGAGAGAAAGATCGAGAGAGAGAGAGAGAGAGAGAGAGAGAGAGAGAGAGAGAGAGAGAGAGAAAGAGAGGAGTAGAGGCAACTTCATGCTAGGGGCCAGTGAAAGTACAGAATATGTCCCTAGTATTCGTGGGAAAGGAAGCTAAGTTGGAGTGGAAGGAAAAAACAGAAAACTTCTGTGGGATCAGAGATAACATGGTAGAATTTTCCGGGCATTATTTGGACAATACTGACTGAGAAGTTTCTTCCTTGAAACTGTGCAGTCAACAGGAGGAGCTGATAATTTTTTGGAGGGGGAGGGAGCAAAAGGGAACAAGGGAGATTAAGGTACTCAAGAAAATGTCCTTACCCCAAGCATTTACTCTAAATGACTTTTGTTTCTACCTGCCCTGCCCCCCAAATGTAATGGGGTGTGTGTGTGTGTGTGTGTGTGTGTGTGTGTGTGTGTGTGTGTTAATGAGAAATGGCAATTCACAGTACACGTCTAGAGCATTCTGCCCTGTCAACTAGCCAATCAGATAGGCCAAATCATCTCTCAACATTCAACTCAGTATATAATTATATCTCTTGCATCCTGAGTATTAAATGGAATTTGGGTTTTAATGTCTCAGCCTTTGCATAACCAGATCTGGCACACAATATGGACTAAATTGTCTAGTTGACTTTTGGGGGTCTTGGGGATCCTCCGGGAAATAGGCCCTGTGACTTTTCCCTGGTGACCCATAACTTTTCTTTTGCCTGTAAATGTGATGTTCTGCACTGGCTCTGTCAGAAAATAATGGCAGCTTGAGCTTCATTTGGTATATAGGGTGGCATTTCCTCACCATTCTTCTAGCAATGGCAAGAAAAGAAAACACATGTGTTCCTTCCAGCTCTTAAGAGGATAGGGCTGGTTGGACATAAGTCTTACAGTGTCAGAACTGCAAAAAGCTTGTGAGATCATAGACCTCAAATCCACCCCATCTTACAGAAGAGTTCACTGAAGACAAGAAATGGGAAGCGATCTCCCCAAGACTATACAGTGGGTGGGTGGGTGGCAGCAAAACCGAGACCAGGACTCAGCTCTCTCAGTTCTAAGTCCAAGGTTCTTTCCACTGTACCATGCTTCCTCTGTGCCTATTACAATCTGGGTCCCAGCCAGGTCCCTTTAATAAAATCCTCAACCTGGCATGAGTGTCATTTTGGTTTGATTCTTCTTCTTCTCCTTCCTAAGGGCACGTCACCCTTTTGGTGGGACTTTCCCAAACTAAAGTCCAAATTCAAGAGTGTTATAGGTCAAGAAGTCTGCATAAGACGCAAGAAACTGGGAGAAAAAGCGGTGGAGATATGTTATAGGCTGGGTGTCTTAAGAGTGTAAGAGAACTTTGAAATCAAGGTTCCAGGAGAATGGATCAGAGAGTTACCAGTCATACTTGCCAGCAGACTCTCCTGTCTAGTAAGTCCAGGTACATTAAGGACATTAACCCATCATGTGCCTCCTGAGATCAGTCCCCTCATTCTTCTAGCCCATGGTCCCTTCTCTGATGGGGAGCCCTGATGAAAGGTTTGGAGGATCCAAGCCAATATCAAAAAATGAAGAACCTTCCCAAACTGCAGTTCTAACTTACCTTCTTCCCATTATGCGTCTATCATTCATGAATCTACCTTAACCCTTCCTGAATATGATCATTTTTAGCTGATATTGCCTTCATTCATTCAACAATTATGTCCTCAGCTGACTGTGTGAAAGGCCTTATGTTGGGTGCTGGGGAGGGGGAAGGAGGCAGGAAATACAGAGATAAATAGGAAATGATCCTTGACCTTGAGGAGCTTAGAAACTACAGTAGTAAAGGAGAAATGACACACATATGAATTACCATGATGCACAATCCTAGACATTTTATTCTCCAGTGGCTAAATTCCAGTGGCTGGGGTTCTAACTGTCCTAAAACTTCTGCTTTTGAGCTACAAAGGAAAAAAGCTGTGTATAATCCATCTAGCATTCTGAGATTTGGTGAGTAAATCCTAGCTTAATGGCTTCAGAGACTTCAATCCTATGCATTTTCTGCCTTTGTCTTTCCAAGCAAAAGGTTCTCAAAGACGGCAGCAGCTTCTCCTGTGTCCCAAAGACAAGTCTTGCCTTAGGTTGAAGCCTCACTTACCCGCTCGCAATAGAATGACCTGGTCATCCAGGGGTAGCTCTGAGAAGTGGGGGATTCTCTTGGCCCATTCCACCAAGGTGAAGAGCTGTTTGTCTGCTGCTTGGCATATGTTCGTAACAGGGTCGTTGGGCTGCAAAAAGAGAGAGGCACCGTGAGAGATGGGAAAGGCATAGATGTGAGAAGATGGGGTAGGGCTGACCCTACCAGGACCACTCTCACAAAGGATGAAGCTTAAACTGTCCAGAGGGGCGGAGACACAATTAGAACTCCAGGCTGCATGTACTTTGCTTTAAGGGGTAGAGAACCCTTCTGAAAATTTACCTCCTGAAGAAACTCCTTCCTAGATTAATGGAACCTCAGAACCAGAAGGGATGTCAAAGGTCATCTCTAATCTCACTCACACCTGAATGGGAGTCCTTTCTACAACAACCCTGAAAAGTGCAAGTCTAGACTTTGAAGACCTCAAATAAGAGATTCTGGAACCCATAACTTCTTGAGGCAACTCATTTTATTTTTAGACAACTCTCACTGCTACATCAAGCTTAAACTTGCCGTCCTGCAATTTTTACCCACTGCTGCTAGGTCCAAGTAAGACAAATCTAATCTCTCTTCCACATGACAGTGCTTCCAGGGTTTGAGGACAACTATCATGACCCCTTTTATGTCGTCGTAAGCATCCCCAGATATTTCGACCAAACTCTATAGGGGGACCCTTACCATCCCTGCTGCTCTCCTCTACAGGAACTCCATTGGGTCAAAGTCTCCCCCACAATATGACACATTCAGATGCTCCAGATGTGGCTGGACCACAGTGAAAGGCAGTAAGACTGCCCTCCTACACACTATACCTCTGAAATGCAGCCTAGGACCAATCCCATTAGCTTTTTCAAATGCCACATCACACTGTTGACTACTATGGATCCTCCAGGCCACCGAAAGCCCCTCGATCTTTACCTACACAAACGACTGATCAACTGTTTCTCCCACATAGATGTTGGTCACAACCAACTACAATCATTTCTTCTGACCCAGCATCTCCCTGGCAATTATATTTGTATTTTCTGAATTTTTGTTTTTCTTGATTCACCTTGATTCATATTTTTAAGATCTTCAAGTTTGCTTAATTTCCCTCCTTAGATTATAAGCTAGGTGAAGGAAGAGATCATATTATTTACTTATGGGAGTGTGCTTTGGGGACAGGAGGGTTGGAGAAGATACCAGCAGAAGGCCAAGGGCAGGCTGTTATGTAACAACAGAAGTGGAGATCTGAGCACGGACCCTTTGGAACTGGCAGCAGAACTCAAGGTTAAACCAATGCGTGAGATGCTGCTTTTAATAGTGTAGCTTCTCCATCTGGTGGGCTAAATGGTCATGACTAATGAGGAGATGCTAGAATCACAGAACTCTGGAGCTGGACAGGGCCTCAGAGGTCATCCAGTCCAACCATTCACCAAACACAGGGATTCCAACTACAAGACCCCTGAGAGGTGACCATTCAGCCTCCTCTTAGATATTCCAGTGCGGGGAAGCTCATCCTATCCTAACACAGCCCATTCTATTTTCTCATAGCTCTAAATTTTAGAGCTGAGATCTGCTTCTCCCACCTACTTTTTTTTCTTTTTGCTAAATCTGCACTTTATTTTTTTAAATTTGTTTTTTAATTTATGGAATAAAACAAGCATTTCCATAACACAGTGTAATAAAAAAGATGATTGCACATGAAACTGCGAATCTACAGTGTACAACTTGCTAATCCTTTTAAATACACAACAAAGTTTAAAAAAAAAGAAACTCCCACCTACTAATTATCACTTATTGGTCCTAGTTCTGAGCTCTGAGGCTATGTGGAGTAAATCCAGTCTTTCTTTCACACGACAATCTATCAACCACTGATCATGGTAGTATCTCATCCCCCTAACCAACAACTTAAGCTTTGGTATGGGTTCATCCATATGTGGATTACTTAATTGTTCTAATGGCCCAAAACTGACCTGGCCACCCTTCGATGAGAAGCCCAAAGTAGATCATTCTACTGAGATTAATCCACCTTTATTTTATTTCTTAAGCAACTCTAAGAAGATAAGTTACATAGAAAATGCTGACTTGTGCTGGTGGAGGGTGTTTTCTCACCTGGGAATTCCCTGTACCATAGGGCCAGTATTTATTTCCAGCCCCATTTCTTATGTGCCCATGCATGAGAAACTCTAGAATTCATTTCCTTTCATACTGAATAGGGGATACAGGAAGGTTTATTGAAATCCAAAGGATATGGGGACCTAAAAAGTTTAGGAACTCCTGGTCTAAATCATCTCTGGGGTCCTTGATGAAGCGTCCAGAGTGAAGTATATGTAGCATGTTACCTGGGGCTATCAGAACTTTGAAATCACCATGCACATAACAGGAGAGTGATATGAGGTAAGACTTTCTAAACCAAGTGACCTCAGACTAGGTATGGGTCATTCGATTTCACCATTCGATTTCTGGCATCTAGTAGACAACTAAAAATGGAAACTGGGATCCTGGGAACTTCACCCAGTTGATGCCAGAGCCGCTGGCCTTTGACTGACACCCTGGCCACTCCACTTACTAGTGATGTGATGTTGGGCAAGTCACCACACCAGAGCTTGGCCCAATGTCTTGTATACAGTAGCACCTGATGAGCATCTCTTGAATTGAATTCGACTGGATGGACCCTGTCTTAGCTTCCTCATTTGAAAAAAAAAAGTATAATCCTACTTATTTCATAGCACAGTTGCAGGGATTAAGTGAGACGATAGATATGAAAATCCTCTGGAAACTGCAAAGTGATGTAAGTATGTAAGTATGCTTTATTTTTCTGGACCAATCCTGTGATTTTATTGGTTTAGAAAATTCCCAGTGAGGAACTCTCTCCACCAATGTAGTCTAGCACCTGCTCTGCCAATTAGAGTCTAATCAGGGAACTGCTTGTGAGCATCAAAAGTGACTTCCTTAGAGTCACACTACCCGTCTGCATCAGGAGTGGGATTTGAAACCTAGATCTTCCTCACTCTGAGTCCATGTCCCTTTCCACTACACCACATCCAATACACCTCTCTAGAAAGTATTATTAATATAATTATCCTAGTTCCCCAACAAAAGGCTGAAAGGGAAAGCCCCCCTTCTCTCCTCCACCCCCAGTCCCTTTCTCCTTATCGATTCGTCCTGCAAGGGATTGATTTCCACATGAGCCGGGTGCTGGAATTTCATCATTCCATAAAACACAACAACTGAAGCATTGCAGCAGGAGAAAAAAATACTTCCCTTTGAAATACTACCTAATAACGAAAACCATCTGCTCTTTAGTAGGACGTGCAGTCTAAACAGACCAAATCCCTGTTTAAAGAAACTGCTAACTGCTCAAGTGGGACGGCGATTACAAATTGGATGACGAGATCTGCCGCAGCGGTCTGAAAACCTTGGGGACTGGGGAAGGGGGCAGGGAGGAGGAGATACGGGTAGATGGATGGATTTCATCCAGAAGCACGGCTTGCTGGGCTAGACTAAAATCACAGGATAATGCAATGGTCCAATAGGAAGAAGCCTCAGAAGGCATCTGGTCCAAGGTTTGCCGGACCTAGTCTTTCCAACAGCTCAGTTCTGGTGAAGGCGGATGCCTTAAAGCTCAAAGCCTATCTCTACTATGAACCGTCCCTGGCTTCTCTAGCTATCCTTCTTCTCCTATGAATTCCTGTGGTGCTTAGAGCCTGAAACTTGCAAACGAGCACTGAATTAATTAAATGGGAAGCCCCTAGAGAGCAGGGTCTGTTTCATACTCGTCCAGGATATCCGGTACCAAGCAAAGTGTTTAGAGTACATGAGTGTAATGATGCATTCGATTCTATGCTGTTCTCTCTCATGTCTTGATTTCCAAACTAGACGACACGATCTCCTAGAAAGAACATGAGACCTTAAGTTAGGAGACCTGCGTTCTGTTTCTGGATGAACCACTTAGTTAACTGTACAAACCACTGCCCTTCATGTGGGCCTGAGTTAGCTCTTCTGTGAAATGGAGAGAGAGCAGATTAGGACTGGACAGGATCCTAGAGACCATGAGCATCCTGATCACAGAATGTGAGAGCTGGAAGGGACTTTGTAGTTAAGCCCACAAAGTTCTATGTCTCCTAGAATCCAATCCACTCATGTTACGTAGTCATTTGATCAAATCTCTGCTTTTTTCTGCATTCCTCATAATACCTGGCATTGGGGTAACCTGCTAATTAATCCATTAATCTAGAGCTTCACAGTAAATCTACTAAACTTGGAAAGGCTATGGTATCCCTGTTTCTCAAAATATCCCTTTCTAAAAAGAAAGTAACTTCTCATGTCAATCACCCCTGACTCAGGCTGTTAATTCTCCAGGTCAAATGAAGCTGACGGCCCTGATAATGGAAGGTACAACTTAGAGAAGCAGCTGGGTGGCACAGTGGATGGAGCATTGGGCTTAGAGTCAGGAACACCTGAGTTCAAATCCAGCCCCAGAAACTTACTGGCTGTGTGCCCTGGGCAAACCACTTAACCTGTTTGCCTCAGTTTCCACAACTGTAAAGTGAGGATAATAAAACCACTCTCAAGGTGGTTCTGAGGACTAACGAGGTAAGATGTATAAAGCACTTAGCACAGGGCCTGCCAATTAGTAAATGCTTGTTTCCTTTCTCTCTGAATCTCAGTCTTCTCACCTATGAAAAAGAGAAGAATGAACCGGATTATCCCATAAGGACCCTTCAAGCTCTGGCACTGTGTAGTTCTTTGATTTTAAGCCTTTACGCTGAAGTCAAAGGGACCTAATTTGGAATGATGACAAAAGTATGAGGAGGGGGTGTTTTTGGAACCCTGGAAAAAAGCTAAGGGACTTTATGAAGGGCCTTCTCCAAGAAGACATTTAACACATAAGGAGACAAGCCACTTGGGAGGTCTGGAGGAGGACAAGCATGGAATCAGAGCCCTGGGCACTCAGGTGTGAGGAGGTGGGAAGGACTGAGGGATGGAAGCTTAGTACAGTAGAAACGGTGTCAGCTTTAGAGGTTTGAAGGCCTGGGTCCAAAATCCTGTGACCGCAGATGAGCCACCGGAACTCTCTGGGCCTCAGTTTCTTCATCTATTAAATGAAAGGGTTGGACTACATGATCTCTGATGTCCCTATAAACCCAAGGGTTCTCTCCTTGAGGAGAAGGGTAGACCCATCTATCCCCTCAGTCCTGCCTAACACAGAACAAAGATGGAAGGGAAAGCATGAAACACGTCCTACTGGCCGCACTCCTGAGCACATGCATTAATTAAACTTCTGGACTGTTTAGGGGGTGGGAGACAGTTATGGCATTTGCTGATGGAATTTTAATCACTGTCTCACAAAAAGCGGCTGTCAGGCATTCTCCCCGGAGCAGGCTGGCGGCTCTAGAGCTGAGGGCATTTTCTCCAACCTTCTCAGCCCCCAAGAGACTATCCCTTTGGGTAAAGGCTTCCAGGCACCACTCTGGAGCATGCCTGACTGAAAAGCTATTGGCTACCTGATCCTCCTGGAAATGTCTTCCAAGGGACAACGGTGACTTGAAAGTCTCTCTTCAAAGGCTAATTAAGAGGGATCAAGCTGGGCACAGCTCAGTTACTGGTTTCCTCTTTCAGGGAGTTGAGAGCTGGACAGGATTCTGCTGACTTAGCATGAATCTACTGTCAACCTACTGTGTGTCTGCTCCTGTGGGAGATATACAAGGAGATGTGTGGTGGAATGGGTAAAGTATGGGGCTAGGAGTCCAGAGACATAACTCAACTCTCCCATTAATCCTCTTTGTAACCTTGGGCAAACTGCCTCCCTTCCCTTAGATTTAAATTTCTTCCTTGTATAAAATGGCGAAGTGGGGGTGGATTAGAATGGGGGGGATGAATGAGTTAAAAAATTTCTTAAGTGTTTACTATGTATCTAGCACTATGGTAAGTGCTGGGAATACAAGGAGAACATGAGACAATTTTCTCAAGAAGCTCACATTCTAATTGCGGCAAAAAACTCACAATGGAGAGTTCAGCTACAGGGTGCATGGAAAGGTCTAAGGATTCTTGAGGTACAATCACAATTCTTAGAGTGACAGTACATGAGATTCTGGAGGGCATACGCTGGGCAGGTCATCCTCAGTCTTACCAGAAGACTGGAGTTAGTGATTTTCTGCTGTCCAAGCAGTGTGAGCAGCCATGTCCGGCTGGAAAATAGGGCTGGGGGTGGAGACAACTGCAGAATGATTTTCCTACAAGAGAGACCTAGCCCACCAACACTGGCAAAGGGAGTAGTGGGTCAGAGGGCTGGAACAGAGTGGTGACTCTGGGTTCCTACCTACAGTGGCAGGGATGGGGACATGGACAGTGCCAAGTCTGAGGAAGTCAAGTCAAAGTTTCTTTTACTGGTAAGGAAACTAAGACCAGAAAAAGGGAGTGACCAGCCCAAGATAACATATCTCCGAGCTCTCTTTCACTGAAAATTTCAATGATTTTCTGACCATGTCTATTATTGTTATTATTGTTTAGTGTTATTAATATAGTAAAGGAAGAACACATATTAAATAGAGATAGAATAAACTGAAACAGAATCCCAAGAGGTGGTAGGCTATTAGTAAGACTGTGAACCCCGAAGGAATTCAAAGAAATCAAAATACTTCCTAACAGAGGATTTTCTTTTGCTGGAAGTTTTCACATAGAGGCTAGACTAACCACTTACTGAAAAAAGCCATAGTGGGCCTTCCTATTTAGCTGAGGATGGACTCAGTGGCCTTTAAGATCCGTTCCAACTCTGAGGTGCTCTGATTTCTATAAAGTTAGGGGATCTTTATGGAGCCTGGCCCTAAGCTACACAGGGTGACTGGTTCCTTCCTGTACCTTCTTCCTTCCATTGTGTCCCTTCTCTTCAACCAGATTAGAAGCTCCCTAAGGTCTGGGACAGTGGTTTCTCTAGCTTCCCTGTCTGACGTAGCATCTGGTAAGGAGCTCTCCAGGCAATAGGCAATCTGCTGGCCTTAACTTCATCAATGCTTGACTTACCACAGTTGTGACTTTGGGGCACTGGAGAGACTCCTTGGGACCCTTCCTTCCCTACAAAATTTTCCTCCCCTGGTAACTGTTGCTAGTGACATCTTAACCCAGGGGTAAAACTCTCAATTGTCCAATGAAAGACCATGCTTCAAATGCTTAGAGAGAAAGTAATGGGGTTCACTGGCATTCACCTAGAGGTATTGTAGAAATGACTTGGACTTCTTCCATAGAACAGAACTGGATAAAGCAGGGTGAGAACAATAAGGCTTGGGAACCTCAAAGCAAGGGCATGTTTTAGTACCTGGAATACTGGAACTGGAGTCAGAAAGAAAAAAGAGGATCATAGTATTTAAATCTGGAAAAAAAAACTTTCAAGGCCAGAGGTATCAAACACACTGCCCATGAGCCAAATTAAAATGTAATTGGGAAATATTTAACAAAATAAATAAAAATACAATAAAACATAGGTATCACACTTTTAAAACTAAATCAAATATGCAGCAGGCAGGGATCCTCATGTATGGTTTAGTGGCCCATTTCCTATTTGAATAAGACACCACTGTTCAAGGTCATTTAATCTAAACAGCCCATTTTAGAGCGAGAAACTGAGGCCCAGAAAGTTTAAGTGACTTGCCCCAAATTAAACAGGAAGTAAGTAGAAGAGACAGGATTTCAACCTACATCTCCTCTGACTCCAATTCCACTGCCTTTTCCAACATAGGACAAAAAGAAGACTAAGCCAGAAGCCACTCTCACAGCTTCTACTCCAACCTCTCCCACGGTGGGGAGCTCACTACCTCTCAAAGAGGCCCATGTCACTATTGGACAATTTTAATTGTTGGAAAGTTTTTCCTTACACTGACCTGAGATCTGACCCCTCTGTAAGTTTCATTTGCTGATTTGAGTTCTGTTCTTTGAAGCTGCACAGAAGAAATGACTTCTTTCAAGTGTGCCTTCAACTACTCGTATCCCCAAACTTACTGCTCTAGCCACACTGGTCCAGTTGCCTCCCCGTACATTCCTTCTATCATCCCTGGGCATTTCAAGGGGCCCCTTCCTAGACTGAAATGCAGCACACATTCCCCTTCCTAGCGGCCTGTGCTGAATTATGCAGGAAGCAGCATTCAATTTGCTCAGAGACAGTAGAAGATGATGTGTAAGATAAAGTCACTTATTCTTGCCCCCTCTCTGAGGCTTGTTTTCAATTCAACACAAGGCTCCTAACAACTTCCCTCAAGCCAAGAGGTCACCAAACCCTACTATCCAGAACTCGGCATGGTGCCTAGCATAGAGAAGGCACTTAATAAATGTGGGCTGAATGGGAAGGGCAGGATCAAAAGAGCCCTCACCATCACTGCATCTCTCTGCCTCTCTTCCCCTAGAATGAGTTCAATGGAGTACTAGAGAGTAACCTTCCATGAGGAGTGACAATGACCACAAGATGCTTGCACAGGACTAGCTAGGCCAGACCCCAAAGTCCAGTCCTAGAAATGCTAGATTGTTGGATTTTGGATTTAGAGCCCAATGAATGGCTCCAAAGTCTAGGAAGGCCACAAATCCTCTTCTCTCCTCCATAGCCCAGAGATTATCTCCACACACAGCTCTTGAAGCAAGGCCACGTGCACGTGACAGGCTTGCATGCTGATTAGAGCACTCTATTAAAGAGGAAATCAGCTTAATCTTCATGGGATTATTTGGTTTTACTCTAGTCCAAAGATACTTCACCTTTTTTGTGTCATGGAGTCCCCTTTGGCAATCTAGTAAAGACTATGGGCCCTTTCTCAGAATAATGTTTCTAAATGCATAAGGTACATAGGATTATAAAGGAAACCAATGATACTGAAATATGGTTATTAAAATACTCAAACAAGTTCATGGATCCTCAGATTAAGAATGCTTAATAATATAGTTATGTCGGGCACCTAACAGAGCCTAAATACAGTCTATGACCATCTGATAGAGCCTAAGTCCTGGCCACAATCTGAGCTTTGACCTCAGACACAGCTTGAACCCTAATCTTGATACCAAAGTGAACCTAGCCAGAGCCTAAACCCTGACCCCAGCCATAAATGGAATGAGCCCTAACCCCACCACAGACTGAACCCTAACCCAACTATAGAAAGAACTATAACCTCAGTCCAACCCAGGCCACAGGCTAAACCTTAAAGCAAACATAAATTGGCCCCTTATTCTTTATGAAAGACCGCCCCCCCCCATCCCCAGCTACAGATTAAACTTTTAAGCTTGGCTCATCATCTTAGAAATGACGGTTAAAAATGAGACCAGTGTTTATAAGGAAACCTAGTCTCACCACATGAGACATAACTGGGATACTCTGTACTACCAAGTAAATGCATATAAAGTGTTGAACTGATTGTCAGCCACGGTTATTATTACTACTGGTGCTATTTTCTTACATGAAGGTTGGCAGTATTATGTATACATAAGATCTGGATCAAAATACAGGAGTCCTACAGTGTTACAGT
Organism: Phalanger gymnotis; assembly: GCA_028646595.1. NCBI lineage: Eukaryota > Metazoa > Chordata > Mammalia > Diprotodontia > Phalangeridae > Phalanger > Phalanger gymnotis. Next base: position 127,314,494 of record CM053625.1, on the reverse strand, counting down.
GTGACTGGGGACAAATTACTCAATTTCCTGATGGCTCAGTTATTCTAGCTATTAAATGGGAATAAAAGCTGTTCCTGTTTGCTCCAGTGGGATAAGAAGAGAAGATGAGATCGGACAATTCGGAGATTAAAAAGGTGTAATCTAATCCAACCAACAACACTGAAAGGCAGTAGGAACTCTTTTCTTCTGTGCTGAGACAGTTCTGCTGTTGTCCAGCTGGGAAGCTCTAGTAGGTGGGTCTATACATCCCCTCATCCTAGACATAATCAAAATTTGGGCATTATCACTGCCTATAAACCCTTCATATGGTCATGCATGTACTTGACCTAATGAATACACACACACACCACACACACATATATACATACATACATGTGCATATATATACTTTTACATATGTATATATCTATATATACACAGATATACACATACACACTGTGTAAGCAGATAGTCAACAAGCATCTATTAAGCACCTACTATGTGCTAGGCACTGTGCTAAGTGCTAGGGATACAAAGAAAGGCAAAACAAAAATAAAAACAAAAAACAGTAGCAGCAACAGCAAGTACAAAAAATACTCCCTACTCTCAAGGGACTCAGGTTCTAATAAAGAAGACAATATGCAAACAAGCCACAGACGAGATGAAAAGAAGAAAATTAACAGAGGGAAGGTACTAGAATTAAGAGGGATCTGAAAAGCACAGACTTGAATCTACACACACACACCCCACCTCTACTTGCTAATTTATGAAGCATATTCTTGTCCCTTTTCTTAATGGATCTTCACAACATTTCTTTGAGACAGCTAGGGCAGAAATAATTTTCTAAAGATGAAGAGATTGAGAAGGTTCATAGATCAAGAGTTGATAAGGAATTCAGAGATTATCTAATCTAACTCCTTCATTTTACAAATGAGAAAACTGAGGCCAGTGATGATTAAGTGACCTGGTCACTGTCACACAAGAAATGTGTGTGTGGGGGGAGATTTTAACCAGGGGCCAATGTTCTTTCTATTGTATTAATGGTGCCTCCATGGATTTGCTAAAAGGGATAATGAACTGATATTCAAATCCAGATTTCCTAGAGCTGGGCTTTTGTTTTTCCATTCCATCATGCTTTCTTTCCGGCTTGGTATAATCTGCTAGAAAGATCTCTTTAAACTGTCCTTTACAATGTCCAGATCAATATAGTCTCTGGAGGGGGAAAAAAAGATTTTGATTCTGGATACTGTCACTGACCCCACAAACTCCAAGACACCTGGGTAGTAAACAAAGATTAACTATAATAACACCCATACTTATACTGCGCTTTAAAGTTGACAGAAAAACTTTCTTTAGTCACCAGAGAGGACAAAGGGGCAGGAGAGGGGAGGTGCTTATGGAAGGCTGTGAGAGTAGTACAAACACCACCATCTATACCTTACAGATGTGGAAGAAGTGAGTGGCTTATCCATGGTCATCCAGCTAATAAGCATCCCCTTAATTAATAATAATACTTGCAATAATAATAATGACAGTAACAAAAAACAATTTAGTGATTTATGGTTGCTTACAAGTATTTAACATGCATTACCTCATTTGATAAATTATACCATTTCAGAGGGTATTAATTCTAATGGGCAAGAGCCCATCGAGTTGAGGTGAGTACTCTTTTGACTTCACTATGATCTATTCAGATTTTGTTGTAAAATGTCCAAATATTCATCAACACACTGAGTCTGGAAAAGGATTGCGGGTGAGGGGAGGGGTATCCGAGGAGCCGTCTACTCTTAACTGACGCTATTACAAATTTTTTTCCATTTACTCACTGAATTGGGATTCAGTCCCATGTTTGCCTCAATATATGTCTCTGTCTTTGGCTCCACAGCGAGTTCGGCTTCCAAGATCTTCTCCACTGGCATGTCCTCGTTAGCGCTGCTGGTTGACTCCACCTCATTCTCATTCCGATCTTTGCCTCTCTGCCTCTCCTCTTGAACAGCTAGAAAAGACGAGGGATGGATGTGAGCTACGGATTCCACATCACCCACGGAAGGTCCAAGAATATGGGAAAGAGACAGCGTCCCTCAAGTCCTTCACACCAAACTCCCAGCCAACAAGCGTGTCACGGCCCAGGGGCTACACGACTGAACCTTACGTTCTAGCTACAAAAGGGAAGGCCCTATCAGCCATTTTCTCGGTGAAATTTTCCACTGGAGAAATGGGAAAAGGAGAGCCTTCTAGAAAAAAGCTGTACAGGAGTGGTCAACTCTCAATTATCCGATCCATGTATTATCCGCACTTATTTTTTTAATCTTAAAGCCCTGGCTGTCATTTCTTTAATCCCTAAACACACATCCCCACACTATCAGATGAAATGCACAATGAGAACATACACTCATTTTAATATTAGATCAGAACTACTCACAAGTTAATACCTACACAAAATGGGAGAAAAATGTCCTTTGAATATCCCATAACATTACAGCAGGAAGTGCTATTAGAGACCATCTTGTCCAACTCTATCATTTGTCAAAGGAAGAATGTGATGCTGAGAAAGCTGAAGTGAATCACCCGAGGTCAGACAGCAAGTGAGAGGCAGAACTGGGACCCAAACATAAGTCTACTGACTCTCAGCCCCATATTCTTTCCATGACAGAACACTGCATCCAATGCCAACTAAAATGGTCTTTGGAATTATTTATTGTTTTGGATTACTCATGCTTGGGCTCCCTTCAATTAGTGTAGAAAATTCAGAGTGGAAGATACAAGAAAAATAATCAGTCAGAGAAGGAAACATATCATGGGGGAAGGAGAATTGGATCTGGAGTCAAGGAGGACCTGTGTTCAAATCCAGGCTTTGTGAAGTATGTGTGATCTTGGGTAAATCATTTAACTCCCCCCAGGCATCAACTTCCTCAACTATCAAGTGAGGAGACTGAACGAGGTCTCCAAGATCCCTTCCAATTCTATGAACATAAATGCCTGGGTAAACTTCACTTTGAGAAGAGGCTTCAAAGAAAGCCAGGGACAGGGCATCAAGCGAAGAGGACAGAATACATGAGGATCTTGCCAGATAAGATGAACCACCCACACAGGTTGGGTTTAATGGGAAGGAACCAGCTGGGTGGGGCTCTGCGGTGGCGCCTTAATGGTGCCCACGGTACTCCACTTGTAGCTTGGAGCGTCTGCCCTACAGAAGGGAATTCCTTGCGGTTGCTTTGAATCACTGCCCCCACTCCAAGGGCCTGCTCCCACCTTTGGTGTTGTGTTACCCATGCAGGAGAAAACACTGAACCTGGGGCACTTTGCCACCCACCCCCCACCACACCTAACCTGCTGAGCCTCCTCTCTCCTGGGTTCTGGACTCCATCACGCTGTAAATCACCCTTTCCACCTACGTCTTCTCTGGTTACCTGGGGCCTCAGCTGCTTATAGCTAGCAGCCAAGATCAGGAGCAACGACAGATAGATCCATGGATAAATGAGGCAGGTTGGAAGGGGAAAGAAGAAATTAATTTGGAAAAGTGATCAAAGGGGCCATTCATATAGTCTGGTGCCTTACATCTTGCCTTCTCCCGGCAAGCTTGAGCACAGGAATGGATGGCTCCTCAGACAGAAGAAATTTCAGTTCAACAAACATTTATTCAGTGAACACAGTATGCAAGGTATTATACTATGTGCTAGGGATGAAAACATAAAAAATAACACAGCAGCTGGCCTCAAGGAACTTGTATCCTCCCAAAGAGCACACAACATGTATAAAAAGTGTAAAAATGTCTGAACTTGTTGTATAAATTGTACAAACATGTATAAAATTGGAATTACACAAGGTAGAGAATGACAGTGACCCAGAAGACATCCAGACAAAATGTTCCAGGAACATTTGAGAAGGAGTAGATGGGAATTTGGGTTAGGTTTCACAAAGTATAGGCTAGTCTGTGAGCATGCACAGAAGCCTGAGCCAGCAGGAGGAGAGCAGGAACACTCGGCGCCCTTGTCCGGCTGGGCTGTAAGGTCCCTTGTGCATATCCTCCACTCTAAGCAGGGAGGGCTCCTCCTCCTCCTCCCAGCTGAGCCTCAGGTTCCCAGGCGGCACCAAACGTGCTGCCTTGGGGGCACAGGCACCACCCAGGGCTCCTAAGAAAACCCCAGGGACATGGAACTGCAGTGTCTTCTGTCTTCTCTTAAGTAACCCCTACTTCACAGAGAGCTGGAAGCCTGACCAGTTCTTTCCAGAGCTGGGTTTCTATGGACTCCAGACACTATTGCTCCCCACCCTTCATTCCCAGAAAACAAGATGTGAAATGCCCAATAGCTTCCTGTGCCAATCGAACTTTGCACCAATTTTTCTTCCCCTCCTCCCCCCTTTATTTTCTCCAGATTGTCTGTATTTATGTGGTCTTTGTTCCGACTTCCTAGTTTACAAATCCCCTGGGTCAGGGGTGGGGAACCTGCAGCCTGGAGGCCACATGTGGCCTTCTAGGTCCTTGGGTGTGGCCTTTTGACTGAATCCAAGTTTTATGGAACAAATCCTTTTTAAGGGGATTTGTTCTGTGAAGTTTGGATTCAGTGAAAGGGCCACACTTGAGGACCTAGAGGGGATTTGTTCTGTGAAGCTGGGATTCAAAGGGCCACACTTGAGGACCTAGAGGGCCACATGTGGACTTCAGGCTGCAGGTTCCCCACCCCTGCCCTGGGAGGTCCTGGCAAGGTTTTCCAGTGATGTTACTTCTGCAGATCAACTACTCTCCATCTCTTACCCCCTTGCCTTTGCTTGCATTAAGCTTAGACTGGCTCCTCTCTTTTTCACTTTCCTCATCTCAAGCGGCCCTTTAAAGTCAGTGACTGAAATGTCTCCTCCGTCAAGGAGAACCTTCCTCAATCTTAGAGGGTGGTGAAAACCTTCACTCTCCAGCTTCATATGGAACCTTTTCTCTCTAACGCACTGATCATGTAATACTGTCCATTATTTCTCTGTGTGTCTTATTATGTCTTGTTGTGAGACTATCCATTCCTTGCGGTGGGGGTGGTGGGGTGCAGATGGGAGAGGTGCATAAAATTAGAATTATACAAGGTAGAGAATAACAGTGACTCAGGGATCACAGATCAAGAGCAAGAAGGAACCTTAGGGGACACTGAGTCCAAACCCTTCATTTCCAGGATGAGAAAAAGAAGTCCAGAGAGAGGTTTGGTGACTTACCCAAGGTCACACAGGTAGAATTTGAATCCAGGCCCTTCCTGGTTCCAATGCTCCATCCATGCCATATTACTTAATAAATGTTTGTTGCTTTTTTAAATGTTAAGAACTGAGAACAAACTCACATGGCCTTAGAGTGGAGAGAACACTGGCTCTAAAGTTGGAGGACCCAACAGTGTTGGAATTTACCTCCTGTTTGGAGAATTACTCCTTCTTGGACTCCCCTCAACTACTGAGAAGGATCTAGGATTGATGGTACAGGAAAAGGGAGCAGACAGATAAGGGAAACATGGGTCAGTCAAAAGGGAGCTAGATTTGAAGTTTGAGGGGTCCTCAGGTGAAATCCTGGCTCTGCTGTGTAACTTTGAGCAATGCATTTAACCTCTGTGGGCCTCAGTTTCCTTATCCATAAAATGAGGAAGTTAGGCTCAGTGACCTCTAGCTCTAAATACACAAGCTTGTGAATCCTCACAGATCATCCCATTTCTGGCTGGGCCATCCCTGCTACCACCCCTTGTTGGTTCACTCCTGGCAAGCGGACTGGATAAGGAATCAGATTTTCAATCCTAGCTCTGCCATTCACTATCTGTGTGACCTTAAGGAAGTCACTGGAGCTCTCTGGGCCTCAGTTTCTCTAACTATAACACAGTGAGGAGAAAAAGAGAATAAACGATCCCTAAAATATTTCCAGCTCTGAGTCCTAAGAGCCAAAGTTGGTCCTATACTCAATGGTTGGTCCGAATTACAGGTGAGGAAAGCTATCCTGGGCTGAAAAAGAGAAATCCTTGCCCTTGACCAACTTTGTTCTGTTAAAAGTGCACAAAGCCACAGTGTGTCCACGGCTCTGAATGTGAACCTGCCCCACTGGACAGGCAGCAAGCAAAGGCACCAGGGGGTGCTTAGGACTGATTAAATTGCGGAAACCTGAAGCCTTAAGTAGTGTATGCTGGAGCACTTTGTAAGACACAAAGAAAACACACACACACACACACACACACACACACACACACACACACACACGCTGCCCCTTCCCTGACCTCAGGAAACTCATCTGAAGCTCAGTAAAAGAGGGTAGCCAAGAGTAAGCCTGAAGTTCTCATCCCTATCTTCCCTTTCAGGCTTTCGCATTAGGGGGAAAAAAGTTTTCTAATTAGCTGCAGTTCTGAGCCACCCCGCCCCCACTCTACACCACCCCCACCTCCAGCCCCCAATTTCCTAAGCGGGAATTGAGGCTGTTCAGCAATCTGTCATTTGCCAGATCCTACCCTAGAGGGGCAGAACGAAGTGATTATTGTAAATCTAGCCCTGGTAAAAGGCCCTGGCTCCTCTGGGAGCCCAGGCACAATATAAAGAAAAAATATGGTTATGTTTGCAAACAGCTAGATGTCGAGTCACTGGCAGTACACGCCATGCTTGGAGCACCCGCTCACTGGAGTCAGCATATTCCTCTAGTTCTGTGGGCTTGGCCCCATGATTCGAAGGGGCTTCTCCAGCTCTCCACAGTTACCATCTGGAGCTGGAAAAGCCAAGGGCAACAGAGACTTTCCAAGCAAGCTTATGGAAAGTACAAAACCTGTACAAGGACCACAGGGATTCACGGATGGTTAAGAGATAGAAGGGATGGACCCTGGAGCTGTTTCTAGTTTGACTAATTCAGTTTACAGAATAAGGGACTGAGCCCCAGAATAAGGATGGAACTTTCCCAAGGTCACACAGCTTATCAGTGGCAAAACTGGGACTCAATATTATGACCCCTATTTCTATCCAACCCTGTAGCCTTGGCCCAGCTCAGAAAAGCTTTCTCTGATCAACTCCACCTGACTTAGTTCTTTTTCTTCTCTGGGTTTCCGCTAAAGCGCACAACGTGTGCCGCTTAATCTAGAGTCTGATTAAATACTTGCTTGTACTGTCAAAAATACTAGCTTCACGCCTGTGCTTCTTATCTCCACAATGATACCAAAAGTTCCTTGACAATTCTGTTTCCCCTACAGTGCCAACCATGAGGCTGAGCATACAGCAGAGTCTTAATATATATTTTTAATAAATCTACAAAGCAACAATCCCATTCCAGGCATCAATACACAAGCACGCACGCACTCACACGCACACACACACACACACACACACACACACACACACACATTCTCCCTCTCCCTCTCTCTCATAGTCTGAAAAAAGAAATGGTAGCTCCAAAATACTGAATTCAAGAAAACGGTCAGGGGCAGATGATAACATTAAATCTTATCCCAAACAGACTACAATTAGTACAGCTATGGACTGCTAAGAGTCTGGTGTCTGGAGGGTTATCGCGAGAGATGTCACGTACCATCGCATTCCAGTCAAACTTGGTTTTTAGTTGTTTCCCAGCCTATTCTGCCCTCTGCTATTCCTGCGAGTTTTGCATGCAGAAGCCTTGAATGTACCTCCTGCTCATGAAACTCCAGATGCTGAAATCTTCCCCCTCCCTCCAGGTCCAGTTCAGGTACCACCTCCTGCATGAAGCCTCCCTTCCTCCCTCCAGAGCTGAAAGTGACCCCTTCATCTCCCCACCTATCTGTTTAATCCCTGTATCCTTACGGCATTCTCTTCGGTGTCACAGGGGATAGAGCCCTGGACCTAGACCTAGAGAACATAAGCACAAAATGCTGTCTCTGACATTTACCTGTATAGCCTCTAGAAGTCATATAAAGAAAAAAACAAACAAACATTTGTTAAGTACCTACTATGTGCCAGTAACTGGGCCAAGTGCTCCACAAATATTATTTTATTTGTTCCTCACAACATCCCAAACATACAGGTGTTATTAATATTCCTATTTTATAGTTGAAGAAACTGAGCCAGAAGTTATTTGCTCAGGGTCACGGAGCAAGTGTCAGCAGCTAGATCAGAACTCAAGTCTTTGTGACTCCAGGTCCACTTCTTTATTCACTGTGACACCTAACTGACCCTGGGCCTCACTTTCCTCATCTGTAAAAATTACGAGATTGGCCTATCTGGCCTCTAGAGCTCTTATTTTCTGTCCTTTCTCTCTATTAGGTTAAAAGCTCAATGAAGGCCATTTTTCATCTTTATATTCCCCAGCATGAGCATTGTAGGTGTCTGAATAAATATTTATTAAGTTGAACTGAATTGAGCTACACCACTACATGCTGTCTCCACGCAGGGCCTGCCTTAGCATAGCAAACTGACCCTCTGAATTTGAGGAGGCATTTGATGACAGACTCACAGGGGCTCTCCTGGTTGATTCAGCTACCACAGATGAAGGTAATTCCAACGGGCCCTTCCCTAAAATAACTAATGTGGACTGCTATTGGCTACATGCAGCACAACTCAAACATGCTGTCGGTTGCCATGCTCTCCTGGCTCCACCCCTTTGCTCACAGGGATCTCTAGACCTGGAATGATCTCTCTTCCCCTTCTTTGCCTGTTGAGTTCCTACTCATTCCTGAAAGCCCAATTCAAATACCCTCTTCCTTCATTCCCTTATTAGTAACAACCAAGTTCTATTGGACTTTGCATAGCACTCTTCTCTGTCTCTTCCAAATGCACTAGATATATTATATTTGTGTCTTAGCCTCCCTACTAGAGTCTAAGTCCTATGAGGGCAGGAAAGACATCTCCAAAATTTTATATTCTGCCCCCCAGCACCCAAAACAGTGCCCTGTATATAGCAGGTGAACCCAAGTGAACTGAACATCCATAGAAACAGACCCTCTCACATGCTAAAGGCTGATGGTACAAGGTCATTTTGCATTAGCCTGGGCTCTAATACCAATGGTACAAAATGAACTCTTCTGGCTTAGCCCTAAGTCCATTCACTGGACTCCAGGCCCAATTTTGCCCCCCATTGTTTGCTTCCCTATTTGTTGGAATTTTTTGTCCCCCATCTCACTCCCTTGTAAATCCAGTTTCCTCACCCAGATTGTCACTGTTTAGATAAAAATAGATCACGGACATTTAGATATCACCTTTAATTTCTTCTTCCTGTTGATTATTCCCTTGTTTGTTTCTTTCTTTGAGCTTGTCCATGACTCATCCCCTTCCTCTCTCCTTCTGGAGCCCCTTATGGAACTGGCTAAGCTTGAAGGACTATCAGTAACCTTTCCTCCTTGGGAAATTCTTCTCCCCGGACAGTGGAGGGGGGGTTGTTTCTGTACCCAGGGCCTCACAGCTAAGGGTTACTTCTGATGGCCTAGATTTGGTTGACTCTCATCAAGGGTATCTCCTGTGCCACAGATGAACACACAAACAAAATGCCTGGATTGATGCTACCACCAGCTCACGATAAACACATGACAGGGCCCACTTCTAGACCCTAGAACCCTTTTCTGTTTATTTAGGGTCTCTTCCTTGAAGAATTCTTCTTTTCCCATCCCCACCTCTATAATTTCACGAACAAGCATTGAGCTCCTGCTTCGTTTAAGACACTGTGCTAGGTGCTGGGGATATAAAGACAAAGGTAAAAAACAGTTCCTGGCCTCAGGTAAAAGTTCTGGAGGGGACACAGTGGAACAGCGCTGGATTTGGAATCGTGATGATCTAGGTTTAAATTCTGCCAGGTCTTTTGACATCCGATCCAATTTTCTTCTTAAAACACCATGGTATATCTCTGAGTCTCAGTTCCTTTACCTGCAAAAGGAAGCTATAATAATACCTCTCTTGTTTCATGGGGATCTGGTGAAGGCCCAATGAGAAAAAAGTTGAAAAAGGTGATGCTTTGACAGGTATAAAGCACCCTATAGATGTAAGGTTTATTAAGGTAGCAGTAGAGTCACTATCTGGAAACATGGAAATAGAAATATTTTGGTTTGCCTGCCTCCTTGAGGCCTTGTGGACCTAAATGGATAATACTCCATTCCTCTAATAAAATAAAATAGAGAAATCAAACCTTGTATTCTCTCAGTGGATGCAGTCATCAAGTCACCTGCTCAGTAGTGACCACTATAATATAGTGACTTTCCATGGCTGCCAGAGGACTCAGGGGATCCCCCTCAGCCTTCCCTTCACATGTATTTTTGTCAATCAATGCCTTTTTGCTAATTTATTCAACCCAAACTATTTGGGTAGGATGAAATTCATGTGAGCTTAGAAGTCTCAATAATCAGCTATGGAAAAGAAGCAAAACCCACTTAGGCAACCTGCTTAAGTCTAATTAAATAATTCAATAAACATTAAACTGTCTACTATGGACAAGCATATTGTGCTAGATTCTAAGGATACAGAAACAAAAAAAAAAATTCTCTAAGCCTCAGTTTCTGCATCTCCATGCAATAAGGAAAGGACCTATAATTTCAACAGTGTGGTAGAATCTCGGCATGAAACTTCTTCCACCAAAAGTGATCATAACCTGTCTCTGATATAGTACCTGAGTCTTCAAGAACTCCCTGAAGAAAAGAGAGGTTAAGTCAGTTACTCAGGGTTACAGAGTTAGTAGCCATCAGCTGTGGGAATCTAATCCCAGTCTTTCTGACTCTAAGTCTAGTATTCTAACTACTACCCAACACAAACTTTATTTCCTCTTCTAAAAAATGGTGATGACAATATCTGTAATACCTACAAAAGAAGAGTGCTATGAGGCTCGCTATTTAAGTACTATAAAAATGTCAATTATCATTAACAATATTAAGATTTCATTCTTCTCATCTTTCTGTTCCAGGGAACTCACATTTGATCAAAGGATCACAGCTTTTGAGCTGGAAGGGACCTCAGAGGGCATCCATCCAGTCTAACCCCCTCATGTTACAGATTAAGAAACTGAGGCTCAGATTAAATGGCTTACCCATGGTCTCACATCTAATAAATGTCAGAGAAGCAGAACATGAATCCAAGTGACTCCAAAGCCAATAAAGAGCCATTCTACTATTATTCTGTTACAACTAGTGTTTGTCACGCTATCGAAGAGATCGATAAGATGATTAAATTTCATAAACAAATTGAAAGGCCTGGGATGAAGGCTCATTTTCTATAGACTGAAAACATCTTCAGGCCAACTCCAACAGCAGTGGGAAGCTACATCCTTACTTCTTATTCCTGCGTGGTTTTGAATTCTTCCAACAGTTCTCTACATTTTGAAAGCTTTTCATTTAATGTAGTTTGGAGATTATGAGTACTCAGTATGGCAGCATTTATTAAAACTGCTCTTGTTAAATTTCTACAATCAGGGTTTGCGTTTGGGTGATGACAGGCATTTATCTGTGAAAATGCTTTGGTTGAAGCGATTCATTTGCTGAATCCTCAAGAACATTTGAGGTTTGGATTCGCAGTAGAGGGATATAATTCAGGACACGATGTTTTACAGGAAGCCTTTCCGAATCCCTCTTAATTCTAGCGCTTCCCTCTGTTAATTATTTCCTGTTTATCCTGCAGGTAACTTGTTGGTACATATTTGTTTGCACTTTGTCTCTCCCAGGAGGTTATAAGCTCCTTGAGGGCAGGGACTTTCTTTTGCCTCTTTTTGTATCCAGGGCACTTAGCACAATGCTGTGCAGTAGGCATGTTGACTGATAGATAGTAGTTTGCACGTCATCTCCTCTATTAGATTATGAACTCCTGGAGGGCAAGGCCTAACTTTGGCCTTAATAAATGTTGACCGACTGATGATTAGAAAGACTAGCAAGCTTCTTGCACATATAATTACAGCCACTTGATCCGGACATTCAATAGGAGCTACGTTTTTGTAACCTGCAAGATATGATGAACAATTTTTATGGCTTCCTCACAAAGTTTGCATTCTATCAATAGACAAGAGTTCCCTAAGGTTTCTGTAGTTTCTGACAGCAATAACCCGCTCCAGTATCACTATCATGAAACCCCTCAATCAGTCGGTCAACAAACATTTATTAAGAGCTTACTATAGACCAGGCACTGTGCTAAGTATACAAAAATGCGAGCTGAAAAACAGTTCCTGACCTCAAGGAGCTTACACTCTAAAGGGAGAAGTCAAGACATAAAAGGAAGCCAAAGGAGGAGGAGGAAGAGGAGGAGGAGGAGGAAAAAAGGTACCAGTTCAAGGATATAGTAGAGAAAATCTGGGAGAATCAGCAGTACAGCCTGTAGAGAAAGAAAGACATGGCTGGCCTGGGCCTCCTCCTTAAAATGTATGCTCTGGAAGGAAAGAGACAATCACAGGGAAATGCTGCAGGGGTCAGTTATGTGGGTGTGGAGTGAGCTTCCAGGATAAAGAGGGTTCTACGGCATGTTAAAGAAAGTACAGGAGAGAGTCAAGAGTGTAGCCTGGAGAGGAATGAAGAAATCCCTCAGTTTTCCCAAATTCTGCATAACTAAGTCATTGGATAGACACTTCCTTATCAGCATATTGGGGGAAAGAAAAGAATAAGCGTTTATATAGTGCCTACTACATGCCTTTTATGTGTATTTTACCTCTTACAAATTTTCTCTCGTTTGATCCTCACAACAACCCTGTGAGGGAGATGCTATTATTATCCCCTTTTTATAGACGAGGAAACTGAGGCAAAGAGAGGTTAAGTGATTTGCCCAGGGTCATGCAGCCAGGAAGTATCTGAGGCTGGATTTAAACTTGACTCTTCCCAACTCCGGGCCCTGATTCCACTGCACTACCAGCTACCTCCATATTGTTGTTTGAACGTGGGTGGTAGTTGGTTCCATATTTGGACTTTCAACATATCAGTTACATTCAATAAATTCAGCAGTGTATATCTATTTTCAGTCTTTCTTATTGCTCTGTAAAGTGGTATCTGTTTGTTCAGCGAGTATTTGGGTAAATGTTTAAACCTGTTTGTCATGAAGTCTCAAGATATCTATCAGTCCCCTTCTTCCTTTCTGACAAGGAAGTGATTTTTTTTATGGCTGCCTTGGGGCAGTAGTCCCAGTGTTCTGTTAATATTGCATGAGCTTTTGTTTGGAGAGTTTCTAAATTTGTCACTCCTACTCTCACTGCTACTAACTTTAGTGGACTCCAAGAAATCTCACATTTGGACAGAGAGAACCTCAGAGGAAAGACAACCGCAAAGCAAGATTCAGAGATAGCCCCAGGGATGAACACTTAGACTCTCACTAACCCATTCCTGAGGGAAGGAGACCTAGCACTAGCCTTATTAAAAAGCTTCGGGTTAAGAGCCAGAAGTCTAGCAAGGTGGACCTGAACATCCCTCAACTTCTTTCTTCGCAAATTGTAAAAAATAGTATAAGTTCAATATGAAAAATTTTCATCACCATTATCGTTATAATGTTCTTAAGGGCAGGAATGATTTGATTTTTGACTTTGTAACCCCAGTATATTGAGCATAGAACCTTGCACACAGTAGGCATTTAGTAAGCAATCATTGAATTTAATTGAGAATCATTGTGTCTGATATTTTCCTGCCCAGGCGGCTGTAAACTCAACCTTCACAATGATATGAAGGGTGCTGTGATCCCTTGATCCAAAATTCTCTCACCCATTTAACAAAGGATGCTTGAAATTTTACCTGTTATGATTCATTTGCATAAGATAAAACTGTCTGTTGTTAATAAGAGAACGCAATTCTCCAGCACTTTAAGATGTATGAGCATTAAAAAAAATAAAAAATAAAAAAAAGATTTATGAGCATTTTCCCTCACAGCGACCTTGCAAGGTACAGAGACCAAATGTAAGAGGGTAGGGGTCACTCTTGCCCAAGTATTAACATCCTTTTACATCTGGGGAAACCAAGTGCAGGATAGACTAAAGGATTTGCCTAGGGCCATCCAATTAGTAAACCAAAGAGTCAAGATTGGAACCCAGCTCTTTTAGCTTTTGGCTTGCCTGAGCAAGTCTCATCATTTCTCCAAGCTTCCGTTTCCTCATCCTTTGATTCAATAACTCAAAATGTAGGCTCCTTCTACAGTTCCAAATGAAAATACCCCAAGCCAAGGGTGACCCATTGCTTCATTATGTAGAGAATGAGTAGATCTGCTCAGCTCTTTGACAGCTGTTCAAAGCTGTCACCAAGTCAGGATTTGGGCAACCTTGTATGAATGCACAAAGTAGAATTGAAAGCCCTTCTCACAATCTGACTCTAGCCTCTCTTTCTGGGCTGATTTACATATTCCCCTTACACACAATATTCATCTACAGGCTTGTGTATGGGCTCTGCCTCATGAAAGGAAAGCCCCCCACCCCCGCCACCCTCACCTACTCTCTCCGTCTTCAGGGCTCAGCTCAAATGACACCTCCGACAAGTGGCATCTCCTGGTTTTACTCAATTATTGGTGCCCCACACCAAAACTGTTTTGTATTTATCTTGTATATATCATATTGTTTATTTAATTCTGCACATGTTATATGCTTCCCTCCGTGCCAATAGGTCATTAACATTTTGAGGATAGGCATTATTTATTTTTTTTTCCTTTCATCTCCACACCTAGCACAGTAACTGGCACATAGTAAACGCTTAATAAATGCTCAATGAATTACCCATATTTCCCAAGTGTAGGATACAAGACAATGGATGAGAGAGAAGTATCTCATCTTTTATAGGGAGCTTTTCCCACTCCCTCTTAATTACACTGCCTTCTTTCTGTTAATTATCCCTTATTTATCCTATATGTAGCTTTCTTTGTGTATATTTGTTTGTGTGTTGTCTTCTCCATTAGACTGTGAGCTCCCTGGTACTGAAGGAAGGTACTGACTCTTGCCAATTTATGAATCCCCAGCTTTTAGCATGGTGTGAGGCACTTAATATATATTGGTTGGTTGAAACTCCCCTTTAGCAACCAAAACAAACCCTCCAAACAGTAAGAAATGAGACAGGTATGTTTATAGAAAACCATGGTGGGGACGAGCAGAAAGACAGCCATGTGATAAAGCTGTGGAATAAAGGATGAGGCTAGAGCCAGAAAGAAGACAGTCTCTGCAGCATGGAATCAGTGAGCCAAGGTGGCCTTGGTGGAAATTTTCAAGCAAGTTTAGTTATTCTCTGAAATCCTTTTGGGAATCCAGCTGGACCTGTGGAAAAGTCACGAGTCAGAATGCAGGTGGCAAAGAACCCAAAAGATTTTAAATAAAGCAAAGATCCCTAATTGCCTATCAACCAGTTTTCCTAACTCCAAGCTGGCTATCCAGCCATTCGGCTGAGCTCAGGACAAATTTCTTTTGCTGGTCATATGGTACAAGCCTGTAAATAACTCCCATCCACTGGGAATGACCCTGGCGTCAGACTAGAATGGAAAGGGCCCCCTGGGGGCTGATCCTGGCAACACTTCATTCAAAACAGAGGCGGCAGAAACGGCTGGGACCCTGGTCACTGACACTGCTCTACTTTGCTCTCAGTCCCTGTGGGGCCAGTGAAGAGGACGTGCCTGTCCGAGGCATGGACTCTAGGGAAAAATTGCAGCATGTCCCAGCTGGAAGGGACCTTAGAAGCCATCTTGTTCCAACTCCGTAATTTTACAGTGGAGGGAAATCAAGGCTCAAAGAAGGAGATGTGTTCAAAGCTACACAAGTCATTAATAGCGGAGTCAGGACCAGAACCCAGAAAGTCTTATTCCCAGTTCAGGACTACTTCAATGACATCAGATTGAAGTGGGAATCCCGCCCTTCCTCCCAAAGTCTGTAATACGTTAACAGATCAGAAAAACCCACGAGGTGAAGCAGTGTAGAGAATCCAACAGGTCTGGGCTCCAAAACTCCTCCAAGGCTTTGGGTCTCTTCAGGAGGCAAGTAGGAACGGGAGGGTGAATGAGGATAACTGCACCTGCCTCCCTCCCGTGCTGCGAGTATTAATTAGCTAATGTTTTGTAAAGCCTTTTGAAGCTGTGAAGTGCCCCATAAGCCCTGGGTAGCATCATTATAAATATTATCATTTTATTTATAGAACCTGGTGGGGGGGGGAAGGGAGCAAGGATTTATATTCTGGGAGCTCAATCACCTTTCTGATTTAGTCATGTGTGAGTATATTCTGCTGGCGCCTGGAAGCCTTGGGGCAGAGCGTCTATAAATATGAGACTTCGTTAGCTTTCTCCCTTTGAGCAAAGGGGGGGTTGCCATGCATTGCCTACTGCAAAACTAGTCAAGTTAAAAAGGAATTGCTGAAGACGGGTAAAAAAGTGAGGTGGGGACCAGGGGCAACAGGAGGAGTAAAATTTAGGTGGCAAAGCTTCAAGGGCTCAGAAGGAGGCTGTGGGGCCGGGGGTCTCCCATTTGCCAAGTGACAGAATTATGGAGCTAAGAATCAAAGTACTGTGCAAGGCAGACTCTCTGGATATAGCCATCATCGAGTAGACATCAGCCTGAGCTGCTGAGCTCAGGGTTACAGAACAGAGTCCTAACTAGCCACAGGTTGAACCTTAATCCTGGACATGAGCAAGCAGTAAATCCAGCCAGACACTAAGCTTTAACCCCAAAAGATCCTGAACCCTTGTCCAAGCCACACATTCAGCCCAGCCACAGACTGAGCCCTAATCCCAACCACAGATTTAACCTTGATTGCAACCATAGAATAAACCCTAATCCCAACCACAGACTAAACCTTAATCCCAACCACAGACTGAGCTCTAATCCGAGCCACAGATTGAGCCCTAACTAGTCTCAGACTGAACCCTTACCCCAGCCAGAGATAAACTCTAACCTGAGGTATATTCTATACCCATGACCCTGGAAAGCCATCATGTAACTATGTGCCCTCGGTTACAAAACAGACTGTGTCAAAGAGCCTGGATAGCTCAGTGAAGGCCATTCCCAGTGCCTGGAAGTGTAACTCAAGTGAGCTGGGACTATCGTCTTTATATAAGACTAGCCCATAGGAAAAAACAGAGATGCTCCAATTTCCCAAAGGGGGATCATGAAAGAGAGGTCATGAGCCAAAGGGCCCAGGAAAAAGAGTTCTTTGAGTCTGCATAGCTACAGCTGTCCCAGGACCACCAACAGGAGCATGAAAATAGCTTCAGATGGTATTTCCTTCTTTTACTGCTGCTCCCTTACCCCATAAACCGAGAGCGGGAATAAAAGGCAGCCAAGGTCTTCTTGACTTCTAATGGAACAGCAAGCCTCCCATAGCATTCTCCCTCTGGAGAGCTCTTCAGCATCTGAGAGCCATCCTTAGGGGCTTCTGTAATTTATAACCTGGCTTCTCTGGGGAACCCTGGGAACTAAATGAGAAGTGTCAAAAGCAGCTTTGAAATCCAGGGGAAACCCTTCTCTCCCCTGTGAAAGTAATAGAGGAAGCTCAGGCAGGGAGATCTTTAAACAGGAGGCAAAAGCTACAAGGCCTACATCTGGATTCCTATTCATCCACCCCATCTCTCTGATTTTTGTCTTCTGGGATTTTTCCCTACTCCCTCTTCGGTCCTTTGCCACCTTGCAATGGGTACCTACCACGTGATCCTGTCTCTAATACTTCTACCACAAATGCTAGCAAAAACAGTTATCAAGGCAATACTTTGGAGAGAAAGGCAGAGCAAGATCATGGCTTACCCGGGGGAGTAGGGAGAGCCCTGGCTCAGCACCCAGACGGATGAGAACACAGAAGAAATGGTATATGTCAGAATGGCAAGGAACTTTAGGGATCTAGTCCAACACCTTCATTTTACAGAAGAGAAAACTGAGATCCAGGGAAACTAAAAGACTTGTTTCAGGTCACTCATATAGTATCAGAGGTGGGATTTGAAACCATGACCTTTGACTCTAATGCCCTACCCACCTCAACTCTCAATCTACTACTCCGAAGACATGGTTCCTCCTCTAAAGAAGCTTATATTCATTCTCTCTCTCTCTCTCTCTCTCTTTCTCTCTCTCTCTCTCTCTCTCTCTCTCTGACACACACACACACACTCTTACATGGCAAAAAACAAGTGAACAAAATATAACACACAAAACAAACTACAAATGGGCCACTAAGTGGTGTGTGAGACCACATGTAAAGATTTTTGGGAAGCAGAGCAGAAAGGCGATAGCAGGTAGGTGGGGTTAGCTGGGGAAGGCTTCCTGAAGGCGAGAGGAAGGAAAGAGCTGAAACAGTTCGGAAACAGAGATTTCCCCTTCCAGCCAGGCAATATGATTTTTAAGCGATGCTCTTCACAGGAAGGTAAGAGGGTCAGGACATATGGCCAACTGCTGTTTTTTAACTAAGACTTGATTTCCCTTTGCCATCGTATGCATCCCTCATACTTCTAGCAAAAATATTAGCAAAAACAACTAGCAATGCAGCACAATAGAGAGAACAGGATTATTTCTGCTGGATGGGGAGTCTCTGAGGCATCCCTACTAAACCAAGAAGTCCCTCTAAGGAGATGCGTTTCTGCCATAAGAAGTCTGTCCTTTCTCTTTCTTTGTGCCCTCTCTGCCTCATTGAGAGTACTTCATCTGTGATGCTGCTCAGAGGACTTCAGACCCACTACCAAAGGCAGAGGGGAGAATTAGGCTGCCTAAATTCCAGTCTCCCTGAAATAAAACTTCCTTTAAATAAACCACCAGGCCCAAATCCAAGTCCCAGCCCCATAGGAAAAAAAAAACACCAAAAAACATGTCTTTGGCTTCTATCTGGAATGGGCAGCCCATGCCTCTTTCAACAGAGATATCACTTGCACGATCAAGAGATGTTCTCTTCTGCTGAGTTCTAGAAGGGATCCAGTCTGCTTAGCACCCAACCCACTCTCAAGGACAGCAGGCTGGGCTCCAGGTAGGTATGGGCATGAGGGGTGCCTGCATGTATGTGTCAGAGCAAGTGACTAGGCCCAGAAACTACTAATTCATTCCACCTTCCTCCCCCCACCTACTCCCAGGCAGATCCAAACCTTCCACAAGCCCTGTGATTGCATCATGCAGGCCCAACACTTGTGAAATTTGCCCTTATCCAATCAAAGCTTGAGGCGCTGCCAACTCTGTTCCTGAAACCTGCCTGGCTAATGTTTAGGGGAAGACAAAGTATATGTGGTCGGGTGGCAACGACTTAGGCAGTAAACAACAGCATAAACCACCAACAGGACGTTCAGGAAATGATTTATATAGGAGAAAGATATGGGGGGGGGAGGGGAAAGGGGGAGATCTTAATTTCAAAATCAATAAAAGAGCTTTGGGAGTGCATATCAGCATCAGCATTTTACCTAAATTTATCAGCAGGGCAACTCTGAGCGGGGGATGGAGCCTTGCATCAGGACAAAATTCCCACTTGTTTTTATTTCCCTTCAGGAACCAATGCTCTGCTCTGGGCTGAAGGCACTGAGCCCAGCGCTCCAGAGGGCAGCCGTTTGTCATGCAGGACATAATTCCTCTTAAACAGCAAGCTTGTTGACTTCAGGGCCTGCCAGCTACAGAAAATACAACTAACTGCCAAGCATGCCTATATTAACTCCCCAATCGGGCGGGAAGCAGACATCGCTCTCTGTAAATATAAAGTCCCCATCAGCTATTTACGAGACCAGATACTTTGAAGATGAATTTTCATTGACTGGACAAGTCTAACACACTCTTGTCCCTCTGTCTGTATTGATTCCACGGCGCTTCCAAACATAATTCTCCCTCGCCATCGGGGGATGTTTTACAGTTGTTTCGTTCTCCTATTCAAGCTGGATAGCTCAGTAAGAGGGTTTTTACTGCACATTCATGACATATAAATACAAAAGGAGATGAAGGAAAGGTATTTCCTTGACAGGAATCAGGTATTTATTTAACTGTTTGTAATTTTTTTTTCCTCAAGAGTATAGTATTTCTAATGGAAGTGGGACTAGAAGCAGTGGATTTTATTAATTAGACATGAGCTTCTATGAGGCATGTATATTTACTCCAATGGAACGCAACCAGTGTGAAGGAAATAAACTAGAAAACACAGGCTTTTCTCTACTGGGAATGGGTCCATTCAGAGACCAATGCCAACTAACTAATCAGGTTATGTCAGCCACCACTCCCTTTTGATATGAGGAAATAGTTTCAAACAGATATCTTCAAGGTGGTGAGACTTTCGTTTAATCTCCACTACCATGGCCAACAGGGCTTCTATCTTTGGACCTCATCAATATGAGTTCTCCTAGCAAAGATAGAGCTTACATCCCATCTACACCCTCTCACCCTAGCTTGGACTAAGCCATGACCTCATCAATATGAGTTCTCCTAGCAAAGATACGGCTTACATCCCATCTACACCCTCTCACCCTAGCAACTCATGTCAAGTCTACTACGAATGCTCCCAAAGGGGATCCACCCAACATATCAGGGGACTTCTGCAAGTTTTCTTGACATTGCATGGAGGCCAAAGGAAAATGTGAACCATCCATCAGGGAACACTTGCTCTTGCCACATGAGGAGTCCACTTTCTTTTCCGGTCACAAGTTTCTCTGCTGACACACTTTCCAGTGCTTCTCTTATGCAATTCTCCATTGACGATGCCTGAGAGCCTATATACACTCCATCATGTTCTTCTCCTTTGCCTTCTGAGTGACCTTCAATTTTAGCTCCTCAGAGACTGTAGCATTTCATGACATATTGTCTCTATTCATTACCAAAAGAATACTGCCTCTTTTTTCAAAATAAGTTTTCACTTTTGCCTTTTGTTTTTTCTATCACCATAATTTCCCCCAGAATCCTTCCCCCTTCCCATCACAGAGAGCCATCCCATATACAAACAGTATTTTTAAAGACACACCAAAAAAACCCAGGAGAAAAGCAGCATAATTCATTAATACATTGAAAACGTACAAGACTCATGGTCTTCCCACTTCTCCAAAGGGGTGAGGGTGAAGTAAGAGCAGGTTGTCCTCTTTCTTCTTTCAAGCCATGCTTGTTCTTTATAATTTTTATAATATTTACTTTTAATTGGGGGGGGGGAATGTTTTTATGTTTGCATTATTGCTGCCATTGTGTATATATTGTTTTCTTGCTCCACTTACTTTACTCTGCATCAGTTCATGCAGACCTACCCATGCTTTTCTGTGTGCAACACATTCATCATTTCTTATAGCACAGTAATATTCTATTACATTCATGTACCACAAGTGATCTAACCATTCCCCCATCAATAGGCATCTACTTTGTTTCTAATTCTTCTCTATTAAAAAAGAGCTACTATAAATATTTTGGAATACATGGGGACTTTCCTCTTATAAATGGCCTCCTTGGGGTATAAGCCCATAACAGAATCTCTGGGTCAAAGGAATGGATATTTTAGTCACTTTATTTGCATTATTACAAACTGATTTCCAAAATGGTTTTGTTGATTAGCAGCTCCACCAACAATGCACTAGTGTGTCTATATTCCCATGAATCTGCCAATAACTATTCTCCTCTTTTGTCAAGAATACTGTTATTATTTTTTAAGATGAATTTTTGTTTCAAGTAGATGCCTAGGATCACTAAAGTGCTACATAAAGTGGGGGATTATGGATGTGTAACACTACATATAATGTCAATCTGTTGATCAGTTTTGCTGAACTTCTTTTCCCCTCAATTTTATTCTTTGTTATAAGGCATGGCTCTTAGGGAAAAAGAGAAGCATTACACTAGGAAATGTAAGTGATGTGAAAGTTAAAGTTACCAATAAGAATTTATTTTTAAAATAAAAGTATTGGACAATTTCCCAAAAGCAATCCTGCACATATTCTTCCTGATGTTTAATATTTGGTCAGGCTCAATATCTACCCACAGCATCTGTTCAGGATATATGTATCAAGGGATAAATTCTACAGATTGTCAATCCAAACGCATTTTAAACATTTGGTTTTTCCAATATGACTAGTTAAGCTGAACCCTTTAGAGTAATTATGGATCACATTATGGCAGCTATAAAATGTTATGGAGCTTAATACAACCACAACAATGTCATTTGCAAACAGGAGTTTCTAGAAGGTTCCTTCTTCTATTTAGACTCTGTTTGACATCATCCATGATGATGATTTACCATGTCTGCCACTTTTAATGCCAGGGTTGATACCAATAATCAGAAAGACAGCAAAATTATCTTGAAGTTATGTAATTTTGGTATATACATGGGCGACACCTTGTTGGAGGAGAGCAGTATTTTGTGCTACCAAATCAAATAGGTTGTGTTTTTTTTTAAAGAATTAAATAGCAACAGTATCATTTTGTATTTGCTATAACTTTCAGTGGGGGTGTGTGTGTGTGTGTGTGTGTGTGTGTGTGTGTGTGTGTGTGTAGTTATAAAGATGTGATCTGCAATAGCACATGATTTAGGACACCCTGGATGTGTATATGCATATTATCCTCATTTAAAAATGTACTGATGAGGAAAGTAGGCATATTAATATTGTCTTGGTCACCCTTTTTGTCAATCATAAGACCTCAGATTTGTTCAAAGATTTTGCTAATTCTCCCTTCTTTTATATACCTTGAAAATAATCCCTCAATGTCCTCTTTTAAAATTGTCACCTGCAATTGTCACCTACTCCAGCTACTCTTTCCATCTTAGCTTCCTCCAACAGAATTTCTTCTTTCTCATACAGCACAATTGTGCTGTTATAGAGTCTAAATGGGGTGATTCAACTATAACTAATGGGAAAAAAGAGCTTGTTACTGATATTTTCCATCTTTCATCTATTTGTTATACCCTTTCTAGTTTCATCCTTAAGTGTCCTCGCAAGAATTCTGCATATTTCAGATCTCTCCCCAAGTTTGCTTTGAACTTGTTTTTGTTTCAACTGTTTCTACTTGTCTTATAGTTGACATTGCTCATAGTCTTCCACCATATCCTCTATAAAGATCTTATAAAAGATCCCATCTTGGCCTTGGCTGTTATAGAGCTCTGTCTGACAAAGAGGTTTAGTGTTTTGCTGGGTGAGGTAATTTCTTGGCTTTGGCTCTTTTTGATCTCCTTGTTGTTACTATAAATTTACAATGGCTAAACTTCCTTAAGAAATGGTAATGAACTATATCTATATCTGTTCTTTTATTAATTTCCCAACTGTTTACACCAATGGGCTTTAAAAATAGATCAGTTTTAGGGCTGCTTTCACCTGTATATCAGATTGTCTCCTTTTTATTATTTCATCTAATCTGATATTGAATTCATTATTTGCTGTAACAAGTCAGACCATCCAGTGACAGCTGAATTAAAAAGTAATTCCCACATTCAGGGGTGTGCTGGAGCCAGCTTTTATCTTGCTTGAGAGTCGTTTGTTAAATATTCAGCGTGAGCAATTGCACCACGGAAATAAGCAAATTCTACAAATCGTGGCTTGGTTTATTGTTTTGTTGACTGTCTATAGACTTAAGAAAATGATAGAGAAAATGCAAATAATGCAGATTAAACTTAAATGTACATGAAGTGTTTTAGGAAAGCTAACTGTTAAACATTTACCAGCAAATCTCTGCCCACATTAGTATCTAGTTGTTGCCCTTGTGTTAGACTATAATCAATTCTATTTTTCAGCATGTTACCTAGGTACTTGAAATATCCAACACCTCTCCTCCACTCTCTTCTCAAAGAAAGTTAACATTTGCTTTGAGAAGAGAGTGAGGAGGTGCTGAACATTGGGAATGTGGTTTCTGATGACACAGGTAGGAGGACATATGGGTATGAGGATTCTGATAGTCTACAAGCCAATGGCCCCTCTCATTTCTTAATTTTTAACCATGTTTCAACAATAAGAGTATTAACAAAATACAATTACTTATATAGCACTTTAAAGGTTTGCACATTCTTTTCTTACAACAGCCCTGGGTGGTAGGTAATATCTATATTCTCATTTAACCAATTAAAAAGATGGAGTCCCAGAGACTTCCATTGATGTGAAGTCGTTTTCCGCAGCTGAAAAGGGACAAAGGCAGGCCAGGCCTCAGACTGAAAGACATCTTTAAGCCCCATTCTCTTTCCCCTATAACATACTGATTAAAAGGCTGAAAATCCCAGAGACTCTTCTTACAGATCTTATCTATTTGCCTTAGGGGCTTAAAGATATTTCCTTATATTTATCATCCAAATCACAAAAGTTATCAAGCTTTATCCTATGTACTTAGTGGGACTATCTTAAGCTGAATAATAACAGCTAGCATTTACATAGCATCTACTATGAGCCAAGCACTGTGGAAAACACTTCACAAATATTACCTCATTTGTGAGATGAAGAAGTGACTCTTGCTCTAAGTCATCATCATTACCAACTAGATCGAGCATCTACTGTACTGGGTCCAGGAGGAAGAGATGACTAAGATGCCATGTCTACCCCTAGCAAGTGCAGTCTAGTACACATACATAAAAAGATAACAAAGATTACATTGAGTATATGCTGTATGCCTCAAAGGGATTCAAAGACAAAAAGGAAGTCTCCATATGCACCAAAATATTTATAATAGCTCTTTTTTATATTAACAAAAAATTGGAAACAAAGTAGATTTCTACATCAGAACTACAGGCATCCAAAACTGAAATCAATGTAATTACAATGATCAAGCTCGGCCCTGTAAGAGTTAAGAAAAAGCATGTTCCTATCTTCTTTACAGATGGTGGCTGACTATGGATATGGAATAGTGTATATATTCTCTGATGCAATTGCTGTGTTGATTCTCCTCTTATTCTTTGTTACAAGAGATGTTTTGCTGGTGATGTTTTGAAATGAAGGTGGTATTAAATTTTTTTTTTAATTTTAAAAGAATATAGCCTGGGGCAGCTAGGTGGCGCAGTGAATAGAGCACCAGCCCTGGAATCAGGAAGACCTGAGTTTAAATCCAGCCTCAGACACTTGACACTTACCAGCTGTGTGACCCTAGGCACAGGTCTTAACCCCACTTGCCTTTCCTCCCCGCTCCACAATAACTGAATGAATGAATGAATGAACAAATAAATAAACAAAACAAAAAAATGAATTATGGGCTTAGAGCTCGAAAGGACCTTTGAGACCACCTAGTCTAACCCCCTCACTTTACAGAAGAGGAAACTGAGGCCCGGAAGTTAAATGACTAATTTGCCCAAAGTCACATAGGTAGTAACTAACAGAGCCCAGATTTCAAAACCAATCTTCTGACTCAAATCTAGCGTACATTCCACTAATATCAATTGGGGTTGACTAAACAAATTGTGGTACATTGACGTAATAGAAAATTCTCTGGAAAAAAAGAAATAATAAATATGATGGAAATACAGAAGGAAAAAAAACATGAGAAGACATGAATCGATGCAAAGTGAAAGAAAAACAATACATGCTATGACTCCAACAATGTAAAACGAAAGAACAAGAGAACAATTAAAACCAAATACTGCAAAATTATAATGACCTAGTGTCGCTCAAAAAAAAAGAAATGTGAAGGGGCATCCTAATTATTTGCAGAGGTGTGGGGCAGGATATAGGTGTGGAACAGCATATATAACGCCAGACTTCTTCAACATGCTGCTTCATTCTGCTTGTTTCTCCTTTTTCATTTTTTATTGTAAGAGATGACTCTGGGAAGGAGGGAAAATATATAGTGGGAAATGTAGATGATATAAACACAAAAGATATCAGTTTCTGCCCCATTGCCCAGAAAACATATACCAGATACCAAAGAAATGGTCCAGACAGGGAAGGACAAAAGAAGAGGAAAATAATGTGGGTTGGGATGGCAGAAGAAGGCTGCGTGAGCTGCGCCTTGAAGGAACAGGTGGACCTTGAATAAGCAGAGAAAGAGAAGGAGAATCGAGGTGAGTACTGGAACACACAAGAGCCAAAGCAGTCTGTCTGCCCAGAGAGGAGAGAACCCACAGAGGAATAGTGAGAGATCCTCGGCTAAGATAAGGGGAGAGAAAGAGAAACACACAGAGCGTAAAGGGACTCGATTGCTAAGTTATCATAAAAGTTGAACTTAGGACCTAGCATAGGACATTGTAACTAGAAGGCACATAATATCTGCTGATTTAAACATGACTCTGTAGCCACTGAATGTTTTCAAGGATACGTATGACATCCACAAAGAAATGTCTTAGTAAAGTTAAACAAAAGTTCAAGTTCTTTCTCCAAGAATTTGGCATGCTCCCAGGAAAGAGAACACAGCTGTGGTTCTTCCTGATTAGCAGAAGTGGGCACTCGTGGGTAGGATGAACCACCCACTGCCCTACGGTCTTGTCTCCCTAGCAATCAGATGGCCTCTACTGGCCAGGTCACAGGATGATACATCTAGAACTGGAAAAGACCTCGGAAGCCACCTGGCCCAACCCCTTTGTTTTATGAGGAAACTGAGGCTCAGTGAGGTTCAGCTACTTCCCTCAGGTCACAAAGACAGTACTAAGCGCTGGAGGTGGGATATGAACCTACATCCTGACACAAGAGCTAATGTTCCTTCCACAGTACCATGCTGCCTCAGTAGTTTTAATTTCCTCCAAGGTACTGATTTCTTTTGAATGCCTATCTTTTTTTTCACATTTCCATCTCTCCCTTGCCCATGGCACGATCATGTTAAAAACCATGGAACCTAGGATGCCACCAGGGACCCGTGAGTAACCTCTGCACACAAGGCATGAAGTCAGGCTACACAGAGACTGTGATTTGGGAAATAGGACAAGTTCATAGGATGGTCACAACAGTCACATATTTGTATGCCATTCATGAGAAATGCCATCACTCTATACTTGAACTAACAAAACCTTTATACCACCCTTAGTGATTAGGAACCAATATGAGGATACTTGCACATTTGCTAAGGACCAGCCAAGAATGAGAAGAAGCTACTGGATTCACTAATCTGGCTGAAAACTTCACTCCAAAACTCTAACGCTGGCGGGCATATTATACTGTTCCCCCATACCGGGACCCTCTCTTTGTCGCCACACGCAGGAAGGCCTAGAAAAGAAGAAGCGGAACTGGATATGGGCGGTACATTTTTTAAAGTAATTGTGAATCCCAAAATGTATTGGCTAGTATGGGTGTCCCGTCCCCCGTTTCCCCCCCCCCCAGTCATCCTAATTTATAACAATGACTGCCAGGTGCCGCCCTTTTTTCCTTTTTACTTCATGGCAAGAGTCCCTAATGCCAGGTCATGAAAGGTAATGGACCATGGTATCATAAGCTGTCATGGTCCACAGAACAAGCTCCCCGCAGGCTGAACAAGGCATCCAGGTGGGGAAATTGTTGGAAGGTTCAAGGTTGGAAAGCTCCCTCCTTCCTTCCCTCAGGTCGGGTTCACGGTCACACAGACGCCCAGAGAGAACCAGAAGAACATCACTCACATTTCTGTAGCACATTAAGGTTTATAAACCACTTTTCTCACAAAAGCTCTGCGAGGTAGATAGTATAAGTTATTGCTCTCTCTTCTCAGGAGATGAAGAAGCTAAAGTTTGGTACAATGAAATAACCAACCAACAACCAAATATTAGAGCTGGGATTCAAAATAGGGGCTTCTGACCCAGAATTCAGTATGTTTCATGAGTGGTTGGAGAACAGGACCAAGGTTCTGATGATCTCCTCATCAGCCAAACAGATCACAGGGCCCCCAAAATAGGATTCAGGACAACAGTGGGAGACACTGTGTGTACCCAGTTTCAAACATGGCTTCCCTCAGTCCTGGTTTTTCACCATTAGCTACCTTAGGGTTTTCTCAGGGCTGGGGATACAGAGAGCTTTTCCAGGCTTTTGGATCAAGCTCATCCCCCACCATGTTCACATGGAACAAACTCCTGGGCCTTTTTACTGTTAATTATCCATTTCCTATGGGACCCACTGAAGTGAGCTGGCAACAGGCAAATCGAACACCTCAAGTGAAACCATTCCTCATTTATCAACATGTGTCATTCCACTTCCTCTAGCCTGCTCCTTTCACTGATTACACACACACCATACTCACTCTTTCCTCTGGGACTTCATGCAAACCATGACCCTTAACGAGAATGCCCTTTTTTTTCCCCTGAGTCTTTCCAAATCTTTCCCTTCCTCCAAAGCCCAGTCAGTGCAAGCCCTATGTTCTCCAAGAAGCATGGTCCAACCCACACTTAGTCTAACCCAGTGATTGGCAAACGACTACTGAGGCCCAAATCTGGCCTGTAACCTATTTTTGACCTGGCCCTAGTCAAGAAGGAATTTTATAGTTTCATAATGTATACGAAATTCTTAGCTCATGAGATAGGATGCACTGGGGAGGGGGTGAGGTGCTTAGTTTGCTGACCCTGGCCCTTTTACACATTGACATGGATGTTTCCTAGGCATCTCAAACTCAACATGTCCAAAAGAGAAATCATTACCTTCCCACATACACAGCCCTAAAACCCACACTTGTTCCAAACTCCCTTATTTCTGCCAAGGGCAACATCATCTGCTTCCAATCAACTCTGGAGTCATTCTCAACTCCTCACTCTCCATCTCTTTATACAGCCAATTCATTTCTATCTCCAAAATATTTGAGAGAGAAACACAGAGACAGACTGACAGATATAGACAGAGATAGATGATAGATACAGACAGAAATATTTATAGCTATAGATATATACATATATTGAGATATACATATATATTTATAGATACAGGCAGAAATATTTATAGATATAGATATATACATATATTGATATATATATTTATAGATACAGGCAGAAATATTTATAGCTATAGATATATACATATATTGATATATATATATATATATTTATAGATACAGGCAAAAATATTTATAGCTATAGATATATACATATATTGATATATATATATATTTATAGATACAGGCAGAAATATCTATACAAACCAATGGCTAGATAAAAAGATAAAAAAGACCGACAGAGCTGTCTAGCCATCTATCCACCCCCTTCCCTCCACTCACACAGTCATCACTGTAGTTCGGGTGTTCATCACTTCTAGTCTGGACTACTGCAGTGACGTTATAACTGGTTTCCTTGCTTCAGATGTTTCTCCCTTCCTCTCAATACTTCTCACAACTGTCACAGTTAATTTCCTAAAATCTAGAACTGACAATGCACAAAACTCCAGTGACTCCCTATTACCCCCAGGATCAAATATCAACTCCCATTTGGTATTCAAAGCCCTACACAATCCGGCCCCAACCTATGCTTCCAAATCACAGTGTGGCTTATCTATGCACTCTGTGGTTCGGCCATACTAACCTATCTGCTGTTCCTTGCACAAAACACTTCATCTCCTATTTCCAGGCCTTTGCATGACTTGCATCTCAAGATTCTGCATACCAGGGGTATTTCTAGTCTGGGCTTATGACTCCCAAAAAGGTAGTTAGCTGGGAGGGCATCCCAAGGATCTGATCTCCATTATCAAGAGGCTGAGGTCCTCAAGAAACTCAATCAGTCATTAAATGTCATTCTCACGAGGT
Source organism: Phalanger gymnotis (assembly GCA_028646595.1). NCBI lineage: Eukaryota > Metazoa > Chordata > Mammalia > Diprotodontia > Phalangeridae > Phalanger > Phalanger gymnotis. The sequence goes on along the minus strand of CM053625.1, from coordinate 127,285,144 downwards.
ATACCTCCACCCCCCAAAGTCAAGTAATAGGTTTGTGTCCAGGTTTTAAGGGTACATGTGCTGGGAGAGTCAAAGGAAGCATCACGTGTTCCACCTCTCTGTTAAAATTTTTCTCCATTAGCAAGAGTTTGAGGTCCTCAAGCCCCATCACAGCATTGAATGCCAGGCTTACTGTGCACCTCCCCCATCCTAGGTCAACATCCCACGTGCCTGGAATACTCTCCTCCCTTACCTGTACCTCTTGGAATCTCTGGCTTTCTTCAACACTCAGCTTAAATGTCACTTTCTCAGTACCCTAGCTGTGAATGACTTTACCCTCTGAAGTTACTTTGTATTTCCTCTGTTTACATGTTGTATAGTCGTCTTTCTTTATACACTGTCTCCCTGATAGAATATGAGCTCCCTAGCTTACTCGAAGGCAGGCACTGTTGCCACTTTTTGTTTATATCTCTAATGCCTGGCACATAGTAAGTGCATAATAAAGGACTGTTAACTGATGAATCTCCTGACCCTCAGCCTGGTAGTGTAGATAGGATTCAGACACAAATAACTATAATACAAAGCGCAGTGTGATTTAATTTAAAAAAACTTAGGACAATAATCCCCCCCCTTCAAAGAAGCATGACACAGAAGAAAGGGTGCTGGATTTAGCATCAAAGTACCCGGGTTCAAAGGCTAACTCTGATACTGACCTTCTGGATCACTTTGGGCACGTGATTTAACTTCTCTGGATCTAAGCTTTGTCTTCTACAAAAGGATAGGGTACAACTATATGATTTCTAGGGTCCCTTCTAGCTCCCAATCTATGATCACATGATCTTAACTCCCAAATGTTAGGGGTGCTTTGAGGAGGAAGAAAGCTCTTCTAGGGAGGAGGATTCCTTGAGAAGGGACCCTTAGAGGGCTTAGAACCCCTGGGAAAATCTTTAGCTTAGAGGTGGAATGTGTGATCCTTCAGTGCCCATCCCAACAAATGTGTAACCACCAGCCACCCAAGAAGCCTGAGCACGAACTCCATCACTTGGCCTAGGATGGGAAGTTCCACTGTGAGATTGGCATTGAACGCTATGCTGGGCTCCTTGAGGACCCTGACCTCTGCTGATGGAGATCAAATCCTTTGGGCACCCTTGTAACTAACTACCTCTGTGGGAGTCATTAGCAGGCTAGACATGCAGAATCTCGATGTACAAGTCATTTCATAACCCTGTCAGAGATACCTATGCACTAAGAAATTCTCTAGCTAAGAAAAATCTAGGGTGAACATTTTACCAAACACTGGCCCTTCTTTAAAGAAAAAATAGGGCCTGGCAGGCCTGAGTGAATACAGTGATGGTGCCTGCTGCAGTGACGCTGACAGCCAAGGAGGCTGTGTCAAGAGAAAGGAGACGTGACTCAGGACCAGACAAGGTTCACTAAGTTGTTGCTTTCTAACCATAACCACGCTCACAACCAGAGCAGACCTTAAAAGGAAGCCGATCAGCAGCAGATGTCCCAGACTGAGGTTTTGGGTTTTTTCAAAGGGCCTCAGAACAATCAAGGTTGAAGAGAGACATCTGCATCGAGTAAAAACAAAACCCTGAAAAAAGGAGGGGAAAACCAACCACCCCAATAATATCTATAGCAATGAAATATCATCTGGAAGTCAAAGGTAGATGACTCCACAAAACTAAACTCAGCCACTGATGGTAGGAGAGCCTGGGGCTGGGCTTTGGTTCTACTAGAAAAACTCAGAACACACAGAAGACTTTTAGCCAAGGAAGAAAATTTAAGGGGATGTGAGGAGATTTGGACTCTATTTCTGACTCTGCTACCAGCCTGCTATATGTGTAACTGGGGAAGTCACTTCCTCTTTCTGGGATTCTTTTCCCATCTATAAAATGAAAGAATTGGATTAGACCACTGCTAAGGTCCCTTCCAACTCTGAAGCTCTATGATTCTATGATTAATGATTCCTATCTGAAGGGTTATTATGTGAATACAGGAGCAGGGCTATTTCATGTCTCTAGAAAAGGGGTTCTTAACCTGGAGTCTGGGATTTGATTTTACTATCATTGGTTTCCTTTATATTTTATTTTATATATTGAAAAATATTATTCTGTGAAGGAGGTCATAGGCTTCACCGATCTGTCAAAGGGGTATATGACATAATAAAAGTTGCTAGAAGGTAGAAGGACCACAGGTTGAAAGGTACAGGGATGCTATTCTCCATTCACTATAAGGCTGAACACTGTAAGGGCTATTCAATGATGGAACGAGTCTCCTTCAGTAGGGGGTGAGTGTCCTATAACTGGAAGCCCCCGCCTATGAGGAATACTACAGAAGAGATTCCTGCCCTAGGTGAAAGGTGTGACAGGATGATTTCTAAGGCTCCTTCCCTCCTCTAAGCTTCTGTAATTAAAGGGGAAGTGGAAGACAGAAGAGAGGAAATACAGAAAAATCAATGCAATGTGAAGTCTAAAGGAAAAGCCCTTTTCCACTTAACCTCCTCTTCCACTTACATCATAATCTGAATAGATTTTGAGCTCCTTAGGCACTGCTAGGATTTGAACCCAGGTTCTCCTATTTGCCACACGTGTGATTTAGTTAACCAAGCGATGCATCACCCCAGGAAGGATTTCAAATGCTTGGTTTGAACTTGTTTCTGTTTCTCCATGTTCTGTTCCTTGGAGGTGCTGAGGTATGACAAAGGGTCCCAAAGCCAAAAGGCAACAAGGGAAAAGAAGACAGAATTCTGGATAACCCACAAACTAGATAAGCAGGTCTCAGAAAATTGGGAGCTGCTCCCCTTCATGCGATCCCTTCCTAAGAAATCTCCAACAGTTCTCACCGGGTCACTAAAGGCACATGATGAAGGCCACTTCTCCCTTGGTTAATCTAATTTAACATTGTGCAGAGCGTTGGCTCAGAGACAGTCCATAGAGGCTCCCTCGGCTTCCCTCATCTTACCTTCTCGCTTCATGCCCATGGCAAGACACTTCTGGTAGCGGCAGTATTGGCACCGGTTCCGCTGCCGTTTATCAATCAGGCAGTCTTTATTGTCTCGGCAGGTATAGGTGAGGTCCTTGCGCACTGTCCTCTTGAAGAAGCCTTTACAGCCTTCACAACTGTACACACCGTAATGTTTACCTAAAATGGAAGAGCAGAGACACCATTCAATTCAATGAACATTTATTAAATTCTCATTATGTGTACAACCCTTTCCTCAGTAATGCAGATATAAACCTGAAGAAAAACATAACCCTTGCCCTCAGGTGCTTACAATCTACTGGAGTAATTCTAACATACACGTGGAAAACATAATACAAGGTGGAAAATTTGAAGATGTAGGAAATTGAGCAAGGTTTGACTTAGGTAATGCCCCAATGGACTGTTATATGGTTGCAAAAGAACACTTGTAGTTGGCTGGTGAAGTGTTGGTCAGAGAAGGTTTCACAGCAAAGGTGGCACCTGGGCTGGACTTCGAAGGGAAAAAAGGATTTGAACACATGTTATTGAGGACTACGCTTCAGTCATCAGAGATGCTCTGTGACAATTCATAACATCAGAGAGAACTTGAGATAGGAAGAAGATGGGAAAAGAGCACACTCTGGCTCTGTTGCTGTTTAGTTGTCTCAGTCAGGTCCGGGTCCCAATTTTCATGACCCCAGCACAGATACTGGGAGTGGTTTGCCATTTTCTTCTCCAGTTCATTTTACAGATGAAGAAACTGAGGCAAACAGGGTTAAGTGACTTGCCCAGGGTCACACAGCTAATAAGTGTCTGAGGCTGCATTTGAACTCAGGTCTTCCTGACTCCAGGCCTGGCACTCTATCCACTGCACCAAATGGCTGCCAACACACTCTGGCCAAAGAAGGAGTAAAGGGGAGGGATGTGAAATAAGCCTGGAAAGGTAGGTTGAAGCCAAATTGGAAAATGGCTTAAATTTCAAGGTAAGAAGTTTATGTTGTTTATGTTTTACCCCTTAGGTTACAGGGAACCACTACAAGTCTTAGAATATCAAAGTAATATCACGTATTCTGGTTATTTTGCCTGCTGGTGAAGGGATACACCAGAGGCTGAGGAATTAGGAGACTACTCTCATGGCCCAGGCAAGATGTTATGTAGACCTGGACTACTGAGTGGACAGGAGGGAATAGATGTAAGAATTATCCACAGGACTTAGCAACTGACTGGCTGCAAGGGGAGGCTGGAGAGGGAGTGAGAAGAGCCGAAGATGCTGCCAAAGTTTCGAACTTCTGAGTTTTGAGGAACAAGAAAGAATCACGCCCAATCTCCTTTAGATACACATTGTGACATCGAGAATGTCAGAGCTGAATACAACCTTAAAGGTTGTCTAGACGAACCCCCTAATTTTCCAAAGGGAAAAACTAAGGCCCAGAAAAGGGAAGAAACTTGCTTAATATCATACAGTGAATTGGTGTGAATCCAGGTCTCCATCTGGGGCTGTTACATCAGTTAGCAGGGGGAATTCCCATAGACAGTCTTTTCTGCTGCCACTCCTCAGTCTAACACCAAACTGTAACTCTAGCACTCCAGAGTGTGACCTCAATCTATCCGTCCAATTACGTCTGGAGAGGCAGCACAGAATAGTAGTTAAGAGTTTTGTACCCGGGAGTCTTTGAATACAAAACCCTCCTCTGTGACTCTTATTAATTCAGTGGTCCTGAGATGGTCCATTAACTCAGGGGTCCTGCAGCTTAAGTCACCTAGATTCTCTGAGACTCAATGTCCTCATCTGTAAAAAGAGGGGACTGAAATAGATGGCCCCAAAGGTCCCTTCAGGGTCTAAAATCTATGATTCTGTGATTCTCCCACCCGCACAAATGGAACATCTACCCTAGCTGGACTAGTCTCTTCACTGGCTACCTACCAGCCTCAACATGCCACAAGCTTTTCTGGAATTGTCACCTCTCTGTTTATCTAAGTCCTTATCCGCTGCAGAATAAAATCAAGGCTTTAAGAAACCATGCTGTGTGCACACACGAGTGTAAGAGTGTGTGTGTATGTGTGTGTGTGTGTGTGAGAGAGAGAGAGAGAGAGAGAGAGAGAGAGAGAGATTGAGAGAGAGAGAAGAAGAAGAAGGTGGAGGGGGGAGAAGGGGGAGGGGGAGAGAGGGAAAGAGGGGGAGAGGTGGGAAAGAGGGAGAGAGGGAAGGAGGGAGAGGGAGAGAGGGAGAGGGAGGGAAGAGAAGAAGAGAGGGAGAAGGGGGGAGGGAGAGGGGGAGAGGGAGAGGGAGGGAGAGAGAGAGAGAGAGAGAGATAGAGAGAGAGATCTATGTTAGTAGCAATTCTATGGATGGTCACATGACGTGGTATCAGAGGTTGTCAGAATCACACATGCATCTGTTTTTGTTTGAATCCAAGTGTGAGGAACGTATAGTGTGCAGGGCAGAGCTAGAGATGGATATAGGGGCTATGTAAGAGAATATATATACATAAATGAGAAAAGTCTGTGTACATACACATACATTAGCAAGTATGCAAGAAATGTGTACAAAGAAGTATCTGTATGTGTATGAGGCCTAGTGAAAGGATTTCAAAAGAGGGGAATTAGCCAAATGAAACCGCCTGAGGCTAGGGCTCCTGATAAATGGTATCATCATCACCTCCAATTTCCCTCCTGAGCACCACTGCCTCATTCATGATGAGATTCTGGGTTTTACAGCTTGGCTGGCCCAGAGGGTTATCAATCTTTGGATGTAAGGGGTGGGGAGGGGAGGGAGGAAATGGGGGAGATGCCTAGAGGCCATGTCATCAAGCAGTCCACTGAAGTTGGGGAAGGCCAGGGTCTCCTCTCCTGGGGAGGGAGGGTCTCCTTAGGTCACTGTCTCTATGGCAACACCAGACCAAGTCAGAGACAGTTTCTAAAAGGCACCATCAGGCTTCTTAGAGACTCATGACAAGGATGTAGGAAAAAGAGTAATAAGCAAGCGGAGATACCTAGGGCCAGGTTCAGGCCTAGAATGAGGTCTGAAATGCCTTTAACAGGGAACAAAGCATTATGATCCACAATGAGGAATCAGGAAGCAAAGAACACTCTATTGGGAGTCAGGAGGCCCAGCTCTTCTACTGACTGGTCATGTCAACTCTCCAGGCCTCAGTTTCTCCACCTGTTAAATGTAGAAGACTAAGTAGTCACTTCAAGTTTCAGCATTCTATGTTCTAAAGTCTAAAAGAGTTTGTTCTCACACTCTCTGAAGTTCCTCTATGAAAGGGAATGATAAAAGATGACCCTGAGGTCCTGGAGTTTCTTCAGCTAGCCAAGCTTCGATGACAAGCAATAGATTCCAGCACCCACTATGGGGAAAGTCACTGTACTAGAGGAAGATGATAATCCCGGTAGGGAAATGTGCCTCCTTCATATGGCAGGTGAGTTCATTCTGGTACTTCAAGAAGGCTTTTAACAAGACTTAGAAACAGTAAGATTTGGGGCTCAAACAGGCAAAATGTGTTTTCTAGGGCAGAGCAGCCTTTGGGGGTCACAGGACTTGGGTTTGAATCCCTGCTCAGCTATTGGGCTATTGGGCAAGTCTTTCCATCTCTTTGAGCCTCTGTATCTTCATCTTTCAAATAAGATTTACACAAACAAGCAAGATAGCTTGGAAAATAACACTTTAAACAAAAAGCAAGTTTAACATATTAGAGATTCATGATTTTACATGTAATCCCTTTTTTCTATTCTACATTGTACACAGAAATATTCCCTTTCAGTGGAGTGTGTGAGTGTGTGTGTGTGTGTGTGTGTGTGTGTGTGTGTGTGTGTGTGTGTTAAATTCAGAATAAAATAAGAGTGTTAGAATTTGTGGCTTCTAAAGTGTCTTTTCATCTCTAAATCTTGTCATTCTATACACTTTCTATGATGCAGAAAACATTATTTACCAGAAGAGTCTATTCCCTAAACATCCTGATTCCTCCAGGTATCACTACATTTCGGTGATATCTGGGCCAAAGGTAAGTCAGGGGTTGCTGAATTAATGGGAGGATCCAATGGGCATCTCTGCAGCCAGAATTGGAAAGGAAACATGAGTCTAAGAGGTAGGATGAATGATGCTCAAGATGGAGAACAACTGAGCAGCTTTGCTGTAAGCTACAGACTGTAAGCTCCAATTCTAGCATCTCCCCTAGTGCCTAGCAGAGTACTCTGCACAGACCTTAATCAATGATTCTGGAATTTCACCGAGTAACCCCACGCTGACTTTCTCCCTCATACCCAGACCGGGGAGGGGTCTCCCTCCATCTCCGGAACAGCTCTCGTCTGGAAGCTTTTACCTGAGGAGCGGTCCCCACAGATGGCACATATGTGCTTGGTGAAGGAGGCCATAGTTCCTGAGGGATGGGCGGGCACTTTAAGAACTCCATTGAGCCCAAGGGGTGGCTTAATGTCTTCTGTGCTGCTGACGGGGTTCATTGGCGAGTTGAGCTGGGGAAGGAAAAACAGAGGGCGATGTTAAGATGACGTCCCACGAAAGGGTGAAGAAATTCTGCCATACCCATTTCCTAGATGGCTATCTCCACCTGAACCATCAGCTACAAAAACAATAGCTACCATTTGGTTAGTGCTTTAGGTTTTACAGAATAAAACCTCACAACACAGCCATGAGATAAATTGGACAAATACTGCTGTCTCCGTTGTGCGGATGAGGGACTGAGGTCAGGATGACAGGATTTAGTGCCGCAAGGGACCCCAGAGACCATCTCCAGTCCAGCTCTTTCATTTTACAGATAAGGAAACTAAGGAACATAGAAATTAAGTGCCTCGGTCAAGATCAGATAAGTATTACATAGCAAAGTCAGGGTGTGAACCAGTCTTATTCCAAATCTAACACGTTTTCCACTGTACCAAAAACTCTGATTAAGTACCTGGTGTATGCAGAACACTTTGATCTGGGCTCTGAGTGATACAAAGTATAGATACAACACTGTCCCCACTCTCGCAGAGCTGACCCTTAAACCAAGCTGCCCCACACAAGTCTGTCCTGTAAAGTGCATTTCTCACATATTAAAGTCTATAGAAGGATCTTAGACATCAGCATTCTGTTTTCCCTTTCCTAGAGGGGGTATATTAGGGTCTTAATTCAGCTCAGCCCTGTTCCTTTCTTCCTTACGAGTCATTCTCCTGGAGAGGCTTTTTCAGGATATAGGGCTGACAATGAACTGACTAATGTCCAGGTCACAGGACATGGAAACTTTAATACTCAGTGGGAAAAGACAGAGGGTAGGGGAAGGAGGCAGAGAAGCGAACAGAAGGATGAAGAGTGGGCTCTAGATTCAAAGATGTGGATTGACTACTTCATCCAATCTTCATGCTGTACCTCAATTCTGGAACCACCATGTTCTACCCACTCCCTAGGCAGAACAGGACCTGAAACCTGGCCAGGAAGGGAAGCGTGGGAAATTCACTCTGTTGCTGTAGCAACAGAAGAGTGACAGGGCAGTTTTGATTCCACTCACCATCCTGGCTCCCCCTATCTGATACAGCCTCCGCCTCTTAGAGCTCTCAGCATATCAACGTACCAACTTCCCCCCACCCCCCAACAATCTCTAGCTTGGCTCTTACCCTCCACTTCCTCATCCTGTCTCCACTAACATTTCTGCTGAGCCTCGTCCCATTCGGAAGTTCCCCCTCAGAGGGCCGCCCCCCTTCCCAACAGACACCAGGGAACTTGCAAGAGACAAATATTTGTTTTCTTCTCCAAAATGCTCCTCTGTTCCACACTCCTTGAGGAAAGGAGAAACTCTGAAACACTTGTAAATGCCATGGGAATAACAGATCTTGTCTGCTGTGTACTTCAGTAGCCCCAGAAAACCTGACTTCTCAATCTGGGAAATCCATTTGCCTTCCCCAACAAAAGCTATGCCCCCTTCCTCCTTTCTGATATAACAGGAAGAGAAAAAATAAGTTCCTAATATTGACCACTGGCCCTGAAGAAAACATACTCTCCTTTATGCTCTGGAAGAGAAAATAGTTTCTAACCATCCATTCCAAAGTCCTGTACTATATGACTGGGGCCACTCTTGGAGCTCCACGAAAAAAGGGTTGGGCTACCTGGGGAAGAAGGGTATTCTCCATCACCAGAGATGTTCAAAAAGAGGTTAGCTTCCTGCTTGTCAGAGTCTTAAAGAGGGGGTTCACATTTCTAGAAGAAGCCTGGATTAGAAGAACTCCAAGATCACAGACCACTTCTGAGATCCATGAGTACAAGATGCTGCTACAAGTTACTAAATATCTCTGGGTCTCAGTTGTCCTTCTGATAGAATGAGGAACTCACAGCTGTTCCCAGTCCCTGCAAGGCTGTTTTGAGGTTAAACTGTCCTAGAAAGTTGGCCTGGGTTGAGTAGAAAGAAGCCTGCCTGCACTATTGCCTGTTGTAAGAGGAAAGGTACACTATATTATATGATGATCTGACTTGAGGTCCTTAGTGAACTCACTGTCCCCTGTACTCTATGTCTAGAGCTATTAGCTATGTTACCCAGAACAAGACATTTCAACAATCCAAGTCTCAGTTTATTCATCTGTAGAATGAGGATAATACTTGTAGCACCTGCCTCCCAGTTTCTAGGTATACACTGGGTATACGATAGGTGAATAATAAGTGCTTGCTGCTTGATGGCCTGAAGGAAACCAAGGGAGCTCATAGAGCCTCTTCCTTTTAATGCACAAGTCTCATCACGTCATTCGCCTGCTCAAAAACCTTCAGTGTCTCCAGAACAAAACACACATTTCTTGGCTTGCCATTCAATACCCTTCTCAACTAGGCTCAAATCACTGGGCTTGGGTTCAAATTCTGACTCTGCCTCTTCTACTCCTGTGACCTTGGTTGGATAAGGTACTTCACCCTCAGGTGTCAGACTAGATGGCCTCAAAATTAACTTCCAGCTCTAAGCTGATGATCCTATGAGCCTTACCTCTTCATTCTTATTTCACAATATTTTCCTTCACAGTCTATATTCCAAACTACTCTAGTACTTGTTTGAGAACTCTGTTCTGCCATCTAATATCTCCTTATATCTCTCTGAGCCTGAAATATAGTCCTTCCTCAACTCTAACTGTTGAAATCCTTCCCTTTCTCAAAGGCGCCACCCTCTTTAGGGGCTACCTCCTGCCTTGGCAGTTCTCAAAGCATGATCCTTGAACCCCTGGTAGTACCCATGACCTTGTCATGGGGTCTGCAAGGTCAATACCATTTTTGTAATAATACTAAGACATTATCTTCCTATTCAGATAGCAACTAGGCATCTGTGTGATGTGCAGAGAATAGGTCTTCAATAGCTTTTAAGAGTGTAAAGAGGTCCTGACACCAAAAAGTTTAAGACCCTCTCTCACTACTTCCCCTCCTCTGAAAAATGAAAATGTTCTTCTTGCCTAATTTTTTTTTTTTTTGCTACAGCATTGTCTAAATCAGGCCTCTAGGCCACAGGTTCCCCACCCTTGGTCTAAATCTTTTTCTTGTCCCTATCACACTCTATCTTGTATCATACTGCAATGTTACTGGGGAGGGGGGGGCATAAACTCCTCCCCATCCCTTAATAGGCCTCGAGTGGAGCCCATTAAGAGAAGCTTCCTTGCTTGTAGGAAGGCTTGCATACCTTTTGTTAATAAGCTAATTAGGCAATGGTTCCCAGTTGTGATGCCTTCTGGCTCTGAGCCTATTAGCTGAAAGAATATACATCGTGAGAGGTGAGCTTTTGCTTTGGGGGCTCACTTATGAGAAAGACGTTGTGATTCCCTGGTAAAGATTCTGAGTTGCCATACGTTCAGAACCCGCCTGAGTCCTCAGAGGCAAAGGCTCTCTCTATTCAGTGGTGGATGTAAAGCTCTTTATTTCTCTTCTTTGTATTTCCTGTCTGTATTTTATGTGGTGAAAAAGATTGTTGACCCCAGAAACAGCTATCTTTCCTTAGTAAAGCAGATCTAGGAACATTCTCTAGCAGCCATCCTGGCTATCCCAGTGTGGTTGCCGTTACACATAATTATTCCCATCTAGTAGACTAGCAGCCCCTTGAGAGCACACACTGTCACATTTCATTGTCATATCCCTAGCACAAAACCTGAGAATTTAACAGGTTTTTGTTGACTGTGAATCGGCTCTGCATACTCTGCTTTTGAGAATGCTTTGGAATGGTCGCTGACAGAGCCCCTCACTAAGGGTTTGACTCCCCCTTCCCCCACCCAGTCACTTTGCCCCAGCCTCCCTGACGCTGTCCATGGACCACGACTCAGCAAAAGCTGAGGAAAAGGCACTGAGTCAGCTCAGTGGAGCAAGGAGAAGAACTCACCCACTGTTTCCTCTTTCTGCGGCTACCCTGAAACTTCAATGGGGCAGTGTGCTAGAGCCACACTCTCTGCTTCCTTGTCCCCACAATGTGTCCTAATCCCTTACCCAGACTAGCTCTGGCCTGGGAAACAATGGAGCCAACCCCCTAGCATTGGACTAAAGATGTTTCTGTGGCTCTGCTGGGTCAGAATGCTAAGAGCTAGGAAGAACTCCCTTTCGACATCAGAGAGAAGCCCCTATTTCTCCAAGCATCGAGTAGAATGAATCTCAGGCCTCACTATGTAACAGGGAGCCTCAAGAAAGGAGCAGATGGGGAGGGGGCAATCTCTCTTCCCCAAAAGAGGAAGAGCAGGTGACATATATAGCTAGGCTCTATCTCCTGTTTCCAGATACCAACAGGACCCAACTCCTACTATTATTTCTATTTTAGAGTCAAGTAAACTGAGGCCCCTCTAGAAAGGTTAAGTGATTTGCCCAAGGTCACACAAATAGTAAGTCACAGAGCCAAGATCTGAACCCAAGCTCCTCTAATTCTAAATGCAGTTCTCCTTCCATGCACTGGACTCACAGAGTTTGAGAATGGTGGTCCAAGTTCAGCTAGTAGATGACTCTGAGAAAGCCATACGACCCCTCACGGGGGCTTCAGTGTCCTAATCTATAAAACAAGTGACGGATTAGGTAACCTCTAAAGCCAACCTTCTACCTCTAAATCTATGATCCTTTTTCCACTAAACAATATATATCCAATCTTGTGGATGTCAAAGGTCCCTTCCATCTTTGAATTCAATGATTCTATGATGCCCATTCCAGAGTTCTTTCTACTATAGGGACTTTGGGGAAAATCAAAGCAATTGGCTTAATGTACCTCTAAGACCACTGAGACTCAGAAAGGTTAAGCCTCCCAGTTAGTTAGCAGCACATGAAGGGCTCCTGTCTCTCCCTTTGGTGTTCCTTCCCCCTCTTTCAGGAGATCTCTCAATGCCCCCCTCCCTCCCTGGGCTTGCTCCCAGAGCATGAGTGGAAAAGCCCTTTTAGAGTGAGCATTTCTGCCCTCCTCTCTCCACCTCACTCCAGCTGCTTCCTAAGAAGCCTTTGCTGAGGCAGCTGGCGATAGAGCCATAGGGACCATGGAGGAAGGTCTTTCTCTGCAGTCCCTGGCCACCATTCCCCTCATCCTCCTGGCCTCCTTCTGCCTCAGCAGGGTTTCCATAGCTAACGAAGCACAGCTGGATCACAAGTGGCATCGCCAGGTGACTCAGAGCACCTTCAGCCAGCACCATCCGTGCTGGTTCAGCATCTACAATGGCCACTGCTCCCACCTGACTCTCCTCCCAGAGCCCTGGGGGAGGGGCCAGGTGCAGGGAAGGAAAGAACTCTTTCTGGTCCTCACTCACTCTTCGTTCCCAAAGGAGAATTCACTGTATGGAAACTTTCAATGTCAAAGCTGAAAGGGACCTTGGCTTCCCTCTAATCCAACCTGATCTTTTACAGGTGAAAGCATGGAAGCCCAGGCAGGGGACGGCCTATGCCAAAGGCTCAGGGGTGACTTAATAGGGTCTTTACAGTTTCCCACCATGCTGTGTCTCATATGCAACACTCATCTCCCATCTCTGTGCCATTTACTTGCTAACCCCTAAACCTATAATGTTCTCTCTCTTTCAGCCCCTGACTTCCTTCCAACTCAGCTCAAGATCTATCTTCTCCATGAAGCCTTTTCCGATCTCCCCAGTAGCTAGAGCCCTCCCTCTCCGGATCACCTCCTACTCATCCTGTCTGCATTTTAAATATACTTATATATGTACAGCATATGTTGTCTAGAACAGAAACTCCTTGAAGGCATGGAGAATTTCGCTTCTATTTTAGTATCCGGGGCATTTAGTACAGTTCTTGGCACAAAGCAGATGAATAATCTACACTCAATTGAGTGATTGACTATCAACCCATCCATCAATCAATCAACAAACGCTTAAGCGCATGTTCATGTTACATAAGAATAAGCTAAGACTTGGAGCAGTAGTGTCCTGTCCTCCTGGAGCTTACTTACCTGCTAGGAGGGGGACACAAGCATGATAACTGTAATGCACAGTAGGAAGTAAGCAATCATAGATGCAAACCAACCCTGAGAGCAACACCTCCCAGGGATCTTGGGAGGATCAAATGGTACAGAAAACCCTAAAGCACTAAACAACTACCACTACCACTACCACTACCACTACTACTACTACTATTACTACTACTACTGCCACCACCACCACCACCACCACCACCACTACCACTACTACAACTACTACTGTCACCACCGCCTCTACTACTGTTGCTGTTAAGAGTCCATGGAAGGTGTCTCTTCAACCAAACACTGGGCTTAAAAATCAGGAGTTAAATACTAATTTTGCTTTCAGTCCCTGACAACTTCTGTAATCTCAAGCAAAGACTTCAGAAAAGGCCCCCTTCACTTTTCCTTAAGTGCAAAACAAATGGCTTCTCTTGACTCTCTCCTGGGGCCCCATGGGCAGCCCTCCCTTTTGAAGGCTCCATCATCTCTTCTTCCTACTTCCCTGCCAGGGATGTCCCTAATGCTCTCAGACAGGGGACAGATGGCTAAGTCCATTAAGGCTGCATATCTTCCCAGCCTCTGTCAGGAAGATAACTTGTGCCAGACCACAAGGGAGGGATGGGTGAAGTCCCCATACCACCAGCACCACAGCCTAAAGATGGATTCGTAGGATAGCTGAGGAGGGGAGGGTGGTCGGATTCAATTTCCCCTTTCATATCCCTGGGCATTGATTTCAGTTCCCTGCCTGGTGTCCGTGTGACTTCCTGAAATAACCAGGGCTAGTAATTAAACCCTTGACTAATTCAAACCCCACCCTATCCCTAATCCTCCAGCTTTGCTGACTGCCTGCCTCCTTCTCTTTAACTTTCTCCCTCCCAACCTTTTCTCTGCTCTTCTATAGGTGATCTATGTCACACAATATCGCATCACTTAGGTAAGGCAAATCTCTTGTTTTGGGGGCTTTTGTGTCCTCAGAGCCCATTACAGCACCTTGCACAAAGAAAGTACTGAAAAATGCTCACTGGAGAGAGAAGTAATCATAAAAGACAAAATATATTGGGGGAATCTTAACCTTTTTTGCGTCATGGACACCTTTGGCAATCTAGTGAAGCCTAGTTCCCTTCTCAGAATGTCTTTAAATACATAAAATAAAATGCATAGGGTTATAATGAAAATCAATTATATTGAAATGTAGTTACAAAAAATTAAGTTTCTAGGTTAAGAAAAACAAACATTCCATATTATGAAGCCCTGAAATGGAAAATTTCTATTTTAAATGCTTCTGCTTAAATAAAATAAATATGGCTAAGATAAGAAGAGAAAGTGTTGGGGGGGAGGGGTATGATAAAAGTCTGAAAGCCCAGATATAGAAGGAATTGACCCAAATGCATGAGACTAAGAGGTAAGGGATAGGTAAGAGATCAGAGGATAGAAACAGTTTTCAAATGGAGAATTGTAAATGACCAACCACCAAGTGAAATAAGTGTGTATTGAACATTATCAATTCATTCCAATCTAGAAAGAGATAGTGGAAAGTAGTGGAAAGGAAAAAGACTGGGAGAATAGAACATGAGCGATCCAGTCATAGGTTCCTCATGAACTTGCTAAGTGAATGAACACACCCCTTCTCTCATCTCCTCTCCTCTCCTCTCTTCAGCTTTCCCTTCTGAAAACAATGAAGCAGCAAGACTAAATGATTTCTATGGTCCCACCCGTTGCTGACATTTGATAATTCTATGAATGAGAAGAGGGACTAGAGCAGGCCTTGCAGAAAACGGCAGAAGGCAGGGAATCTCACAGGTTTGGACAACTCTGGGCTTGTGGTGGTGGTAATGGTGGTTCAGCAAGAATCCCTCTCCTCACTCCACCCACCTCTACACATATGGAGAACCCTGGGTTTCCAGGGATAAAATTCTACAGAAACCTTGAAACTTGGCTTAGCTCACAAAGGGCAGGAATGATGCAGGGTGAAAAGGGAAAGAGAAGATTTGATTAGGGTTGGGTTGGCCCCTTGACTCACCTGCCATAGGCTGAACTGGAAACTATGGGTGTGATGAGGAAGATACGGTGAGGCAAAAAAAAAAAAAAAAAAAGCACTTCTCTGTAATCTCAATCTCCCACCCTATCCCCTAGGCCCAGCCTGGGAGGGAGGGGTCTCCCTTACTCAGTCTGAAAACAGGCCCAGGGAGTATGACTAAGCAGAAGGAATGTTGTCTGGTTCCTGGGGCCAAGGTAAGGGGTTGAGCCTGCTGTATGAAGGATCTCATTTTGTCTAAGAACCCCCAGGGCTGGACTTGACCATCCTGGTCTCCCTCCCATGCCCTTCAGTGTGTGCAATTCTGCAGCTTGTAAGAGCAGAAGAAGGTAGCCAGGGGCTAGTCAGTGAGGAGGACCATTTGGGGTAGGGAACCAACGAAGGGTCCAACCACACTGATGTCCTGTGAAACACAAGCTCTTTGAGGACAAAGACTGTTTTGTCCTTGTCTTTCTACCCGTAGAACCTTGCATTGTGCCTGGCACATAATAGGAGTTTAATAAATGTTTAATGAACTAAACTGAACGTCCCTGTACAAGGAAGATTTATCCCTCATCCACTCACAGGCTGCCAGGCCCAGGAACCTTAACTCTAGCTCCCCTGGCTAATTCATGGATCCCCCACACTCATATTACAGAGAAAGCCCTGGCAGATTTTTGGAACAAGAACAAGAATCATCATAATCACATTTACATAGTGTTTTAGGAGTTTGGAGGACACTTTCCTCAAAGCCCACTGGTCAAGGCCAGGTCTCAGGACTCTAACTCCAGAGTTCTTTCCACTCCCTCCCAGACTTTAAAATGATGTCAGAGGCCATCTGATACAACCCCAACACAGTCACCCCCCCTCTAAAGCATCTCTGCTTGATACATCTAGCCATAGGGACCTCACTACCACACAAAGCAGTCCACTGCATTACTGATTAATACTTATGCTTAGAAAGCTTTTCCTTACGTATCACCTGAAGTCTGTTTTGCTGCCTAAAGAAGAATACTGGAGTAAAGGTAATGAGCTTTCAGTGTAATAGGGGCACAAATTCCACTTGTCCATCAGACAACAGCCCAAGGAAGTCAAAGTATTAAGCAGTGTGTCCATATGCCAAATGAATGTAAGCTTCTATATGTATACCAAAAGGTCAGTAGACTATCAGCTTCTGGAGGGCAGGAACTATTTCATTTTTCCCTTTATAACACTAGCACCTTGCCCATAAAAAGTTCTTAATAGCACACTGAGTAGAGTTCCAGGCCCGGAATCAGGAAGACCTGAGTTAAAATCCAGCCTCAGACTGGCTGTGTGACCCTGTTTGCCTCAGTTTTCTCATCTGTAAAATAAGCTGGAGAAAGAAATGGCAAACTACTCCAGAATCTTTGCCAAGAAAACCCCAAATGGAGTCATGAAGAGTCAGACACAACTAAAAACAACTAAACAAACAATATGTGTATATACATATTTGTATGTACATACACACACACATACATGTGTGTGAATAAAATTGTAGTAAACTGTAAAACAGGTTTGTTCGCTCAGGCAAACACCCAGCTGCCCTCCTAGAGACTCCCCCAATCTTTCGCCCGACTGAGGGCATGACTCTCACAACCATCCCGGTCATGGGGCCAAAGTAAAGAAGCAATGAATCAGAAAGGAGAGAGCCAGCAGGTGTCTTGACTCCAACAGATCCCAAGGAACCAATAAATAAAATCCTGGTGGCAAATTTCTTAATCTGTCCTTCTGCTAAGTGGGTAGTGTTCAGCCCGTGGAGAACAGGTGGCAGGGCAGGACAGCAAGGTGGCCAGGAGTGGCTATTTTTAATGAGTTCATACCCAGGATGGCTGTAGGTTTGACATAATCTCCAATCAGCACCTCTCCCTCTGTGCCACCCGCTGCTGAGGGGCACCAGTGCAGAAGGGAAGAGGGGAAAGAGGGTAGGAAAACAAGGCTGACCGCCACCTGGCAGCAAGACAATGGGAGCCAGGCCCAGTCTTTGCTCACTGCGAAGCCAAGGACCCCAGCCAGGGAGGAGCCTGTTGATAAAGGGCCGGCCCTTCAAAGCCAGCCAAGCAAGGGTATTTTCTTCTGGACTTGGGAACAGAAGTGGGGTATGGGAGGAAGAGAGCCAAGAAGGAGATGAATCAGCGTATTGCCTAACAGCTGCTTACCTCTCCATAGGATCCCTGTTTCTCACCCCTGAAAGCTCACACTGGGCTGAAGGAGGTGGGGGTGGGGGGTGGGGAGGAACAGAGTGTGGTATATGGCTGGATTTATCCTAATTCAAATCCTACAATCTATTTATGGGTGCTATGTGGTGAAGCAGAAAGAATATGGATTTTGGAGTCACGTATTCTAAGGTTCAAATTCTCACTATCCTAGGAGCATTTATATTAATCACCTGCTGTGGACCAAGCATAGGACCTGGGGGCAGTTAGGTGGCACAATATTAAAAACATCTGGCCTGGAGTCAGGAAGACCTGAGTTCAAATACTGCTCAGACACTTAATAGTTGTATGACTCTGGACAAGTCACTTAACCCTATTTGCCTCAGTTTCCTCATCTGTAAAATGAGATGGAGAAGAAAATGGCAAACCACTCTAATATTTTTGCCAAGAAAATCCCAAATGGGATCACAAAGAGTCAGAGACAGCTAAAACAAATGAACATAGACCAGGCATTATGCTATTTGTGTGACCCTGGGCAAGTCACTCTCCTGTCCTCAATTTCTGTACTTCATACTGTAAAATTAGAGGCTTAGATTAGATCATCTCTAAGGAACTTAAAAGGGTTCAGCGGTTCTAAATCTAAATCAGGAATTCTATCCCTTCGGCAATTTGGTGAAGCCTATGGGCGCCCCCCCTTCATAAAGTTTTTAAATCCATAAAATCCACAGGACTACAAAGGAAAGTAATTATACCGGGTGTCCCAAAAGTCTTAGTGCAGTTTTAAGTCATTAAAGCTCTCCCAAGGAGATAGCATGGAATGTGAACCCTCCATTCTACTTATCCTAATTCTTAATTCTAAGCTACTGAAGCACAAAGCTGCACTAAGACTTTTGGGACACACTACTGAAAGGCAGACGTCAAAATATTTATAGCACACACACACACACACACACACACACACACACACACACACACACACACACATATGTTCACAGACCCCAAGTTAAGAACCCCTACTCAGAAATGCTATGATTCTAATTTTCTAGGCATGGACGGCAAAGTCTTGGAGGAGAGGAGTCCAAATCCTGGGAAAGTCTATGAACGATGGTACCAGGATTTCCCTGGAGAAGAACTTCTCATTTGGACATGCGAGCTATTTGATGGGATTGTGGAACCTTAGAGGTAGCAAAGACCTCAGAAATCGTCTGGTCCCATCCCCTCATGTTAGAGGGATCAATAAAGTACAGAAAAAGGATGTGACTCTCCTAAGGCCACTCTGAACAACAGTGGAAGATGTGGAACTAGAACCGAGAGCTCATTCCGTGGCATAGATTTCAGATTTGGGAATCTGCTCACACTTCCAGCCTCAGGTGCAGTTTCAACAGAGTACCGCCAACAGCGAAGAGAAGGACTTCCAGCTCCTTCCAGGAGTCGTTGGTTCTAGTCCGGATATTACCTGCCTTTTTCTAAGGGTCCCAAGGGTTCCGGGTCCTCCTCTGTCTCATTGTACAAATCATCCTCAGCTTAGGGGTGCACCCATCTCCCATTAGTGCTGATGGCAGCACTGGGGAAAGGGGCAGGTGACGGGAGAGGTCCTAAGAAGACAGAAAGCTAAGCCTTCTGCCCATTAAGAAGCAATCCGCCAGATGTTTGCCAAATTCTGATTAGTGTACGGGCCCTGAAGTGAGCTACAAATCATCATTATTCCTTAGTAACTGCTGAGCGAAGAAATGAGCCTAGGAACCCACCCCCTTACCCTCCCCACCCTGGAGCTGTACTCTTCCTGATCCGTTCTTCTACTGCTGAGGCTTCTGTGCTCATACCCACAGTGGGAGAGGGAGTGGGCAGTGAAAGTCACAGCGCAGCAGAAAGAGAGTCAAAACAGTTTGAACTCTGGCTCTCTCACACCTACTGCCTTCTGTGACCTTGGGCAAGTCATGTAATATCTCAGGACCTCCGTTCCTGATCTGTAAAATGAAAGGGTTGGGCTTGCTGGTCATTAAGGTTCCTTCTCAGTTCCACAGGCTCCTTGAAGGCAAGGTCTAGGTTCATGGAATCTGCTTTGGACAGACCCTGGCAACATCTAATGGAGACAGTGGCCAGCTGCAGTGCATGATGATAGTAACAGAGGTATGGAGGAGGGTTAGGCACTATGGTTAAAGCATGGGGGTCATGAAATTGAACTTATAGATCTGATCCCCCAAATGGGTCAATCAGCTTGCCTCCATTTCTCAGATACAGATCAAGTCCTAACCCTGGCCATGGACTGACCCTTCATCTTGGCTGCAGAATGATCCCCAACCCTGGCCATATACTGACTCCAACTTCAACCACAAAATGAAGCCTAACCCAAGTTATAGACTAGCCCCTGACCATAAAGCTATCAGCATATCTTGATCCAAAAACCCCCCCAAAAATGGAAAAGGTAAAAACTAAGGTTGGTTCAATGAGCCATTGCTAGAAATGCAGCCCAGTGGTAGATTGACATGATCTTTGAATACAGAAGAGACCATGTTATTTTCATCCTCCATAGTATCACTATGTTCAATGTTAGATTCACCATCTATAAAATTTTAATACCCAACCAACAGCAGCTACCTTTTTTTGGCTACTCACCTGGGGGCTGCCCGTCCCAAATCCAAGGGTGGGAGTTGTGGGGACAGACATTGAGTGAGGCCCCATGGGGGAGCTGATGACAGAGAAGGGGGGGCCCATGCCATTGATGGGGGAGCTGAGAGTGCTGATCGGTGAGTGCAGTTGGCTAGATGAGCCAAGCGATGAACCAAGGCCCGGGCCAATGGACGGGTGCAGGGAGGGTGCAGCCATGGACCCTCTGCCAGTGGGGGAATTCAGGGATGTGGAATTGACCTGGGTGGAAAAATCTGCAAGACAAAAACAAAACAAAAGCAATGGTTACAAAAAATTGACATTCATTTGCAAGGCTTCATCTGAAGTTTTCTAACAGAAAAGGATCTTCCATCTCCTCTGGCTCTCCTGTACTGGGACAAATCATTCCCAAGATTGGTACTAGCAACCTACCAGAGCTTCCAGCAACTAAAGTCCCAACAGGGCTGGACAGTTCACAGCACTGTACACTCTTACCTTAACTACACCCTAATCCAGCGCATCCTGGTCTCTGCACCAAAATAATCATATCCCTGGAGTACCCTGTTGTCTTTCTTTTCCATAGGGCTTCACACTTTTCTGAGTTCATAGCCAAGCACCTTGGAAAAATAATATTCACCTCTGTTATCTGATGTGCTCCTAAGAAGCCAGCCTGAGTTCCTCACCCAGACAGGCCAAAGTTATAATCTGGAAGCATCCAGTCTCTCCTGTCTAGGATGTCAAAGGGCTTAAGAAGAAATCTGTTCATCCTCACCACAGTGACCCTCCCTCAGAGTCAAGGGAGCTAATATTCCTTTTTTTCTCCATTCCCCACGGAGGAAAATTTAAGGGTCAAAGAAAGTTCTAAGTCTCATTCCAGGTCACACAGAAATGCAGCTGGGAGCTAAGAACAGACATTTCTGTTCTATTAGGGTCTAAGCAAAGGCTGCTTCATGGGTTTTTCAGGGAGGGGAGCAAAGAAGGAAATATAATACATGATATGCATGATGTCCAATAAGTACGTTTTAAAATCATGGCATACCACCCCTCACCAGAGAAAACCAACTGTTATAGGGGAGGGAAGGGGGGAGGAGGAGTACATATTAAACATAATATACTGTCCATGAGAGAATTTGCGGCCAGTGGGGAGAGTGGGCGTTTCTAGATTTTGGATTGAAGTGGGCCATATTTAATATACAAGAGAGTTTGCATTCTGGGAGCTGAGAGCCCTGTTTTCAGATGTGGCATACAGGGGCAAGTAACAT
Source organism: Phalanger gymnotis (assembly GCA_028646595.1). Classification (NCBI taxonomy): domain Eukaryota; kingdom Metazoa; phylum Chordata; class Mammalia; order Diprotodontia; family Phalangeridae; genus Phalanger; species Phalanger gymnotis. Next base: position 127,263,759 of record CM053625.1, on the reverse strand, counting down.
GCATGTGGGAGTCATGCTAAAATGGCAAGAGGGGACTGCCGTGTTTGTGCACAAGCAGATTGGAGGAAGAGTACTGCAGAGCAAGGAGGCTCAGGTGTGGGAGTATGACCTCCCACTTGTTCAGTGCCTTTCATCTTGAGGATTTCAAAGCATTCGGCAAACACTAATTATGTTTCCCCACCCCTGTGACTTGAGCAGAGAGTAACCTCACCAGGAGGCAGGCATACTAGAGAGTAAACAAATTGCCCACATTCCGATTAGAAGTCTATCATGAATGTGAGAAGCATGATGGAGGACTAGACATTTTCTGTGATGCCCACAACTTCTCACATTCCTTTGAGAAGAGTGCCCAAAGGTACGGTATGAGACTCTATATGGGCAGAGAACGAGAAAGAGAGAGAGAGAGAAAGAGAGACAGAGAGAGAGAGAAAAACAGAAAGAGACAGAGGCCAGTTCCAGTTGGGTTCCCTGTGGGACAGCTCCTAGTCCTACTCACAGAAGTTATTTGTCCTTTGTTCCAAAAAAAGACCATGACATCAGGGAGGTGATGCCATGACATGCAAGTGAATTAGATTTAAGTGAGGGGGGGCTGTGCAAAGTCACCAGCCTCGCTCTCTCCTCCAGGGCCCTCAGGGTCCAGCGGCAAGATATAGATCAGGATGACTGGAGATAGCCCAGGAGACTCTAGTGGGGTAAAGGCTTCCTGCAGACAGATGGTGGGTACCTGAGTTGCATCTTAAAGCAAAAGAGGGACTCTGAGGCAGAATAGGTAAAGCGTTATTTGCAGGTGTTAGGGGCAGCCCAGGACAAAGGATCAGAGAAAGACATCTCGGGGTGTACAGGCTAGATTTTTTTCTTAAGGACCTTGCCTTAAGCTCAAATCAGTCTGGCTGTTACTGATTGGCCAACAAGAGGTCCCAGCACAAGCCCCATTTGGTCACTGTTTGGGCCCTGATTGGCTCAGAGTAAACGTAAATGGCAATTGCTTCTGTTTTGGTCAGAAATCCTGAAGGTCTTACCCTCCTAGATTGATTTGTTTTATACTTGTAATAGAGGCCATTCTCTGTCTCACTTCATACCTCGCCTTTATCAATGAATGGGCATAGCTTCAGTCAAACTGAGACCTGGGAAAGACCTTAGCTTAAAAGGGTCAACGGATCCCACTGCATCCAGGGTCCTCTCCAGTTCTCCTGATACTGACCTAAGCCCAGGTGGCTCTGGAGCAGAGGGTGAGGCTGGTGATTCTGCACAGCCCTCTCTCACTTAAATTCAATTCACTTGCATGTCATTGCATCACCTTCCTGATGTCATGGTCCTCTTCAAGAATGAAAGACAAACAACGACAACTTCTCAAACTTCTCCAAAACAAAAATTACGTGCCAAAGATTAAGCAAATTTAGCTGTTTCCACAGTCTAAGACACACAGAAATCAAAATCCCCCAAACCTATGAACTGATGCTTACTGACCTTGAGCTCAATCAACACCCCTCACCCACCTCCCACACTATTAGCAGTGAGGCTACATTAGCAGACTCAAGGATGGAACACATGTTCACCACAAAACCCATCCCCAAACCTAAGTCCCCTTTCCCTCCTTCCAGTGCCATGGAGACCCCACTCCAGGCTGTGGAAATTAGGCCAACCCCTGGCACCAGCAGGGCAAAACTCTGAACTGATTATGCCTGGGCAAACAACCTCATGGCATCAGCTCTCTGAACAACATGTGCCAGGCTAGAGACTAGGGGGAACAGGACACCATTTTGTGTGTCTGTGGGGAATTGGCGGGGATGGGGAAGGGGGACTCTGTGCAGCATTCCACTAAGGGTGAGGGGAAAAGCATAACATCCACCTGTGGCCAGTTGTGACCCTATGAAAGTCACTTAGGACAGAAACCTAGACTGGTGAACCATCTCTGTGTGGGAAAAGACAATGAGAGATCCAGCGTGCAAGGAAACCACCATCAAAAGGGATCATAAAAAAGTAAATAGGGGAAAATGAGAGGGGAAAGATAATTGAAATTGCCAAAGATCCCAGAAAGAAGAAAATGCAAAGACTTTGAACATAAGCAGATAAATCAATAGAGGAAACATTAACAACAAAAGGAAATATGCCCTCCAGTTCCAAGATAAAAGCAGGAAAGAAAAATGAATTAATAAATGGAATTCCAAAGGAAAAGGGGTAAAAAAGAGAGAGAAAGGTATCAGGAATGAGGGGAAGAGAGCCAGCGGGAACAGGACCACCTTCAAAAAATTAAAGATAAGGCAACTGAAGAAACATAGTTCTTTGTTTACAGAAGAGGGGAAAAATCACATCTTGAAAAAAATCCCAATATTAGAGAAGGATGGAAGAAAATATAAACCTAAGTCCCATAACTTTAAGTGTGAATGGATTAAACAATACAATAAAACAAAAAAGAATGACAGATTGGATAACAAAACTCTGTAATCTGTTACTTACAAGAAACACATTTTAAAAATAAAAACAACACAAAATAAACCTGAGGAAATGCAGGGAGGAGAATTGCTATACATCAGGTAAATCCAAAAAATCAGGAGTCGCTATCATGTTAACTGACAAAGCAAAAACAAAACCAGATAAATAAGGAACCATATTATGCTGAAAGGATCCATAGACCATAGAACCACAGAATCAACAGAAGCACTAAACTGATAATCGACAAATCAATATGAGTAATAAGCCTATAACCTCTAAATAACTTAGCATCCAAATTGATAAAGGAAACACCTGAGCTACCAAAAAACATAGATAGTAACACAATAGTGACAGCAGACTTCAATATACTTTTCTAGGTTTTAGACAAGTCTAACAGAAAGATAAACAAAAGAGAAAATATGGAACTGAACAAATTGCTGCAGAAACTAGTGTTGAGAGACTACAAAAATCTTTGTATGAGACAAATATAGACTTAGTACCAAAACCAGGGAAAAATAAAACACACAAAACCACAGGCCAGTATCATTCATGAACATTGACTCAAAAATTGAACACAAAATCCTGCCAAACAGACTACAGAGATTTACACAATAAATCATTCATTATGACCAAGTGAGATTTATACCAAAAGTTTAAAAATGGTTCAGCATTAGGAAAACAATCAAAATAATTAATCCTTTAAAAAACAAAATATCCAAGATCACATGACCATCTCAATAGATGCAGAAAAAGCCTTTGACAAAATCTTTTATGCTAAAAATTCTACAGAGTACAGGCATAGAAAGACCTTTGTTCTTATATCATAAAAAGCATCTATCTAAAACCAAAAGCAAGCATCATATGCAATGAGGTTACACTAGAGCCTTTTTCAAAAAGATATGAGAGTGAAGCAAGGATGCCCACTCTAATATAATTCCATATAGTTCTCGAAATACTAGCAATAGCAGTAAGTCAAGAGAATGAAATCAAAAGGCATAAAGACAGATAAAGAGGAAATAAAACTATTCCTTGCCAGCAAATGGTATGATAGTTTACTTGGAAAATCCTAAAGAATCAGAAAGGATAATGAGACAGCTAATTGTTTGAGCAATGTTGCAAGATACAAAATAAATCCTCAGAAATCAATAGCATTTCAATATAATAATGATAAAACACAAGAAGCAATAATAGAAAGGGAAATCCCATTCCAAATGACTACAAAATGCATAATATACCTGAAGACTAATCTACCAAAGTACATAAAAGACTTAAATAGATTACTCCTTAAAGAAATAAACAACTTAAATAACTAGGGGAATATTCAGTGTTCATGGGTAGGTCAGGTCAGTATAATAAATATAATGCTATCAAAATTAATTTATACTTTTGATGCTATACAATCAAATTAGCAAGCAGATATTTATAGAATTTGATGAAATAATAACAAAATTCATTTGGGAAAACAAAATACCTAGAATATCCAGGAAAATAATAAAAAGAAATATGGATAAAGAGGGAATAGTACCATCCAGAACTCAAACCATATGTCGGCAATAATAAAAAGTATGTAGCATTGGTTTAAAAATACAGCAATAAATCAGTGGGGCAGTCTAGAAAGAGGAGAATCTGAAACGATACAACTCAATGTTACCGAGTGTTTGATAATGTAGAAAACAAATTACCTAGGAAAAAACTCATTATTTAGTTAAAAAAAAATTTCTGGGAAAACTGGAAAAGATTCTGGAACAAATTAGGCCTAGATCAACACCTTATATCATATTCTACACTACATTCTAAATGGATGTGGTCTTAATATTAAAGACCATACTATTAAAAAATTAAAAGACAAAAAACCTCTCACAGCTATGGGTTGGAGATATATTCTTAGCAAACAAGAGATAAAGGCAATTACAAAATATAAAATAAAGAACTTTAATTACTTGAAACGGAAAAGCTTCTGCACAAAGAAAAGTAATGCACCTAGAATGAGAAGTGAAGGAGTCACATGAGGAAAAAATCTGTCAAATTTCTCTGGTATACATATATATGTACATATGTAACACATATACACACATGTGTAGAGATATACATATACGCACATATGACACTAATAGCCATTTCCCAATAGATAACTTTGATCACTTATCAAAAGAATTGCAAAATATTCACAACCGCATGGAAGAATGCTCCAAATCATAATAACAGGAGAAATACAAACCAAAACAATCTCGTTTCACCTCACACCTTGCAAAATGACAAAGGTAACAAAAAATGGCAATAACCAGTGCTGGATGGGGCTGCAGAATAAGAGGCACACTACTTATTGCTGGCGGAGCTGTGAAAGGGTACAATCATTTTAGAAAGCAATTTGGAATTATGCAAGTAAAGCGACTAAAAGGTCCATACCCTTTGAACTAAAGACTCCATTACTGGGCTTAAAGGAAGCAATCAATAAGAAGAAAGTTGCCATAAACACCAAAATATTTGTAGGAGCAACTGTATTATAGCAAGAATTGGAAACAAAGTAGATACATCAACTGGAGAATGTCTAAAGAAACTGTGATACATGAATGTAATGGAATAGTACTGAGTTATAAGAAAGGAGGTGTGTGATGAATATAGAGAAGCATGCAAAGAGCTATATGAACTGATACAGAATAAAGCAAGCAAGGTCAAGAAAACATACATAATAACTACAACAATGTAAGTGGAAAAACAACTACGCAACCCAAAAAAGTGGATGAAACAAAATTATAAAGATCAGTCAGGACTCAACTGAAAAGAACACCACCCCCAACTTTGTGGATGTGGGAGGTCCACAGGTGTTACATATCGCATAGGTTTTTCAGATTTTTTCCATCAGTAGTGCTGATTTTTTTCCTTCCTAAAGAAATACTATTTGTTATATGGAATGATTCTCTGGGTGCCGGAAGGGGGGATGCTGGGGATAATTACGATGATATGAGACAAAATATCAATCAAAAACAATTTTAAAAAAGAAATCTATCATGAAAATTAACATATAAAAAGTCAGGTCCCTAAAAATATTAGCTGTCTACATGAAGACAGGGATTCACATTACACAACTCTTATTATCCAGAGGCTGATGGCCAGGTTTGTGCAACATTCAGCCCTCTTCTTCTCCCTTGATTCCTCATGCACCTGTCTTCTGGTCATTTTCTCATTACCTCCAATCCCCCCACTTACAAGGAAGCAGGGCTAGGCAGGACAGGGGCAAGAAAAGAGGCAAGTAAAAGGGTGTGACACTTCACTATGCAATATGACAATTTCTGAGTGGCTCAAAATTGACTCCAATCTTGGCTAAAACAAGGTCATCTGATAATCACCAGTGTTCCTGAACCTTCTCTCTACAACCCCTCAACTCCTACTTTCTCTCTGAAACCATCACTGCAAACTAGTAAGAGTAGTTGCTATGAGGCAGACAAGTACACCAAATTCTAAATAAATTGCAATCAAACTTTTAATTCTCATAAGTAGTTAAAAAAAAAAGGAAACCAGCCCATTTCATGAAAGCTGAATTTCATGAAAACCTTGAATTTATGTGACTTTATGGTTCACATGAGAAATGGAGGTACCTGCTGAGAAAGCACAAAATTCTAACCCAGCTCTATTAGCCATTATTAATTGTATGAAAACGGTGGTCAACCAAGTTCTAGAAGCTGGGAGTGTAGAGACAGGAAATCTCCAAGAATGGAGGAAATCCTTACATTAAGGAGGCAGGGATGGAATTACAAAAGGCTAAAAGAAGAAATAGGCATGTGTTATAAAGTACTATAACCACCAACATTACACAGCTGGTGCTGTGTATGCTCAATATGTCATATGTATGGCTACCACCTCGCTACAACCTTAAGCCCTCCCTCACCAATTTTTCCAGTGTACTTAGGGGATTTTCTCCATAGGGTGATATGTCTGATTTTACAATTCAAAGCAATGGAAAATCATAGATTCTTTCTATAAATTAGCTTTATATACACTGTTATGAGAAGACAGAAATGGGGTAAAGGGAGGGAGCACTTTATGTGTGTATGTGTGTGTGTAGGTATGTATATGTATATGTTATGGTATATGGCATATGCACGTGTATGGCATAGGTGTGAATGCGGATGCGGAAGCAGATGTGGATGTGGCTGTATATGTGTTCCCTAGGCAGAGAAAGAGGCATATGTGTCTATGTATGCATTCATATTTAAGCTATATTGAAGAAGACTTGAGGGCATGGTTAGGTAGCTGTACTCTGAGGATGGGCAGCTAGGTGGCACAGTGCATAGAGTCAGGAAGACTCACGTTCCTGAATTCAAATCCGTCATCAGACACTTATTAGCTCTGTGATCCTGGGCAAGTCACTTAAATCTGTTTGCCTTGGTTTCCTCATCTGTAAAATGAACTGGAGAAGAAAATGACAAACGACTCCAGTTATCTCTGCCAAGAAAACCCCAAATGAGGTCACAAAGAGTAAAAAACTCTGGGCACTCACCCAGTGAGATTTCTATTCCTAGTTAAGATCACTCAACTTGGGGTTATGAATATGACAGGACCCTATTTTTCTTCCCATTCCCTGAGTAAGTCATTCAACCTCTGAGTCTCATTTTCCTTTTCTGTAAAATGAGAGTCTAGAAAACAATCTCTATGATCTACCACTGGGATTCTGGGCCTGCTCAGCCATGGATCAATACCCAGGCTCTTAACACAAAAGGGTCAGTGAAAAGAAGAGGATGTCCTGAGTATAGTAAATGGGTCCATTCCCCGTCATCATCCGCATTCTTGGTCTCTTCCATTGTACCACTGGGAACGGAACTAGGGCTATACTCATGCCTCTGGGAGTTGGCTGAGAACAGCGCTCCAAAGGGAAGACGTCCCTCCTCTCTTCTCCTCCCCATTCTCCACCTCCTCTTCCTCTTCCCTTAGGGAACTTAGTGGAGCCAGGGGAACAGAGGGCGGAGGAGATTCAGAGAGAGATATATAAATAGGCTCCAAAACAGTCAAGAGAGGATGGGGAATCATTCCTGGCACTGTTTCCAGATCCTATCCCCATTACCTTCAAGGAAGCTTCTAAGGGCCCTTTAAACAGCAGTAATAACAGCTGCTGCACTATGCACTCAAGAGGGTTTTCAGCTGCATGCTCCAGGTCAGCCTGGCCAAGAATCTTGAGAGGGTGTTATTTTCTGTAGGGGTTGAGAGAGGAAGAAATGCATAGAGGAAGGAGATTTTTTAAGTAATAAAATGCCAACTAGTAAATTTGTACCTCAGTGGGGGAAAAATTGAATCACTCCCTTCTGCACTTTATTTTCAGGATTGAAGAGGTCCTGATTGGGCACAGAGCAGAAAACTGAGCTCAAGCTCCCTTCTGGGTTGGTGTTGGTTCCCTGCCACCCCCCTCCCCAATCAGCAGGAAGGAGAGGAGAAGGTGGGGCAGGCGCCCAGCACATCAGCCAGTCCAGAAGGAAGAAGCTAGCCCCACTCCCCATAGCCCCAACATCCCAAGTTGGGGGAGGTAGACCAGGGTTTGAGATGGAGCCCATTTCCCAATGCCAGTCTCCCTCATGCCCAACCAGCGTCTGTCTTGGCTACACCCAGTCTGCTTCTGAGAAATGTGTCATGACAGAAAACTTAGAAAAATGAACAGACCAGCAACAAAAAACAACTCGGGGGAGGAAGGAGCTAGAGGAAGATGTTAAAAGAAGAGAGAGGCAGTGGGGGGGGGGGCAGGAGGACAGAGAAAATAGGAGAGGAAAGAAAAGAAAGAGGAAGAGAGGATTGTCACAAGATCACAGAATTTTCTTGGCATGGTTGAAAGAGCACTAGTTCTCAAGTCAGAGGACCTTGGTTTGAATTCTGTGTTTGATGCTTACTACCCTGAGAAAAATCACTTAAATTCCCTGGGCCTCAGTTTCTTCTTTTGTAAAATGAGAGGACTGGATGAGATAGCCCCTCAGATCCCTTTTAGTTCTAGAGCTAGGATCCTAAATCACGCACCTTAGACATCTTCTAGGCCAGCCTCCTCATGGTACAGATGCAAATCTGAGACCCAGAGGTAAGGGAGTAATTTGTCCGATTTATTGGCAGAGTCTAAACTAGACCCCGGTCCAGTGTTCTTTCTCCTACCATGTGTAGTCCTAAACCCAGTCAGGTGGTCACAGCCACAACTTTATCTCCAACTTAAAGGCACATCTATGAGAAAAGTCCATCCCCCCTCTCTCTCCAGAATGAGCAGATGCAGCCAACAGATGGTCGAGGAGTGTGCTTCCTAGAACCTACCAAGCCACAGGGTAGGGTGGGCAAGGGCTTAAGCCATAACTGTTCCCCAAATCTCTGGGCCCTGTGTGCCCCTGCCACCCACTCCCACTCCCAGGAAGCTGTAACTGTGAAGGAGAGGAGTCAGGGCAGCTCCATCTCTGGTCAGGCATGCATTAGATAGAGAAGGAGAAGAGAACAGGCCAGGGCTCCTCCACTGTGGGGGCTAGAGAGCCCCAAACACTCTTCAGAGAAGATCACCATGGCTACCCTCACAAGATCCTGCCCACGCTCTGGTACCTCCAGCTCAGGCCCTGGCATCCCCATCCCCCGGCACCCCCCCCTTCCCACACCCTTGGCCCCACCGCCCACTAGGCTCATCCTGTTTACACACAACTTCCATAACAGACACATTCTGTAGCACTGCAAGGCGACAGTCTGGCAGCTTATTCTAGAGCAAGTCTGGAGAAAGGTACTTTCTGGCCAGGAAAGGAACCGGGGTGGGGAAGAGGAAGGAAGTCCTCCAATTAAAAGGAAAAACCTCAGTGTGCTTCCTCCACGTGCATGCTGGCTGTGGTTTTTTAAGGAGGTTTATCACTTCCCACTCCTCTGGTAGTTATGCAGTAATAAGGGGCTATTCTAATATATATACATGCACACACACATACACATATATAATACGTACATATGCGGATATGTTATCTACATGCACACATGTATATCTAATATATACACATGTACTTATCATAATAGCATTTTGGACTCTCAGAGACTGAGATTAGCTGATCCCCAAACACCTCACCTAACAAAGACTTCATTGTTTGCTTCTGATCTAGGGTCTGCTGTGAGTCCCAGGTATTGGGGTACAGAAGAGGCAGTCAGATCATGGCACTTTTCATTTCTTGGATGTAAGAGTGGCACTGCCGGATCGTGCCTTCCTAAAGCTGTCCTATTCCTCCAAGTTCTGTAGCTGTTTCCCTTGGTCATCTCCCCATTCCTCACAGAATCTAGAGCTAGAAGAAACTCCAGGTTGTCGTCTACTCCAACCGGTACTCGAAAAAAATACAGGGTATTCCAAATGTTGGAGTGCAGTTTTAAGCCACTAAAGCTTCTGACTGCACTAAAACTTTTGGGACACCCTGTACATTTACAAAGTGGTCACCCAGTATCTATCTGCCAGAAGTCTTTCAGTGAGAGAGGAAGAATCCCCCAAAAGCCCATTTCACTTCTGGACAGCCCAATTCTTAGTTTTTCCTGCCACTAAACCTGAATTCGTCTTTTGGGGCCAAATAGAATAAATCTAATTCTTTTACATGGCAGCCCCTCAAAAACTTGAAGATTGTTATGTTTTCGCTGAGTCATCTCTCCAAGCTAAATGTGCCCATTCCTTCAACCAATATCCATACAACATGGCCTTAAGACCCTTCACTAACCTGGCTGCCTTCCTCTGGACACCCTCCAGCCTCCTCTCAAGGTCATTCTTAAACTGTGGTGCCCAGAACTAAACACAATAGTCCAGAAAGAGCTTACATTTATCTATACAGTATTGTTATTAGATTGAGCCCAGTTCTCTAGCTTGTAAAGATCTTTTGAGATTCTAACTCTGTCATCCAAAGTACTAGCAGTCCTAACCCAGCTTTATGACTTCTTTGAGGTCCAGGCCTGTAGTAGCATCTACCCATACTGGCAGGGATCCTGAAGGTAAACGGCCTAACCTCAAGCTGGGGTAGTTATGTAAGTCTTCACAAATGATCTCAGGAGCACCAGACAGGGTCCCCTAAGTCTCTATTCCAATTATCTGACCTGGTAAGACATTCTCCCATTAAAGACCATCATTCCTTTGGATCTTAAAAATTTTTCAACCTCTAAGAATTCTCTATTAAAATGCAGGCAATACTAGCAACGTAGAGCTGATATATGAATGAGCCAACAGCGACACAAGAGAGAGTTTCCTTACTCATTTTACCCTAGCCCTTCCATAGATCTCTGCTGTCTCCGAGAAATCAGAGCTACACCAATTGGTGGCAGATAGGCCAAGAACACACATGGACTTCCCCAATGTCCTATCCTCCTTGCTCAGCTCCCATTGAAAGGCTGTGTGGTTTCCTTCAAGTCTCACCACACCCTGTATTAACCCTTTGAGCCCTATGACAGGAAACCAGGGTATAGTTTTATTAAGCTGGGGCTAAAGCTGGTAAGGGGGAGCCCCTATCAACTCTCTTCCATACCGTTCTGTCCTCCCCTCTCCCTTATCTCAAGGGGGAGGTGGTGGTGGTGGGGAGAGGAAGATGACAGAACAGGAAATGCCAGTTCTGAGCTCGTCTGCCAATCTTGGTTGGGAAGGTGGGGGGAGGGGGATGCCCCTCCTGTGCCTTCATTACACGACACGGTGAGGCCACCAGCTCTTCTAGGGTGATAATCACTGAACCACTCAGTTTGTACAGGTCCTATCACACCTTGGCTTCTTGCCTCAACTGCCTTAGACCTCAAAGTGAGCTTAGTAGCCCAGATAAGAGCCATGTGCAATCAATCCCCAGAAGAGCCAAGTATAAACATACAAAAGGCCTGCTCTTGTGTTCATTGCCCAGTCTCTTTCTACTTCTACGTCCCACTAGTTTTGGGTACGCCATTTTCCATACTAGCCCTACCTGTCATAGGACAGAAATATTCCATTGCAAGACTGTCTCATTTCAGAGAATCTTCAAATCAAAGATGTTCAGAATTGGAAAGAACCTTAGAAATAACCTAGTCTAGCCCCCTTATTTTACGAATGAGAACTTAAGCCCAGAAAGGGTAAGGGCCTGGTCAGTCCAGGTCATACTGCTACTAGAAGCTAAGTTTTAACCTTTCCATTGCATTGCTTTCAATTCAATTCAATTTGAGCATCAACTAAGTTCTGAAGCCCTGGAAGGGAGACAAGACATAGAGAAGGAAGAATCTTCATTCTGTAAAGGTCACAGTCTTGTTGGAGAGACGGGATTCACACACAGAGAACAACTGAGTAACAATACAGGCAAATGAGAGGGGCTCACAGCAAGACAAGATTGCAGTGTGCAATCAAGGAAGGCTTCATGGAAGAAATGGGATTTGAAGTGGACCATGGTGGAGGGGGGGCGGGCAGAGGGAGGGAGAGAGATGGAGAGAGACAGAGAGACAGAGACAGAGAGAGATGGAAAATATTCACAGTCATGTGCTTCTGAAAAGGTCCCATGTAGAAGGCAGCACCTTAAGGTAAGCCCTTGCAGGGGACCAGGGATTCCAAGAGGCTGAGAGCTGAGGAGGAAGAACACCACAGGAGTGGGGGATGACCTCAGCAAAAGCAAGGAGAAGGGCATAAAGTGTGTAAAAAAGAGTGATGAGAAATCCCTATAGAAAGCTAGATGGGAGTCAGGCTGTGAAGGGCTTTAATTGCCAGAGAGAGAAGTCTGCATTTCTCCTAAGGGCAATAGGAAACTTCCTGAGCAGGGAAGAGACTCGAGAGGACTGGTATTTCAGAAACATCAGTCTAACAACTCTATGATGGACAGATTAGGAAAGGAGAGGATGGAGTCAAGGAGGCCAATCAGAAGGCTAGCACATGAAGGACTGAACTAACATGGTGAGGGAGGCAGCCTTGTGAATAGAAAGAAGGTGACATCTGTCACTGAATCGGATTGAATTAAAAGAATACGAGCAAAGTCACACCAATAAGATAGAGTATGTGGTATGGGAAATCATGAACAGGTCCCATTGTAATAAAGGGTATTATATGGAGAACAGTAGGAGATACAGTGGGAGAAATAAGTTAAAGCTATATTGCAGACAATTTCAAATACATATTAGGCTCTGTTTCCTTTTTTTCTAGGTTGGAGAAGGATGCTAATAATAACCCCAACTTCCATTTCTATGGCATTTTAAAGTTTATGGAACATTTTGCTCGCAACATACCTATGAAGTAGATAAAGTATTACTCTCCCCTTGTCACAGGTGAGGAAAGCAAGGTTAAGTGACTTGCCCAAAGTCACAAAATGAGGGAGCATCTGAGCCAGGATTCTAAGCCATGTAGCCTGGCTCTCAACTCAACACTCATTCTAATACCCTAAACTGCCCAAAGCCTGTGGAATGACTTTTGGCCAGATGATTTCAGTCATTGTTTGGGTATGATCTAACCTGGTTCAGAGGTGAGAAGCTGCCATCCTCACATCTTGCACCACCAGGAAGTGAAACCATCCTGTTGGGCAGAACAGGAGTATCCTTGAGGTATCCCTAGTTGGTTTTACACCGCCACCCTACCACCACCCCCCAACCCATCCACCCACTTCTTCCGGATAGGACGCTTCCCTCTCTTGGCAGGAGACAGAAGTGGCCGTTGTGGTACAGGGCTGCAGCCCAGTAGGGTTCACTGGAAACTCAGCAGGGAAGCCAAGAATACTGCCTAAATCTGCCTGGGGAATCAGGAAAGAGACCAACTCTGAGAATGAGACTGAGTGGAAAGTCCCCAAAGAACATAACTGTCTACAGCCTTCTGAAGAGATGTTTTTAAAAATTCTCATAGTGAAATGGACTCAAGAGATTCATATCTGAGGTCCAGGCTAGTTTCAATCAACAAACATTTATTAAGCACCTATTATGCATGACCCAGGCACTGGGTTAGGTATTGGGCACACAAAGAACACAGTAAAAACCCTGTCCTCAAGAAGCTTATGGTGTCCAGCCCAGTCTCCAACACAACTAATATCTATTGCAGGATGCCCTTTCACTTGGCCTTGCTATTTGCTTATCCCAAGAATACCTGTCCATCGAGACTCCACTCAAATCCCACCTTCTCTCAGAAGGCATTCTGGACTATTCACATAACACCAACGCATAGGATTTAGAAGAGATGAGACCTTGGAAAAGCAGGATGATAACATGGATTTAGAAGACAGAGGACTTAGATTCAAATCCCAGTTCAGCCAGTTATTACCTATGTGACTGACTACACAAACCAGTAAAATCTCCCTAGGAAAATGCGAGAGAGGGGAGGAAAGGAGATGAACAGAAAGCTTCAGAGGTCCCAGCTCTGAATCTATGATCCCATATTGATCATCTGGTATAACATTTTTATTTTTACAAATAAAGAAACTGAGACCCAGAAAGGTTCAGGCAATATGTTCATGACCACATAGATATTATCAAAGTCAAAATTGGATTCTGTGCTCTGACTCTAAATCATGAATTCTTCGAGTTGTTGACAATGATCTCCATGACCATCTAGTTCAAACCATACCAGTAATCCCCTAGTTCCCCATTGCCTTTAGAATAAAATTCAAATTCCTTCGTGATCTGGCTCCAAGCTGCTTTCTGAGGCTGATTACTCCTCTTCCTTCTCCCATGCATGCGGCATTCCAGCCAAATTGGCACACTGGCTGTTTCCTGTACACGACGTTCTCTCTCCCATGTCTGTGCTTTTGCATGGGCCATCCTCTGGAATATTGTTGTAATCCCCAACTCCATTCAGGGCTCAGCACAATGGCTACTTCCTACAAAAGGCCATGTCTGGTTTTCCCAGTTGTTAATACCCACCCCACTTCTACACACACATCCTAGGAACACATGCCTGTACACATTTACGCATATGCAACAACTGTCTTGTATATATTTTGCATACATCTCTATATATGCTTTTTCCCTCAGAAGAATACAAGCTCCCAGAGGGGCAAGGAAATCCTTCATTTTTGCCTCTCATCTCTAGCGTCTATCACAGTGCCTGGCACACAGTAAACACTTAAATGATTTGTGAATTAAGTGATTAAATGAAATATGTTCAACAAGGGGCCATCCAGCTTTTGCTTGAAGACCTCCCACTACCTCCTGAGGAGAGACCCTCCACTATCTCCTGAGGCAATCCATTCAACTTTCTAAGAGTTCTACCAGTTAAGGTTTTTTTGCTTATATCAAGCCTAAATTTGCCTTTCCACCATTTCTGGGGCTAATTAGGAGATGCCTAATGCCCCTTCAACTTGACAGGCCTTCAAATACCCAAAGACAGCTAGAGTTCCACTCGAGTATTTTCTCTTGTATAGGTTAAAAATCTTCCAGTACCTTCAATTCCTCCCTGAAGGACATGAACTCTAGGCCCTATGCTGTCTTGGTTGTCATCCTCCTCCTTGGGAGGATCTACAGCTCATCTATTTAATTCCAAGGATTCCTTCCAGAAACTCAACACAACACTTCAGAAGTAGCTCAACCCCAGCACAGTGCAGTGGCAACAGACAACAATAACACTTATATAGTGCTTACTAGGTGCCGGGCACTGTGCTAAGCACTTTACAATTATTATCTCATTAGATCCTCACAACCCTGGGAGGTAGATATTATCATTATCCTCATTTTACAGATAAGGAAACTGAGGCAGATGGCAGGGACTTGCCCAGGATCACACAGCTAATAAGGGTCTGAGGTCAGATTTGAACCCAGGTATTTCTGTCTCCAGGCCTGGCACTCTGCTGAACTACCTAGAGCTGCCTCTCCTAACAAAACCTCAGATGACATTGACCTTCTTGGCAGCTACACCACAATGCTGATGCATACTGGCTTGCAGTCCACTAAAACCCCTAGATCTTCTGCAGATGAGTTACTGACTAGCCATGGCTCCCCACTCCCCACTCATCTCATAATTATGAAGCTGATTTTTGAATCCATATACTACTTGACATGAATTCCTATTCAGTTGCATCTTACTTGATTTAGCCCAACAATCTAACTGGCCCAAATATTCCTAAATCCTGACTCTGCCATCCAGCATATGAGCGATTCCTCCTAACTTTGTGTCATTCTCAAGCATCATTTCCTCTCTCTGCTTAATTTTCTCATCCAGAAAATGGAAGGAATCAAGCTGATCTCTAAGGACTTAAGATATTATAATCCTAAGAAATTATAATCTATAACCTTCCACCAGTGTAGCGATTCTCTCTACATCTGACAAAAGGGTTATCCAAGACTGAGGAGCTGAAGAAACACTACCTAGATAACTGAGACAGTAATGTATCACAAAAAGCAAAATTGATATTTTCCTCACCCTCTGCATAGTCTGAGGTTTGGGCGGGCCAGTTTTTCTCCGGGAGGCTAGACAAATTCCTATCCTCCCTGGCCATGGGGAAGAGTTTTCAAGGCACTATTTCCAAAGTACATTGTCACCCTTCAAATCAGACAAATGAATACCTGATTGGGGAGGAAATCATGTCTTAGGAAGGAGGATTCAAGACTCTTTCTTACCAATATAAGAAGCCAGGATCCAGGCTTTCTCTGGCTAGTAAAGTTCCCTTGCTCTCGCCCTTGCCCTTGCCCTCGTGAAAGTGACCCTGCTGACTCCTAGCTGAGTTTCAGTTTACCAGTTCAGTGACAAGGGTTGAAATTACAGCCTAGATTAGGAGCCGTTCCGCTGTAACACTGTCTATTCACCTTCCCCTACCCCTCACTCCCAAAATATTAGCCAGTCTCCTGAGTGTCAGTCACATAACACTCCCCAGTATGACCAAATCAGATTAAAATGTAATTGGGCAATAGTTAACAAAATACATAAAAATGCAATAACCCGTACATAATATTACAGTTTAAAACTAACATGGCCTTCAAGAATCCTTACATGTGGTTCAGAGGCCCTCGTTTCTATTTGGTCTAGAGCACTGGTTCAGGTATGAAGCCGTGAGGCTGAGAAAAAAAATCAAAGGCCCAAT
Source organism: Phalanger gymnotis (assembly GCA_028646595.1). Classification (NCBI taxonomy): domain Eukaryota; kingdom Metazoa; phylum Chordata; class Mammalia; order Diprotodontia; family Phalangeridae; genus Phalanger; species Phalanger gymnotis. The sequence goes on along the minus strand of CM053625.1, from coordinate 127,247,374 downwards.
AACTAGAAAAGAAACAGGTCCTAACTCTCTCCTGAATGGAAGTAATGCTAAATGTGTGTTACAAGCGCCCTTTCCCTCTGTAGAGTCACTAATAGGTTGGTTAATTAGAATTATAACAATAGCTAACATTTATACAGCTATTACTATGTGCCAAGAACTGTGCCAAGCACTTTACAATTATCTCACTTGAGCCTCACAACAACCCTAGGAGGTAGGTTCTATTATTATTCCTATTTTACAGATGAGGAAACTAAGGCAAACAGGGGTTAAAGGGTGGAGGAGGGCGCGCGCGCGCACACACACACACACACAGTCCCCAGAAGAACCCAGTTAAAATGTATTTGTAGTCAGTAAACCTAGGCAAAATCCTGCCTCTGCTCCCTATTATCAGTGTGCTCTCAGGCACATTATATAACCTCTCTGGGACTCTGTTTCCTCATCTGTAAAATGCAGGGGTTGAACCAAATGATCTCTCACGGTTCTGTATTACTATGATCCTCGAGACTGTAAGGGATGTCTAGACCTGTTCTACTAGGCACAGATTAATTAAGCTCCCACGACCACAGATTGAGCATTTCAAGAAACCTGGGCAATCACCTGGCCTAGTTCCTTCATTTTTACAAGAGAAGAAACTGAGGCCTAGGGCAGGAGGAGTTTATTTGCCCAAGGTCACACACAGGGAGTCAGATTTCCAGAAGTATGATTCCCTGGGGTTCTAGCTAGAGCATTTCCCCCTCTGACATCATCAGGAAAGGGGGATGGGGCTAGGACAGAGGTGGGGGAAGGAACAGGAAGTATGAGTAAGAAGGGAAATACGAGAAGGGGAGGGGGAGCATAAGGCATTTAAGGAGGAGAATCTGATCGTGAAAGAGAAACTGAGCTGGGCAAGGGGAGGAGGGATGGGGAAGGGGCACTGAGAGGGTGGTTTGAAACCTGGCTCTCTGAGAGGCTAGCTTCCTGAGGATAAAGATGGAGGGGGTACGGCAGAGGGGCAGAAAGAAGCCAAGAAGGATTCTGCTGATGAAGCAATGCAGCTCAATCACACGCTTGTGCAAAGATGTCACAACAGCCCTGAGAAATTGCAGGCTCTGATTTCAGCCCTCCAGGTCCCGAGGTGCCCCCTGTCACAGCATACATGCACTGCTCAGTATAGCTCTTAATTGACAGGCTGACTGAAGCTGGGGTTGGGGGAGACAGTAAGGCACGCCCTATTGCTTGGGGGATACGTGTATGTCCCCACAGATCGGATCCTGAGTCCAAAGTGGGCATGAGGTAATAAACATACTGGAGTGGCAGCCTCAAGACCAGGGTTCCAGACCTAACCGAGCCACGGTACAATGGAAAGCCTGTGTGCGGTGGGGGGCATGGGAACAAGAAAGAGAAGTATCTGTCATCCTGGGACATGAATTCAAATCTGTCCCCACCACTTAATAACCATGTTACCTTAGATTAGTCACAATCTCTGCAGGCCTCAGTTTCCTTATTGATAAACTGGTGGGTAGACTAGATGATGTCCAAGTTTCCCTTCCAGCACTAAATCTAATACTGTGTGTGACTGCGTACATATGTATACATATATATTCTGTACATACTTTTAAATAGGTGGATATGGCCTCCCCTTGATAAACTGTAAGTTTTTTGAGGGCAGAGACTGTTTCATTTTTGTTTTTATAATACAGTGCCTAGCATATACAGGTGATAAAAGTGTTAGTGCATGTTTGAACCTTTAATAGCTTCAAATGGTTCTAAGACTTTTGAGTCAACCTGTATGGAGTAGGCCCTTGATAAATGCTTGTTTGATTGACTGACTGACTAGAGGCCAACTATAAAATGAGGCAGCAGGATTAGACGGTTTGTCAGGTCATTCCTAGATCCTCATTTCCCTTTTGCCCCCACTTAACTGCCATGGAAAAAGGTGGCAACAAGCAATGACGGTGATTTCTGTGCAGGGGAGCTGCTAGGTGTAACTGATCGAGTTAGCTGGGCATGGTAGAAAAAAGCCATAGAAGAGGGAGTCTTTTTTTTTTTGAGAGGGTAAGCAGGGCAATTGGGGTTCAGTGACTTGCCCAAGGTCACACAGCTAATGTGTCAAGTGTCTGAGGCCACATTTGAACTCAGGTCCTCCTGACTCCAGGGCCAGTGTTCTATTTATTCACTACGCCACCTAACTGCCCCAAGAAGGAGGAGTCTTTAGGAGAAGCAAGCTGGCTGAGCTAAGGTTCACATTCATCCATTCTCTGTTAGATCAGGTATTTTCCAAATCTTCTTCTGTTTCTTAGCCTGGGCACAAAGTAGGTGTACAATAAACACTAGCTGCTAGTGACAGTAATGATGGTGCTGGTAATTGGCTTTCACAGGAACTGGTAGAGCAGCTAAGAAAACTCCACCTGTCTCAGATCACAGGCTGCCCAAGGGGAGAGACTCTGCTTAGCTGCCCTATGCAAAGGGCTTAGTAACACATGCACTTGAAGGCAATAAATTAAAAACTTTGTAATAAATAAGAGACGTGTTTGATGATGCATTTATTACAAATACACACCCTCACCTCCAGGCTGACCTCACTTCTCACCATCTCACCACCCACCCCTAATCCCAGCCTGATTGTCACCTCCAAGCCTTTGTTTACTCAATTCCCTATATTTCTCTCTGAAACCAATCCATCCTACTAGGCCAGACTTAAACCCTACTGCCTAGTGCCTTCCCTAACAATCCAGGCTGAACAACTCAAAGTGACCTCTTCCCTCCTCTCTGAGCTCCTTCAGCACTTTCTGAACCACACAATGTAACACAAATTTAGCACAAAATTATGTGTGTGTACATATATACATGGGGCAGCTAGGTGGCACAATGGATAGGCCTAGAGTCGGGAAGACTCATCTTCCTGAGTTCAAATCTGACTTCAGACAATTACTAGCTGTGTAAACCTGGGCAAGTCATTTAAGCCTGTTTACCTCAGTTTCCTCATCCGTAAAATGAGCTAGAGAAGGAAATAACAAGACACTCCAGTATCTTTGCCAAGAAAACCCTAAATGGGGTGACAAAGAGCTGAAATGACTGAACTACATACGTACTGCACGCATGCATAGAAACATACATATTTTAGTTATATACACATGTGCATGTGTGTCTACATACATACATGTGTATTGCATGTGTGTGTATATATCTATATACACCTATATTGTTCAATTCCACAAACGTTTATTGTGCACCTATCTATACTAGAGCTAAGATGAAAAAGAACACACAGCCCCTGCCTTCATGGAGCTTACAATCTAAGAGAGGTCAACAGGACACATATAGAAGTAAGTATAATAGCAGATAGAGAGTGGTAAGGCAAAGCAGGGATCCAGACAAAATTCTCTAGAAAGATCCAAGGAGGGAAAGGACCCTCATGGCTGGGAGGCTCATCAAAGTTTTCATAGGCAAAGTGTCACCTGACAAAAACCTTAAGGGATATCAAAAGGCAAGATGAGAAGAGTACGCATTCCAGACATGGGGACTAGCCTATGCCAATGCTCAGTTCAACTGTTCTAGGAGTGTTGCACTAGGTGAATCTTATGTGCCTATCCAGACTGTGAGCTCCTGAGGGCAGAGAGCTGATTATCTATTCTCCTTCGAATCCCCGTACCTGGGGCACACAGCAAGCTCTTAATAAACAAACACTGGTTGATGAGTGTCTGATCATCGGGCTGATAACCATTTCTAAGATGGTCAATGTGTAAGTCCTTCCATCTGAAGCTAGTCATCTAAATATTAGTGGGATGGATACCATAGGACTAGAGAGGCAAGTGTGCTTGGGGAGAGGTGGGGGCCTAGAGCGTGATGCCCTGTGCTCAGAAAACCAGAGATAGCCCAGGCCTTGAGGTTCGCACCATGGCAGTTGCTAGGAGCACTGACAGACCCAGAAGTCATAGAGGAAGTGGAGAGCTTGGTGACTGATATTCTTAATAAGAAGGGGATGTGGAGAAGAGATAGGAAAATGTACCTTCCTCCCTTCTTTGCAGAGATGAGGAACTAGGGGTGTGGAACAATGCTTATACCATCAGACTTGGTTGACATATTGGTTTGTTTGGCTAAACTGCTTTTTTCCCCTTTTGTATTCTTTGTTACAAGGTATGGCTCTCCGGGGAGGGAAGAGAAGAGGGATAAATTTAGAAACACGATGATATAAAAATAAAATACCAATAAAAAGTTTAAAAGAAGTGATGGAGGAAGAGGGAAAGAAGAGGGTAGAGAAGGAGTTTAGGCGGTGACTTGTGAATACATGCTGAAGGAGGAAAATTTCTTCAAGAGTCTCCTCTAAAAACAAAACAAAGACTTTGGCAGGGGGCATAGAGGCAAGGGGTAGTTATACATTGGCTGGTTAAAGTATCGTTATATGAAGATGGGAATGTATATGTGTGTGTGTCAAAGTGTGTCTACATCCATGCTGTCACTAGATGCTCAGAACAACCCCCTAAGGCAGTTAAATTAGGGAATATTATCAAAGAATAATGGATTTGGAATCAGAAGATCTGAGTTCCAGTTTGGTTTTTTTTCTTAATCGCTTGGTTATCTTTTTTTTTGTAAATATTTTATTCATTTTAAACTTTAAAATAAAACAAGAAAAGAACATTTCCATGTACATGGCAGAACATAAAGGAGGATTCAATATAAAATAATAAATTTCCATTTCAAGAAAACCTATATAATAAACACTACGCATTGTTTTCAAAGTTACCCAGCTCTTCTTTGCTTCCTTCTAGGTTTTCTTTTCTTCTTTGCTGTGCATTTTTAATTTTTCCCCCTCCCCCCACTCCCACCCAGGGTTCTGATTCTGATTCTGTACTTACTGCCTACACAAGCTTGGGCTTCTGTCTGGGTCTTAGGCTCCTCACCTCTAAAATAAAGGGATGAGAACAAACAACCGCTATGGCCTCTACTAGCTTTATATTTTATGAGGATGAGTCTTTTAACATCGCACAGTAGTCAGCAGGAGGCACTGCATAATGAGGAGAAATCATGAAAATAGGTAACTGGTGAGGTTCTAGATCAGCCTTTACAATAATCAGATATTCAACACACTGCATATGTCACTTTACCTCCTGAGCCTCAGAGTTTGCTGTAATTATAAGAGAAAGGACACAGGATCTCAGGCCTGAGAGTCCTTAAAGACCACCTAGTCTAACTTCTTAATTTTACAGATGAACAAACTGAGGTCCAGAATTATCTGTACCATGAGAGGACAAGAGCAGACACAACAAGAAACAGAACCAGGAAGAGCATTCAAGGCACCTCTCTGGGCCTTAGCTACCTCCCCTGTTAAAAAAAAATGTCAGGCTGAATGATCTCTAAGATCCTTTCTACTTCAAAATACACCGTCTTAGGAGTCAGTCTGAAGAGTCACATCCTGGGCAAGTGTTTCTTGTTCATTTCTACCAGAGATAGAAGCTTTCCGCCTTTGCTAGTATGCGGTTTCATCCTCTGCTTGGCAAAGGTCAAGGACTACTGGCTGCCGAATAATAACTCACTGACCTAATTTATGCCTTTCCAAGTGACTCATGGGTTCTCCCAACGTCTCAGGGCCAGGACTGGCTCACAAAGTGGGGGAAGAAGTTTGGATAACTGCGTCTGTTTTGCAGTACAGGTTCAAAACCCATTGTGACACCCTATCTTGCAGGCCGGCCTTCTAAGGAAGTGCACGCTTTGGACTGCAGCCTACTCTCTATTGTTTGATTATAGTTTCTCTGATTTGTGGATTATCCAGGGACATTTTGACATGGCTCCTTGACCCTTAGAAGTTCAAAGACACCACGCTTTTACAAAGCCCGAGATCAGCACAGTCCCTGGTGACCCAGTGGTGTACAGTTATCTCTTCCACATGTTGGGGGTTAGGGGTACGGTACCTCAGCAATCTGGAAAATCCAAGTAAAATTTTTGGCCCTCCTTTCATATACCAGAGGAAAGAAATTATATGCTTTTATGGTATTAAAACATAAAATATGTTGATATTCATATATTTTATATACATATATATACATATATTCATATATTTTACTCATTTCTGAGTTTCTAAATTTTTTCTGTGTTGTCTTCTGGCCTTCACCTGTCATCTACAGCTTCCACAAAACTCCTAAAAATTCTCATTTAATTTCTTATGCTGACCTGCAATATACTGAAACCTTGATGGGGAAAGTCGTGATGTGGAAGAGATAACTGTATTAGGAAAAGAGAAGGTCCTGCAAAAACTCAAGCTGAATCTATCCAGTCTTTGATTGTGGGGGCAGGATACAAGTACCAGGAATCTCACATGAAATCTGAAGGTACTGATTTTGCAACCAAACAGCAGCTAACTTAACTATCCTGAGTGGGAATAAATGTAGAGCCATTCCCTAGAGAACTGGTCAGAGCTCAAGGACAGTAGGGAAAAATTAAGCCTGGAAAACCTCAAACCATCCCATGGTGACCTTAAAGGACAGAATCCTGGGCTGCTGGTATTTCTGATAGACCTGAGTGGTCTTGCTATTCCCAAAAAAAAGGCCTTCAGCCAAGTGAAGCACCTATCAGGGAGCCAGGGAACTAAAGAGCAGGAGAATGCTGATGTATCTGTTAGAGTTTCTTACGAGTCAGTTCTCAGAACATGGGCCTACAGCCACATGTTCGCCATCACTCCCGCTGGGCATCACTGCAGCCAAGTCTCTGGGCATCTTGGGGCTTAACTGATCTCACCTGGCTGGCTATCACACCCACCAGTGGCATGAGAACCAGACAATTCTATCACTTCAGATCTTGCCCCATTAGGAAGAAGACAGAGAATTTTGCCGTACTCTTGGACCACAGATGTGGGAGGAAAGGGGAGGGGAGAAAGGAAGGAGGATGTTCCTGGCCTTTATAGTTGAATTAATAGACATTATGCTATAGTAGATAGACTATAGATTCCTTTAGACCCGGAGTGAGGAAGACGTGCTCAAATCCCACCTTTAATACTGAATACTACGACCCTAGGCAAGTCACTTAAGCTCTCTAGGCCTCAGTTTGTCCATCTATAAAATTTTCAAAATCTAATCTAATCTAAAATCTGTCAGAGATAAATGTATCATCCTATCCTATCCTATGATCCCCTCAGCTTGTGCCCAAGAACCCATTATGAGAGGCCTCGCTCAGATTAAGACACGGTCAAAAGCTACAACCCAAAGATGCCCATTCTCTTAAACCCTCTACTAGAAAATAATAATAAATATACTAATAATAAGCAATTACACAGTGCTTTAAGGTTTGTGAGGCATTTTACATGTTATCTCATTTAATTCTTACCACAAATCCTGGAAGATAGGTGCCAATTATACATGATTTTTTTATTCTGAATTTAACAAATGGTCCACCCAAAAGTTACTTCTGTATACGTCGTACAAGAGAAAAAAGGAGACTATGTGTGAAATTGTGAATCTCCATTATATACAATTTCTTTTTCTTTTAAAAATGTGTAATAAATTTGATGAGTAACTTTCAAAGCTGTCCTACTTGTCTAGGATTCTTTATGGCCTTCCTTCTTTGCATTTTAAAAAAAAAAAACATGCCTCTCTATATACCTTAAAATTACATTAGGTTGTTTGGGGGTGGGGGGGAGTTGGGTTGGTTTTTTTTTTGTTATTGTTAAGATGTCACCCTATTGAGCTTGGAGTCTATTCCATCGTCTTTTCAGACAAAATGCTATCTAACCACACTTTCCAGACCATGTACTTAAAATATTATGATGAGTCTTTTTTGCCTTCTATGTCTTCATCCAAGTTACTGATTTTTAAAAGCTTTTTATAAAGAGTCAGGCAGAGACCACTGGGGCACAGCCCTGGAGACCCCCCTCAAAGCTAAAGTCCACCCGTTAATGAATCTTCTTTGGGTACGGCCATTCAACCATTTCAGAATCTACCTAACCATAATGCTGTCTGGCCCGTACCGCTCCATCTTGTCCACAATAATAACATCAGAGCCTCTTGTCAAATGTTTTGCTGAATGTTGTCAAATGTTGCTACTGCTGCTACAGTCTAAGCAAACTCTGTCTCCTGCTGTCCTCAGACCTGCTCCTGCCCAAAAGGAGGTGCTGAAGCAGCTGGGCGCACGCTACCAGAATGAAGTTTCTTCCTGAATAGATGCTGGCCCTTAACGATCACGACCTCCTTGTCTAAATGTTCATAAACCACCCATTCTACAATTCCGCCAAGAATCAAAATCAAGCATCCTGTGGGACCTCTGGTTTGCAGATTCTACTCTTTCCTTTTTTGAAAACGAATGCAAAAAACTGCCCAACGCTCCAGTCCTGTGGCACATGTCTTTTCTATCCTTTGTGACCTTTCAAAGATCACTGACAGGGGCTCAGCCATCCCAGTTCCTTCCATTTCCTGGGATGCAGTTCGTCCAGACCTGGTGACTCAAAAGCCGCTCATTTACTATCTCCTAGCAGAAAGTTCATCAAAACCAAGGTAGTTTTGTACCTACTAGCACAAACACCTTGCCTACCTCAACCACATCCCCCAAAACATAGATACATATGCTAATAAACACATTCACTCTAATTCACAGGCATGCAGAATTCAACCACACCATATGCAAAGATATACAGCTAGGAGGCCAGAGGGAAAAGGTTTTTTGTTTGTTTTCTAGTTCCCAGTCTACCTGTTACAGGAAAAGAGACCTGACAAGACAGGGCGCAGGCCTCTTCCTACCCCTGGGGAGCCAGTCCTCAGGGTAGATAATCCCACTTTAGTAAGAAAGCCCCTCTCTGGCTCCTACATGCCCTGAAGGCCAATGGAGTTGTGTCACTAGCAAATGCACACCATTTCAAACACGCACGAGGGTCGCTGAACCCTGAAAGAAGGCTGGGGAAGGAAGGTCTTTTTGAAATAGGAAAAGGAAAAAAAAGCACTAACACAAGGTCTGCTTTATATACAAGAGCCTTCCAAATGAAGGGGAGAACCTAGACCTAAAACTCTCCCAAAGAGTACCCTGCTTCTTCCCTGACTGCCTCTGCAGTCTTGATACCAATCAATAAATAAGAATTTACCAGTTATCTATTATACACTCATCTCCGTCCCTAGCCCCTGTGAAGAATATAAAGTTACCTGCAAGGCGTGATCCCTGCGCCCACTCAAGGGGTTCATTCATTAGCTGAGAACTGACACATGGTAACATGTTCAAGTATATAAACAGAGGTGTTTAGACATCAAAATAACAGTAGCTTACATTTCTACAGTACTTTATGGATTGGTCTCAAGATTCTGTAAGGTACATGGTGTAGGTATTATTATCCCCATTTTACAGGTGAAGAAACTGATACAAAGGGGAAGTAACCTAGTGAGGGTCACAAAGCTGGCAAAGGGCAAAGCTGGTTCTAAAAGTAAAGGTCCCAAATTCCAAGTCAATTGATCCTAAGTAACCCTGCCAAGCATTGTATGACCAATGGCAAGTGAGCAGTAGAGAGTGCAAGTACTGGGTTCAAAAGAGAGAGAAATCTTGGTGGTCAGAGAAGCCTCCAAGGAGGAGACAAAGCCTTGATCTGGGCCCTGAAGGGTGGAAGCCCTGCTGGTTAGGCCCACTGAAAAGGTCCAACAGAGAAGCAGCTGTGTGTTTAACTCCTGAAACCTTCTAGGGCTCTCTGGCAACCCTTTTCCCCACCAGCACCTCCAGACAAGACACTGCTTCTCTTCACCCATGGGGTGGAAGGCAGGGTAGCCTGCAGCGAGCTGTGGTCCCCTCCAAGGGAAGGCTCCCTATCCCACCCCAAGCAGAGGGGAGCAGCTCATCACCACTTCCTTCAAGCACACCTTTCTGCTGGCCAACTCCAAGATTAAGGGGGCAGAGGAGCAGGACTCTGGTGCATTTTTCCCATCCCCACATTGACGGGCTTTTTCTCTCTGGATCTCTTCGGGTGTGTGCTTGAGTCTAAGGACCACCAATCATAGACAGCACATTTTGATTTCTCAATGTGCTATTCACACACCAATGGCTTGACAGACCAGGGAGTCCAGACACAAGTAAATGGGGCCTATAGGGACCAATGTTCCAGATCACATCTACTCCTTCACAAGCAGGAGGCAAAGACCCCAGGTTCACAGATCTCAAGCTTTTGGACCTTAGAAGGACCTTATCCAAGGGTCACACATATAATAAGTAGCAGGAAGGCTAGGATTTAAACCTATATCCTCTGACTCTTGGGCAGTTAGGTGATGAAGTGGATAGAGCACCAGGCCTGGAGTCAAGAAGACCTCACGAACTTACTAGCTGGGTGACCCACTTAACCCTGCTTGCCTCAGGTTCCTCATCTGTCAAATGAGCTGGAGAAGGAAATGGCAAACCACTCCAGTATCTTTGTCAAGAAAACCCCAAACAAGGTCACAAAGAATCAACACAACTGAAACAAATGAACAACAACCTCTGACTCTGAACGTAGGACTCTTCACTCCCTCAAACTCCTAGACTTGGTCCATTGGCGTAAATGAAAACTGCCACACATTGCCCCCTAAAATATTCAAACCTATCTTAGGTTCCTCTCTAAACCACAGGACATAGAGCCCTGGCCCTACTCCTGAATTATACACCAACCTCTAGCCCCATGGTTCCCAAAGGTTGTACCATGGTATTCTAGCATACTCCAAGCTTCACTTAAGTAGGTCACAAAACTTGAGGCAAAAGGTTTATAAATAAGTGGGTTTAATAGATTTTAGTCACCAATCAGACACCACAGTAAGTACAGTATTTGAGAAATAAATAAAGCTTTCCTATTTCACATACAAACTAATCCTAAAATATCAGACCTTGAACTTGGAAAATACTCAACAACGGTTGTTCTTATTGTAGGGAAACTGTAGATTAGATTAGAACTACATCTCCCAACCTTCCCAAACTGCTCGCCACCTTAAGTATTCAGTGTGCTGAGAATCCTCGTGATAAATAATATAGGGTCATGAAATAATACTACTCCCTCTCCACATCCCCCCAAAGAAGCTTTAGTTCGAGCCAAAAGGCCGTAGGAAAGAGGAAGAGTGAAAGCGATCATCCTAGGCAGGGAATCCACCAAGCTACACCTTCAAGAGTAATTGGCTGATTAAAAGCTAATGACTGAGAGACACTTGTATCCGTTCGGTAGGGTAGCCTCCTGTGTGATGCCTTCCCCACTAAAAGGCAGTTCCAAAGAGCTGTCCTTGGGACAAGACAATAACTAATCCCATGACCAGCAGACATCTATCACCTCCCAGTCTTTCTCTCCCCAAGTCCCCTAGAAGATGCAGGGAGCGCCCACCTCCTCTCTCTCTCAGCTCCCTGCCACACAAAGCTGAAACCAGAAAGCCGGAAAGCTGACCAAGACTGGGCTGATAAGCCCAGCTTCCCTTGAGGTGTTTCAGAGGGCGATGATGCCAGCACACCCAGCTCCAAGAAAGTTTCTGTTTCCACAACATAAAAGATTAATCTCATCGGGCCCTTGTCCATAGACACCCGTTCAAGAGGCAGGGAAGAAGAAGAAAGGGAGCCCAGCCTTGGCAAAAGCCAGAATTACAGAGAACAGCTGGCATTTACACGTACCCAAAATTGAATTACACGAACCGCAGGATTTTAGAGCCAGAAGGGATTTTAGAACACAGAATGCTGGAGAAGGAAGAAGCCTTGGAACAGAGAATGTTGGGACGGGAAGGACACTTAGAACACTGAATGGCAAAGCTGGAAAGGATCTTAGAACAAAGAAGGTCAATTATAAGAATCATGGGACTGTAGAATCAGCTTCAACTTTCTTATTTCATTTCTTTTTATAGAGGAAGCACAGCAGATAGATCACTGAGTCTGGAATCAGAAAGACCTAAGTTAAATTTGGCCTTATTAGCTGTGTGACCCTGGACAAGTCATTTAACCTCTGCCTCAGTTTCCTCAGCTATAGAATGGGGGTGATGATAATAATACTAATAATTAGTACCCCCATCTCAAAGCTGTTGCGAGGATCAAATGATATATTTGTAAAGCGAAGCCTGGCACATAGTAGATGCTTAATATTTATTTGTTTCATTTCCTTTCTTACTAAGAAGGAAACAGATCCAGGGAAAGGGCAAGTGACCTACCCAAAGTCACACAGCTACTTAGTGTTAGGGTCAGAACAGGGACCCAGATCCTCTGATTGCAAGTTCAGTGAAGTTTTTAACCTCCTAGATCTCCTCAGCTCCCCCTTTCAGACCTTGATGTCAACACTCCCAAACAGCCAGGTACACAGCTCCCCAGACCTGTGCTCCCTATTAAAAGATAGGTAACAATCCTCAGTGCAATCCCTGGCCTCTCCTAGCAGTGTCCAGAGGGACTACTCAGCCCACCTGCTGTGAAGTCCAGGTTCTCAGCAAGAAAATGAAGAGACAGAACCATTATGCCATGAGCTACCCTTTCTCTCTAGGCTCTACATCAGATGCCCTCTGGCATGGGTGGCATATACAGGACTTACAATTATCAGCATCATTTCTCCTCCACTCATTGCTCAGTTGCCAGACCTGGCAATGAAACACAGCCCTTTCACATGTCTGTGTTTTCAAAAATAAACGTATTGATTTTCAAGAGTTATACGTAAGTACACACACCCACACATGGCAAAAACCCATAACTGAGGCCTGTTTGGGGCAGCACAGTGACACAGATTCAAGGAAAGGGAGAGGCTCTTATGGTAGTCATAGACTAGAAGGAGATGAAGAAAACAAGGCACATCTACAAATAATTGTTAACAGGAGGCAGAATGGGAGAAGCATGATGATGAGACACATTTTAAAATGCTAATGACGTTTATAGTGAGAAGACCACAAGATCCTAGATTTAGAGCTGAAAGTTCCCTTAGAGGCAGGCCATCGAATCCAAACACTTCATTTCATAAATGAAGAAAGTAATGATCTCTTAATTGACAAACCTAATGGCCTTTTCCCAATTCTCATCTTTTTGATATTTCTGAAGCCTCTGGCATTGTCGATCTTCCTCGCTTCCTCGATATTCTCTTCTGAGTTTTTGAGACACTGCTCTCTCCTTCTCCTGGTTTTCCTCATACCTGAATGACTCCAGTCTCCTTCCCAAACTCCTTTTCTGAATCGTCATCCAAGTTGTGCCCACTGAGTGTCCTCCACGGTTCTATCCTGAACCCTCTTCTCTTCTCCCTCTACGCTATTTCATTTGCTAATCTCATCAGTTCCCATGCATTCAACTCCATCTCTATCTAGCCCTAACCCCTTTCTTGACCTCCACTCTCATATCTCTAACAGAAGTAAACATCTTAAACTTGGCATGTCCTCAAACTCAACTCCTCAAACTCTCTCCCCATTCCTAATTTCCTTATTACTGTCAAGGAGACCAAGCTCACCAACTAGGTGTCATCCTCAACTAACACTCTTTCTCTTTCTCTCTCTCTCTCTCTCTCTCTCTCTCTCTCTCTCTCTCTCTCTCTCTCTCTCTCTCTCTCTCTCCCTCCACACCCCCCATCATATCCAATCTACTATGCCAAGTCCTATGAATTCTACCTTTATAACATACCCTCTTCTCTCCTCTGATACCACCACCACCCTGACACAAGCCCTCATCACCTTACACCTGGACTACTGCAAGAGCTTATCTCCCTACCTCCACTCTCCCCACTAGAGTCGATCAGCTATTAAAGTGACCTTCCTGAAGTGCAGGTCTGACAGTATTCAATCAGCTTCCCCTTAGCTCCAGGGTCAAATATAAACTCCTCCTTTTGGCCTTGGAAGCCCCTCATAGCCCAACCCCTTTCTATCTCTCCAGTCTTCTTACACCTTACTCCCCTCCAAATACTCTGCAATGCAGTGACTCAGGCACACTTCCTGTCCCACACACACGACTCTATATTCCTATTTTCACCAGCCATCCCCCATGCCTCTCCCCTCCTCATCTCTGCCTCCTCCTGGCTTCTCTGGCTTCTCAAGACTCAGTTACAGTATAACACCATGTAACAACAAGTCACTCACAAATAGAAAAACCCAAAACTGCAGCCAAAAAAAAGTACTGAAGAGGATGATTTTGCTGATGAAGAATCAGAAGATGACTCACTTCCTGAATAATATCTATTTTAATGTTATTTACTACAGCAGATGAGTCTCCTTATAAGAAAACATTTATGTTAACTTTTTGATATAATAGCCTATATTTAATTTCATATATTGTCAAATTTGGTTAAATTCAAAATTTAAACAAAACTATTCCCATAAATAAAAAGTCCTTCCTAGTCCTCCTGATCTTTGTGCCTTCCCACTGAGACTCCCCCCAGTTTATGCTGCATATATTGTTTGCCCACTGTCTCCCGCATGGGACTGTGAGCTTCTCTGAAGTTAGGGACTGTTTTTGCTTGTCTCTGTATGCCCAGAAGTTAGCGCAGTTCCAAGCATACAGAAGGTGCTTAATAAATGCTTCTTGCCCTGACTTGATGTGACTAGGACCCAGGGCATAGGGGTGCTCGGTGGTGCCAATCAAGGCTTCACGAAAAAGAAAGAAATTGAATCGTGTCTTACAGGAAGGACAAAATATCAACAGGCAGGAAAGAAATAGGAGGGCACTCTAGGGGGAGACAGCAGCTTCAGCGAAGGGGCAGAGGTGGGGATGTTTGCATTAGGAACTTAAACCGTCACCCAGACATCTTAAACGACTCAAAGTATATTGGCCGCCTCCCAAAGTTGTTTCATGTGTATCTTCCTTAAATCCCAACAGTAAGTCCCTCATGTGTGAAGCCTTCCCTGATCCCTACCCTCTCCTCCCTGGAACCTCAGTCTCCTCATCTGTATAATTGGGATAATAATTCATACCCGGCTCCTGTGAGGACCCAATTCAAGATAATGAACGTCAAAACATGTTAATTACATATTAGTTACAGCTAATTATCATTATCATTATAATTAATCATTACTATTACTCCCATTTGAATCTCCTATACCATATGCCAGAAGAAGACTGGACTATGCAGTAACACACTAGTTCTAGAGGCCGAGGACCTCAGTTCAAATCTTAGTTATGTCACTGTAAAACTTAGTTATACTCCAGTATATATGACAACTACTAGAACTACAGTTATACCACAATTTTGGGCAAGTCTCTTAACCTCCCTGTGGCTCAGTTTACCTCATCTGTCAAATGAGGAGGCTGGACTAGCCAGCCTCCAAGGTGCCTTGCAGTTCTACTTCTGTGACTTGTTGATGGATTGCTGAGTGACCTGTTGAGACAGCTTGAGTGAAAGCCTTTTTGCTGAGTCTGTCAACAAGCTGACTCAGCAAGAAGAGGGATATGTGTCCCAGTCCCTCTCCTCTCCCCACCAAGGAAAAGGAAAATATGGGCACCATCAAAGGGATGTGTGTGTGTGTGTGTGTGTGTGTGTGTGTGTGTGTGTAGGGGCCATTCTACGACCTGAAATTACCACCAGTGTACAATAAGCATGGCATAATGCATTATGGGAAAATCCCAGACCTAGCCAGAAAGATGCCCTTAAGATAGAAACTCAATTTGAAGCCAAATGGTCCCCAAGTGTGAACTTCTGTTCACACCATCCCCTTGCCTTGAAAGCCTTCTATCCTCTTCTCCATGTATCTTAATCCTATCCATGCTCTAAGCACAGACTGGAATCCCACTTCCTCCATGAAGGAGAAGATGCCTTCCAGGAACTACCCCAGCCCTCAATGATCTGTCTCTGTCTGTCTGTCTGTCTGTCTCTCTCTCTCTTTTTCCTTCAGCACTCCCTGTCCCTCATTACCACTTAATGTTTTCAGTGCATTGATGGTCTCTAACTACATTAAGTTAAATGCAAGACTAGACTAGCTTAAATAGATATAAATTTCTCAGGTGCAAGACCCATAAGCTGACTCTTCTGTTCACCCAAAAGGACACTTAGCACAGAGCCAGCACCTACACGGCATTCAATATTTGCTAGAGGACCAGAAGAATTAATGCAAGAGCCATTCTTCCTATGTAAGAGTAAACCCCATGATGGCTGGTTCCTCTAAAGTTACACGTAAAATGAATTTCTGTAAAGTGAATGCTACTCAATTAGCAAGCCTCTATCTAGCATAAGACTCACCAGTCCTTGCAGAGTATCTCATGGTAGGGCAAAGGTAGGAAGTGTGGTGGAGGGAGAAAGAGAAGGAGGGAGATAATATGGGCTTAGCTCACACCAGTCACTTAAACAACCTGTGTTTAAAGTGTCTATGGGAGTAGCTAAGAAAGAAGGTGGTTCCTGCCCTCAAGTAACTTGTAGTCTAATTGATTCAAGGATGGATAAGGGAACTACAATCTTCATTTACCGTTTACTTGACTCTAATCCAGGATTCCCCAAACAGAAAAGCTAAGAAGAGTTAAATGTATCTATTACTCCAAGGTTTACAAAGCAGTTTACATTCATTATCTCATTTGATGAGCCAACAATTGTGTGAAGTAAGTACTCTTATTATTCCCCAATTAGCTAGGAAAGTGGGAAGGGACATTTTCAGGCACACATCAAATCAAGGCAACAGAAAGAAAAAAATTTATCTTGGGAGCCAAGTTCTATTAATAATCGCCACGTTCCTTAACATTCTACACGCTTGTCAAACCAGAGGATCCTGAAGCTTGCCTGGATCCAGAGGTTTGTCTAGGGGGCCGGTCCTATTCCTGCACCCATAGAACACTTCTCTGTGGTGCCCTTCTCCCTACTGGAGGGAATTTTCCAAGTTTGGGGGACATTCTCTGGGCCTTACAAGCATCTTTTCCCCCAGCACTAGGTTTGCCATCAATCTCTCTTACAATCAACTCTGTATGTGGCAGAAATCAGGGGAAAGTGCTTTTTTTCCACCCTGCTCAGCTCCTCCAGGCAGGCTGTTCCTCTCTCTCCGGGAACGTCTGGAAATAGCCTCCGTGAAATGTGAAAAACTTGAACTTTTGAACCTCCGTGCAGCAGGGAAGGGAGCTAGGGCGGGAGTACTCCGGGAGGGCTGTGGGTGTGTTTGGGTGGATGAGATCTGCAGAGGCTTGGAGGGGTGGGGCATGGATTCCTGGTTGGGAAAGCTTAGGGGCTGAGGGGAAGCAGGAGAAAGATTGGGGTTTTACCTTTCAATTCCTAGACTGGCCACAGGGGATGACCAAGCAACCTTTCCACAAAGGGTCAGGAAGGCTGGGGATGCTTTCCTTAGCTTGGAGATTAGCAGCCTGCCAACGGAGCCAGGAAGCCAGTGGTGAACAGTTGGGTTTGGGCACCCAGGGCTCCTGAGCAGGCCAAGCAATGAGGAAAGGAGGTCTATATAAATGTGTTTTCCTTCCCTGTAGAACTTCATATAACCCTGGCAATGCACTATAGCTATGGGGCGAGGGAGAGAAGAACCACCTCCCTTCAGAAAACTAGTTATCCTCAATAACACATTCCTTGAAATCATAGTGTTAGATGCCCCAAACCTCATTATACAACATAAAAAAAGTACTGACTCAGACATTAGAAGGTCCAGGTTCAAATCCTACCTCCAATGCCTACTGCCTGTGTAGCCTTGGCCAAGTCACTTAATCTCCAGGGGCCTCAGTTTCTTCCTCTGAACTAGCTGGTCCCTGAGGTCCTTTCCATCCCTGATCCTATGGTCATTTAGCATCGGAGAAAAGATCTTTCCAAAGCCAGTCCCAGAAGCATCCCACGTGTTCCCTTCCGCCAGTTATCTGGGGCTGCATTTTTAAATTTTTTTTCAATATTTCTACGAATATGTTTTAAGTACACTAACGCGCAAGGCCTTCTGGTTTTGAGGGTGGGTAGTGCCTCCCTGGGTTGTAGGTCTATGTTTGCTTGTTTTGACTCATTTATTCATGACCTAGGTCTTTGTCGAGTCAGTAACACAGTTTTTCAACTTTTAGAATTCTGAAACTTGAATAGCACAGGAAGCAGATATAAGAAAAATCTTCAGGACCAGTTCTGGCAGTAGGTTGGCTACAAGTCTTCTCGCTGCTGATACGGGCCACGGATGCTAATTCCACCACAGGGCACGGCCTCTGCCGCCATTTTGTTCCTTTGTGCTAAGATCCAAAATAAGTCTACCATGGGCATAATGGCACGAATAACTGAGTACATGCTACTTATATGTCACCTGATCATACAGTAATGGCCTGAAGGGACCTTGGGTCATCTAGTCATTTTACATAGTAGGGAATTGAGGCCCAGAGGACATGAGATTTATTTACCTAAGGTCATATAAGCTGCAAGCTACAGAGACAGCATCTGAGCCTTCCATACCAAATTCAGTGCTCTTTTCTGGCACATCCCAATACGGTATTTGTTCACATTTATCAAGGCACAAGGACCTTCTGCAAAAAGTATGCACAAGTATACCACAGAGCGTTCTCAACAAGACAGTCAGGAGACCTCGATCCCAGACCCAGCTCTGCCAACAACCAGCAGAAGGACTCAGGAAATCACTTCCCCTTCTCTGGGCTTCAATTTCCCCATGTATAAAATGAGGATGAAATCTAACATCAACCAATCCATCAACATGTATTTATTAGCTCTTACTATGTCCCAGGCACTCTGGTAGATGCTGGGGGTTACAGATACAAAGAATGAAAACAGTCTCTATTCACAAAGAGCTTACATTCCAATGCAGGAGACAAGTGCATAAAAAATATACACAGCATAAACATAAAGTGAATAAATAAAATAGATACAAAGTAATCCAATACAAGGTATTTTGGGAAGGACGGCACTGACAGTTGGAGAAACCAGGCAAGAAACAAAAACAAAGGAAAAAGAAATTTCCTGAAGAAAATGCTATTTGATTTGTGTCTTTTTAAAAGAAGAGAAGGGGGACAGCTAGATGGGGCAGCAGATAGCGTACTGGCCCTGGAGTCAGGAGGACCTGAATTCAAATGCGACCTCAGATACTTACTAGCTGTGTGACCCTGGGCAAGTCATTTAACCCTGTTGACTCTTACTCCCCCACACCAAAAAAAAAAAAAGAGAGAGAAGGATTGCTTCTGTTTTTCTTCGTCCTTGTTTTTGGGGAGGGGAGGTTATAGAGTATTTTAAGTGTTCTAAAACCTGTATCATACGTATGTTTTCCTTCTCCTAAATTAGGCCACAAGCCCTTTGAAGTCAAGAACTCGCCCCTTAAGTTTCATCCCCATGATGACTAATACACATCTCGGTATCTACTCAGTTCTCAAATAATGTCACTGGCTGATGATCATTGAACAAGTGATGAAAAACACCTTTGCCGGCAGCACTGGCATTTATCCAATACCAACAACTTAGGAGAGTGTAGAGGCAAACCAAGTCCCAAAGTGAATGATTTGGGGGCAAATGGGGAAAACTCAGGCTAGAAACTGACAGTTGAGCTAGGACCTCATCATCCCTCTCAGGGTTTATTCTAAGGAAGTCCTCCTGCTTTCAGTCTCCCCCAGCTCAAATCCATCTGCCACACAGTTGTCAAAATAGCCATAGATATGACAAGGAAGGCTCTCTTGCTCAGAAATCTTTAGGGACTCTCTACCTCTAGGATAAAATACAAACTCTTCAGCTCGGCATTCAAGGCCTTCCATAATCTGGCTCCAACCTACCTTTTCAATTCAATCTCAAACCACCCTTTAGATTCCAGTGAAACTACTCTACCAGCTCCTGAACTCAGCAATGCATTGATACTTGGAATGTACTTCCTCAACCTCTCTGCCTTTCAGAATCCTTTTCTTCCCTCAAGTCTCAGCTCAGGGGCTGCCTACCTTCTTATTCTCCTCAGTCAGTATTTTCTCTTTCTTCCTCAAATTATCTTTGTGCATACCCACAGTAGAAGGAAAACTCTCGGTGGTCAGGGACTGTTTCTTTTTGTTTATTTTTATTTCCCCAGGTACCTGGCAAAATATCTTGAAAATATACAGACTTAAGAGATGACGGTTGAATTAAACTGAACGGAATTTAATTGGGTTACCATATTGTCCCTATCTGCCTAGAGTTTGGTAAAACAATCATGCTTTATTCTCTTGGCTGTGGAAAGAAAATCGTCACTCCATAGCCCTCTCTCTATACACCCACACCAACAGTATTACGGTAATAGTCATCATCCCTATAAAGCTCTCTGAGGACCCCAAGAAAATAAGTCCACCATACAAACACACAGTATCATCACCATCCCCATCTCCACTATGCAGCTGCTTTGCAGCAAGCACCCAATCATGGCCTTTGCAGACACGTTAAGATTCTCCAGTAAAACAGATTGTCGATAAAATTGGGGTGGGGGAGAAGGAAAGTAAAAAAAAAAAGCCATAGCTCCACAGCTACATTTTCTGAGCTGGACCCTCTAGCTCTCACTACCTCTTGAGTTTGCCCTGCGTCAGGAAATGAGAATTTCTCACTCACTCTAGAGAATTTCTAGGCACAACTAACTCCGTGAGAGACTCATGCAGTAATCCAACAGCAATGAGGACCTTGGGAGGGGGTAGGAGGGAGGGGTAGGGAAGGAAGGAGAAACGTTAAAGAGCAAGATGCCAGAGCCAGAAATAAAGTATGTGCAATAAATGCTTGCTGAATTCTCTATCACTTGTCCTAATCTAATTATTGCCAGAAGAAAAAACTGGAAAAAGAGGAAAGGTAATGGGGAAATTTGACTTCATGATATAAAGGAAGGAACCCTGGATGGAGAATCAAGACACTCAGGTTCTCATCCCAGTTCTGCCTCCTTCTGCACTTTGTGACCTTGTCTTTAGATACGCTTTAGCCTCTCTGGACCTATTTCCACAATATCTGGCTGCTAGAAGCTCCCAATCTGGCTTTCCATGCCATGGAACTGTCCCTGCTCCAAATCGTATCTTGGGTGGATGTAACATCCTAGCTCCTTGCCCCCCACAGCCCTCACAGAAAGCTAAAAAGAAAATGAAATAGAATGAAACTTGCTAGAGGTAAGAGCTCAATGTCCCACCCCACCTTTTAATGATTCTCCTTCACCCAGCTTGGCCAGTACATCTCTGGGATCCCTCCTGGGCTGACACCAACAGCCCAGCTTCCTTGTTGGTAAACTGATGTGCTCACCTGCCAGCCTTCTCCGGTCCCCCCCAAACCAGGGCAAGGCCCCTCCAGAAATAGAGGTGAGCATGTGCAGCCTCATTGGGAAGGAGTGCCTGTAGGATTGCCGCTGGGAGGCCAAGTACCCAAGGTTGCTGGTGGTCCACGGCCCCGCCAGCCCTCCTCTGTACAGGGTCGGGCAGTCTCCAATGCAAAAACGGGCCTCGGGGGGCCTCTCCAGAACCAGATGAGGCTGATGCCTCACGCTGAATGGATTGTTTTGCAAACCTCCACAGACAACTGGCCCCACAACAGAAACCTCTGAGGGGAAGGAGAGCTAGCTCTGCATAAGGAGGATCTGGGCTGGGGGCAGCGTATGTAATGTTTCTTAAGGCATGCAATTTCCCCTTTTTTCCAATGCCCCGCCTCACCCACTCAAACACCTGCTGACCACAGCGTATTTGATTGGTAGAGCCATAAGAGATTCTTGAAAATGCAGGAGAGAAACACAAACTTCCTGGTTTCCATAATAAAGGATAGAATCTCTAAGTTATGGCAAATACATGCCATGGCTCCAGCCCTTGCTTTCACTGTAGGCAAATAGGCCAGAGAAAAAACCAGTGGGGAGAGGAGGTGGTCCCCCCTACACCCAGTTAGTGTATTAAAAGACCTGAGACTCAGATAGAGACAGGGGGCCCATAAACCAGTCCCAGACCTAGCCCCAACAGGCACAAAGGCAATCAGCATGACTTCCATCCCTGACTTCTAGGTACACACCCCTGGGGAAACAGGACTCCTTCCTGGTTGTGATTTAACAATAATTCACTGTGTGATTTGGCTTCATATTTTAGGAAGCACAATGATAAGGTAAAAACTGTTCAGAAAATAGGAGCCTAGATACTCAAGAGACTTCAAGACCATGCCCTACAAGAAGCAACTGAAGGAACTGGGAATACTTCATTTAGTCAATAGCCACTTACTATGTGCCAGGCACTGTGCCAAGGGCTAGGGATTATTACAGTTGTTATTTAGTTGTTTTCAGTCATGTCTGACTCTTGTTAAGGAGAGTAGAGTACTCTGCCATTTCCTTCTGCTCCAGTTCATTTTACAGATGAAGAAACTGAGATAGGGTAAAATGATTTGTCCAGGATCACACAGTTGGCATCTGAAGCCAAATCTGAACTCAAGTCTGACTCCAGGCCAGGCAATCTCCACTCTGCCACCTGGCTGCCCTTGGTATCAGAAGGACTAAGGATTACAGAAAGGCAAAAACAGTTCTTGCCCTTGAGGAGCATATGTTCTAATGGGGAGCACAGCATATGTGTGCGTGCGTGTGCCTGTATGTCTGTGTCTGTGTGTGTGTGTATGTATGTATAAGATATGCATATATATCTATATATAACTAGATACATACCAGGAGAGGCGAGGTACTCCGAGAGAAGGTGTAGTATGTGGTGTGGCTGAGAAAGGCTTGAGCTGAGGGCTGAAGGAAGCCAGAGAGGAGAGAAGACTGAAGGGCTGGATGACCACTGCTTTTCAAGTATCTGAAGGGCTCTTATTTGGAAGAGAGATTAGGATTGCTCTATTCGGGGTCAGAGGACAGAATTAAGTAAAATGAGTAGAAGTTGCAAAAGGGCAAATTTACGATGAATTCAAAAACAGGGAAAACTACCCCAAAGTGATATGAGGTATATCTCAAGAGGGAGACAGCGAGCGCCCGTCACTGAGGGAAGAGGGGTGGAAAGTTTTTAAACAAAGCCTGGATAACTCACCTGCCAGGTATGGTGCAGGGCAGGCTTTAACTGAACAATGCTTCGGGCTTGATGACCAACGAGGTCCTTATAGCACGGAAATTCTGCAATCTTGCGACCCTGGGCATAATCACTTCCCCTTGACTGTGGAATGCTCTAAAATTCCGCCATATATAAAGTCAGGACCAGAAGCCCTGAGAGTCTCAACCGTGTTCTCTCAGCCAACTTTAGGAAAGCTGCCTTACCCTGCATAAAAACACAGCCTAAGAAAGGAAGCCAGGAAGCCTCTTTCTACCACTGGCAGCATGTCTGAGTGGAGAGAGCTCTGGCCATGGAGTCAGGGGACCCTGGAGTGATAAGTGTCCTCAGAGGCCATCTGATCCAATCCCTTTATTTTGTGCATGAGACACTGAGGTCCAGAAAGATTAAAGGATCTGTCCAAAGTCTTATGAGTGGTAAGCATCAGGTGTACGATTTGAACCTAGATCCTCTACTCCAAACTTAGAACTCTCTTCACTGTCTCATGCTAAGGCAAGAGGACCCAAGTTCAAATTCAGAAACCACTGCTTACTCATGTAAGCCACTAAATAAACCATATGCCCTCTGTGGACCTCTGACATTTCTTCCTCTATAAAATAGGGGGTTTAAACCATATGATCTCTAATCTCTTCCTGCTCAAAATCTACAAACCCTTTTATTATATTCAGATGGAGAAACTGAGACCCAGAGAAGGAAAATGAAAATGACTTGTCTAATATCTAAAACCCTGGTCTCCAGGCTCTTGGTGCAGTGTTCTTTCCACGGGCCCCACGCTTACTAGCCCCAGGGCTGGACCTGCAGGAAGCAAAGGGGGAGACGAAGCGAGGGCAGAGAGGGGAGTAATGGGGAGCTAGCCATTTATATTTCTCAGAACCACATGCCCTACTCAGCCCACACAAGGGAGCGATTCTTCCAACACACAGAATGCCTTTTGTGGGGCTCTGGGAGGCAGCAGGACCCATACAGCTGCCTGTGTGCTCATAGAAAGTGCTACATCCTTTAGACACTTCTTCCTGGCTGCCGTCCCCCCTCCACCCCTTCAGGCTACTCTGCCCGGAAGCTGTTCAGAAAAAGCCACTCGTCACCGAAAGCTGAAGAGCTGTGCGGCTCACAGAATGGGGAACCTCCCTTTGGGTCTGTGGTCAATCAAAATCACTACCCTGGGAAAGCTCTGAGAAGCACAGACCCGAAACTAAAATGGTATCCAGGGAGAGGGGACCCAAAGTGACTGCATGTCACAGCATCGGAACGCTCCATGTTGTGTATGTGTGTGTGTCTCACACACACGTCTGCCTCATGACCATTTAATGTACCCATTGATCACTCAATCAATTAGTAAGGGGCTATTTGGGGCCTACTACATATGAGGACACTGTAACAAGCATCAGGCATACAAAGAACACAGTTAAAAAAAAAAGTCCCTGCCCTCAAGGAGCTCCCATTCTATTGTGAGAAACAACTCAGCATAATAAATGTGAGCCAGGAAGACAAGTTCAAATCTAGCCTTGGACAGTTACTAGCTGGGTGACTGTGGGCCTCTGTTTCCTCAACTGTAAAATGGAGATAATGTTGGCACTTACCTCCCAGGATTGTTAGGAGGATCAAATTACGTAACAATTGTAAAGAGCTTTGCGAACCTTAAAAGTATATAAATGTTATATATTCTTATGTACACATATAAGTACATACATTTATAGATATATAAATATATTGTGTACAAAGTAAATACAGGGCAACTGGGAGGGAGGGAAAGAGGAAGAGGAGGAAACGTCTCAGATAGGAAGTGGTACTTGTGAGCTGAGATTCTAAGAGGCAGAGTCCGTGGGAGTGAGTACATTCTAGGCAGAGGAGATGATGACCTAAAGGGACCGAGATGAGTGTTCTTTTGATATCTGTTCTGGCATCTTCCAGTCTAAGATTTTGTGCTTTCTCAGCTGGGAAGTCCTTTTCTGTGTTTAACTTTGATCTCTACTTCTATATATTTCAGTTTACTTCCTATTGATAACATAAGGGTGTATAGACAGAGATACAGATCTATACATACATACATATATATTTATGTATGTATATGTGTATGTGTATATATATGTGTATGTGTGTGTGTATGTGTATATGTATATACACATATATTTTCTTCTGGATTTGGCCAGTACGGAAATTTGTTTTGCTTGACTATACATGTTTGTAACAAGGGTTATGTTTTTCTCTTATTCTCAACTGGGGGAAGATGGACAGGAGAGAAGGCAGATTTTCGTTGATTAAAAAGATAAAATTTAATTGAAAAAATTATATTGGAGTTTTTAACTCTCATGTTGTTGTTCAGTCATTTCAGGGGTGTCCTACTCTCCATGACCCCATTTGGGGTTTTCCTGGCAAAGATACTTCGGTGGTTTGTCATTTCCTTCTCTAGCTCATTTTAAAGATGAGGAAACTGAGGCAAACAGGGTTAATTGACTTGCCCAGGGTTACATAGCTAGTAAGTCTCTGAGGCCAGATTTGAACTCAGATCTTCCAGACTCCAAGCCCAGTACTCCATCCACTGTGTCACTTTAACTCTTATAACTTTTCCTTAACTTTATCAAATAACTTTCAGAGTTATCACATCTTTACTAATAATAACAGCTAACATTTATATAGTATCTACTATATGCCAAGCACTGCGCTAAGCCCTTTACAATTATTATCTCACTGTATTATAACCCTGGGATGTAAGTGCTATTATCTTCCCCATTTCACCAATGACGGAAACTGAGGCAGACAGGAGTTAAATGACTTGGCCAGGGTCACACAGCTAGGAAATATCTGGCATTGTATTAGAACTCAGGTTTTCCTGACTCCAAGCTGGGCGATCTATCCACCAAACCACAACTTTGTGTGGTAGACAAGGGAAGCATTCTAAGTATAATCCCCATTTGAGGGATGAGAAAAACCGAGACTAAAAGAATCTGTGATTGATTCAATGTCACATAGTCAGCGGTGGCTGAACAGGGCCTAGAACCCAGTCCACGAGAAGAGTCCTTGCTGGGTACGACACCAAGTCAGCCTCAGCTTCATCTTTATATATAGGATTTAGGCCGCATCCCTGTTTATGAAAATCATGAAGAATGACAGGATTTAGAGTAGGAAGAAATCTTAGAAATCTTTTCTAATGTCTCATTTTACAGATGTGAGGATACTGAGGCTCACAGAGATAAAGCGATATGCCCACAGACACACAGGCAATAAAGCTGAGATTTGAACCCAGCCCCTTTTACTCCAAATCTTTTCTGTTTATTTTGCCATGTCTGACCTCCAACATTTGGAGAGAAAATCATAAGCAAAGCCAACAACCACTACTACCCACATTTCTCCCTGTTTCTCCAAGAAGATCCAGATTGGACCCCTTGGGAAAACTACTTCAGGCAAGGGTAGAAGAGGGGCTCAACCAAGCTACACCTACATCTTCGTCACTAGTTACAATGTCTTCCTTTCTCCAGTGCCCCTCTAGAGACAGAAGTTACAGAATGACATATTTCCTGTTCATTCCACTATGCATTAGCTCAAGAGGAAGGGGGAAAGAGAGAGAGAGAGAGAGAGAGAGAGAGAGAGAGAGAGAGAGAGAGAGAGAGAGAGAGAGAGAGAGTGTGTGTGCATATGCAAGAAAAGGCACAGGATGGAGACTTTTGATCAGAGATAAGGAAAAGTCACTAACAATTTTCTGAGGTCCCCCTCCCCTGGATTCAGCCACAGAGCACACACCACCCACTCTGAGCAACTTTCCAATCGGCCTATGGAATTCCCTAAAAACACTTACTTCTTTATTGGCTTGTGGTCATTAGTCATTTTTATAACCAGTCTAGCACTTCGGCTGAACACTGTGACTAATCTTAACTTTAACACACCACAGAGGTCAGACTGTTTTAACTCTTTGGAAACCTGGCCCCAGAAGCCACTGGGGCACACACCCTGTCCTCTTCCGGTTTCTACACACACACACACCCCTATGGGAGGCAAAGGGAAGGAGTCACACAGCAAATACCATAGGGGAGGAGATTCTTAATCTGACCAAATACCCCAGGAAGCTGTAAACTGATCCAGAGTATGACTCCCCAGAATTAGGCTGGTGGTGTTTTCCTTTTAACTAATGGTTACACCAAAACCTTTCCATGCTAGCTTCAAATAAACTTCTCCACTTCCATCCGTTTTCTCCCTCCTCAGTGACCGTGGCTGACAACTTGGTCCATAATCATTCCCTACTGGCTCCTATCTAAAACGAGGGTTCAGCCAAAAGCATCACCATCATAAACAAATAATGGCTAACACTTAAATAGTGCTTGAAAGTTTGCAAAGAATTTTAGATACATTGTCTCCCTTGCATTTTAAAAAGATGGGGAAATTGAGGCTCGGTGGGATTAAGTGATTTACCCGTGGCAACACAGCTGGTAAGTGTAGGAGACGAGATTTGAATCCTGACTCTAAGTCCTGACAGTCTATCACTCTTGATTCTCAAATTAAGTTAGGATGTATAAAACATTTTGCAAGTCTTAATGCGTTATATAAATGTTAGCTACTATTATTACTCCTCATTGGTCTCAGAAAGTATTGCTCAAGAGACAGCAGGGTATAAATAGTAGAAAGAATATTGAACTCAGAGTCAGGGGAAGTATTTTCAAACCTTTCTTGACACTGGACAGCGGATAGAGAGCCAGGTCTGGAGTCGGGAAGACCTGAGTTCAAATCTTGCCTCAGATACTTACTAGCTGTGTGACCCTGGGCAAGTCACTTTACCCTGTTTGCCTCAGTTTCCTCATCTGTTAAATGATCTAGAGAAGGAAATAACAGACCACTCTAGCTAGCATCTTTGCCAAGAAAATCTCAAATGGGGTCTGGGAGAGTCAGACATGACTGAAACAACTTAACAGTCTTGACATTCACTAGCCATGACCATTGGCAAATCATTAAACCTCTCGAAGCCTGTTTCCTCATCTGTAAAAGGGAATAAAGCTACTCACTCTACTTGCCCCCACAGAGTTGTTCTAAGGTAAGGACTTATAAGAACTGGAGATGGAAAGTACCAGAGAGTTCGATTAGTCAAAGTTCCTCATTTTACAGATAGGAGAACTGAGGCCCAGACAAGTAAAAGGTCCAAATCACAAGGGTAGTAAGAGGCAGGGCCAGGATTCCAAACTAGGTCTCCTAACTTCAAATCAGCCCTTTCCTCACCATACTGTAGCCCTTTAAAGCATCCTAAAACATGAGTTATCGTTATAGCAGGAAGATGTAGCCAGCTGGCCTCCGGGGGACCTCCGCCTCCCCAGTGAGAACTCAAGGCGGGATAAGGACCCTTCAGCTACGCAGATGACGGTGTTACTCCCCAACTCAAAATCTCTCCTCCTTTCACTTAATCCGACTGCTTCCCATTCACTATCCTATCCTATGCTTATGGTGAACAACTCAACTACTAAGCGTATACACCTCGTGTAACCCCTCACCTACCTTGAGAGAATAATGGAGCTGTTTCTCAGTGTTCTCTTTTCCAGGCTGAAAGTCACCACATTTCTGTCCTTTCTTCAAGACGCATCTCTTCCATCCTTTTAATCATCTTTGCTACTCTTCCTGAACTAGCTTTACAATTTCTCTTCATGATGTTTAAAGTTCAGATACCTACACTGGGCACCATCCTGTGATAAATGTCTGACTAATGCTGAGTATTGGGAAAGAATTCTATTTAAGCCTTTGCTTTTGTCACACTCCCTTCCCTTGGCAGAATGACTGGCTTCCTTCAGAGTGACTTGACACTGCTGACTCAGGTTCAGTGCATTGTCAATGATGAGCTTCAGATTTTTTTACACTTGATACCTAATTGGGCCTTCCCTACCCCCAATGGTATAGGGAATTTTGGGGTCCCTGTGTAAGCCTCCTTTCCTGCATTTCAACCTGCTTTTCTCATGTATAGTGCTGTGTGTTCAAACTACTGGGACTTGGATTCAAGAGGCCTGGGGGTAGAGTGCTGGGTCTACTTCTCACTACTCACACACTCACTATCTATGTGATCCAGGTCACCTTTTTTTTTTTTCCCAAAGTCTCCTGGCCTCTGCATCTCCTTCTATAAAATATGGATATCGTTTGACCCAGAGAACCCAAGTAAAGTCACAAAACCTAAGGACGTCAACGATAAAAAGAAGGGTCTCATATCCACTAAAATATTTACAGTAGCAAAAAACTGGAAACAAAATACATACTGATGGATTGGGGATTGGCTTCAACTGTGGTGCCTAAATGTAATGAAAGAAAAGATAAACATGAAGAACACAGAGAAGGATGGAAGACTTTTATGAACTGATGCAAACTGAATGGAGCAGAACCAGGCAACATACAGAATGACTACAACAATGTAAATGGAAAGAACAAAACATCAAAACTGAATACTGTGAGATTATAGTCGCAAAAAGCTTGTAGCCAAAGAAGAGATAGGAGACTAAACTGCCACTCATCTTTATAGAGGTAGAACATACAACAAAGCATATAATGTTGGACTTGGTGAATGTTGTTTAGTTTTATTCTTCCTTTTCTCCTGTTACAAAAGAATCTTCATTAAAAAGGAAAAGAAAGAGAGATATACTGCAGGATAAAGGTAATTTAAAAACAGAAGATATCAATAATTTTTCTTAAAACAAATGAAATATCTTATTCTCAAAAAAATGTGGATGCTAATACCTGCCCTGCCTAACCCACAGGGTTGTTAAAAAGAAAACATTTTGAAAACTATAAATAAAATTTTTCTAATTACACACTGTATCCTAAGGACCACTAGGCCTTTCCATCTACCCTCTTATATGTGTTGTGAGTTCTTTGAGAACAGAAATTGTCTCTGTCACTAAACATGCCATGTGATCTTAGGCAAATAAACTTGGGCCTCAGTTTCCCCTTTAGTAAAATTAATGGGGAGCTAGGTCGGGATTAGATGGCCTCTAAGCTCCTTTTTAGCTGTAATCTTGTAGGAGAAAATGTGGGTTTAAATTATGATTTTAATGTTTAATTCATTAAGTGAATTTAGGCAAGTCACTAACCTCCCTGGGCCTCAGTTTCCGTATCTGGAGAATGAAAGGGTTGGTCTAGATGACCTCTGGGGTACCTTCTAGTTCTAGCTATACGAGATTATGATTCTATCAAGAGAAGTAGGGCTGTCTCAGAAAGCCCTTAATATCTGTTAAGCAGAGAGTTCCACAGAGGTGCTGAGCTGGCAACATCCTCACCCTCAATCTCTATGTAGTCACCAAGCCCAATGGGTACAACTAGGAGACAAGGCTCCCTCTCCTCCTGCTTCTGTACCACAGATGTCCCACATCACACCTGCTTGGGTGAACAGACAAGCCCTGACAATTGAGCTGGGCACTCAGCACTTGGATCCCTGGCACCTCATAGAGAGGCTGGGAAGGGGGCCTGGAGAGGAAGATCCCCCCCATAAGTCTGTAGGAAAGACTCAGACAAATTGGGAGTGTGTCCAGAAGAAGGCAACGTGGATGATGAGGGGACTGGGGACCATGCCATAGGTGAACTGGGATGCTAAGCCTAGAGAAAGGAGAAGAAGGAGGAGACATGGCAGCCAGCCTTGAGTATCTTTACAAAAGGCTGCTGTTAACGCAGGAGGAGAAGGCTTGCTCTGCTCAGTCTGAAGGCAGAACTAGGCACAACGGGCAGAAACGCTGCACCGAGATGCACTTCCGTTCAACATAAGGAAAATTTGCCGAACAATTTAATCAGTCCAAAAGTGAAACTGGCCGCCTTGGGGAAGAGTAAAGGCCCCCACCACTACAGGTCTTTAGAGGACAGAGGGCCCTTTTTGAGGGATTCCTATTTAGAAATGGACTGAACTAGATCTGAGGCCCTGGGTGGTGTAGTGGATAAAGCCTAGAGTAGAGAAGGCCTGAGGAGTTCAAATCTGACCTCAGATATTTACTCGTTATGTGCCCCTGGATACGTCACTTAACTGTTGTCTGGCTCAGTTTCCTCAACTGCAAAATGGAGATAATGATAGCATCTACCTCTCAGGACTATTGTGTGGACCAAATGAGACCATTTGTGAAGAACTTAGTACAGTGCCTGGCATACAGTAGGTGCTTAATAAATGCTTGTTTCCTTCCTTCCAACTCTGAAATTCTGAAGATCTATGGCTGTCCTAGAGGGCAGCAATGGGTTCATCCCAGCAGAGCCCTTGGGGCCAGTAAACCATCCCCGTCTCCATGGTCCCTCTTTAACAAGAGGAAAACTGAGATAAACCCACGGGACTCTGCTGGGGTACGGGGGAAAGTAGGTCGCTTGTCACCAAGGAGGCAGTCTGTGGTAACACAAACAGTCTGGGACCAAGAGCGAAGAGGGGGGAGAGGGGATTCACTCTCGGCTCGGCCTCTATACAGTCACGTGACCCTGGACGGGTCTACTCATCTGTGTGTCAAGCTCCTCGTTTTAGAGTTGTGGTCACTGAGAATCAGTGAGGTTCAGTTAGATTTGTGCAAAATCACATAGGTGGTTATGAAGCAGACACGAGATGTGAACTCAGGTCTCATATGCCTACCAATCCTGTGATCTTCCCTCCATACCCTGTCTCTGCCACCTCCAAAGTGCTACAGTTCCATGTATCCTTCCTTCAATCTTAGAGCTCAAGACCCCCTTTAAAAGTTCCTCTTATCTATCTCCTGGCTTTGGATTCAACTATAGAAAGAAACGGGCAGCTGTGACTTTATAGACAGAAGCTGTTTGTTCCGCTATCAGCAGTGGCATTCGTTAGAAGGGAGGACCAGGTCCAAGTCTTCCTTTTCCAAAAGGAACCAGTCACTAGACAGGCCGCCCAGGGTTCTTAATCCCAATATCCTCTAGGACATAAGGCCAAAAAGCCAATCCCCAGGGAAGTTCCTCTCCCTATCTGGCCTCCTTCCTTGTATTCAAGTCTCCTCCCATTACTCAACACTTCTCTACTGGGTCTCATCCCACCCCCATCCCCTGGCACCTTCTTTCGAGGTCCCCCTCTCTGGATTCCACCAGGCACACAAGGTTGCCCAAGTTATCCTGGCCCCAAGCCCAGGGAAGGAGCAATTCTTTGCCGAGTGAAAGCACCCACAGACATACAACACAACAAACACAGAAACGTCAAACCCCAGCTTCCTTCCTAGTCACACTCAGGCAGTGGCGCTCACACTGTAGCCAAAGCGAAGAAGACAGTCCGGATAAATATAGCACAGATGACCACACCTCACCAAACCAGGGGCAGGCCAGCCTGCCCCTCTGGGCCTCTGCTCTCTCCCAGCCTAGTGGGGGATGAATGTTCTTCTGCACAGCTGCTGCTGCCAGGGGCCAAAGCCAACAGGGGTAACTTTGGTTCACTGTAAGGGCCTCAAACTGGACTCCCTGGGCCTCATGGAGACTGATGGTAAGCAGTCGGCTCAATGGAGAGGGAAACGTAAGGGCAAAACCAGGAAAAAGGAGAAACAAAACAAAACAGAAGTTTCCTTCTGGCTGAACTCCCATCTCCACCCAAAGGATGCTCTAGGAATGACCTGAATTCTTTTGGCCAACCATCTCCAGATGGGAGGCCTGGCTCTGGCAAGACTAAAGCCTTGTATGGTAGATAGGTTCTATCCCAAAATTTTTTTTAAAAAAAGTCTCCTCCATTGGTGCAGGGTGTGTGTGTGTGTGTGTGTGTGTGTGTGTGTGTGTGTTTTAATTCCTTACATCTTTCATTGCATTTAGAATCAAGAATCATATAAAGTTGAAAATGTTTTTTCACAATTGCACATGCATAACCTCTATCTGATTGCTTACTGTCTCAGGCTGGGGGGAGTGGGGGAGGGAGAGAGGGATAGAATTTGAAACTCAAAATATTAAATAAAAAATAAAAAAAGACTCACATGAAGTGAAAACTGGAGGACACTCAGCTAAGACACTGAATACTCCCTTCATTTTACAAATGTGAAAAGTAAGGCCTAGAATGCAGAAGTAACCTCCTTACCCAGGTAAAAAGGTACCAGGCTAGATTCAAGCTCAGGTCCTCTAACTCCAAATTCAGTCTTCTTTTCACCATGCGGCACTCCCTTGCCCCTAGCGTCATACTTGCAGAAAGTGTCGGAGCAGAGGTTTGAAGCCTGGTCTTCTAGTTACATGTCCAGGGCTCTTTCCACTACAGCTCATAGCATCTGATCCCCAGAGCAGCCATGAGAAGCTTGCATTGGAAATATGCTTGCCCTCATTGTAGAGAAAGGAAAATACATCCAGAAAAAGGAAATGCCTGGAGTTCAGGTCACTTAGCTATGAATCCAGTGTTCTTTGTGGAAGCAAAAAGTTTGCTGCTGTAGAGTGGTCAAACTCCAGGTATGGAAGGCCTGGTTGCAGCTTAAGGAAGGCAGCCTGGATTAGCTGAAAGAACACAGAATTGGGAGACCTAACATCTAGCTCTTCCTCTATCGCTGACAAACTAGGATCTTCGGGAAGTCATTTTTCCTCTCCGAGCTTCAGCTGTCTCATCTATGAAGAGGACATAACAAGACCGCAGGACTGGGAACCAGAGGAATCTTAAAGATGATCCAAACCCCTCAAGTCTATGGAGGTGGCACCTGAGGCCCCAGAAGCACTTAAGTGATTAACCCAGGTGGTAAACAGCAGAACCAGAATTTAAACCAAGGGCCTAAGTTATATAATCCACAGCTCCTTCCACTTCACTATGAACCTCACTGTCCTGAAAGTGGAGTAACTAATATTCCTTTAGCCCTCAGAAGTGAGTTGCAATTTGGCTTATTCACGGAAAGAAATCAATACTGCACTTCCCGGAAATTTTGGCTTTTGGATGTTTTTGGTCAGTTGCGTCTGACTCTTTGTGACCCCATTTGGGGTTTTCTTGGCAAAGAATCTGGAGTGGCTTGCGATTTCCTTTTCCAGCTCATTTTACAGATAAGGAAACTGAGGCAAGCAGGGTAAAATGACTTTTCCAGGGCCGTACAGCTAGTTAAGTGTCTGAGGCCAAATTTGAATTCAGGAAGATAAGTCTTCATGACTCCAGGCCTGGCACTACACCACCTAGGCTGCTTGAAATTGTGGCTAGGAGTGTGCTTTAAGAGCTGGTATGGCCAAGAGGGTAATGGGGGAAGGCTTTCCTCTGCTGTGCCCACAAACAGAAGGCATCTCTCTATCCCAAAGAGAAGGGACTTGGGAACCCTGCCCTGCCCTTCACACCTGCAGGCTTTCCCAGGCCCAGACAAGCTGGGATTTGTCAGTGGAAAGGCACATGTGTGAGGGAGCCAGTGGCAACATTGAGAAGCCATCCAGTTGACTAGAATGTTTTCCCTCCTCTCTCACTGGCTTTGAATCTTGGCAATGGCATAAGTGATAAGGGCTGGGCAAAGAACGAAAACCTATGGGGAAGGGACATCGAGGAGACATGGACCTATTGCAAACAATATAGGGGAAAATGGAAAGAATCTTCCTTGGACTGACAAGCAGGACCTAAACTCTGCCACTAATTATCTGTGAGACCCTAATCAAGGCATTCTCCTCCTCTGGACCTCAGTTTCCCCATCTGTAAGATTAGGAGGTCGGACTACATGATCTCTAACATTCTAATCACCTTCTACCTCCTCTTCCCAAACCTTCCTCTTCTGTCCCTCCTTCCTTTGCCTTTCCCTCTCCTCCACTATTTAATTCCCCTCCTCCTACTCTCTCACATCTGCTCTTCCTCCTCCCCTTGTCCCCTGAAGCAATGTTCTTCCCATTCCCCAGCTTTGTTGGAACCCCACAGTCTGTTCAATGCAGCCAGCTAAGCTGCAGCACCCCAGCTCATAAAGGGATGAGGCCACTCGACGCACATCCCCAAGGAAGGACAACTGTTCCCTAAACATAAACAAGTTGGCAGGTTCCCATGCCATGGGCTGGGCGGACAGCGTGCAGCTGTGAGCTGCACACTCAGAACATGCACCCCCATCGTGATCGGGTGGGGCCCAGACCCAGATGACTCACAGAGCCCGGCATGCTAGCTCAGGTTCCCGTCGGGCAGGGATGGAACACGAAGGCAGGCAAGCTGCTCTCTGCACTGACCCACCTGTCCGGACTTGATCCTAGCAGTCTCCGGATAGGCCCAACATAAATCCCTGCAAGTGGGCTGGGAGAGATGAGTGTGTCTCTGTGTTACAGTAGGTAGGGGTGGGCAAGTCTCAGCTCTGCTACTTTTCAAACTGTGGGATTTGGGGTAAGCACAGTTTCCCCTTCAAATGGGGACAATTATACTTGAGACACCTACCACCCAGGCCTGTTGTAAGGAAAGTCCTTTGTAAACCCAAAGTACTACGTAAGGATCAGCTGAATTTATTATAGGGGCATACTACATTGGTGGAGCTGGTCCGCTTAAAGACCTTGTCCCGTTCCAAACTGGTTATGGCCACATTTCCCTTTTAGGTGCAGGGAAGCTCTTCATTCTCTCCCCTGTTGTCCAGGAGGCAGAGCCAGCCAGGCAAGGTGCGTGGGGAAAGAGCATCCAGACACTAGGTAGCTACGACCCAGGCGCCCAAACTGGCTCTTCTAATTACTCCCTGGGGAGACCCTCGCTGTGTAGCTTCTCCAGACCTTAGTATTTTTATCTGTAAAACAAGAAGGTTGATTAGATCATTTCAAAGACGTCTTATGATCCCTGATCCTACGATCCTAAGCAAAAGTTGAAGGCGTCCCAAGGAACGGAGCTGGAGAATAATTTAGAGATTAAAGATGTAGCCCCATCCTACTGATCCAAGGTTCCACTAATGACCCCAGGATCAGAGACCAAATTATTCAATTCAATCCATCAATAAGGATTTATTAAGGGCCTCTTATGGGGACAGATAGATGCTTTCAAAACTTTCTGAGGACCCAGGAAACACCACACTATTACTGATAAAAATAATAATAAATAATATAATAACACTTTATATTATACATATTATAATATAATAAATAACAACAATGACAGGCCACATCTACATAACACTCCAACATTTACAAGGTGATTTTCATTTACTATCCTACCTGATACTCAAAACAACCCTATGATTCAGGCAGTGTTGTATTATCATTACTACTGCTTTATGGATAAGAAAACTCAAGTCCAGGGAAGTTAAAATGATCCTGTCAGCGTCACACAAGATGCAGTGCTGTAGAGTAGAAAGAAAACTCCGTGACTATGGACAAGTCTCAGCCTCTGAGGATTGGTTTCCTGATGTGTGAAATGAGCATAATGATGCCTGTAGTAACATATGCATGGACGTCTTCTCACACATACAACACCCCATAGGATCATATGACCAGAGGTTTAGAGCTGGAAGGGGCTTTAAAGGACCAGTCAGGCCCTGTCATTTTGCAGGCTAAGAGCAGGTTAAGTGACCTACCCAGATAATAAGTGAGGCTGAAACAGAATTTGAACCCAGGTCCCAACTCCAGTACCACATTAACCTCTTAGTGAGGATGAAAAAAAAAGTACTCCCTAACCCTAAAGGACTACATAAATGCTAGCTATTACTATGACCACTAAGTGGCAAAGCTGGCATCTCAATCTGTT
Source organism: Phalanger gymnotis (assembly GCA_028646595.1). Lineage (NCBI taxonomy): Eukaryota > Metazoa > Chordata > Mammalia > Diprotodontia > Phalangeridae > Phalanger > Phalanger gymnotis. Next base: position 127,211,049 of record CM053625.1, on the reverse strand, counting down.
TCTGAGTCTGGCGGTCTTTCTATTACAGTATCTTGCCTCATTTATATCCAGTTCCCATTGCAGTTAAACCCTCCAAACCTAACAGCAGGACCTAATTAGCTGCTTGAGAATTAATTCTCCCTGGACTTCTGGTCTACCTAGGGCAAGAAAAAGGACTAGAGGCAAAATAGAGTAAGTGAATTGGAGCCAAACAGAAGTCCCCTGTGGCTGGCTCCTCCTCCTCCCTAGGGGAGCAGAAGAGACCCACGGTTAGCCCTTCTTGTGCCTTTTTGGATTTCTGATGGACCCAAATACTCAAATCCATCAGTCAGAAGCAGATTCACTCCCACTGCTAGGGAAATGACTCATCAAGCCAGGGCACAAAGCAGGATGGCCGCTTAGTAGGCAGCATGCCAGCACTACGAGCCAACCCATACAGGGTGTTTATGGTCTCATTAAATGCTCTCAGGATGCATCAGCTGTGAAGCTCCCAACCTGGGAGGCCTATCTTCAGTGTCCACTAACGTCTAGACAGCTATAAAGATTATGAAAAATCCAAATCACCAACATCCACATCTGAAAGGACTTCTATCTATCCATGCTGGCCATGGACGTAGAGCCTAGGGGAGGTGGACCAGTAGAGGCTTCTGGGTTATTAGGTGCTCACCAACTTTTCTAGGGCAGAACGGCAATCACTGAGAAAGTCAATAATAGTCTCAGAGACACTTTGGGTCTCCAAAGCATTGCACGGAAATGTGCACTTCTCCAGTCGCAGGCCTCAGAAAATTCCCCATTTCAGCCTGGATGTCCCAGAGACACCTCAAATGCAACTTGTCTGAAACAAATCCTCTCCTCTTCCACACTTGCCTATTTTTCTTGAAGATGCTATAATTTTTCAGTTGCCCACGTTCAAAACATCCTTTTCCTTGAATCTCTGCTCTCTTTCAACCCCATATAATACAACCGGCTGCCTAATCGTGCCCTTCCCCCCTCTATCACTTCAATCTCTTTCTACTTGTGACACAGTTCCCACCTTAGTTCAGGCCCTCATCACCTCTCACCTAGATTATTACAACAGCCTCCTAATGGTCTCCCGGCCTTGAGTCTCACCCAGCAAGCACTCCTATTCATCCTCCACACTGTTACCAAAATGATTTTCCTTAAATGTAGATCTATGTCATTCCTCCACTAAATCAACTCTGGTAACCCTCTATGGCCTCTAGGATAAAATATAAAACCCTCCATTCATCTTCTAAAGCTCTTCACAATTTAGTCTCCATTTATCTTTCCAACCTCAGTAGACATCACTACCCCTCCCGGGCTCTGCAACCCAGCCGCACCAGTGTCTGTCTGTCTGTCTCTCTGTATGTGTCTCTCTTTCTGTGTGTGTGTGTCTCTCTCTTTCTCTCTCTCTCTCTCTCTCTCTCTCTCTCTCTCTCTCTCTCACACACACACACACACACACACACACTCCAAATTCTATCTCTGTGTCTTTGTTTCAAACAAGCCCCCATACCTGGAATGCACTCCCCTCCTCACGTTGGCTGACCAAATCACGCTCTTCCTTCGAGACACAGACCAAGCATTAGCTTTTATATCATGCACCTGATTCTATCAACGGCTGGTGTCCAGCATCCCAAGCCACCTTGTATTTAACTACTCTGTGTTTATTTGTATTCACTCTCTACATTTACTCTAGAGGTCCCTGTTGTCTTCCACACTTGAAGGTAAGCTCCTAAGGTTTTGTCATTCTCTTCACATTTGTATTCCCCGTGCATAGTAAGGTATCTGACATATAGAAGACACTTAACAAATGTTTGTTAATTGACTGTTTCAATATCAAATTTACTCATTCCATGTGCTCTGGGAACCTTCAAATGCCACATAAATGTCAGCTATTGACACTATTATGATTATCTATCAAATGGGGCTAATGAAGACGTAGGCCACCTATTCTAAATGAAGCAACAGATGTGTAGGTACTTTGAAAAATGCAAAAAACTGAACGAATGGAAACCAGTAGTTTTGTACTTCTCATCCTGGATCCCACACGTCTACAAGGCATACCACCCTGGGCTAGGAAACTATTCTAGCAAAAAGAGAGTCCTGACTACATACACACACACAAACACACACACACACACACACACACACACACACACACACACACACACACACACTGAAAAACACATGGGGCTGGTGCTTCTGGAAAAATTATCCCTAGGGAACCCTGAGCTAGAAAGAATGCAACACTCTAAAAAGCTGGTCCCCAGCTCCATAAGCACGCCCTTCAGAAGCCCTTCCTCAAAAGGAGGGGTTCTCAACCTTTCTGTGTGTACTGGACCCCTCTGGGCAGTCTGGTAAACACAGAGACCACTTCTCAGAATTATGTTTACAAGTGCAGAAAATAAAAGGGATTACAAAGAGAGCTGGGTATACTGAGAGACAGTTTTTTAAAAAAACAAGTTCATGGCCCCCAAACTGAGAGCTTTTCCTCTAGGGGCTCCCACTGCACCCATCCTCTTCTTTTTCCCTCTCCTGGTTTCTATTACAGCAGTTAAATTGGTCATTTGCCACCAACACCAGCCAAATCTGCTTCAAATTACCCAAACAATGCCGGGCTCTAAGTAGACCTGTAGTCTGTCTCAGATTTATTGTTATTTTAAGTGATTTCTCAAACTCCACCAACATTACTGAAATAGTCACCCCCATCCCATCAGCCCCCCCCCCTCCAAGACCCAGCAATGCTGGCCAGGCTGCCCAGTTAAGGAAGGGGAGTAGAAAGAGTAACAGGGGGAGGGGTGGATGCAATCAGCTAGCTTCCCTTGAAGGTGAAAGTTCACAGGCTTGGTCTTCTTGAAGGAGGAGGTCTTACAGAATTCCTGGATGGGAGAGGTGGCAGAAAGAGAAGGAGATTTGATTGACTGAAGCAGGAACGGGTCAACACGAGAGACAGGAGTTCCAACTGACCCAACTGACGAGCTAAGACAGGACAGAGAGCGAGAGAATCTTCAGGTTTTCTATCCCCAGCCAGAGGCTGCTAAGTATGTCATGCCTAAAAAGAACAGGGAAGCTGCCAACATTGCCCCTGGAGCATCAGGCAGACTGATTTCCCTGGGAAGCTCAGCAAGAGCCCACAAACTCACCTTGATGCCTCCAGGATTGGAGAAGCCTGGACAGCAAACAAATGCACCAGGATGCAGCTGTTCTTCAAAATAGTTTCCTTATCTGAAAACAGGGTAGTTGGACAAACTAATCGTATGATCACAGATTTAAAGCTGGAAGGGATAGAGGAGATCATCTAGTCCAGGGAACCACTGATCTAGTCCAATCCTTCATCTTATAGATAAGGAAACAGTCCCAAAAGAGTTAAGTGACTTGCCTAGGCTTGCAAAATAGTAAGGCAAGATCTCAGGTTCCCTCCAGTTCCAAATCCTATGAGATTATGGTCTGCCAATCAAGTGTATTGCTATGTGAAGCACACAATCAGACCCAGAACTAGAAGGGCCCTCTGTGGCTATTTAGTCCAACCCCATCAATTTTATAGATGAGGAAACTAAGAAGCAGAGATTTTATGTTACAGGCATGAAATAGAAGAAGCAGAATTTGAACTCGGGTCATCTGACCCCAGAGCCAATGTTATTCCTGCTATGACAAAGCTTCCCATATAGCTCAAAACCCTTAGTTCCTTCCTAGCTCCCAATGACCAAAGTTCCAAACATCGCAAATGCCTTTCTGATAACACTGGAGAATCACCTAGGGTTCTTAACATGGAAGCTGTGAACTTTTTAAAAAATATATATTTTGACTATTTTAATATGTTTTAAATGCATATGCAATGTAACTGGTTCCCTTTGTAATCCTCTGCTTTTATGCATTTAAAAAAACTTTCTGAGAAGGAATCCATAGGCTCCCCAGACTGCCAAAATCGTCCATGGTGTGCATGCATACACCTGCACACACAAGATTAAAAACCCCGACTATAGAGGGATGGAAGTTCATACCTTCTCAGGTAGCAATTCTCAATCTTAAAATTGCAAGCCCTTGTGGTGCTCACCTCCACTAAACTGCTATATAGCAAAAGTTTTGCTTTTTTTTTAAATTTTTCAGTTAATTAAAGTTACTTTTGCAGCTAAGAATTTTGCATTGCTCCCTGAGGTAACCAGTGAGGTTGCTGGCTTGTTCCAGGGTACCTAAAATGTCCTTTCAACCTCCTCAAAATTTCACCCAAACTCTCCTTCAAGAAGTAATTCAAGCTTCCATTCTTCCACAAGCCTTCCCCAAATCACTCCAACCCCAACCCAGTGGGTTCCCCTTCCTCTGACCTCCTTCAGTTCCCAGCACATAGTGCCTTGCTGACTTTTAAGAGGAGCACAGATGTGAAGGTAAACAGGACCTCAGAGACAACCTCCTCCAACTTCTTCATTTTATAAATGAGAAGACCGAGGCCCAGGGAGGTTAAGTGACTTGCCCCAGGGTCACACAATTAAGTGTCAGAGGTGGGTTTTGACCCCAGGTCCTTTGACCCAAGAGTCAGTGTTCCTGTTATTGCCTCTTCCAATGTATGTGTTTTTTCTCCCCTATCAGATAGTAAATCCCTTGAGAGCCTTCCTCTAGTGTCTTATATACGCCATGTCCTGTGCTTTTCCATAACCTTCAGCCCTCAAGCAAAGGGTCTTGCAATATAGATACTCAACAAATGCTTGTTGACTGGCAGGTTTAATGAGGGAGTCAAACCCAGATCCTCTGCCCTGGCGAGAATGTGAAAGGACACCAAGAGGAAAGACACGGGTGGCCTGCTTTGACACTGACACCAGAGGCTCCAGTTCCACGGGTCTTGCTCTACTCCACCAGCCCTTCCGTGCACAGGATGGATGAGGACAATGTGCACAAAGCCACGGGGAGGAAACCAAACAGAATTTATTCCAAGAAAAGAGGCCTGTTCTTAACCTCATCCAACCCCGAAGGGACCATCCTTCCTTCCACAGTCCTTCTCCAGGCCAAGCCGACAGACTGAAAGGGCTTTCTGGTAAGCAGAGCGGACTGGTCAGGACCTCTGCTCACTGGGCAGGAAGCAGACCAAAACACGGAACACAGGAAGGATGCTGCAAGTGTTTCCCTAGGCCAATCCAGGATGGGAGCTGGATGCTGAGAATTAAGACTCAGACTTTAAAGCTGAAAGAGACCTAAGAGACTGTCTAATCCAGTTCCCTAAATGCTAGCTAACCAACTGACTCCCTCTCTTGTCTTACACACAAGGAAACTGAGGCTCTAAGACAGGAAGAGACTTGTCTAAGGTCACACAGATAGTAAATACACAGTAGAGGAGGAGTCTCTGACTCCAAATCCAGGGCTATTTCCAGCAAACTCCTTCCCTTCAAAATCTGCCCTCTGGTCTGAGTAAACAAGGGTCTCCAAAGATCATCCCAGGGGACAAGGAATGGAAAATGTGAATTCCTTGCCAGCCCTCCCCACCCATCAGAGGTGATTCCACACACATCCCACAGGGAAGGGCACATTCCCCCCAAGTGTGCTATCCAAGAGCAGATTTATGACTCCAGCCTAATAAGATCTTAATAAGCCCCATTCTGGCAGACCTTATTCCCTCCGCCAGCCCCATATTCTTTTCACGGCTTCTGAAATTTGACTCATTTATGAAAAGGGAAAACTCAATTACCACAAGTCGTTAGCTTCTGGAATATAACTTTCTTGTTATTAATAATAATGGCTGGCATTATGGCTCCCCAACACCCATGGCTATCAGGACATCCACAGCATGGCAGTGCACCTTTCCCCCTCCTCCCTCCGAACGTAGACGCTGGAGTTCCTTCTTCTTTTACATCTATCCAAAGCAAAGTGAAGGCTCTAGTCCGCACTGCAGATGGCTTCGCATTAGTTACAGGTAAGTCAGAAATATATTGAATAATAACAACATCGAGAGATAGTGTGCCATGTTGGATAAAAGGTCATCCTCTGAGTCAAGAACTAGCTCCAAGTCTGGTCTTTCATCCATACCAGGAACCTTTCACTGGTCCAGGCTAGTCTCTGAGAATGCAATTTTTGACGAATAACCAATACGTACTGATAAAGAGGGAATGTCCTAAGTGGAAATTTCTTATTTCAAAAAAGTCACAGTTTCAGATAAATTATTATTGATAATGACAATTACTATGCCAGCAGCTCACATTTGGATAGAATTCTTTTTAAAACACTGTATAACATGTGATTTTTCTCTCCTAATGAGCCAATGATGCAGAGAATTTTTTTAGACTACATTCATGATTTCTTCAGTATAGAGAATTCCTAGGGAAGAAGTATTCTACCAAAGAAGATGGGGACCTACCTTCCCCACAACTTTTAGCCTTAGAGAGTTCCTCCAGGGCACCAAGAAGTTAAGTGACTTGCACAGGATCTCAAAACCAGTGACTAGGTCTTCCTGACTCAAGGTCTTCATCCATTATATCAGGTTTCCTTTTGTGAGTTTGATAGTCTTAGTGTAATGGGAGATATGACTGGCATTCTAAAATTTGTAATTCAGAACGTCAAGGGTCTCTTCCCCCCACCCCGCCCCCGCCAAGTCTCGAGACTGAGGGAATGCTTGTCTTTCTGATCTACAAATCCCAAGATATCAGGAAATCCTCAAACCCTTATTACGCTAATGTTGTCTTTCATTTTTACAGAGAGAGAAACTGAGGCTCAATGGGGACAAATGACATGACTATTATCCTAGCGGTTAGTGAGCATCAGAGCTGGGACTCAGTCTCGGGTCTTCTGATACCAATAGTCCAGCGATCTCTTCCTTGGCCATAGAATGGGACTATTAACAAAAGTATTACCCTAATGGCACTTTATACTTAGAACTATATAACGTTAAAAGAGGAAATGGACCTTAAGAGATCACATTGTCCAGCCACACTGTCACTTCTTGACAGTGGAAAAACTGAGAGCAGGGAGGGAAAGTGTCATGGAGAAAGCCATTTAGCTAGCATTTGAATAATCAGGACTAGAACCCTGGCATCCTCCACACCAATATAGAGATCCTTCCACTGTCCGTGGCTGCCTTAATATGATTAAAGTACAGACCACCAGTACTACTATTATTATAGGACACACACAGACGTGCTGAACATGGTACATCTAATAAGTTCGCATACATTGGCAGTACAGTTTTTACAATCTTGTAAAATGCATGAGGACGTCCTGTTGATGGGTTGATTGCCACTAAGCTGTCTTAATATATATTTCAATCACCCTAGCTGCCAACTTCAGGCAGAGAAAACAGTCCCTGAAGTCAGCAGTGCATGAACTGGAATCCTGGAGGCCACCCCACCTATTAGCTCCTGAAGCCTCACCCTCCTCAAAAGAGCTCTCTCTCTCTCTCTCTCTCTCTCTCTCTCTCTCTCTCGCTCTCGCTCTCGCTCTCTCTCGCTCTCTCTCCCCTTCTTTTTCCCTCCCTCTCCCCCTTTTCTCCTTCTCTTTCTTCCCCTTTCTTTTCTTCCCTCCCCCTCCCTCTCCTTTCCTCCTTCCCCCTCTTTTCTCACCTCCCTCCCCTGAGCCCCCGAGCCCCTCCCTCTAGTGGCCTTCTCTACAAACTCAGCAGCAACCAGCTTCCCCCTAATCCTCTTTACAACCGTCAGCACAAAACCCACTAGTCACACAAATTGCACCTGAACGGTGGCGGCACAAGGCACAATTGATCATCTAAATACAGTAATTGGGCCATATAGAGCAGAGATAATTACGCTTTATTCATTTCTGAAAATAATCCATTAGACACAGATTGGGCAAGGGGTAAAGGTTCTCAGAGTCAGCGGATGATTAAAAACAGATTACGGTTGACTATTAAGTGCCAACTGGGACAGACAAAGCTGCCAGGCCCTTCCTCCCAGTCGTTGTCACACCTGATGAGCTTGGGATCAACAGACGCACACAAACACACCCCTGCTCCAAAGTGACCACCGTCTGCTTCTGGCCAAGGCTCAGCTCACACAGATGCCACTGACAGCTCTCCTATCTAAGACCCAACATTTCAAAGACGCCTAACTCATAAACAAGGATTTCAGGACCCCATCTGAGGCCCCAAAGTAGAGGAATGATTTGCCCAAGGTAATGCAGGTAGTAAGCAGCAGACCCAGATCTTCTTTGACACTACACCTGCCCTCCCTGCCTGCATTTTTTTAAACTAACAAGTAGGAGGGGAGGAAGGGGGAAAAAGGAAATTTTTTTAACTTCTTAACTGTGAAACTTAAATAATACATGAGGCAGGTGTACTACAAATCTCCTTCAATCTCTCTAGTAATGAACAGTGGCCATCCTTCCGACTGGTACGATGTTGATGTCACCAGTCAGAGGCTACAGACCTGGCAATGCTCAATCCTCGTGCCAGAATTTGAAAGGAGACCACACTAGGCCCAATGATGGGATGCCGACGTTCTCCTATGAGAGACTAACTCCAATCCCAGAGGCCACTGATGAAGGGTTTCTGTCCTATCGATGACCTCAGATATTCACGTTTAAAAGTTCCTGAGAGCTTTCTAAAGTCAGCTGTGTAATTAGCTTTTGCAGCCTCTCACAACCTGGCTCCAACTTCTCTTTTCAGACTCAAGGAAGGAACATTTAATGCCCCTTCCCATACTCTTGGATCCAACTAAACAGGCTTTCTCTCTGGTCTCATCTGTCTTCCTGACTCTGCAATGCATCGGCTGTCCTCCATTCCTGGAATGCATGGAATCCCATCCTCGCTACAGCCTCCAAGAATCCCTCTCCTTCCTCCAAAATGCAGCTAAAGCACATGAAGCCTTCCTGGCATCCTCCCCATCTCCCATTCCTGCCCCCCCACCCCCACCCCATGCAAGTGCTGGAACGCTCCCTATCTTGTATTTAATGACCTGGCATTTATTTATATTCTCTTTGTACTTATGCTGTATGTATGTGTATGTATACACATGAATGTATACATACACACATATACATATATGGACGTGTATAAGTATCCTTGTCTTCCCATATATACATATTTGTGTCTAATGGAGCCATGGTTGGGGGGAGAGAAACAAGGAGGAAAAAAGAAAGTTATATGATAACATTATCATATATTTATAAAGACTACTAAGTTGTACATGATAGATTTGCAGTTTCACACGCAATTATCTTTTTTTCTATTCTTCTATGTCACAGAAATGCTTGTTTTATTTTAAGTTCAGAATAAAATAGAAATTTTTTAAGTGTAAGCTTCTTGCAAGAAGGGACTGTTTCAATCATTTTATTTGTAACCTCAGAGCCTAATGAATTTCTGGCACTAATGTGCTTGCTGAATAATTTTTTGATTAATAGAAGACTCTCCGCCTAGGAGTCAGAATATGTCCTTTGTGGTTTAGGTTCTGCCGTTAACTAGGTGGGTGACTAGGCCAGAGCCTTTCTCTTCCCTGAGCCCCTGTTTCCTCCTCTGTATAACCAAAGGGCTGGGCCAGAGGATCCTCCAAAAGGAGTGCTCCCCACATGAAAAGCTGTAGGAATTACAAGTCCCCTCTCACGTTTACCGCAAACGTTCCACCTGGTTCTTGCTCTGAGTTTCTCACTGAACTCTCTCATCCTTTGATAAGCAACAGAGATTCAAAGAGCCAATCAAGAAGGGACCCCTGAGGAACATTAGCAGAACAATTCCTGAAGCCCAATCAGAACTTCCCATACACAGGCCGGGGAGTAGACTCAAATCTCGAGGGGCCCAAATGTCCCTTGGATTTTTATTAGGATAAAAAAATACAGGAGTTGGGAGTCACTACGGAGAAACAGAAGGGCCGGCTACTAAAGAAACAGCATAGTGTAGCAGAAGGAATTCTTGATGGGAGTCAGGAGGCCTGGGTTCAAGTTCCGGCTTTGTATTCACTAGCCGTGTGACCCTGGACAGAGTTGTGAAAGTTTCTCCATCTACAAAATAAGGTTCTGTCATTAACTAGCTGTGTGACAAGGAATAGGTGACCCTTTAGGATCCCTTTCAGGACTGACATTCTAAGAATCTGTAAATCTGGCGGGAGAGATGTGGTGGGGGAATCAAGTCAGCTTTTTCTCCCCAATCTTTGCTTTACCAGAGTGATTTTAGTGTTTCACAGGTCCTGAACTTCCCTAAGTCATCGGAAAGCAGGTGGGATGAGAAAGTCAAAGCTAATGAGCTGAAGGGCAACAGGTTTCTTTTGATTTAGAGAAGACAGAGCACCCCCCCTCCACCGCCCTCTGCCCCCTATCATTTGCTCCCTTGGGTCCAGCCCTTGGGGAAAAACAGGCTTTTTCATAGATTGAGTGTCTGCGTCATGGATGAATATCTGCGTCAGGCTGTCTCCGTCCCTCAAGGACTGACATGAGAAGGCTTGGGAGAAAGGAGCAGGCAGGCTGCTGAACAGCTCAACTCGGCTTCTGACCTGAGCCTACTGAGAAGGGATGACCCTTGCCTCCTAGCAGACATTTCCAGTTTTCTCTGGTACCCAGCAATGACTCCACTGAATACCTTATTCATGAAGACGGTGTCATTTAAAACACAAGAGCACGGTATCACAAGCTGGAAATGACCTTAGACCAGGGCCTTTGATAGTGTAAACCAGCGTCTCTTAACCTCTTTTGTGACCTAGTCCCTCTGGTCATGCCTATGGACTCCTTCCCAGGATAATATTTTTAGAGGCATAAAACCAGTGGAAACATTCAAATATGAAAAACAAACAAGCATATGGGATATATTGGTTTAAAAAAGAGACTAATTATATTGGAATGTAGTTATCAAAATATTTCTTTAACAAAAAAGTTCATGGATCCCAGGCTGAGAGCCCTAGGTAAGTCTGACCTACATAAGGGGGGCTTTGCCAAGATCACACTAGTAGCAAGCAGCACATGTAAGGTTTACACCTCAGTCCTCTGACTAAATACCCAGTGTACTCTGTACTCCCACTATGCTTAATCAATAAATACTTACAAAGGGCTTTCCCGGCACACATCACAACCCTGTGCTCAGCACTGCGGGGAAATACAACAGAGAGAGAAGACACAGCCCCAGCTCACCATCCAGACATTTGGAAGACACAAGAAATGTCCCCCCGGGGTCAAGTCCCTCCAGTGGGGAATCCGGTCTCTGATGGGGGATGCAGAGAAGCAGTTTATTATCAGCAATGAGAGCAGAGAGGCAAAGTTTACCCTCTATGAGATCAGCCTCGAAAGACCAGAGCTGTTCAGTGATGGCCCTCACCTCCACCCCAGACACATGTCCCTATTAATGACACAGGAGGGGCTGGCATGCAAGCATGCTAATGGGTCCTTATCGAGGCCAAGAGCACTGGACTTGGAGTAGTGACCTGGCTCTACCACTTTGCAGAAAATGCCTCTGGGAAGCCTCAATTTCCTCATCTGTTAAAATGGGGATAATGATACTCTCACACTCCTCTGACTCAAAAGATGGTCACCAGGAAACCAAGTCCTCAATTGTAAAGCACTAGAGGTACAGAAGACAGTTTTAGCATTGTTATCAGTCCCATCGTAGCCACCCCCCTCCCCCCCCATCCCCCCCCCTCAGGGCAATAAGTTCTGCAAGGTCACCCTCTTGCTAAGTAAAAGCAAGACATCTATTACTGGTGAAGGAAGGGGTAGAGCAAACAGAAGGAGGGAGGAGACACAAGGAAGGATAAAGAAGTGAGAGGGCAGCAAAGGAAGAGAATAAAGGAAGGAGGGAAAAGAGAAGGGTCTTGCTATTCCAGGAAGGGAGACAAGGGAGAAATATTGATAATAAAAATAGTTTTTAAAAAAGGAGAAAAGACGGACATGAAGAATAAAAGAAAGGAAAAGGCGAGACCCCTCTAGCAGCAAAGCTAGAATTGGTCACTGGTCCTACTGTGTCTATGCCAGGGCCAAGTCCCCACTGAAATCACAGGGGCGTTTTCCCGGGTAGTGGACTGGCAGTCTCTCTGGAAACCTTGTCTCCCCAGGATTTGTGCAACTTGGCTGTAAAAGGGCCTCCCTGGTCAGACATTTGGCAGACAAGGGGGAAAAAAATAAAAATTAAAAAAGAAAAAAAGCCACCAACGACAACCAGAGAATAGTAATTTTATATATACCCATACATACACACACACACACACACGCACGCACACACATACACACACACACACACACACACAAATGTAAAGGCTATTTCAGGACTTAGCGTGAATAAAAATATCCTCTCCAACCCCCTCTTAGCCCACCGTCCCCCTCACTGAGGGGATTTGACACCAGGACTGAAACCACACCCAAGAGTCTGCAGGAGGCACTTTGGAGTGGTTTGTGTTTTACTGCTGAAGTCCAAGCAACTAAAAATAGCTGAGTTTGCAAAGCCCTGGGTCCAGTGAAGCAGCAGGATCATGGGGCGTTATCTCCACTTTACCCAGATGTAATGACAAAGGCTTTCCCTGGGCCTGTCCAGGGGAGAAGCAAGGAAGTCAGGATTTCAAACCACCAAGGGGCCAAAGCAGCCCCATCATCAAAGGGTCCAGTGTGGTACAGAGTACTGGCCTGGGGGTCAGGAGAACCTGGTTCTGTCTCAACTCTGCTACTTAACTATAGCAGCATTTGTGGGCACCCCCACCCTCCCACTGCCTTCCATGACTCCTCTGTCCTCTCTCCATTCCTCCAGCCCCATATCTAATCTGTTCCCAAGGTCTGTCAATTTTACCTTCATAGCATCTCACAAACGCACCCCTTTCTCTCCTCCAATAAAAGCACCATTCAGGCTCAGGCCCTCATCGCTCCTGGACTATTATTGTAATAGCCTGCTGGGGGGTCTCCCTGTCTGAACTCTCTCCACCTTCCAGTTCGTCCTCCATTCAGCTGTCAAAGTGATCTCCTAAAGCTCAGGTCTGACCATACCAGTACTCAATAAACTCCAGTAGCTCCCTATTACCTAAAGGATCAAACAGAAAGTCCTGCTTGGCATTCCAAGCCTTCCTAACTTTGTTCTCCATCTCCCACCATCACTACTACATACTCTCTGATAGAGTGACACTGACCTCCCCGATGCTCCTAGAACAAGACAATCCCTCTCCTGATCCGGGGCATTTTCTCTGACTGTCCTCCATCCTGGAATGCTCTTCCACCTCCCTTTTCCCTCCTGGATTCCCTGGATTTCTTCAAATCCCAGCTAAAATCCGCCTTCTCCTGGAAACCTTTCCTGATCCCCTTAATTCTAGTGCTTTCCTTCTGTTGACTATTTCAAATTTACTCTGTATATATCTTTGCTGATACATAATTTTTCTCATGCTGTGGCCCCTATTAGACTGAGTTCTCTGAGGCCACAGACTGTGTTTTACCTCTCTTTGTCTTTGTATCCCAGCGTTTAGCACAAAGCCTCCCACAGGGTAGGTAACTTGATAAATGTTAATTTACTGACTATGAGCTAATCACGTCTACTTTCTTGGCCTCAGTTTATCCATCTGGACAAAGAGAGGACTGGGACTCTTGACAATCTCCCTCTCTATGATTCAATGATACTGTAAGACTTGAAATTCTGATCAAACAATGGTGTGCCCTCTGACTTTACAGATACAGAATCCTTGACTAGACAGTATTTTATCCCTTGGCAAACAGGGGATATCCTTGGCCAAAGAGAACCACAAGGCTAAGTTCAGGATGTGCTCTATAGAACCAGGGCCCTTAACGTGGCTCCTGTCTGAGATAGGGAGGGAAATGAGAGAAGCGATTTCCGGAGTCAAGACAGACCTCAGGCCATTTCCTCCTAGGGCTAGCACCCCACACGGAGGTCTTTCTGCAAAGTCCCCTATCACCCACGAGCCACGCTGAGCGTCTTCTAAATACGGATGGGGCTCTGCCACTTACAGTCTGGGCTGACACTAGGCAACCTCTTCATCTACAAAATGAGAAGCCGGACCCAGGCAGCAAAGCGGCACAATGGACAACGTGACAGTCCTGGACTTAGGCACTTTGCTGTGTGATCCTGGGCGAGTCATGCAACTTCTCTCTGCCTGCCTCAGTTTCCTGTAAAATGAATATAATAAAAGCACCTACTTCCCAGGGTTGTTATGAGGGGCAAATAAGATAATATTTGCTAAGTTCTTTTTAAACCTTCAAGTGCTATAGAAATGCTAGCTGTTACTATTACTAAATAATTTCAGATGCCCCTCTTGGCTCTAAATCTATGAGCCTATAAGCCTATGAGCCAGCACAGTAGTTCACATTTGTATAGTGCTTATTACAAAGTGCTTTTAACATTCAGTAGAAACCTCTCCCCCGCCCCCGGTCTCTCTCTCCTCTCTCTCTCTCTCTCTCTCTCTCTCTCTCTCTCTCCCTCTCTCTCTCTCTCTCTCCCCTCACCCCTTGGACTATAGACAGCTTTAAGTTCATCAGTTTAGGCAAGAAAGACCCAATGACCAAATCAAAGCCCCAGTAGGTGTTCCCTTGGTCTTCCCTTTTTTATACCCGTCCCCACTCAGACTAATGCCGGGACATCAGGCTCTTTTTAAAAATCAGCTCTAACTCACAGCTAAAAAGACACACATATCTCACCATGGCTGCAGGCATCGCCAATCTCCACTTACTCTTTTCAGACTCTGGCCAAGAAGAGGGAGGGGATGCAAGAGGTTTCTACATTCCCAAAGCATCTTCCCAACATGCTAGTGTCTCCATGACATGGTTGGAAAACAGGGAGTTCTAAGAAGCACCAAGGAGTTCCTGAGCCCCTTCCCACCAAGCAGATTTGTAACCTCATTTTACAGGTGCTTAGCAGGCCACTGAATTTCCCAGTCTGACCCACTAAGCTCGATCGCCAAGGCTAATACCAACTGCTCTTCTGTAGACATCTTCTCCACTTCAACTAGATTCAGAGCCCCTCCCCATAGAGCTCTGCACTTTTATTCAAACTTTTCATGAACATCTATCCCCTGGGTCCCTGATTAAACTAATTCTTTTCATCTTTCAAGGCTGAGCTCAAGCACCACCTACTCCACAAAGCCTTCCCCGATCCCGCCTATCCAGTGGAGTCTCTCCCTCTTCTGACCCGTTGACACTCTTTCAATATATTGCCTTGTATTATTTCCCCAGCTAGACTGTGAGTAGGATCTGTCTCCCTCTTGGGACCTAGCAAAGTATCCTGCACATGTAAGGTACTCAAGACTATTAGACGAGCTGACTCGGCCCAGCCTAGACATGTCAGCAAGAAGGGAAAGTAATGATCCAAGCACAGAAGGCCTTGCTGTTAGTGTGTAAGAAGAGTTGGCAGGAAAGATAAGAAGAATAATCGTAAGGAAAGGTCACATTTATTTTGTTTAAATAGTTTTATATATTTTATTTATTCATTGGCATTTATATATCATACATGTTGTGTTTATATTTTATCAATACATCTTTATATATTATTTTATTTATAAATACAGTTATTTATATAGGATTTCTGCGTTTCTAAAGGATTTTCTTTACAACAGCTTCCATGCATTAGCTAAGGTCTAGCACTATTACCCACATTTTTCTTTTTTGGTTTAGTTGTTTCTTAGTCATGTCTGAATTTTCATGCCCCCTTTTAAAAAGGAGGTTTTCTTAGCAAAGATGCTAGAGTGGTTTGCCATTTCCTTCTCCAGCTCACTTTACAGATGAGGAAAATGAGACAAACAGGGTTAAATGACTTGTCCAAAGTCACACATCTAGTATGTGTCTGAGGCCACATTTGAACTCAGGTCTTCCTGGCTCCAGGCCCAACATTCTATCCACTGCACCACCCATCATTCTGTTGACAAGAAAACCAAGAGCTCATTCCTGCCTTAACCCCTTGTCCATGTTCACATATCAAGAACAGGACAACTACGGCCAGATTCAATCTCAAGTTTTTTCACAACTCCAGAAACTAAGGTAATTTTAGATGTGTTCTGCTATAAATAAATGATATGCAAAATGCACACGTGAGAACAGAAGAATCCAGTCCTAGAATCAGTGGCTTGGGCACTTTCAGTCCACCAGGCCTACTCAAGCTCATCTTGGAACTAGTTATGACTATGAGGACACTACTGGAGTTTCTTTTCCTTTTTTCAACATTTTATTTATTTCATTAAATAATTCCCAAGTACATTTTCAAAACTTTTTTTGACATTCATTTTTTTCACCTTTGAATGTCAAATTCTCTCCTCTCCCCTCCCTGCTATGAGGAAAAAAGCAATATGATATCAATTATTCATGTGAAGTTGAGCAAAACATATTTCCGCATTAGCCATGTTGCAAACACTGTAGTTTCATGGAAAGAGGTCTAGAAGTCCAAAGACCTGGGCCTCAGTTTCCTCATTTGTAAAAATGAGCTGACTGCTCTCCTAGCCCACAGGTCCCCAAACTCCCAAATGCAGCCCCAACCAGATTAAAATGTAACTGAGAAATGTTTAACAAAATAAATAAAAATATAATAGAACATAGATACCATCAATTTGTGGTTTTCTAAGCCAACATACCCCCGGTATCCATTTCTTTTTGAGGTTGACACCACTGACCTAGATCATGTCTGGAAGGTCCCTGTAACCTCAGTGGAACCCACCAGTGGGTGTTCACAGTGACCCTCGGAGTGGATCACAACACAAATGAACTAGCTGCTCCTGCTATTCTAAGATGTCTATCCATAGGATTCTGGGCTGGGCCAGAGGCCCAACCAAGGAAGACTCAGATCTCCCAAGTGCTGACTTGCAAGCACTGGGCAAGGGGCGGAGGAAGAAGAAGAGGTTTTATTTTATCTCATTCTCACAGTTCAACACCATCTGTCCACATCCCTACACTTCAACAACCTGTCCCCCTACATTTGCCTCTCAGTGATAAGAGACTGGAAGAGCCTCTTCTCCCCTGAAGCTGAAAATAGCTTCAGGGACAGAGGCCCCCTGAACCCCTAAAGCCTAGTTGTGGGGTTAAAGTTAGAGAGTTTCTTTGGGGCTAGGCCCCAGTCACAGTCTCCACTGGCTTCCCTTCAGCTTTGGATAGACGGATTTATGGATTAATCTACCCTCACCCCTTCTTAAAGTGGAGGACAGAGGAATCCTGAACCTGAGAACAGAAGAAGCTAGGCCCCTGAGCTCCCTCAGACACAGAAAATTCCAAGTTTGGGGATAGTCTGGGGAAATCCAGGAGTTTAGAGCCTTCCCTACACCACGGACTCAAGCAAAACCATGAACCAATACCCAGAGTAAGTGACATTTATCTGACAAACCAGAAACAAAATTAAAATATTCAGATTTTTTTTTTAAGTAACCAAAGCTATTTTTAATCCCCAAAGACAAATTTCTGCACCCTCCCCTGAGACCTACTAAACTTGACTAAATTGGAAAAGCAACATGGTGTATGGTTCTCAATGATTCTCAAAGTGTGGTCCATGGACTTCTGGGGGACCCTGAGACCCTTTCAGGGGATCTGTATGGAAAAAACTATTTTCATAATAATACAAAGTCATCATTTGCCTATTAAAGTACTCCTCTCTTTTCAGACTACACAACTGTGTGAGGCCTGATTTTCTCAACCAAAACAGAATGCTGCTACAGAGTAAACGTAGAAGCAGATATGAGAATCCAGCTGTCTTCCATTAAGGCAGA
This sequence comes from Phalanger gymnotis, assembly GCA_028646595.1. Lineage (NCBI taxonomy): Eukaryota > Metazoa > Chordata > Mammalia > Diprotodontia > Phalangeridae > Phalanger > Phalanger gymnotis. The sequence goes on along the minus strand of CM053625.1, from coordinate 127,193,491 downwards.
CATTAAAGAGATTTGCAAAAATATGTAAAATAATGCCCCTTCTTCTCACTATTTGGGGGGGAGGGGGAATTTAGTTATTTTTTTCATTAAAAAACTGTTACTTATGTTGAGGTATGATGGATTTCTTATTGTTATCTTTAAATATTTCAAAAATCTATCCATTTTCATTTTTCACACGATAAATATCGATAGGCGTAACCCACATAAACAAAAACTCTTTGGAATCCTCAAAGATTTTTAAGAATGTAAAAGGGTACTAAGGCCAAAATGTTTAAGAACCTCTGATAGAGTGAAACAGGCATTATTACACTTGAAAACAGAAGGTGGGGATATGAGTCGCCCTGAGCCCCAGGCTTTTGTTTTTGGTTTGTTTTGGTTTTTTCCACCTCTAAAAGGGGACTCATACGTGCAGTCCTCCCTCACAGAGTTCCCCTGCCATTGTTCCAAAACACAGCACTACAGGGCTATGAACCATGGCTGAAAAAAGAAATAATCCCATATGAGAGCCATGGTACAGTTTTAAACTATTACAACTTAAAACTGTATTAATATAATGTTGTTATTCTTAACAATCACTCAGCCTTCTATGGTGCCTTACACTTTTCAAGCATTACTTATCATTATCACTAATATTATCGCTAAATATTCACCAGAAACCAATAAAAGACGAAGCCCTATATTACAAATATAAGCCTAAAATATTCTTTAGAAAAATCAGCAAGTAAAATGTATTGGAATTAGAACATCACTACAGAAGAAGCCGTCACCCACAGTCACCTGGACATAAACCTTAGGGACGGTATTTTCAATAGGTTTTGTCTCCATACCCAATACTCATAAGCCCCAAACTACAAGGAATAAAAAGATCTCGAAACAGAGATCTAGCAGAATAAATCAGAGTCTCAGGGGAAGAGGAAGAAGCATTAGATGGCTCCCATCTTTCTGGATGCTACTGGAGCAATCCCAAGACACCTTCTTTTTTTTTCTTTTTCTTTTGCAAGGCAATTAGAGTTAAGTGACTTGCTCAGGGTCACAGAGCTAGGAAGTGTCAAGTGTCTGAGACTAGATTTGAACTCAGGTCTTCTAGACCCCAGGGCCAGTGCTCCCTCCACCGTGCCACCCAGCTGCCCCCAAAGACACTTTCAATGATCTGCATCCCAATAGTTTCATGAAAAGATGAAAATCAATAACTTTATCTACCTGAACAACAGAACACGATACACAAAAGAAGAGTGACATACTAGAAAGGCTTTTTTTCATCTATGCTCCATTGAACATAAAGGACATAAAAAGAATAAAATAATAACAATAATAAACTAGTTTGAACTCATTTGAGATAAAACTATTAACCCAGCAACAAAGAGGAACAGGAAAAGAAAAGACGGTGGATTTGGAATCAAAGAACCTGGATTCAAATCCTGTCTCATCTATAAAATAGGGCCTCTAAGGTCACTTCTAGATCTTAACTCACAATCCTGGGAGATCAAAATGGCACCTAGGGGACAGAGTGGATGGAGTGGAATCAGGAAAACTCAACTTCCTTAGTTCAAATCCAACCTCAGATACTCACTAGCTAGGTGACCCTGGGCAAGTCACTTACCCTTGTTTGCCTCAGTTTCCTCCTCTGTAAAATGAGCTGGAGAAGGAAATGACAAACCGCTCCAGTATCTTTGCCAAGAAAACCCCAAATGGAGTCAAGGAGAGTCAGACACGACTAAAAATGGTTTAACAATAAAAGGGATATCAGAATATTGCGAGCCAATCCTGAAGCTTAGCCAATGTTTTCTATGGCCTTAGTCCATGCTTCATACCTTCCCTTAGATCTGTAGCCTAATTACGGCAAATTTCCTAAAAGTGAATCTTCTTTAAAAATATACAGCATCTTCTACTCCCCCAAGCACTGCGGGAAGCCAGAGGTTCACACTCTGAGGACTGCACAGAGGTGACAACTTCTCCTCCCAACTCAGCAGCCACATTTTTATGCTGTCCTGCCCCTCTCACCTTGCAGGAGTAAGCATCCTTCTCGGCAGGATGAACAGGGTCTGTCTCTCTGAGGCCAGCACAGGTCCTTGTAACCGCCAAAGGAGGCTGCCTCCCACCCCAGAGACAGCTACAATTGCAGCTCTGCGGGGAGGGGGGAGGCTCGTCTGTGAGTGAGAGTGTAAAAGGCACCCCTGAAAAAGTTCTGGAAACAAGAGGGAAGCGGGGGAAAGCTCAGTAACCCACTTGTCCTTCAGGAATGAAAAATGCTGCTCCCCAAGTCCTCAAACCCTGCACCAAACACCCAGCCCCTGGTGGTCTACCCTCCTTGAGGATCTCAAGGTGAGAAAGACTCTTTACACTTGTCTGAAGCAATTTCATTTCTCTGGAAACAAGTTTCAACAGCTGCTCCCTGAGCTCCTGGCTCAAAAGCAATGCCAAGAAATGAGATAAACAGTCCAATCATACATGCAGTCCATGCTTATTAATTGACTGGTTGACTTATACATACTAGGCCACGATTTTGCCAGCAGGAACTAAAGATAGTTCCTGCCACCTCCTTGCGATGTCTCCTAAAACAAACCCAGCCAAAGCCAGTGGGGGAAAGGGCCAATTCATCACCCCAATGTCTAATTTTGAACATATCAATAAATGTTTGAGGGGCAGTGGGGAGTGGTAGAAACAGCAGTGGCCCAGAAGGAAGGAGGTCTGGGTCCTAGTTGACTCCGCCACTGACTAGCTGCATGACCTCAGGAATCAACTCTCTGCACATAGCACAGTGCCCAACACACAGTAGGTATTTAATAAATATTGACTGATCGATGGATCAATCGCTCTGGGCCTCAGATTCACCATCAGTAAAACGAGTAGGTTAGACTAAGATGACTTCTCAGATCACTTTCAACTCCCTGCCTCTATGACTCAATTCACAAAACATTAGAATATAAAAGAGACATTTCCTCTAACCCACAAGGAAAGCAGCAAAGTAGAGAAGTGGGGCTTGCAGAGGAGGAATGCAAACATGACCCTGGAAGGCACTGCTCAGTGCGGCCCAGGTAACAATGGTACAGGAGGAGAGGAGGACATCTTTGCTGCAAAGATTGGGTTCATTAATCCCATATGCCTCCTTCCATCATCACAGAATGATGGGAAATTTACTGCCCATCAAAGGTCAGCCCTTAACCAAAACTGATACATCTACAAGTCTGCCACTTGGTGGGAGGCTGGACTGCTGAGTTCGTTAACTGTTCAATAATGTTGCAAATTTCTCTCTCCCTCTCTGTACAATTTCTTGATAGAATGTGCTTCTCACCACCTTCTTTCACACAATAAACCTTAACTGAGGATTTAACATGTGATGAGCCCTATGCAAGGCACTATAGGGGATGCAAAAGAAGAGGGCATAGCTGATCTTGCCTGTAAGCCTGTTGTGGGCAGAACACCCAGGCCACTATCAATCTTTTCATCCTCCCTAGTGCCAAACTCTGTTCACTAATAACCTGAACAGAGCTGGGAAGACCCCTTGCTAGCAGTGGAGCTCATCCCTCCTCCCTCCCCTTCCCCTACTCCAAGGTGAACATTACTATCCTAAGTCATCTGTATAAGCGCCTAGCCGTTCCCCTTCTCCCAGCATTCTGCAAATGCCACCTTGTCATTCCCACTCCCCCAGATACTAATCTCCACCCTGCACGAGGAAACCCCAAATCTCTGTTCCACCCTCAAGTCCACTCTTCTGCCTTCCCAAAGGTGTTAGGTTGGGCCCCTTCAAGCCCTCCAGACATGCAGAGAGGATATAACTGCTTATACCATTTAGAAAAGCAGGGAGTCACCGAGCACAATGCTTTCAGTAAGACAAAACACCTACAGGCCTCATGATCTGTCTTGCCACTGCATCCTAATGCCCACTTACCATCTACCTTGCAAACGTATCCTGAGGACCCCTCTGCCTTGCCATCCGTACCACTACCATACTCTTAGGATTCCTACTAAGCTGAATTCTCTTATATTATGTTATCTTATGTTGTCTATATTACGTTATCTTATGTTATCTATAATACATTGTATTATGTTGTCTCGCCAATTTGAGCGTAAGGTCCTCAAGAACAGGGACTACCTCACTTTTCTATCTGTATCCACAGCATTTAAACACATGATTTTGTATTCATTCAGTCATGCATACATCAACTTTTATGGTCTGAACCAAGGAACTGCGAAGGAAGTAGATGGTTCCAACTAGAGAAATCCTGCTCAGATTTCTTAACAAGTTTCATCCCAGAAGACCCCACAGCACCTTTATGTCCCCATCTTAGGCCACACCCTACCTCCTAGTTACTGCACATGCCACACACCCACCAGCCATGGCACTCTTGGACACTCCATGGGATCCTTGCTGGCCATGCAAACTCAAGACTCCATTGCCCGGAGCAGGCTTGCGTTCCAAGGGGTGGGTAAGGAGGCCCCTACACAGCCTGGCTGAAAGGTCCCCGCGTGAGTCAGTAAATATTTCATGCACTGTCACATGCTGCTGGCCTGGCCCTTAATTAGAGAACTGATAGCATGGTACTTCACCCATAAATCAAAGGCTAGCGAGTGGAGGACAAGGCATCAGAGAGGGAAGGGGGGTAGGAGGTGATGATGATAAAGAACAGCTCACAGTCGTGTACTGTGTGTCCTCTCCAGATAACTGATACTCCCTCAGACTCTTGCTTCCCTGAGCCAGGTGTGGAGCTGATGCTGGGTAGCCAGCCAGTCTCCTTGTAAGCCCCCAAGCTAAAAGCCAAATAGGCCATACTAGTGCGATGACACTAGAACTCAGGGAGCCTGGGGTCTAGTCTAAAGGCAGGCAGATGGTACAGTGGTTAGAGCACCCAGTGTGGAGTTAGTAAAGCCTGAGCTCAGATCCTTCCTCAGGTGCTTACTAGCTGTGTGACTCTGACGAAGGCACTTGACCTCTTGCAGCTTCAATTTCCTTGTCTGTAAAACTGGAGGGTGGGAGTGGGGGCGTTAATAATAGCATCTACTTTCCAGAGTTGTTGTGAGAATCAAGCAAGAGGATATAATGTAAAGTGATCTGCAAATGCTAGCTATTGCTAGCTACTAGGTGGTACCACAGTTTGGAACCTGTGTAAGAAGCTGGCTGGTCCTGCTGGCCTAATTCAACCTCTGCCACTAATTCACCCAACTACAGAATCTCAGAGTTGGAAGGTAAGTGCTGCTCTTGGGGCCACCCTCGGTGGGCCCCTCTGACTCTCTCTGTTTCATTTCCTTTGTTTGTTAAATGAAAAAGACAGAGAAAATGATCTCCAAAGTAAAGCCCCTCTCTGCCAAGAAATGTTAGGGAGCTACAGGTGTATGTAAATGCTGCTTTACTCCCTCTGCACCCCATACCCATACCCATACACACACACACACACACACACACACACACACACGCACACACACGCACACCCTAGCCTGTACCATCCTAAGTTCAACCACAACATTTCCTAGAAACCCAAAGACTCCACAAACCAGGCTCATGACACTCCACCCCAGGTGTCTGGGTATTATCCTATGTAGCCGAGCTGGCCTGCTAATCTCCCCAAAGCATATCTGGCCTCATTCTGTCAGGTAAGGTCCCTGGACTCTTTTCTTGGACTCAACCCTTGCTGATGTCTCTCCTGAGAGAAAGTCAGGAGAAACAGCTGTGGTGAAAATTTAAAAGCTAATGAAGAGCCTGACAGGAGTTGCTCAGATCCTCAACAACATCCCTGTGAGGCAGGTACGGCAGGTGTTTATTTACTAGCCTCATTTTATGTATGAGAAAACTGAGGCTTAGAGGAGTGAAGATGCAACTCACCCAGATTAATAAGAGAGAACCCTGGGAACTATTTCTCCCTATTCCCCCACACTCACTCCCCACCTCCAATGGCCCATGGTACAATTCTCTAATAGACAAAATTTTTTTTTTTTGCCAGGGGAAGGAAATTGTCAAGAGAATAAATAAGGAACCAAGATGCCTAAACTATTTGGAAAATCTTTAGGACACAACAGCATGCCACGGTTTGCAGGACAGACGGGCAGGAGAACACAACAAACAGCTTTCAGGTCCATCCCCCTCGATTATAGACAAAATTCAAAGGGCAGAGGCTCTGTAAGCTGTGTCAGAAGTGTTCTCTCCCTGGGTCGCTGCTGTCACTTTTGCTAAAGCACAAGCAGGACTGACCACTAGGCTGCCCTCAAGCCAAATGACCTCCTCAGCCCTTTCAAGCCTTCAGGCTGAATGCAGGTGGATAGAGCAGCACTGGACCTGCTAACCAGGCCACAGCCTCTGACACGGCTTGACCACTCAACAGGCCTCCAAAACCTGAACCAAAACTCTCATCATGGTGTTTGTTCTCCTATCCGAAGTCAGAGCTGGGAGGAGCAAATTGGGGTGGGTGTGACAGCCGGCCTATAAGACCCTCTCTGTCAGAGGCTCATAAGCCCACTGGGTTTATGGTGACTGAGGGCAAGAAGGGACCTCACAAGCCAATCTAATCCAACCTCTGAGGAAACCAAGGCTCATGGAAGTTGTGACTTACTAGAGATCATAAAAACCACTAAGTGTCTTGAAGGTCCTCTCCCCAAATGCACTAATTTACTAATGCGAATTAAGGACTTCTCCTTCTCACACACACACACACATACACATATTCTCTCTCTCTCTCTCTGGCACAGGGGCTAGGTACCGCACAGAGGTTCAACAAATACTTTAGGACCGGGCATTCAGTGTATCTGTCTCTAAACACACACAGATGTGTACACATATGTACATTCGTTTATATCTCGTTATAACCACATATTCAATTCAATAAACATTCATTAAGAGCCTACCATGTGTCAGGCACTGTGCTAAACTATGGGCATGAAAAAAAAAGGCAAAAGACAGTCCCTGCCCTCAAAGAGCTTACCATCTACTGGGGAAGAAAACATGCAAACAAAAACAAGCCATATCCCAGATAAAGAGGAAACTATTAAGAAAGGGAAAGCACTGGAATTAGGAGGAGTCATCATTCCCTTCCTGTAGAAGGTAGGGTTTTATTTGGGACTTAAAGGAAGCCAGAGAGGTCAGTGGTCAGAGTGGTAAAAAGAGAGCCTTCCAGGCACGGAAGACAGCCAGAGAGAATGCCCAAAGCCGAGAGATGGAGCCCCTTCTTTGTGGAACAGCCAGGAAGGCCAGTGTTGCTGGATCAAAGACTGGAAAGGTGGGAGGGGGCTAGGCCATCATGGGCTTTGAGTGCCGAGCACAGAGTTTTGTATTTGCTTCTGAAGGTGACAGAAAGCTCTTGGAGTTTATTGAGTAGAGAAATGACATGGTCAGACCTGTGTTTCAGGAAAACCACTTTAGTGGCTGAATGGAGAATGAATTAGAGTGGGAAGAAACTTGAGGCAGGCAGACCCACGAACAAGCAATTATATAAAAGGGAGACACAACCATACAGGGGTGCCCCATTTAAAAAAAAAACCTTGATTTACAAAAGGATAGCCACACAAATCTGTCCAAATAAGGATCTGTGTCATTTTCCGTCTTGGAAACAACAATAATTCATTTTACACTCAATTTTCCAAGAACACATCCAAGGGGAAATGGACATGAGTTTAGAAAGCTAACCATACAAAAGGAGGTGACTCAACAGATAAGGTCCTCTGAACAGCAGGATGTCTGTGCCTTAGCTTCTCCATCTGGAAAATAAGGAGGCCGGATTAGGATCTCCAAGGGTCCTCTCCAGCTCTGACACCCTATTCTGCTTTTTGGTTCACAAAATGTTTTAGCCTCACAAACAGACGAGAAAGCCAAGGTCTGAACGAGTACCCTGTTCTACGTCACACAGCGGTAGAAGTGGCACTGGAACCCAGGCCTTCTGACTACGGTGTCTGTGACGCACAGGATGTTGGGAAATCATTGTGCATTTCAACATTACCCAATAACATCAGCTTGCATTTCGACACACAGCACACGCGTTCAGGAAGGGGCTGGTCTACTCTTCCATTCTCCAACACACCCCTCTCACCTTCCTTTTCAAGAATGGGTCCCTGAGAAGATGCCCCATTCTTCCTCTAGAGAGTCGCTCCATTCTAGACGCGCACCATCACCCTGGCCCTTCTTGCCTCTCATGATAATTGCTTGCTTTTTATTTCGTAAGGAAAGAGACAGGA
>CM053625.1:127174906-127185234 GCA_028646595.1 Phalanger gymnotis | reverse complement strand
GAGAGTCGCTCCATTCTAGACGCGCACCATCACCCTGGCCCTTCTTGCCTCTCATGATAATTGCTTGCTTTTTATTTTGTAAGGAAAGAGACAGGACCCTCTTTTTACAAATTGCTCATTTGCCCTAGTCCATCTATGTCTTTTCTTCCCAGCAACCAATCCTCGTGACGGTCCAACCGCTCTCCTGCCCCCCACCCCACCCCTCATAATGAGTCTTGTGCCAGGCTAAGTGTACAGTGAGGCTTTTACAAGTGAAATAAGGGTTCATCTGGGCTGACTTAAAAGCATTCTAAAACACAACCGGCACTACAACCCCAAAGAAGACGCTGCTAAGAGTGGATTCGAGGACTAAGGGAAAGATGATGTGGAAAGAGCCCTGAACCAGGAGTCATGAGACCTGCATTCCAATCTCTGCCACTGACTCCTGTGGGGCCTTGGAGAAGACACTGCTTGCTCCTCTCTCGCCCTCTGTTTTGGGGAGGGCTTAGCTAGATGACCTCTAAGAAACCTCTCATCTCTGACACGTTATATTCCAAGGTTGCTCTCAGTCATCCAGATGGAAGTTATAGCCAGCTTCAGACTAAGCAGATTGTTAAATTTTCAATGTGGGCATTTATACCTCAGAAATCATCAAAAGCTATAAATCAGGGCTTTGTTTATTTATTTATTTTTATTGACTGGCTAGACTTAAGAAAGTGATAAAGAAAATGTGATTAATGCTGATTAAATTTAAAAGTATGCCATGTATACTCTTTTTAAAAAAGAGCTCCTGTTGTTAAAACATTTATCAGCATACCCCTGGAACTCATAACGCTCTATGATCTATAGTCCATGTTCTGAAAGTACTTCTAGCTTCAATGCTCTATGTTAAGACATTCTATTTTCAAAAGGTCCCTTTCAACCCTAACATTCTCAGTTCTAAGGGCCCTTCCCTGCTATGACCTTCTCCATTTTAAGGCCTGTTCCAGCTCTGATACTCTCTGTGCTAAGGACTCTGCCAGCAATAGGATTCTGTGTTCTAAGGTCCTCCCAATTCTGACATTCTACGTGCTCAAGGCCCTTCCTTAGACATTCTGATCCCACAATTCCAAGTGTTCCCCTGGTTCATCTGGGGCTCTCACGAACCTCTGGAGGCTGGGGGAGAGTGGTCACTCCCAGAGCAGTCATCTACTCTGCTGACCTATTAACCTTGGCTCTATTTTTAGCAGTAAAAGCTTTACAAAGCATGGCCTACTCTTTCTTTCCTTCCTCCCTGTCTCCCCCTTCCCAGCCTCCTGAGCTTTGTTAGTTCTAAGGCCCTCCTAAGCTGGCTTTGGGGAAAATTCCTCAGATGGAAAGAGTTAAAGGAGAAGAAGACGTCCTCCTTCCCAATCCCCTCACATCCCTCCCAGTCCCTCAGCCCCGATCTGTAAACAGCAAAGGATGCAGTTCCCCCTAGCACTGGCCTAGCTCTCAGAGAGGTGATTAAATTACCCCTCGCTGGGAGCGGATTAAATGGAAGAGTGTGGCAGAACCAGCCCCCCCAAACTGGAGGAACAATGTGCTACTCCTATTGCTACAACCAATCCCCCCTGGCTCCCTTCATCTGGTGGGTCTAGATATTCATACCCTCACTCTCCCACTACCCCTCCTTGCTGCCTGGCTTGTGTTTACAGATTGGGCAATGTAGCCGCAGGGCCATCTGGGATTCCCAGCTTTGCTCCCTTGGAACTCAGTGCAAACGTCTTCAAGACAAAACCCATGAGGAGGCAAAAAACCAACAACAAATAAGTCACTAGGGATCTGGGCTGCAGCTGGGGCCTTTGGCGGGGTGGGGGGGAGCCACTCCTGCTAGACTCCAATGTTCCTTAGACAGAAGCCCTAGAGCTGATGAAACAGAAAGGACAGAACTCGGGCCAGATCCACTTCAGCTAGTGTACTCACCTGGATACACAATGCTTGAAAGACGCCAGGCCACACAGACAGTAAATTCCACTACTACAAGTACCTGGGAAATCCTCCCTGACCACTATGGCACACACTGATTTCAGAAACCAAGCACTCACATGCATATGCACACGCACACACACCACCACCACTACCATTATTATCTTTTAGAATTTTATTCTTCAAAACTTTGCTCAAGAGACACCTTTTCCACGAAGCCTTACCTGGATCCTCTCCATTCCCTTCTATTCCCCACCCCCGCTAGTGACTTCTCTATAAAAATGTACTTTGTATCTAATTTGCAAATATTTTAATATGCTTATGTAGATACATGTTGGCCCTCTTTTAGAATATAAGCTTCCTGAGGAACTATTTCAGTTCAAAATAAAGTTTCATTTTTGGCCTTCTATCTCCAGCACCTAAGCACAGTGCCTGGCACCTAGCAGATTAATAAAGGCTTGCTAACTGATTGGTTCCTAATCTCCTCCCAGTTGCTAGGGTTTCTCTCTCCCCCAAGAATATCATCTTGCATTTACTTTGAATGTGTGTGTGTATGCATGTATGTGTGTGTATAAAATGTATTTATATGTTCATGTTCTCTCTCCTAATTGAATATAAGCTTCTTGAGGACAAAGCCTATCTCATTTTTGTCTGTGTCCCCAGTATCTTCCCCCATTGGTTCACCGACTTGTGAACAAGATAATGAATTTAGGACTGAGGGATTGGGGTGGGGTGGGTGGGTGCTCAGACTGACATCTACCAGACAACCTCTGGTACTTGTATTCAGCTTTGCCAGAATTCCAAGGCTAGAGCCATGTCACTACCCAGTACAACTGAATGAAGTCCCCAGGGTGAATTCTCAGAAAGTTGCTTTTCATCACTGGCGTTAAGGATTCGAACATTGTTTCTTATCAATCCATCACTGCCTGGGCCCATCCATGAGCTAACCTTTAGTACTATCCACTGCTCCAGTAAACTTCCATACTAAGCCATCTTTTGCCTCCTTTCTTACCTGGCCTTAAATCATTGACTTGGCACTGCCTCAGACAAACTGAGACCTGGGAAAGACGCTAGCTTAACAAGGCCAAAGTCTCCCGTTGCATCCTGAGCCATCACCAGTCATCCTGACCTATGTCTTGCCACTGCACTCAGAAGACCCTGAAGGAGAGTAGTGAGGCTGATGACTTTGCACAGCCCTGCCTCACTTAAATCCAATTCACTTGCAAGTCAAGATGTCATTGGTCCATGTAGAGAACAAAGGATGACCAACAACAATAACAAGAAATCCATTCAAGAATCACACAATTCAGGGCTGGAAAGGACCTTGGAGATCTAATTCAATCTTTTCATTTTACGGTTGAGGGAACTGAGGCTCAGAAAGGTAGAGCACAATTGAGGTCACAGAGCTAGGATATAAGCAGAGCCAGGACCTCAAACCCAGGTTCCCCAACTCGTATTTACTGAGAATGCACCATGTGCCGAGCTCTATGCCAAGTGCTGGTGGGGGGAGCGGGACACAGCAGGACGAGACTCAGGCCTGGCCATCTAGGAGCGAGCTCACGGTCTAAATTGGGAGACTGAGATGAATACACATGAGACAATTAGAGGACAATATGAAGCAGCATATAATCAAGTGCCAGATTGTGTGGTACAGCCTAAGTACCACCTGAGCTCACAGGAAAAGAATATAACTACCTACCGAGGTAAGCAAGAAACCCTTCACAGAGAAGATGGAGTAGAAATTGGGTCTGGTCAGACAAGAAGGATTCCCTTGGGTAGAAAAAAGCATGCTTCTCTCCGGCTGCTGAGCACAGTTTCCAAGACATTTATTCAACTTTGTGGAATCAATGGGCGTGAGATCACATCTCATCTCTAACACTTAGACCCTGGGTAACCTTAGGCAAGGCATTAAAACTTCTTGGGCCTCAGTTTCCTTATCTGTAAAATGAGGGGGTTGGAGTAGATGGCCTCTGAGGTCCCTTCCTTCTCTAGACCTATGATACTATGATCTTAATGCTGGTTTTCCTTTCCCTTCCTTTTCTGACCAACAACCCCCTAAGTCCTTAGCCCCTACTGCTAAGGACATCTCCTCCCATTACAAGCTTCCTACTTTCCATCAATCCCTGGGCCCTCATAATACCTAAGAACTCTTTCTGCCCATCAATGCTCTCACATGGCCTGACATTTTCAGGGGCATCCCTCAGACCACAAATGGAGAAAATGAGATCCTGAACTAGTAAGAGCTATGTCCTTAATTATTCTGTGAAATCCTGACTTAACAAGTATCTGGGAAAAGGTCAGTCAACTAGCATGCATTAAGTGCCTTCTATGTTCCAGACATTATGTTAAGCACTAGGGATGCAAGTGTCCCCAGCTCTCAAGACACTCATAGTGGAGGAGAAAACAGAGACAACTAAGTACAAAAAAATGTATATATTTCTAGGAACAATTCTTCCTTTGTACATGCAAATCTTAGCCATCTTCCAAATAAAGAAGGATTAATTCCTCCATGAATCCCTTCTTCCATAAACTTCACTCAAAATGGCTGTCAGCCCTTCCTGACTACCTACCAACACGTACAGACTCCTCTAGATTTCACCCATATGATACTTGTCCTTGAGAGCAGGGATTGTATCTCTCCCCCTGGTTTTTTGGTTTTTTTTGAGTAGTCCTTACCCAGGCTGGATATACAACTATTTAATAAATGTCCGCGGAATTGAATTCTTTCAGCAATAGTCTTGCCCACCATGCCCCAAATATGACTCTGTACTACAGGTCTATCAGGGAGGTAGCCATCATGTAAAGGCCCTGGAGAATTCATTCTCCCTTCTCTCCCAGAGACAGGAAACCAAAATCTAAAATCTCTCTCTTCAGCAGAATGGCTGTTTGGCCCTCACTGGAAATGTCCAGTAACTCAACACCACTCAAGAGGACTTGGCCCATTTGCAAAATGACCAGAGGACCAAGCTATGGTTAAAATCAGACACTAAAGAAAGAGCTTTCTGTTGCCCAAGCAGCGTCTTTGGCTCTCCAGAAGTCTGCCCTGTTGGGTATTTTCAGGCCAGAACAATCTGTTTCACACCCAGTTTATAGCCGATTTCTCTACCCACTCTGAAGCAAACCCATTTGGATTTCCAACAGTGCAATAAGATATAAAATCTCAAGAAAGAAAACAATCCTTCTGTTTTCGTTGGCTCAAGAAGGGCCTGAAAAAGTACTGCCTGTGACATTCAGCATTTTTTGTTTTTGTGTGGAGGGGTGTTGTGTTTTGTTTTGTTTGGTGTTGGTGTTTTGTTTTGGTTTTTGGTGGCATTGGTTTGGGTTTTTTGTTTTTGCTTTTTTTTTTCCAATCTCATCTAAAATTGGCCATTGGAGCAACAGAGGGGGTCCTGTTCAAAACCAGTGTTGCAATCAGCAAGGCACCACGGCTTCACTTCCCTGCTGGGAAGGGAGGATGCATGGTAAAGAGCCGACCAGAACTAAAGACTATTAGGGGACAAAGATTCACCAGGTACCAGCTCACGTACAAAATCACTGCCAAAGTGGAACAAAACCTTGGCCATCTGAGAGATCGCCAGGTGTGAGAGAAAAGGCCAACAAGCACAGGCACAGCAGGGATGTGGCAGACAAAGCTGAAAACAAGGGATGGAGACCTGGGTTCTATACAAAATTCTGCCAGTAACTCTTTGTGAGAGAAGACAACTCCCTCTTTGGGCTTGAATCTCCTTAACTGTAAACTGAAGTCCCAACTGACCTCCTGGTTTCCAGACTCTCTTCTAACTCCAGATTCTACACAGCTATCAAAATAATTTTCCTAAAACACAAGGCTGACCTCACTCTCCAAGCAGCTCAGGAAACTTCAGTGGCTCCCTACTGCCTCTGGTAGAAAATGCAAGCTGAAGGGTGTTTAAAAAACCCTTTGTTCCAGACTGCTTTTTCCCTTCAGACCCCTTCTATTCCAAGAGCCAGGATCTCCCAATGCATCCTGGGCCATCTCCAGGTGTCCTGGTGAATGTCAGGCCACTGGACCCAGATGGGTCGGGAAGAGAAAGTGAGGCTGGTAACCTTGCACAGCCCTCCCTCACTCAGATCAAAGTCAACTGCAAGTCATGTCATTTCCCTGACGCCATGTTCCTCTACAAGCATGAAGGACAAACATAATTCCAACCAGCCTAGCCACCTCATTTCATCCCTTGTCTCCACACCTTTGCACAGGCTTTTGGTCATGCCTGGACTTGACTTCCTCTTAAAATCCCTTAGCTTTCTTCAAGGCTCCATTCATGTGCAGCCTCCTACAGGAAGACTATCCTGATACTCCTAGTCCTGGTGTTCTCTCCCATCTCAATCACAGACTCTGTTGTTTAAAAATAGTCCCACTTATGCCTATCCTCAACCCCAAAATGTAAGCTTCTTGGGAGCAGTACTGTTGTTTCATTTTGTCTCTACATCCCCAAACTGCTTTATGCTTTGTAGGTGCTCAATAAATGCTTACTTGGATTGGTCTGCATTAGATCTGAGCAAGGGGAAGGAGGGTGTTCCCTTCCAGTGTCAAAAATTCGACAAGCCAGGAATTCCGCCTCACAAACCAACATCAACCAAGGGCCCAGAAGAAAAAAAGGAGGAAAAGAAATTTCTGAAACAGCTGAGAGGCTCATAGGGTGCCAGACTTCTAAAACTGTGGAGGTGATGACTCTCTCTCTCCCTCTCTCTCACACACACACACACACACACACACACACACAAAGTGATTTCTGCATTGAAAGACAATATATTTCTTACTGAAAGTCAAACATTGGCAGCGGATGGGAGGAGACCTGCTACTACTAAGAAACCACCCTCCCACCACAGGAGGGGTTCTTCGTCACACCTAGAAGGGGGCACATAGCAGGGAGGGGAGAGGGGCTGTTGGCAGAGGGAAGGACAGGTGAGCCGTCCCGGAATCCACCCAGAGGTGCAGGTTCAAACCACAAGCCCAGTTAACCTGTAGAACTCAACCCTGACAATGTCTGATGCAAAATCTTGCTTGTGTACCAAGTGAAGTGTGGTCAATGTTCTCCATACTTTTTGCTTGGTTTTGGGGAAGAACCATGCAGGATGGTTTCCAGGAGATGGGACTGTCACAGATGACTGTGACTGCATCAGCTGACAGGGTACCCAGAATTTCTCACGCCACAACTAGTTCTCTTCCCTCCGAGAAGGAAACCTTGGTCCTTATTCCCAACTCTGCCCAGCATGATCCTGGACAACTACTTCTCTATGTCTCAGTTTCTTTATCTGTAACTAGACATAGACTGTAAAAATCAACAAGTTTTGGCTTGGAGTAAATAATAAATAGCCTGAGGGAGCTACAGGGAACAACATTTTTTCCTATTCTTTTTGGGAGGGGCCCACTGGGGTGATAGTAAGGAATTCCATTCAGGGGCCCATAGGGTCCCTTCCTACAGGAATGAAGAAATTCAGAACCTGAGTTGGAAGATCCCTCAAAGGTCACTGGAATCAGTACCTGAACAGGAATCCCTCTGCCACATCAAGTGATCATCCTGCCTCTACTGAGCAACCACCAGTTATGGCAAACTCCCTATCTAGCCTAAGGCAGCTAGATGGCACAGGAGATAGAATGCCCAGCCTAGAGTCAAGAAGACTTCAATTCAAGTCCAGCCTCAGACACTCACAAGCTGTGTGTCCCTGGGCAAGTTGCTTAATCCTGTTTGCCTCAGTTTCCTCATCTGTAAAAAGAGCTGGAGAAGGAAATGGCAAACCACTCCAGTATCTCTGCCAAGAAAACCCCAAATGGGGGTCACAAAGAGTCGGACACAACTGAAAGATGACCAAACATAGCAACTACCTAGCCAAATCTGCGCATTCTGGCTTGAGGAAAGTCACACTATGGGTTCTCCCTCCCTCCCCAACTTTCAAACTAGATGAAATCAAGTTATAAGGGGAAGAAAAGGCACCACAAAATAATAGCTCCCACTTAAACTTAGGATTCCGAAGCACTTTCCTGGTAGCAATCTGGTGAAGCAGGTAATGCCACTATAATTGTCTCCATTTACAACTGAGGACACTGTGGTGCAAAAAGCCTGAGTGACTTGGCTCCTTAACTTTCTCAACTATCCAACACTGCCTCAAGCTAGCTTTAGGGAACAGCAAGAAAGGGGAGAGGCAGCTTCACATTGGGGAGAGTAAGAAATTTATGGGCTGATTATAGATGCGTGTGTACATAGTTTGCCAAACCCAAAAGCATGGTTAGGTGATAGATGGCTTTAAAAAAACAACCCCCACAAACCTATATAATATCTTTATGGTAGCATGATGCAGTGGATAGAGGGCCAGTCTTAGAATCAGGAAGACCTGTGTTTGAATCTTGGGGATCTCTGATAAATGCTTAGCCGTGAGGCTATGAACACATCACCTTATTTCTTAGTCATTTTTATTTCTTAAAGATTATTTCATCATCTTTATTTCATTCTTCATTTCTTAGGCCCAGCAATTCTCCTAAGACTGTGATAGAGACCATAAGAGATGTAGAGGTCATAGGTCTAGAGGTGGAAGGGCCCTCCCTGGCCATTTAGTACCATCCCCAAATTTTACAAAGCAAAAAAGTAAGGCCCAGAGAGGCTTAAATGATTTGCCCAAGGCCACAAAGGTCGCAAGGGTCAGAGGGGGGGACTGGAATACAGATTCAGACAACAAAGCTAATGCTTCTTTCCACTACTGTTGACCTGCTTCAGTAGAGTTTCTGCACACCAGAAGTTCTCTCTACACACCTAAAATCACAGATCTGAACTAGTATGTGTAGGGCTATGCATACTTGCGTGCGCATAGGCATGCGCAGATATATGCAGAGACATATATGAGCCATAGGTCATTTCTTAACATCAGCTAGTCAGAGCTACCTCCTCTCCCACTGCCTCTGACTCACTGTTCAAACCCTCATCCTCTGCAACCTCTGTCCCTACCCCCCCCCAAAAAAAGCCAGGAGCCCGGAGAACCACCACCCCAAACTGATCGTCCTCAAGGACAATTCCAGATCTAGAATACCCAAGGTGAAGCAGGCAATACTTTCAATCCTGCCCAGGTACAAACAAGAGCCGGCAGATCGAAGCCGTTTCAAATATGATCAGCAAAGAAGGCCCCCAAAGGTCTGAACATAGAGCCGGTGAATTTGCTTTTTAAATTACTGAAATAAAATATTTGAATATAATTGTTTCCCACATAATCCTACGTACTTTATTTTATTCATTTTAAAATGTAATTCTGAGGAAGGGCCCATAGCTTTCACCAGGTTGCCAAAGGGGTCCATTACAGACCCACCCTCCCCCCTCAAAAAAATGGTTAAGAAACCCAGCCTTAGAGAGAGAAAGCATACAGAGGACCTGTCTTCTTGGCCTCCCAGACTCTCAGAGGGCCCACAAGGCCAGAGAAGTAGAAAATGTTTGCCTTAGAACAGAAGCTTTCGCTGTTCCAACAGCACAGCAAGGGCCCCAGCAGAAGCAAAAGCATGTTGGCACCTGAAAAGAGAGACAAGTTTTCTTCATACTGAACCTGACCGTGTTTGTTTAATAACAAATTACACCGAACAAGGCGGGAGTGTCTTATCGGCCCTGGATATCTCTGGCACTGATACCATCAACTGATGTCAGTAGAGCTCTGGGAACTATTAGCTTAATTAGCTCCTCTTGCAATGTCAGCACAAAATCGTCTGTTGTTCTGAGACCTAAGAACCAGTTTTGACTGCTGGAGGCTGGGTTGGGCCTTCTTTGAAATTAATGCCTGGCTAATGGAGAAGTACACATGAAGGAAAGGGAAAATAGGCAATGAAGACTCGAAGTAATTCACCTCCACTGGGCTGGGATAATCATCCTAGGGTGTTTGTTTTTGTTTTAACCTTTTTAAAACTTTCCTTCAACTGAAGGATCCTCCCTACTACTCTGCCATATGGGCCTCAGCTCAGGTTGAACCCCAGAGCGGAGGCCTCATCCTAAGTTCACAATGCCCCTGTGTCCAATACCATGGGAAGAGGATCAGTCTACAGGAAAGAATAGAGGCCTGAGAATAAGGAGGCCTGGGGGCCGGTGCTCAGCTAGTCACATGGCCTTGCTAGGCCTCGGCTTCTCAATCTATGTAACAGTTAATAATCCCTGCCCTACCTGCCTCCCAGGATGGTAAAAAGCTCAAGTTAAGGAAGTCCCTTGGAAGCTTTTGAACAAATGCAAGTTGCCATTATAGGATATCTTTCTGTAGTTTCCATTGTCCTACCATAGGTAGTCAATAGTAAATCAACAAGCATATGTGAAGCCCCTACTGTGTGCAAGGGGCAGCTAGGAAGCAAAACGAACAGAGTGCAGGGCCTACAGCCAGGAAGACTCATCTTCCTGAGTTCAAATCTGGCCTCAGACACT
>CM053625.1:127126128-127174406 GCA_028646595.1 Phalanger gymnotis | reverse complement strand
GGAAGGGAAGGGAAGGGAAGGGAAGGAGAGGGAGAGGGGGAGGGGGAGGGGAGAGGGAGAGGGGAGGGGAGGGGGGAGGGGGAGGGGAGAGGGGAGGGGAAGGAGAAAGAGAAAGAGAAAAAAAGAAAGATAACGAGAATTAGAGAGAAAAAGAAAGAGCCTATTACGTGGCAGAAAGATCATTGTAGACATGAGGGGATGGGTTCTAGTCCCTGCCCTGCCACTAATGCTGAGTAAGTCACTCTTCTTTAGTGGGTCTCAGTTTCTTTATCTGCAAAAGGACAGCACTGAATTAAATGTTTACTAAGGTCCCTTCCTTCTCCAACTCATTTTACAAATGAGGTACTGAGACAAGAAGGGTGTCGGACACGACTGAAAGAACCCAGCAACAAAAAACATCCCTTCCATCTCTAGGAATCTCTAATTCTCTATCAGAAGAAACTGAAAGAACGCTGCCCCATTTCTTGGGTTGTCTGTGAGGTAATGGAGAGACTGCAACTCCCAGAGCTACAAAACCTGGGTTCATTCTCACCCCAGTCTTCTTGGTAAACTCGGTCTACTTCATGGAGTGGCCACAGACAAGTCACTTAACCTCTGTGCTTTACATTCCTCATCCATAAAAGAGGGAGAAAAATCCTGTCACTCACTCCCTGGCAAAGTTAATGTGAGGAAAGTTCTTTGGAAACCTCCAAACCTTAAAGCACTAGAAAAATGCAACCTATTAACCTATTACTTTGACATTTCCAATCCTGTCAGGTTAGTGATATTTTGGCAGATATCTTCCATTGTCCATATTGAGACCAGTATCCCAACTGGCATCCCTAAGACTCCAACTTCCTGCTCCCTCCCCAAGAAGATCTTCCCCATCTCTTCCCAAGCTTCCAAATATGGGCCCTGAATTATGCACATTATAACCCCCAAAAAGCTAGATAGGGAACTAGTACCAACCCAACAATCTGCAGATAGATGAGTTCTTATTCAAAGTCAAGGGAGAAGTCACAATACAGAAAGGCAAAGAACTCAGACATCCAAGCCCCATTCGCACCCTAAAGATCAGGCCATCTCAGCACAGAGACTGCTAACCATCCAGACTACTCAATTAACTCTCCTCCACAGTCTTTGACAAACTGGAACTGGCTGGTTGGTAACAGGATTGCAATTCTAGAACTGGAAGGGAACTCAGAGGCTAGCTAGAACAACTTTCTCATTTTACGGAGGAGAAAACTGAGTGATTTGCCCAGGGTCACACAAGATGGCTCTGAAGACCAACAGGGGGAAAACCAACATCTTAAAAACATGCCATCGACTAGCCATTATGTGTAGCAAACAGAGACTAGATAATCTAAAACCACAGGCATTTTCTATTTCATGCTGGGATGGATTCTAGAATTTTTTTAAATCAATAAATTTCCCTTCAGTTGCCTATCAACTAACATTTATTAAGCGTTTACTATGTGCCAGGCACTGTGCTAAGCATTGGTAATAATACAAAGAAAGGCAAAAAACCAGTCTCTTTTTAAGGAGCCCATGATCTAATGGGAGAGACAACATGCCACCAACTACATACAGACAAAACATACACAGGATGAACAGGAAGTAATCAACAGAGAGAAGGCACTAGAATGAAGGAGGATCAAGAAAGTCTTCTTGAAGAAGGTGGGTCTTTAGGAGGGACTTGAAGAATGCCAAGGAAGCCAGGAGATGGAGAATGATGTCTGATTTGGGTTAAGATTAACATTTGTTCTTGCAGTACAGTCCAGAAGTGAAAGCATGAGGATTTGAGGTCACAGAACCTAGGATCAAATCCAAGTTTTGTCACTTACTACCTTCATGACCTTGGCCAAATCACTTGACCTCTGTGGGCCTCAGTTTCCTCACCTGTAAAATGAAGGTACTGAACTAAATCATTTTAACTGTCCTCTTCAACTCTAGACCTATTATACAGTGACAAAGTGTGAAAAATGCTTCCTTAAAAGGGGAAAGTTACATACAAATAATCAAAGGTTGGATGACCACAAAAACTCTAGAGTGATGGCTCCCAATTGGACTTCAATACATATGCCGTGCTAGAACACTATAAGGCCTTACAACATACAAGTTAACATTTTAAGAGAACTCATATGTGGCACTCTGTGAGAGGAGTAAAGTTTGAGCTAAAGGTCCCTATCCCTAGCCCCCCACCCCAGGATCTTGCCCAAAGCCACTTCTGGCAAAGGTCTTCACTCTGTCCAGGAGGGGAGGCAGCATACTAGAGAAAAATGGGGCAGTTGGATGGGTATCTATCTTTCCAAATGGGCTGCATGTGATAGCTGCACATCTGACTGGACGTGATCTAGGCATGGGTATCCTGATAGGGCTTTTGAACAACTTCTCAAGTCTAAGAAATACACATTCATATCTGAGGAAGCCAGGTAGGTGACACTGGGGACTGAATGCCGAACTTGCAATCAGGAAGACCTAAATTCGAATTCTCCCTTAAACACTTCTGTCTGACCTTAGACAAAGTCATGTAACCATTCTGTGCCTCTATTTACTTAACTATAAAATGACAGCTGGACTCAGTGGCAATTAAGGTTCTTTCTAGCTCCAAATATGATACTTTGAGAGTATTATCAGCCCTCTCTCCTTGCCTTCGAAGCCAAGTCAAAATCCAGGGCAGAAGGGAGCAAAGTCTGGGGAAGGGGCTAGAGGAAGGAGCATTGTGCAGTTACAGATGGTCCCCAGAACCTCCAAGCCACATCTGTTTGTCATCTCAGACTCCCTCTTTCCTGAAACTTTCCTTAGCTCTCCCCTTCCAGATAAAAGCCACCCTCTGGAAGGCTCTCTCCTATTTCTCCTTGAAACCAGAAAAAGGAAGTAGATGGGAAGTTAGGAGTGAGAAGGATAAATGAGGAAATAAAACCTAAAACTTTAATGGAGTACCTGTCCTGGGGAATGGGTCTCCTAGAGACCAGCAGGGGATATGTACCTCTCCCAGAAGAGTTAGGAGCCCAAGTCCATATGCTATATAAGTAAGTTAAGTATATTTTCAGCCTCTCAAAATCAGTATGGTAAGACTGACAAAAAAAAGGACACTTCATTAAATATATACCTACATATATGTGCATACATATATAACATACATACACACATATGTATACATGTATAATATATACATATACCTATATATACATATACAATATACATATATATACACACATACCTACACATATATATCTACATACACACACCCCTACATGTATATATGTAGGTATAAATGTGTATTTAATGAATATATGTATACATATGTACATATACACACACACATACATAAACAAAGCCTTTACAAGGTAGGCTGGGTAGGTCTGATTCTATCCATTTTATTGACAAGAGAGGCACACCAGATCTGGCTCTTCCCAATCAGTAACTAGAGAAGTCCTGAACCTTCTAAATGGTACCATGCACCCTTGACTATAGTGGGTATTCCTTATCTCCCTGACCCACCCACCCAAACAACTATTTGGATACTGAGCAGCAATGCTACAGAGAAATCTAAGGGCCCTGGAAATGGGTGGGAGGACAGAATTGGAAAGGACCTTTATAAGTCTAAATTTCACACTTCACAGTCTTCGCATTTTACAGAAGAGGAAATTCAGACCCGGGAGAGGGAAGTGACTTGCCCAAAGACACCCAATGAGTCAGTCCCATGGCCAAAACTAGAATTCTGAGGTCCTAGATTCTAATCTAATGAGGTCAAGGTAAGAAGGAAGAGGACCAAAACCATTAGACCTTGGTTGTGTCCGCTGCCATCCTGGGCTGAAACTGGAAGGTCCCTTAACCTCTGTAGCCTTGTTTCCCAATGAATAAAACAGGACATGCCATCCTCTCACTGAGCAGTTGGGAGATACATACGTATCAAATATTTTCTAGAAGAAAAAGAGTCAAGTAAATTCAAAGTTTTGTTATCACGTAATGAATTTTTCCCCTTCCCTAGGTCCTTTGGTGGCCTCATTTTCTCTACTGCTTGAACTTTCAAAACAAGATACTTTTTACCTCAAATACTTAGCAAGATGCCTCAATTCAGCCCCCAAATAAGAAAAAAATAAGAGGTAATGTTACAGCTGTAGGAAGGAAGTAGAAACAGAGATGGGGGAGTAGAAGGAGATAATAGTTTCTAACTTAATAGCTCACAATTTGTGCTGTTTCAAGCAACTGTGTCTGTTCTGTGCTCAGACTAAACTTTGAAAATACTACTGTAATTGATAACATCTATTTTTCAAATTATTCCAATGAAGAAAGGAAGATAAGGTGCCTAGTATAAATTAGGTATAAATTAGGGTATACACTACCTAGAAAAGAATGTAAGCTCCCTGAGGGAAGGGGCTATCTTTAGTTTTCTCTTTTAACATTCCTATGCCAAGCACATACGTTATACTTTGTAGGCACTTAAAAGATGCCTCTTGGTCTGCAATGGATTGAATGGGTCAGGGGGATCAAAGCTACTTACTATATGAGGGTACAGGAAAAGGGACTGGTTTTTGTTGATTTTGTGGTTTTATTGATTTTGGGGAGCTTTCAGGTTTGGAAATTCCCTCTACCAATACAGACTGGTACATTCCCTCTACCAACACAGACTGGTCCATTCCCTCTACCAACGCAGACTGGCACGTTCTCTGCAACTTTGGAGAGTTCTCTAAAGCACTGAGAGATGATGACTTGTCTGAGGTCACATAGCCAGGATGTTTCAGAAAGACAGTCTCGATCTTGACTCCAAGACCTACTCACTCTGCCCTGCATTAGCTTTGCTTCTCCACTTAATATCCTGTTTCATATAGGGACTGGACAAATAGGTATTTAACACATGTATGTTCAGTTGAACTGAACTTTTGGAGATCTAAGGCCATTGCTGATTCTTGCACCTCAGAGTTAAGAAAATTGAACCAGTGATGGTTAAGATGTCCCTTCTCCCCCATCCCAGACCTCCCTACTCATCCACTGACGTAAGGCAACACAGAAGAACCAAAGATCCATTGGTCTATTAGGCCAACCACATTGTCTATCTATCCTGCTACCCTGGCTCTGAGAGTAGAGGGGGCATTTGGGAGAGGGATAAGAGGTACCACGTAAGGACACAAGACTTGAAGCTAGAAGACTAGCTCTGACCACGAGCACATCACTTTAATCTTCCCACTCATAAATAAAGGCTAGAATATACATTCTCTGAGGTTCCTTCAAACACAAAATTTCTATGTTCTAAGGCAACATGGGACAGTGGAAAGAATACCAGTTCTGCAGGCAGAACCTGAGTTCTGTGTGACCTTAGACAATTCAGTTAATTTCTCGAGGCCTTGGTTTTCTATCTTGCAAAACAACAGGGTTGGATTTGCTGTCGTTGTTTGTCCTTTGTTTTCAAAGAGAATCGATGACACCACAGGTGATGTCTTGACTTGTCCCTGCGTTGGACTTAAGTGAAAAAGGGTTATACAAAGTCATCAGCCTCACTCTCTCTTCCTGAGATATCAAAGTCCAGGGGCAGGACAAAAGTCAAGACTATTGGTTGATAATCCTGGATGCAATGGATAACCTTGGCTGCAACCCTACACATACATACATCTTGGGAAGTGTCCTTTGAGAATGCATCTATGCGAAGAACCAGTTTCAGAGACCAAGACCAAGAATAAAAAGCAAACACCAGTGAGAGAGAAAAAGGAACCTTAATGTCTCAGATGGAAAAAAGAGAACAGATCAGTAATTGTTCCAATGGACTGAACTAGGATACAAAGCCAAATGCAACCGCCTGTTGGCTCTTGGATTATGTCTCATGAATATTAGGATTTAATGCTTCATGGGTAATCATTGATGGATGAAATTAGTTGATTCTCTACTCTATTCCCTATGTATCCCCTGCCCACAATAACTAGTGGACTGTCCCAGAAGGTACAATGTACTAGAAAGAGCACAAGAAATTGGCTCAGCCAATTTCTTTTTAAGTCATAACCTTCAACCCAGTGATACCAACTACTAGACATAAACCCCTAGGAGGTCAAAGGCAAAGAAAAAAATCTCACCACATATATGAAAATAGTTACTGCAGCATTTTTTGTAGCAGCAAAGAACTGAAAGGAAAAAGGATGCCCAAAGATTGGGGAAGAGCCGGGCAAATTGTAGCATGTGGGTGTCATGGAATGTGATTATGCTATAAGAAATGACTAATATGAAGAATTCCAAGAAATTTGGCAAGACTTAAATGAACTAATGCAGGTCAAAGTAAACAAAACTAGGCAAACAGTTTAAACAGCAGCTATAACAATGAAAATGACTCTGAAAGGCTTCAGAACTATGATCGATGCAGTGACCACGTGTGACTTCAGAAGAGTGCAGGTAAAGCATGGTATCTGCCACTCAGCAGAGAGGAGGTGAACTATAATGAGACATTTGTTTTCAGATATGGTCAGGGTGATGATTTGTTTTGCTTGATTGGGTGTGGGTGTGGGCGGGCTGTCGGTATGTTTTAACAAGGGAGAGTTCTTTGGAGGAAGGGGTAATCATTTAGTGACAGTGATTTTAAAAATAGTATCAAGAAGGGAGGGAGGGAAGGAAGGAAGGAAGGAAGGCCTGAGACTGGTAATCAGAAGGCCTGAATTTCTGCCCCAGGCCTAATACTTATCAGCCAGGTAACTATGGGAAAATTACTTTCCTTCTCTAAGCCTCAGTTTCCCAACATGTAAGATGTGTGTGAGACTGATGGAGGGGTGGAGAGAAAGTGGAGGTAATAATACTTGAAACTGCCTACCAAACAAGGTAGTTGTATGCTAAGTACTTTATAAACCACAAAGCAGCACACAAATGTCAGTGGCTGTCATTAACATCATCCTCAAAATGGTTCCTCTTCTATGGGTCTTCAGTTCTCAACCAACACATTATATTCACTGTGTGTCCAAATGTATGTGCTTGTTCTCTACATCAATAAAATATAAGCTCACTGAGAGTAGGATTTGTTCCATTCATCGTATCTGTATCCCTAGTGCCTGGCCCAAAGTCCTAAATGCTTGACAATCCACTGACTGAGGGGAGTCCACGCAAAGCAAGGCCATTCTCTGAGGGGAGGGCCACGGGCAACAGCAGCACAGTACCACCCAAAGACTGGCCCCTGGAGCCCTGGTGACAGAGAACAATAAGGTTTTCATTTTATCTGCCTAAAATCATTTATTCTCGTTATATGTATTATTGGAAATATATATGTGTGTGTGTGTGTGTGTATATATATATATACATATATATGTGTATATATATACCCATATACATATGTATATGTATATATATATTGAAGGCACTACATTTCCACTTAGAAAGCAATTCAGGAAATTCCTGCCTGATGAAACCGTGTTATTTACTGCAATAAACTCTTTTCCAGACTTTGCTGGTGGGGGTAGCCCAGCTTCAGCCTTCCCTCCGTCGCCTAGGGACAGTTTCACAGCCTCCTTCCATTAATTGCAAAAGTTCTAACCCACACCACACCACACTCTTGAATGCCCATCCAAGGTGCTGGCTGCACTACCAGGGGATGGCCCCAGGAAAGGGAAAACAGGATAGTATGGGTCCACTGGTCTGTGTGCAACAGCTGGGCTAGAGTCCCAGGTGTGAAAATCATCAAAATCTCACTCTGCCCCACTGGAATTCCCACCTTCGCTCCCCTGTTCCAAGTTATTCTCTACGTCTCTAATGCCCTCCCTCTCTTCTTACTCACCCATCCATGAGCTCTTCCCTATCTTTTAAGGCTCAATTCCTCTGTGACCTCCATGATGCCTTAGAGGCTTCACACTGGGGCAATGACCCTCCCCCTCCTCTCTGACATCACAGCTCTTTGTGTTTGTCTGCACCTCTTGAAGGTGCTTCTCATCTATTATTATACATTATAATTACTGGTGTTGGTGCCTTCTCGCCTTACTGGCCTCTGAGCTTCCTAAGGGTAAGGGGCATCTTATTCTTTACAATACTCCCAAAGCCCGGCATAGTGAGCAGGTGTGTCATAAAAATGTGTTGAATTGTTTTACAAAGTCAAAATGCAACTCCTGCCTTCCTAGCTAGAAAAAGAGGACTTTCTCCTTGATATTCAGAAAGTCCCCAAGTTGGGACCGAACTGGGGCTACTGCCAACGTGTGGGCAACACCCCAAGCCCAGGATTATGTATGCAGGCATCAAATAAAAGCTGCCAGTGCAATGTTGCACTCAGAACTGAGGAGGAGGAGGAGGAGGAGGAGGAGGAGGAGGAGAAGGAGGAAGGAAAAGGTGAGGGAGAAGGAAGAGGAGGAAGGAAAGGTGGAGGAGGAAAAGAAGGAGAGGGAGGAAGGAGAGGAGGAAGAGGAGGAGGGGGAGGAGGAGTGGGGGGGGGGCATATTTCTTGGACCTGTCTGCCTAAATTGAGTTTCTTCTTTTTGTCCAAATCTGTGATTTCCTAGGAAAAGGGATATATTTTCCTAGAGGGCACTAAGGGGATAGGTGACTTATCCTAGGTCACATAGACTGTTTCAGAGGGCAATACCCAAACCCAGATCTTCCTGATTCAAGAGGTGGCCTTCTGCGCACTACTCCACACTGCTTCTCAAGGCAAGCATAACACAGAAGTAACATAATAATGCTATACATTTATGTATAGCAAGGAGTTAGGTGGCACAGCAGATAGAGTGCTGGGCCTGGAGACAGGAAAACTCACCTTCCTGAGTTCAAATCTGGCCTCAGACACTTACTAGCTGAGTGACCCTGGGAAAGTCACTTAACCCTGTTTGCCTCGGTTTCCACATCTGTAAAATGAGCTGGAGAAGAAAATGGCAAGACACTCTATAATATCTTTGCCACTAAAACCCCAAACAGGATCACAAAGAGTCAGACACTACTGAAACACCTGAACAACAAAGTGTGGCACTTTTAACATATCAAAGCACTTCCACTCTCATTCATTTTACAGGCAGGGACTGTTACCTCCACTTGACAGAGAAGGAAAACGAAACTCAGAGAGGCAGGCTCAGTGTCATCCTCGACTCTTCACTCACACTCCCTCCACAAATCCTATCTGCTGCTACATCTTGTCACTTCTACCTTCACAACATCTACCACAGCCACCGCCCCACTCCACCCCCCAGTCCAGGCCCTCATCACCTCTTGCCTGGACTGGTCTGCCTGCCTCGTGCCTCTCCCCACTCCAATCCCCACACCACTCAGTTGCCGAATTGACTTTCCTAAACCACAGATCTAACCAAGTCACCTCCCTACTCTGTAAATTCCCCAGGCTTCCTATTACCCTCCAGAACCAAAATGTGAACTCCTCTCTTTGTCATTTAAAGCTTTTCAAAGTGTGGCTCCTTCTCACCTTTCCAAACTCCTTACACTTGTCTATTCTCCATGTACTCCACAATCTACCACCAACATGACCCAAAAAGCTAGTCTCCACTCAGGACTCTACTTCCCATCTCCATTCTTGGCTGTCCCCTATGCCTGGAATACTTCCCTTCCTTTACCTCAGCCTCTCAATTCCCTGGATTCCTTGAAGCCTCGGCTGAAAGCCCACCTTTGGTGCAAGAGGGCTTTCTTGGTCCCTCCTGCTGCTGGTGCCATCCCCTCTTAGATGACTTTCCATCAACCCTGTAAGCCTCTTGTATATACATACTGATTTCTGGGTTTGTCTCCTCCTTTAGAATGAGACTGCTGGGGGAATTCTTTTTCTGTTTCTTTGCATCCCCAGCCTTTAGTACGGTATCTGGCATGTGGTAAGCCCTTGATAAAAATGTTTACTGGCTTGACAGACTGAGAAAGCAGGGCTCAGAACTCAGGGCTGTAGACGTTCAGTTCTCTGTAAGCTAGAAGGGGGATGGGAGGTTCAGACCCAACCCAGACTAGCCCCAAATAATGAACAAAGAAGCTGATGAACACGGGTCTCACTTTTCCCAGTCTGACATTTAGTCAAAGCCTGCCTTTCAAGATAGTTGGCTTAGGACATCACTCATCCCCATCCTTCAGAAGAGAATATTAATAGTAAGTTTTGTACATGTTGGGTCTTCCTTTATGAACATAAGCTGTTTGAAGGCAGAGACCATTGTTTATCTTTGTATCCCAGCACCTGATGGAGCTTTGTACAAAGCAGGTGAGATTAACAGATGTTTCTTGAATTGATTGTTGGATTTCTGTCTCACCTGATGGGTACATTAAGTCCTTAGTAACGTTTACTAAAGTTCTTTGCTCACATCACTCTTGTGATTAATACATATAGTATTACTCATATTTTACACATGAGGAAACTGAGGCTCCCAGAAGTCACACTGCTAATAAAGGTCAAAAGTGGGATTCACACCCAGGTCTCCTGACTCCAAAGTCACACTCCTTCCACTAAACCATGCTGTCTCGTCTCCAGTGGCCAAGCCCACCCTAACAACAAGCAACCACAGGTGTACAAAAATGCTTCTCGATGAATTTTCTAGTCCTGATTTCAAGAAAAGAAAGTTTTGGCAAGGCCTTGAAAATTATTTAGGCTTTGTCAGACCCCTGTCTCAATTTTTAGTCTGGAAATGGGGTCATTGTGCCACCATAACCCAGTTCAAAGGCTCTGGACATCTTAAGCAGCCAGTCCTCACCCCTAGAAATAGTGGGAAGCAAGGGAAACAGGCAAAAGGAGAGAAGCAAGGGTCCAGTCTCCCAATTCCTCCATCTGGCTATACTGAGGCAAGCTCCCTAAACACAAGCGCACTGTAGTATCCCAGCCAGAATGGGGAAGGAAGAATGGGGATGAGAGCAGCCTGGATCTGAATCCCAAGATCTCAGCTTGAAAAACATGCTGGCTACCTGTGAGATCTTCAGAAAGTCACTTCCGTTTCCTGGGCCTCCTATGCCAAAGGAGTGGGTTGAGGTACCTTCTGGCTCTGACACTCTATGATCCCTGATCTATCACATAAGGGCTGTACTCCAAGTTTGCGCCCACCCAGTGATACTTCTAACCATTCACCTGAGCCCAGCAAATGGAGAAACCTGGGGGCAAGACTCTGTCTCCCAAAACAAGGCACCTCCACTGAGATCCTCCGATTTTAATCAGAGCCATTAAGCACGTGTACTGCAATTAGAAGACACAAATTACAGTATGAAAAAGCTCGTTACAAACAAATGATGTGCGACGACCATTCACTACATCTAATGTCTCTGATGAATTGGTCTGCAGTAACACCATCCACTTAACAGCTATCTCAATACCTCAGTGCTCCTCGCCCTCATTTGTCAAACTTTTCCTTCTCATCTCTTCTCTCCTCCTCTCCCCTTCCCTCTCCTTCTGCAGGGAGGTCCCCTGCCTACCTCAGACATGGAATTAATGGTCCTGAGAAACTACCGGCAAGAGGGGATAATGGAAATGGGTCCCAAGATAAAGCAATTTAGAGCAGCCCACAGGAGGGTGATCCCTGAGGCCAGTATGGAGAACCAGGCTAAGAGAGCAAGCCAGGTGCACTGAGAGAAAATTCTCTAGACTGGGAGCCAAGAAACCTGGTTTCTAGTCTTGGCTCAGCCACTGACTACGTGGCCAGGGGCCATTAATTTCTCCTTCCTAAAACTTAGTTTCCCCACCTGTTAAATGAAAGAGAGTTGGACTAAATTATCTCTAAACTCTCGTGGAACGCTAATATCCTAATGAGGAGACAGCATGGCACATTAGAAAGATCACTAGCCTGGCTTCAGGGGCAAAGAGTAAGACTGGAATCCCCCGCTCTGTAAGCCACTGCCTGTCTGACCTGAGGCAAACTGTCCAACCTCTCTGGGTTTCTCGTTTCCTCACCTATCAAATGAAGGAGTTGGACCGGATGGCTTACGGTTGGCTTATAAGATTCTTTCTAGTTCTAAATCTACAAATTTATCAACTAAAAGACTGGTTTCCCAGACCCAAGATTTCACAGCTAGATTTTCTTCCAGGCCCCCTGGATGCTAAAGCTTGAAAGGAGCTTTTTTTAGGCCAAATCAAAGACTTCTATACTTCACTCAGTAGTGAATAAACTTATGGAACACATTCTCCACAGAGATGAGACGGAACCGGGTGGTGAGAATCTAAACAGGCTTTCAAATTGTTTGGACAGGTTCCTGGATGACACAGCCATAAACAGTTACTAAAGGGAACTGGGGACATTTAGGGACTGTCCCTAAGCTGTGAGATGACATCAGCCTTCCACAAACTAACTATGGGTGCACCTCACCCTCTGCCCCTCACCTCAGAGATCCTGGAATGAGGGCATGGTGAGGGCAGGCTTCAAGGGGTACTGATGAATCTTTAGGCCACTTCTCCCAGGCAGCCTTCCTAGGTTCAGCTAGACATCTTTATTTCTTCCACAACCCCTAGTCAGGTGCCCTACTTACATGGTCACTCTCAAAAAAAAAATATGTTTGTAGAATTGAATTGAATAACAGAGTGGCTTTAATTGGCAAGTGTCTGGGTCCAGGGCCAATCTTTAAACACTGCCCCACATGTGTGAACCTTTCACTAAATCCAGCTTCAGGTTCAGAAACAAAGGCAGAGAATCTCCCATTGCTGCTCCAGAACTGAGCCAAGTACTTCAAAACAAACTTCAAAACCCTTAAAAGAATTGGTTGGCAATGGTCTTTGTGCCCCTCCCTGATATCTCTAATACTTCTTTTTAAAAACCAGTCTTGCACACAACCACTTGCTGCCAGAAAGTACACCCAAGCTGAACCAATATGTCAGTCAATAACCATTTATTAAGCACCTACTATGTGCCTGGCACTGTGTTAAGTATCGCGATTTTTTTAAAAAGTTAAAAAATGGTCCCTGATCTCAAGGAACTAAGTTGAAATGGGGCGGAGGAAACATGCAAACAACTATATACAAGCAAGCTACATGTAGTATACATTTTAATTAATCGATAGAGGGATGGCACTTAAATTATGGGGGATCAGGAACACCTTCCTCAAGTATGCTTGAACCTGACTTCTGGAAGGTCTCCCTAGAAGTCTTCAAAGTAATCCAGACCTAGGCCTTAGCTTCATATATGCAAGAAATGTTTCAAAGGTAAGGGGAATCCTATAAAACAAGAGACCTCAGAGACCATCTAGTCCAATTCCCTCCCCTATTTTACAGGAAGAAATTGAAGGTCTATTCAGAGTATATATGAAAGCTATCTTAACAACATCCAGCAAGTTAGTGTCTCCATTCAGTGATAGAACCGCATGGGACCTCACAAGGCCATCTAATCCAATTCCCTCCTTCCACACAAGGCCACGTAAGATGTTATGTGGCTTGCCCACGGTCACATAGACAATAAAGGACAGAACTAGGATTTGAATCCAGGTCTTTTGACTACCAATCCACTGCTCTTTCCATTGTACATTCCTGCCATGATGGAAAGGCCAGGTTTGGAACCCAGACCTCCTGATGCCCCATCCGTGGTTCTCTCCACTACTGCCATGATGCATCCCTTGCTCATGGAATAATCTAGCACCAAAAGGAACATAGTGCCTTGGTCATGATATAAAGGACAACAGGAGAGAGGGGATGCCTGGCTTCCTCAGGGCCCTCACTCAACACTAGAATCTAGCCCCTACTCACCAGCCCGTGACACACACAAAAAAAAAATCTATAGCCTTTCTGCACTCAGGTCCCAGCTCCTCCCCTCACCTGAACTGAATGCCCAACTACAGAAATTCCCCGGCACTGTCTCAACAGAGGGCAGCATGGTCCTAGGCCTTTACCTTCTAGTAAAAGGGGAGGGGGGGCCTACAGTAGGCTCTGGAGTTAGTATCTGATTTCAATCCCACATGTCACCTTCCCCAAACTCCTCTCTCATATCAAAAACAACAGCTCACACTCCCAATCACCAAAGCCCTACACTCTGCAGTGGCCAGCAGCGGGTTAGCAGGTCCCAACAGCCTCAGGCCACTGTCCAATGGAGCCAGCCCAAGGCACCGTCCATTACACGATCCATCTCTGAAACAAACAACCTCAAGAGCTCCAAGCATCTATCTGGGAAGGGCCCAGAGCTAGGAGTAAGGGAGTAGTTTAACAAATGGACTTTTCCAGCTTGGAAGTGGGGTGGGGGTAAGGGAGGGAGAGGGAAGGTGTGAAGCAAACAGTTCTGTATTTATGACAAAAGGCCTCAAGGCTGAACACTGATCCTTCCCCAACAGTAACTCTGGAGCCATATTCTTGCTGTATTCTGCTGAGGATTAGAGATACATTTTTTTGTTTATTGTTCTTCTGGAGGGTGCACATAAAAGGGGGTAGAGGAACAACCAAGTTCCTTTTAAAGCCAAAACACCCTTCTTGAATATTTCTCTTGTTCCCTTCCCCACCCATTTACCCCTAGGTCCCCCCAACAAAGACGTGTGGATCAGTAAGGAAAAGCTCTCTTTGCCTCGTGGCTAATGAGAGCAGTGATTTATGGAGTTAATTTTTGAAGACTGGATTGGGGGTGGGGTCGAGGGGGAGCAAGAGAATGGAATGACAGAGAGGCTGTGGAGAGAAGATACTTCCAAGATACAGCCAGAGGTAGAAGGGGAGGGAGGGGTGGGGGGTTAGATGGTTAGAGCTCAAGGCAGTAAAACAACATGCAGCCTGAGTGTTGAAGGATTTGGACAGAGAAAAGGCTAGTGGAGACAGAAAAGAAGAATTCTGAGAAAGGAGATCCCAGGTAGGCAGGCAGGCAAGAGAGATGGATGCTGCACACCTGGGGTGATTAATTAGCTTGTTATGACCATATAATTATCACATAACACGCTCCAAAATATAATATGCCCAGAGGCCATCTCATCAAAGGCTCTCAAAGCACTTTACAAACACTAATTAGGCCTCACAATAACAATACTAATGGGAGGTCCAGGTTATTCCCATTTTACGGATGGGAAAACTCTGGGAAACTAAGGGATATATGTTCCTGCTTTTGCTAAAAGCATGGACTGGGAGTGAGGAGATCTTGCTTTAAGCCCTAATTCACTATGTGACTCTGGGCAGATCATGGGTCCTTTCCAAGTCTTTTTATTGTGAGATTCTATGGTATAATGTTCCACAACTGTTTCATACACGTGAATTTTATACTCTCGCTTGGACTGACAGGGTAGTGAACAGAGGGACTGGGTTTTCTACTTCTGGGCACAACAGTAGGCACTCAGTAAAGACTTACTAGACAAAACTTGCGAATGTGCTTATTAGTGCCCCAAGAAAACACATACATACACACACACCACACACACACCACACACACACCACACACCCTAGTTGGCTGAAGGGGAAAGAATACCTAACTTGAGGATAAGATCATATTTGTTCCATGAGACTCACTCTTGTTTAAACTAGAAGGGCCCTGGGTGCCTGGAGCTTGGCTCTTTGAGCCTCATCCCCCTTCTCTTCTCTTCTGGCCCCTCCCTCTAGCCTCCAGAAGAACCACCAAAAATCTTGCCCTCTCTGTTCTTCAGAGTCCTCCTGGCTGAGATAGCAGTGGATTCTTCAGCCAAAGGGTTTCTTCCTCCCCCTCCTTCTCCTCCTCCTCCCCTCACCCAGAGCATACACACAGCCCAGGGGAGACCTGCAGGACCGCATTTCACCAGCTCCCCTCACTTCCCCCTCCACACCTCCACCCCCACCCTAAACCAGTACAGGAGTGCTGCTCTCCCAGCCCAGACCTGCCCCGAAGGGCGCTTTGTCCTTCTCTAGCAGAGGGGAGCTGCCTGTTCCTGCAGTCACAGGCCAGAAGAGAAGGAAAGATGAAAGGAAGGGAGGGGAATCTGGAGGGGAGTGGGGGGGGGAGTGTAGAGAGTGGAGAAGAGGTGGAATTCCTATTAGAACAAAGTGGTGTTGCCAACTGCCATAAACACATCTCCTAAGTCCCATGGGTTCTGCCTTCCTTATGGGTCAGGTACTAATCCATTTAGAATTCTCAGAAAATCTAAGCCAAGGCAAGGGAAGGGCAAGCAGACAGGGTGGTCTGGGAGCTGTCTGTCCCTAACCTAGGAGCCTGCCACTGGGCAATCAGGCAGAAAGCCCACGGTGCTGAGAAGAAGCTCTAAGCCTGCCTGCGGGGTGCCGGGGAGGGATGGGATTACCTGGCATGAGAAGCCTTCTCCTGGGTCTGATCCCAGCTCACTCACTCCAGAAATAACTCAGTGATCACAGCAGAATCCTAGGATTTAGGGCTGAGGGAACTTTAAGTATCATCTACCCCAGGCCCTTGGCTTCACAGAAGAGCAAAACTGAGGTTTTCAGAGTTCAAATGACTTTCTCCGGGTCAGACAGGGAGTGAGCAGCAAAGCAGGGATACAGAGATGGCAGGAACTCACTGGGTGGCATGCCAAGAGGGCACCAAGACTCCCAGCACAGTCTGTGGGGTATGCCCAGACCCCATGCTAGACTATTGCCCCAACTCACACTTGAGCTCCCGAGTTTCTTACAACCCTATTAGATATTCTGGGGGGGAGGGGACAGAAAAGGCATAGATCCTGACCTGAAGCAAAGCTCACAACGAGGTAAAACAAAAAAATTCCTACAAGACAGTCTAAATTCAAGTGGAAGACTGTGAGGTACATTTTGGAATTTTACTGAAGTAGAATGTCACTGTGGACTGGATGGGCAGGATGGCTCTCGATGGGCATAGTCCTTGAGCTGAGCTGCAGAGGGTGGGCAGGCTTTGTCTACACAAGAAGCAAAGGGGTAAGAGCCTCAGATCGCCCATCTAGACATGCGAGAGGCCTCAGAAACCATCTAACCCAATCCTCTCACTCTACAAAGAAAGAAACAGTGGTATGTGGGACCCAAAGTCACACAGTGGTGGCAGAGCTGGGATTCGAACCCATGTCCCTCTGATCCCAAATCTTACACTCTATTCAGGGTAGCAAGCTGTGTTTTTGGCAGAGACGAGGAACATGAGCAAAGAAAGGCACGGAGGCTTAAGTGAGAATAGCAGTCAGAAAGCCGAAAGGACTTGTGTGTAATCGCAAAAAAGAAGGGCCCAAGATAGCCAAAGAACCAGCCCACAAACATGAGGAGGCCATAGTCTGTAAAGACAAAGGCTTACAAAACGACCCCTGCCTTGTGCTTGAAGACAACGCAGAGAAGAGGGGCTCAGACACACGGAGCACACTGCAGACCAACAGCATCATTTTGGACAATGTCCACTCTGCTACAGCAAAGAGATGGATATTGGAGATTCTCTCTGACTCTCCCTTACTTCTCCTAATGCCAGAAGAAAAAACACTGGGCAACCTCTTCAACAGGATTCTCTGCATACTGGAAAGAGAACAGGATTCGGAGCCAGAAAACCCATTTTCAAATACCCGCTCTTCCATGTATTACTTGTGTGACCCTGGACAAGTGCATTGGGATCAAAGGATCAAAGGATTGTTGGAAGGGACATCTGAGGCCATCTGGTCAGAACACTTCATTTTATAGGTAAGGAAACAGAAGCCCAGAGAAGGCAAGTAACTCTTTTTGCCTCTAAGCCTCAGCTGAACTAAATGGCATCTTGGCTCCCTTCCAGTTTTAACCTGTGAACCACCAATTCCCTTGGTCCTATCATACCAGCACTTCTTCCACCAAAGAAACCAGAGCCTCTAGCATTAAGTGTTCCAGCCGAACGAATGGTCATATTCACCATTTCTTCCATAAGTACTTCCCTGGTAAACAGCATGGGGTATGTCTGATTTTCTCAAACAAAGCAGATAAAAACCATCTCTAAACCCCTTCAAAGAAAAGGATATAAAGAAAGGGGAAGGGGAAAATTTTCCCTGATGGGGAAGGAGCGGCAGTGCCCCAGACAGTCAGCCTTGTACCAAGGCATGGCCGGCAGTTACCTAGCTATAGCTTTGTCCCAACCCTGAATTGCGGAGTTCTAGTTTACCCCAGATCTGTCCATTTTCTATTACCATTCTCATCCCCACTCCTGGGTTGGCTTTTTTTTCTTCTGGCCCCCTTCAGCACACCAGGACACCAGGCAGGAGAGGGCAGGAAACCTTCACTCAGCGGTGAACTGTGGCCAAGTTTCTCATCCTGATGAGAAAGTCCCACTCCACCCCAGGCAGGAACTAAACCAGCCCAACCACCCTAGAGTGCTGAAATGCCCTAGTGACTATCAGCAACCATCTGCATTTCTCAACCCTATACAAAATAGATTGCAACAGGGCTTGAGAGACACAGATAAGACCTCGGGCTTTTGTGTGTGTGTTTTTGGGGTTGGTTTTTGTTTGTTTGTTTTTGTCTCCCTTTCTCTCCAGGCTGTGCCCTCACAAGAGGAGAATTTATCAGTTCTGGAGGTACCACCCTAATTTTTAGCCCTTCACTCTTTCCCCTCCCCCCAGGCTAATTAATAGACACTGAGATTTAGGGGAGATGCCCTACCCAAGTTTTGGGACAAAGGATTAGGTAAGCAGCTGGAGTCCACAGTGGGGAGGCAGAGTGGCTGCGGGAGGGAAGCTGTTTTGACAGGGGCCCCAGCACCTAGAACCCCAAAGAAAAACTAGAGATGCCTTCACGAAAGGAATTTGCTCACCAAAATGAAGCCAAGGAGGTGCTAAGAGAAAGCTCCTTCCCTCCCAGGGGCTCCTACAGTTGGACACTGCTACACAGAGATCTAGACAAGGACAGAAGCCTTGTCTTGTCCAACTATGGCCTCTTAGGGCCATGAGAAATCAGCTGAGTTACTGGCTCTTCCTTCCTCACTAGGCCATCGTCATCACCATCACCACCACATCATCATAGCATCCTCCAGGCCTACAGCTCTTCAGAGTTTACCAGGTGGTTTCACACACACTGCTTCCCAGAATCACAGAGCCAGAAGAAACCCTAGAGACCAACCTGTCCAATGCCCTCCCTTTATATACAGATGAAACTGAGGCCTTGAGAAGTTGTGACTTGCTAAAGTCAACATACAAATAGTAAAAGGTAGAATCAGGATCTCAACCCAGATAGAATTAAGGAGTAAAAAAGTATCCTTGGGATCACAGGATCATGGATTTAGAAGCAGAAGCGGTCTTAGAGGCCATCTAGTATGAGCCCCTCATTTTACAGAAGAAGAAACTGAAGCCAGAGACTAAACGACTCTCCCAAGCAACTAATAAGTGACAGAGGTGAGATTTAACCTAAGTCCTCCCAGTACTCCTCTCACTGCAGCAGACCATCTCGTACAGTCTCTTTATTTTAGAGAGAAGGAAATGAGGCCTCCAAGATGGTGGGAAGTGACTTGCCCAAGGTCACACAGGTAGTGGTACCCAGCAGAGCTAGGATTCAACCTCAGGCTTTGTGACTCTAATGCTGACACACCACACAGCCTCTCATTTATCCCTAGGGCCCTGTGGAAAATATTAGTTAGGTGTTACTATGTCCATTTGGTAGACTGAAAACTGAAGTTCATAGTGGAGTATGACTAGTGAGGTATAACTAGACAGAAATCATAAGGTAAGTGGCAAAGCCAAGCACAGAAGCCAAGTCTCCCAAGTTCTTTCCATCACGCCCCACTGCCTTTGGGGCAATGCCCTCCTCATTGGGTTAAAGACCAGAAGGTCTTTAAAAGAGCTGCTCCCTCCCATGCAATACTGCTCCCTGACTCAGCTCTGAGCAAGGTAACTGCCCCAAAGCTGGGTTGAAGGATGGATGCCCTAATAAGTAAAAAGGGAGTCCCAAACAAAAGTGTCAAGAAGCTCGAGCAACGCCATTTTTAATTTTGATAGAAAAATCTCTACCACAAGTCTCCATTTCAGAAATAAGTACACAAAAAACAGCAATGCACTGCATGATCTTTTGCATGTCATCTCAAAATCACTGCACCATAGAACCCGGACCACCCTCCTAAACACCTGGGTTTAAATCTTAGGTCTGGTACTACCTGTTCAACATCGGGTAAATCACTTAACTTCTCGGGGCCTAAGAGGTGCATAGGGAGGGAGCGCTGGGTCAGATGACTTCTAATGTCCCTTGAAGTTCTTAATCAAAGAGCCTATGATCCATAAGAGTCTTGTGGGGGGGGTGTCTCCCCAACCTCTGGGGTGGGGAGAGAAGGGGAAATGACAACTAAAATTTAACCAAAGCATAATTTTATTCTTAATGGTCCTCTTTCTCCTCTTCTTTGAACCCTCCATTCCAGCCAGGTTTGTCCACTGACTCTCCCTTAAACACAACTCCCATTTTTCAGCCTTTGTTCATGGAACTGCCAGGGGCACACCAAATACCCTCTCCCCTCCTCTTCTTCCCTATGGGCAACTTTACCCCTCTGCCACTCAGTTTCCTCCCTTACAAAATGAGGAGATTGGTCTAGATGACCTCTGAGGTCATCTTCCAAGTGGAAAATCTGGTTGTTTCCTTAGCCAAAGTTATCACACAGCTCTGAAAAGCAACTCTGTGCTCTGAGTAGAGAACCTGATCTTACACTACCTAACAGCTGTAATCACCAGAGTTCAGCGCAGTTCCTGGCACACAGTAGGTGTTTAATGCCTGTTGACTGATTGTTAATGACCTTCTCATGAGTGTCTTGTCCCTCCAGGTAAGTAAGCTTCTTGAGGATAGAAACTGAAGCTTATTCATCTTCATGGCTCTTCTCAATGACTTCTAAATAGTAAATGCCAATAAATATTTTCTAAACTAAACATTAAGTGGAGGGAGAGGAGCATAGCCAATTGCAAAGGAAGGTATTGGGTTTTTATAATTAAAACCCACCTGCCAACAGGAAAATGAGAACGTGGCCCCTGCCTAAATCAGATTTTCTATAAAGTCTCTGGCAACAAAGGATGTTTATAGTTGTTGTTTGTTGTTCAGTCGTTTTTCAGTTGTGTCTAAGTCTTTGTGACCCCATTTGGGATTTTCTTGGAAAAGACACTGGAGTGGTTTGCCATTTCCTCCTCCAGCTCATTTTATAGTTGAGGAAACCAAGGTAAACAGGGTTAAGTGACTTGTCCAGGGTCACACAGCTAACAAGTCTGCGGCTAGATTTGAACAAGGGAAGATGAGTCTTTCTGATTGTAGGCATGCCTAGCAATCTATCTGCTCTACCACCTAGCTCTGACTTTATAATCTAGGGCCCAAAATATAGAATTGCCTCTACCTTACTATAGACCAAGACACTACCCATATCAACCACCACCACTAAATAGCACCTGGTCTTTATATTCCCAGGATGTGTCTAACTGGGTGACAAATCGAGTGCTGATACCCACCCGCTTCCCTACTCTCTAAGCAAAATATCAGGAGACAGCTGGATACACTGCTTTCTAAAGAGGCAAATCTAGAATAGCTCATGGGGCACTGGATTTGGAATCCAGAAAGAGCCAAGTTCAAATTCTGCCTCAGGCACTTACTAGCTATAAAGACCCTGAAAAAGCTCCTTAACCATTCTGTGCCTCAATTTCCTTATTGTACAAGAAGGGGGCTAGACTTTAAAGACCACAAAGTTAAACTCCATCTTCATTTCTCCCAGCAGATCTGCCTCAACCAGAGCTGGGTGCATTTCAATATGCTGGCAATAAGCAAAACAGCCTTGTGCAAGGAAGCATCTCACCCACATCCTACAGGAGATGTTTCCTGATATTCCCCAGCTTTGAGTGATTCTCCCTCCTCCCCCACCTAAAGATTTGTTTTCTATATATGCTCATCTGTGGACATGTTTCCCCAGGTCAAGTAGGCAGGTTTCAGGGATGGTTTCATTTTTTTCTTTGTACCCCAGGCACAGAACACAGTGTCTAGCATTCAGCAAGTGCTTAATAAATGCTTGCTGATTTGGAATAGTCAGACTAGAATGCTATTTTCTGGAATAGTGAAACTAGAATGCTGTTTGTTACTCAGCCTGTCCCTTTCTCCCAAGGACCTCAGGAAGTGAAGCTGTATCTGTGGGTTCTCAGTCCCACCCCCAGCGGGAATGCAAGGCCAATCCTGGAGATCCAGAAGGAAGGTCATTTGCTGGAAGGAAAGATGTCAAGCAGGGTGGTCCATCACAGAGGGCCTGGGAACTTATCACTCTCACACCTTCAACTAGTGATAAATTCCCAGACAGTCAAGGTCTCTTTTTCGCTCCCACCAACTGGATTTGCCCTGTAAGAAATGAGGGACTTCAGAGATAATGTCAGTCACAAACCAGATGAGCCAAGAGAGAGACAGAGACCAAAAAACAGAGAGAAGGACAGAGACACTCAGAGATAGACAAGAAGAGAAACCGAAAGACCTGCTTTGGCCAGCCTAAGTAAGAGAAGAGAAAAAGAAAGAAAAAGAGAGAGAGGGAGGGAGACAGAGACAGAAAAAGAAAGAGGAGAGAAAGGAGAGAGAGGGACCCGGGAGAGGGGAAGGCAGGGGGGGGGGGGGGGGGGAGACAGACAGAGAGAGAGAGAGAGAGAGAGAGAGAGAGAGAGAGAGAGAGAGAGAACTGAATTTAACTGGATTCCCTGAAGCAAAGAGAGCTAGGCTAAGCCAGCTCCTCGGGTGACTGGTGGGGCCTGCTTCAGACGGCTTAATAGCACAGAAATACTACCTATCTTACCTGGCTGAGGAAGGAAAGTGCTTTGTAAAGCATAAAGCACTATATAAATGTGAGCTATTACCATAACAAAGCATTGTGTTCATATAACACATCTCTCTCCTGAGCTCAAATTGCTTCCTTTAGACACAATTATCTGAGCGCTTGAAGATTTACAACATACAGCCCTTACAATAGCCCTGTTAAGTAGGCTGTATAAATATTACTATCTATATTCTGCAGATGAGGCAACTGAGGCTTACAGAAGTGACCTGAGCTGCCCGTGGTCACTCAGCCAGTAAGTTTCAGAGATGGAACTCAAACCCAGTTCTCCTGACTCCTGTCGAAGATATCTTTCCACTATACCAGGAATTGTTCCATCTCAAACAGAGTTCAAGGCATCTGTGGGAAGGGAAGGAAATTACATCTATATTTTCACCAACATCTAACTGAAATTTAACATTTCCATCAATTACTTAAAAACATTATTCTAAGAAGGGGTCAATAAGAAGGGGTGAATAGGCTTCTCTAGACTGCCAAAGGGAGTTCATGACACAAAAAATGGTTAAGAAGTCCTGCCATGCTAGGCCTAAATACATCTGTGCCTGAACTCTGCCTCCCCAACAACGAAAATTATTCCCAGTATAAAGACGATCTTGTCCAAGGCCAAGCGGGACGTCTACTCAGAAGAGAACACAGGAGTACTTGGCTCCCATTTCAATCACCACCCACCCCCATATCTTAATAAAATACAACTTCTAATTCTGGCTTGACTCATCCAAAATGGGACCCCTTGATCAGGGCTGGGTTGATGGTTCCTCTAAACTACCAAGAAAACCAATTAAACAAGATTGCAGGGGGGCATGCTTAACCTACTTAAGGAAGCAAATTGTTTTCAAGGACATTAGTACAATGTATACACATTACAAATGAATCTTATCTGTTCATTAAAGCAGGCCCAGCAAGACTTCTAACTGGAAGTGTCTTTATCTGTACATCGGAAAATTATAAAACTAAACTCCTTATAAAGTATTGGGTCATTTAGACTTCCTCCTCTTTCCCACCTTTATTCTGGAGAGATCAAAATCCTATAGTTTACCTCACTAAGAAATTTAGTCATATCTCAAATATCCACATATACCTACATAGATTCTCTTAATTACTCCTTTTGCTTCCTCTCCTCTGAGTCAGTCAGAGGCCCTTCTAGGTTCTAATCTCTCCTAGTTAATTCAGCAAGTTATTCCAACTCTCTGGTCCTCAGTTTCCTGGACTGTAAAATGGGAGAGTTGGACTTGATGACATCTATAACTCCCTTCAGCTCTAAATTCATTTATCCTAACGGCTCAATGTCACCAACAGAAGGAAGCGACAAGGGGGCAGAAGCAAGGAAAGCCACACATACGAGACCATTGTGGGGATCATGGACTCACAGGAAGTCCAAGTTGGAAGGCTCATCTAATTCAGTCTCTTCATTTGACAGATGTCAAAAACTGACATCAAAACAAAACAAAAAACCCTGACATTCAAAAAGAAGTGACTCACCTAAGGTCACATTCAGAGGCATACCCACAAGTAGAATTCATCTGTTTCCACGGCACAGACAACAGGGCCAGCACAACAGAATCAAGAAACAGCTCCAAGCTCAGACTGTACGGTTCCCCCCGAGGGCAAAGAGAGGATGTGCATGCTGGATCTCTCTACTCCCTTATTTTGTGATCTTGTTTCCCCCTCCATCATCATCATCATCAGAATTTACACAGTGCTCTA
This sequence comes from Phalanger gymnotis, assembly GCA_028646595.1. NCBI lineage: Eukaryota > Metazoa > Chordata > Mammalia > Diprotodontia > Phalangeridae > Phalanger > Phalanger gymnotis. The sequence continues at coordinate 127,150,200 of CM053625.1, read as the reverse complement.
AAGGTTGCCAAAAAATTTTACACACTATCTCATTTGATTCTTATAACAACCCTGGAAGGCAGATATTATCCTGATTTTGCAAATGAAAAAGCCAAGGCAGACAATGATTAAATGACTTTCTCTGGATTTGAGTGAGGAACTGAACTCAGGTCCTCCTGATATCGAGTTCAGCGCAGGAGCCGTTGCCCCGCCCCACCTAGCTGCCTTAGTCTCACTCTAAGGCTTGCAAATTGTTTTTACAAATATTATCTTATTTGATCCTCATAAAGACCTGGTGAGGTGGGCGCTATCATTTTGCCCATTTTACAGGTGAAGAAATTAAGACACATAGGGAAATACTTTGCCAGAGCCAGAGACCAGATCGGCTATCCTCTATGTTCATTTATGTGGCTTTATCGATGTGATAAGAGAGTCAAGAGAGAACCCAGAAGATGCCTGTTCTTAAATGGAGGGAGAAGGCAAAGGTTCCCAAAATACAGACTGTAGGGCATAAGCCTAGCTTGAGGCGCCCTGAGGAATTTCCCCTCGTTGTCTCTACAGGGTTGAGCAATCTTCCAGGTGCCTCCTTCCATGACGAGATATTGCAAAGATTCCTCTGTTTCAAGTCTGGCAAGTACTCTGAAATTGAAAACAGACTGCAGCTCAGAGCTAAGAGCCCCCGGGTCTGGGTAAGATAGCTCCCAGGTCCACGGCTCTCAAAGGATCTCCTCCAGCAAGACAAGACAAGAGGGACAACTTTTCAATGGAGATTTGGGTAGGTGATTCTCAGTTACCAATGACAAGAATGCTATATTTGGAGGCCAAGGACCCAGGTTCAAATTCCAATCTTGCCATTAAATTTATCACCTATCTTACCCAAGGCAGGTCACTTAAACTCTCTAGGCTTTACTTTCCTCATCTGTAAAAGGGGAAGGGAGGGGTCATACTTGTAATCTAAGGACTTCTAGCTACCCCTGCTCTTTCTGAGTGCTTCTCCCTAGTGACTAGATGAAAGAAGATTTTAGGCACATACTTCACTCTGCAGGTCAGTAGAGAGTTTCTTCATTTACTCTCTTGTATTTACAGTACTATAAGATCATCCTGCAAACAGCTAGCTAGCTACCTGTCCACTTGACCCAAGGGATCAAGGATTTCAACCAGGCAAGTAGAATCATAGGGAATTTCAATTTGAGGTGGAAACTAGTAGAAAACATGGATGGGGTCAGTGTGTCCTCTGGATCAGTTGGCAAGGCTATCCTAGGCACACATGCATGCATACATCTGTCTAATAAGCCCTCATCTCTGTCTGGAACAACAGGCTTTCATTGCCACATACTCTGGCTCCCTGAGAGTTGATTTAGTATTTCTAAATGGATGTTCTAAGTCAGCCCTAGGAAAACAACCTCTCCATGGCAGGAAGAGCTAGAAAGAAAATGAACTACACCTTCAAATCTAAAACTTCCTTTCCCCAGAGCCCCAGACTCAGCTGCAAATCACAGGCACTCATCAACCACTATGCCTGCATGGTAGGAGTTGGGAAGGCAGAGGCCTTGTATGACAAAAGTTCTCAAATTTTCTCACCCTTCCCCCAGGGAAAGTCCCTGCCCCGGGATGTATGCCTCTATCTACAGCTGGGAGAATGGCCAATCAACCTGCATGCAGCTAAACCTGTAAATGGCAGAAACTATTGCCCAAGCTTGTTTTTACAAACGTCTTCTAAGAGAATGGAAGCTCCTTGGGGACAGGCTTGTCTTTATATCCCTAACACCTTGTTACTGTAGTTGCTTAATACATACCTGTATATACCCACCTCCAGCAAATAGGGAGGCAGAGAGGGATGGGTATATGTGAGGGAGGGTGGATTTGTGTGTGTGGACACTTGGAATGTGCTCACAAAAAGGCTAAGTGCCTGGTCCAGCTATTAAGTGTCAGAACTGATTTAAACCCAAGACTCTCCTAATTTCAGGCTCAGGTCCCTTTTCATTACACAACTCAACCTCTTAGAAGACTATGCCTTAAATTTTTAACCCTACCACATGTGTATGAACCTGGAGATGTCACCTTCCTTTGTAAATGTCACTTTCCTCATCTGTTAAATGTGATCAGCTACTGGAATAAGGATTCCCTATTCAACAAAAGCTGCTGGGAACACTGGAAACTGGTCTGGCAGAAATTAGGTTTAGACAGCACCTCACACCAAATACCATGATAAATTCTAAGTAGGTGCATGGCTTAGATATATAAAATTACATCATAAACATCAGAGGAGCAAGGAAGAGAGTTACTTTTCTGATCTATGGAATGGGAAAGAGATCGGGAACAAACAAGGGTAAAGAAGATCACAGAAAATGAACTGGACTGTTTTGATTACATTAAATTAAAAAAAGAGTTTGCACAAACAAAACCAATGCAGCCAAAATAGAAAGAGAAACATTTATGGAGGGCAGGGATCTCCTGCAGCAATTTTTTTCTCACAGAGGGGTCACATTTCCAACATAAATAAGGAATTTCTTCAATTTTAAAAGAATAAAAGCCATTGTCCAATTGATAAATGGTCAAAGGATATAAACAGGCAGTTTTCAGGAAAAAAAAGAAACTTATATGAAATATGCTCCAAATCGCCAATAATTACAAAAATGAAAATTAAAGCATCTCTAAGGTCCTATCTCACCCATAAGATTGGCAAAGATGACTAGAGAGGAAAAGATGATGTGTTGAAGGTGTTGTGGGGGAAAAAATGAGCACATAAATTCACTATGAATTGGTCCATCTGGAAAGCAATTTGGAACTAATCCCCTAAAGTTACTAGCCTGTGCATATCCTTTGACCCAAGGATACTCATACTGACCTAAAACCACCATTTAAAGAAAGAGGAAAAGGAACTATATCTATAAATATGTTTATGGAAGTTTTTTTATAGTAGCAAATAACTAAAACCTAAGAAAATGTCCATCAATTGGGAAGTGGCTAAACAAATTATGATATAAAAATATAATGGAATATTATTGCACCATAAAAACATAATGAAGAGGCAGTTTCAGAGAAACCTAGGAAGATTTGTATGAATTGATACAGAGTGGAATAAGCAGAACCAGGAGTACAATTTATACAGTAACAACAACTTTGTAATAACAAACCATTTTCAAGGATCTAAGAACTTTGAGAAATGTTGGTTCTGGTTCTGGAGGGATGAAGCATGCTACCCAACTCCTGATATTAAGATGACAGACTCCAGATTCAGAGAAGGACATAAATTTTTAGACATGACCAGGGTAGGAATTTTTTTTTTGCTTAACTAGATATATTTGTTACAAAGATTTTTTTTTTGTCTTTTATTTTTACTTTTTCCAATGGGGGTGGGGTGGGGAAGGGAGAGAAAGAAAGTAAATATCTAGCTTTAAAAAGATAAAAGTTTCTAAAAATGGCAATAATAAACCTGCCCTCCTACCTCAAAGGATTAAGTGAGATAAATGTAAATATGTATGTATATATACACAGACACATGATATACATATATACACACACAAAAATATATTACATAAATGATATACACAACACCATTCAAGTGTAAGAATTATTAGACCAAGGCTAAATTCACAGTCTAGGTTGAGAGAGAAAGATCATGTCCACTATCTTCCAGTTCTAACCCCAACTTGAGACATCAAGATCCCATATCCCCACGGCCTCAGTCAAAATCAGCCATCCTCTCCTTACTCCATTCAGCACCACCATTAGCCAAAGCATTCATTAAGTACCTAAACCCAGACATAGCCTGAAACCCAAAACACATAACCACAGACCACCGAGAAGGCACCCTCTGGGAATGGAACCAATCCCAGACCCAACTGGCCCTCTGAGAAAGGCTGCTATGGAGATAGGAGAAATAAAGAGAAACAAACAAATTAAACCCATTCCTACATAGACAGCATCTATACAAGATATCACATTTTCCTCCCTCCAACGGAGACAAAAGTCAGAGAGGAAGAGTCCTTGAACCCAGGACACCAATCTCCACAGCTCCAGGGTGTTCTTGATGTGTCTTCTATGAAATATCTGTCACATTCTCTCCCTCCCCTATCTCAATGACTGATTCTGTTCCTGCCTCCCTCACATACTTTAGGCCAATTCAGAAGATGAGTTTAATGGCCTGAAGTCAAAGAGACCTGGGTTTAAATTATGCCTCCAGCATTACCAGTTGTGAAACTCTAGTCAACTCACTAGACCTCTCTGAGACTTGGTTTCTTCATCTATAAGATGGGGTATAATAATACCTGTAATATCTATAATGTATACAATAATAATGATAATCTATAATATCTGAGGCTAGAAAGAGACTGTGTAGGCAGAGCTCTTTGGAACTTTAAAGCACAACTCAAAGGTATTTGCACAACCACCCAGATTTATTTGTGAAGAAGAGGCCCTCACTCCAACCCCCACCTTTCTTCTTTAGCCCCGGGATCGAGGCCATGAGCTCCTCTGGACCAACCCCAAGAACATTAATATAAGAATGGGAATTTGTGGTGTGCCAGCAGTAAGACCTCCCTTCACACTAAAGCTACGTTCCCCAAGAGATGTGGGTAAATCAAATTTGTGCAAACTGAATCATATGGTAACTGCACTGCATTCTACTCCCTCTTTAGAACATGTCTCATCTCATCTTAAGGCTGTAGGCTCTAAGTGGGCAGAAGCGCAATACGACCCACCTTTGTCTGTCTTCCTTTAGTGCCCAGCACAGCCTTACATGGAAGAGGAAATCAAAATGTTGGATGAAGGAATGAGTAAATGAACGGATGAAAAAAGGATGAAAAATTAAGGAACTCACTTCTGAAAGCAGAGATTACCAAATTAGGGGAGGGAAACCCTGTTCTCTCAAGTCCATTACAGGATCAGGAGAGAGAGTATATGTTGTTTTCCCCAGGAGAGAGGAACGGTGGAAAGGGGGGACACAAGCAATCAGCTTTGAGATCTCTCTGTAAATCCTTGTTGACTGAATGTGGATCGCTGATTCCAAGGCATCAGATGGGGAATTCTTGAGTATGATGAAAATTCCTCTGGAAAAAATGAATGCTCCTCCCCCCACGTATCTTCTATGTGAGTTCATCCAACATTCAAGAAATATTAATTGAGCCCCTCCCATGGCCTCAACACAGATATCATAAGGGACACAAAAATAAGTAAGTTCAGACAGTAAAGTCCTCGTGGAGTTCAGAGTCCAATAGAGGAGAGAAGTCTAATGATGATGATGATGACGGTGATGACAACCGACAGCTACATAGCACTTTAAAGTTTGCAAAGTGCTTTCTATCTCATCTGAGAGAGGGAAGAATAAGCATTTATATAGAGCCTACTATGTGCCCTGTATTGTACTAAACACTTTTTACAAACATTATCTCGTTTGATCCTTACAACAAACCTGAGGGGCAGGTATAATTGTTGTCTTCACTTGACAGTTGAGGAAACTGAGACAGAGATTAAGTGACTTGCTCGGGGTCAGCTAGTGTCTGAGGCCAAATTCGAACTCAGGTCTTCCTGTGTCCAGGCCCGAAACATTCCACTTCGACACTCATCATCTCTGAGCCTTACAACAACACTTTGAGGTAAATACTTACTACGTAACCCTGAAAAGACACTTAACGACTCTGTGCCTCAGTTTCCTCATCTGCAAAATGGCGATAATCATATCCTCTACCCTCCCCTGCCCTGGGTTGTTGTGAGACTCAAATGAGATGATATTTGCACGGCACTTAGATGCTAGCTATATTTCTTGTTTTTATTCTCATTATTAAAACATTACAGGCATTTATCGTTCTCATTTACAGATGACGAAACTGGGGCTGCGAGGAGTTAGGTGACCACTGGCAGGTCCACAGAGTTGTTAATGTCTTGGGATTCAAACCCAGGCCTTCCTGACTCTGGCTAGGATACCAGGCTGCCTCTCAACAGGCAACATGACTCTGGTGTGAAATGTAAACCAACTGCTCTGCCATTCCCAAGAGGAGGAAAACCTCACATTCTTCAGGGGCCTCAGGGAAGGCTTCGTGATACCACCCAAAGAATACTTTCCATCTACTCTGTATGTATTTTGTATGTCCTAGTAATATCTATGGTATCTCCTTCCTCATTAGAATATTAACTTCTACAAGGTGGTGGCCATGTTTTTGCCTTTTCTTCTATCCCCACTAGCTCTAACACAATTCCTGGGTACATTGTAAGCGCTTTATAAATGCTTGCTGACTGCCTCTTGACAGACGGTGGACTGACAAAACAACAAAGGGAAATCCAGATTTTCTTATGCTGGGATGGCTTAAAGCAAGGCAGATCTGTATGTGAGTAAGTGGGAGCATTCCATAAGGTCACAGAGCCGATATGACTAAATCATTTACCCCAAGCTTCTGGCTCCACTTCCAATAACACTAGATGCTGTAGGAAGCCCCTGCACTCTACAGCCACGGAGGAGCAGGATTCAGCCAGCCCTTTAAATCCACTAATAAAAAAAATTAAAAAGAAAAAAATCAAAATCTGTAACAGTGCACACTGCTCGTCCTGCCAGAATTTCTGGTCTATTGTTTGTTCTTGCTTTTAAAATAAAACTCGAGCTTTTTTCTCCTTCTACCCGAGACGCCTACACCCAGCGGTTCTCAGGCTTCCATGGCCAGTCCTGAACCGCTCCCTCTAAGCCCCCAACTAGGAACCAGAGCCAAGAGATCTTAAGATGCTGTGTGGATCAAGTTTCTGTCTCCTCTCGACCACCCAGCAGTAAGGAAGGAGTAGGCCGGTTTACCCTGCAAAAGACGCCCTCGTCCCTTGCAACAACCAGGGGACTGTCCCACAAGACTGGCCCATTCAGCCCTGAGGAACTGCCGCACAGTGGAGTTGCCTGGGGCCAGTTTTCCAACCGTGTAGTCAGGGAATTTTAGTATTCAACAGAAATTCCCACAACCTTGAACACCCATCTGGCGAGTCATTGGGATCACTTTCTGGTAGTAAATTAATGTGCTATCACAGGGCAAAGATGCGTATACTTTGGAGACAGAGGAGGAAGATGGAATTCAATTTAGAAACAAATGTCCTGATGTGAACTGAAGTTTTAAGTTCATGTTCTAGAGCACAAAAGCAATTCACTCCATTATTTTCACGAACACACCTAAAGAGAAACTTATTTTATGAAAAGGCTCTCTTAGAATCATGGGGGCTAGAGGGTAGCAGGAGTTTGGAAAACCCAACTTCCTCTATAATTAAGCATCTTACCCCACCTAAGCATAGTCAATTTCAAAGTACAGAACATCCTGACAATGAACTTTGGTCTCATAGCATTCATTGTCTGGACCAGAAATCTGGCATTTTATACCACATGCCTGGTAATATTTTTTAAAGAGAGTTATGTGTGCACACATTAGGTGTTTAATAAATGCTGGTTGGTTGAATGTGCCACTTCTCACAGACACAGACTTCTCCTGAAATTGAGTGTCAGATCCTCAAAGGCAGGAACTGGTGATAAGCATACAGTAGGTGCTCAATAATAGTATCATAGAACTCGTTACTTCAGAGGCCACCTAGTATGAGCTGCTCGTTTTATAGTTGAAGGAACTATAGCTCATAATCGATAAGTGTATAACTAGGACAGTTATGTCAAACTCAAATAGAAATGAGGCCGCTAAATGGTCCAGAGATCTCTAAGGATCCCTGTAAGCACGTACTGATTTAGAAAACAACATGTTAACATTATCTATGTTCTACTGTATTTTTATTTATTTTGTAAAATATTTCCCAATTATATTTTAATCCGGTTTGAGCAGTACTAGGGAATGTTGTAGGTCTATGTTTGACACCCCTGATCTGGAGTATTAGGCCATGGGATCTGAAAGTGAAAGGGCCTTAGGGATCCTCTAACCAAACCCCGCCCCTCATTTTACATGTAACTGACCAGTTTAACTGACATTAAAGGGGATCTAGACCTATGACAGCACCTGTGCAAAAAACATCCAGGTGGAAACTCCCTCTAACACCTCAACCGATATAATGAATAGTCTTAGACAACTGCCCAAGGCACCAAAAGAGTAAATGACTTTCCCATGGTCACACCAGGGGGACATGTCAGAGGAAGGACCTAAACCCAGAGTTTCTTCATTTTGAGGACACACTATACTCATCCCGCTGACGTTCATACGACATTTCTAAGTTGTCATTATTTCATTCAACCCTGTGAGGTAAGTATTAGCGATAGAATCATAAATTTAGAACTGGAAGGGGCCTCAGAAGTCATATAATCCAACCCCTCATCTTACAGACAAAGAACCAAGCCAAGAAAGGTCAAATGATTGGCCAAGGTCACAGAGGGAAAGTCAGTGGCAACCTTGAACCTGGACTTCAGAACCAATTCTCTTTCCACTCGATCAGGCTGCTTCAATGGAAATATGAGGAGATCAAGAACGATTTGCCCACAGTCACACTGATAGTAAGACTGGAGAGTGGGATCTGAATCCACCCTTTCTGGACTCCAGGTCTGGTACTCTTCCCTCTGTGCTGAGCGAACTGAGGCCCCAAGAGGTAAGGTGACTTTTAAAAGGTCATACAGGTAGCAATAAATAACAGGGCCAGCACTAGACCCCAGCTTCTCTACCTCACCAAAAATAAAATCATCCCCCCAACCGTTCCCCTCTTAAACCATAAAAATCAAACTCTGGTTTTCTGTCTTGCTAACAGACAGCAGTAAGCCCAGGAGGGGGCAGGGCCCAGAGTGCTCGCCTTATATCACTGAACATTTGCAGACATCTGACAAAGAGGACATAAGAGTCTCAGGTCTTGGAGCAAAATCAACAAGTATCTATTAAGCGCCAGGACTACGTGCCAGGTACTGTTCCAGGAATGAGGAATACAAAGGCAAAAACGAAACTGTCCGTGCTCTGGAGGAGCTGGGGTGCTATAAGGGGGGGGGGGGTATTTGTAGTACTCAGTAGGAAAGACAATGACAGGGGAGGATCTGTCCACAGGAGGGGAACTTTAAGGTGGCCAGGAGGCTCGAACTTCAGGAGACTCTCCTGGTCGAGTTCTTTCCTGCAAATCCCCTTCTGTCAAAAACCCCTTCTTCCCTTCCATCAGTGCCCAGATCCCTCCATGAAACCTTCTTGGATCTATCCTTTCTCCTAAAAATTTTTAATAGCACTCAGCCTGAAACTCTCCTTCGCATTTTATCTCACTCTCTCTTTTAGCATAGTCATTTTATGTACTTGTACCTTGTGTACTTGTCCCTATAAAACCATATTCTGTCACATCATTGTCTACCATTGAACTGTACACATAGTAGGCATTTTCATATATATGTGTGTGTGTGTATATATATATATACATAGTCTATATCAGTGTCTAGCATGGAACTATACACATAGTAGGCATTTAATTTATTGATTGGGTTGAATGGTGGGGAAGGAGAGAGGGATGGAGAGAAGGGGGGAGAGAGAGAGAGAGAGAGAGAGAGAGAGAGAGAGAGAGAGAGAGAGAGAGAGAGAGAGAGATGAGGGAGAAGGGGAGAGAAGAAGAGGAGGGACAGAGGGAGGGAGAGAGAGGGAGGAAGAGAGGGAGAGAGAGGAAAGGAGGGAGGGAGAGAGGGGGAGAAAGGGGGACAAAGGAGGAGAGGGGGAGAGGGAGAGAGAGGGAGAGGGAAAGTGGAGAGGAGGGAGGGGGGAAAGAGGGAAGCAGACAGGAGGGGAGAGAGAACTAGGTGCAGTGTTATACAGACGAAAGAGCTAGAAGGTAGACCTAAGTTTTGGTTTCAGCTCTGACCATTTCCCCTCTCTAGGCCTCAGTTTCTTCACATGTAAAACAAAGAGGGGATTGGCTTCCAAACACAATCACTCAACAGAAACTCCTCCCTTGCTAATGATCTCTTAATTGCCAAATCTGCTGGTGATGTTTTCAGTCCTCACACTTCTCCATCTATCTGCTACATTTGACACTGTTCGGCGCCCTCTCTCCTCCGAGAGAATCTCCTCTCTGGGCTTTCCTGGCACCACTTTCCCCTGGTATTCTTCCTATCTGTCCTCGGTACAGTTTACTAATTCACCAGATCACACCCCTAACTATGGATATTCCCCAAAGACTCTGTCCTAGGACCCGTACTTCTATTATTTGACACAGCTCCCAGATCCAGTTTCTCCCCAGGGCTTCATCAGCTACCTAGTGGAATTCAAAATGAACGTCTAAGAGACATATCAAATTTAACATAACCAAAACAGAACTCATTATCTTTTCCTCAAAATTCACCCCTCTTCCAAATGTCATTCCCTCGATCTGTGCAAGGCACCACCACTCTTCTGGTCTCCCAGGTTCAGAGCCTTGCCCCATACATGCAATCTTACCTGTGCCGTGTCTCCTATCTGTTCCCTTGGCTCTACTGACACAGGAACAGACTCTCATCGCCTCGCACCATCCCAGCTGGTGCCCCTGCCCCAAGTGTCACCCCCTCCCCCCAGAAACCCGCTTTAGACTCACCTCCACATAGGTGCTAAGTGTGATTCTGCCCATGTCACTCCCTTACTCAAACCCCAGTGGCTCCCTGCTACTTCTAGGACCAAACAGAAAATCCCGTTTGGTTTTTAAACTTTCCCACGCTTGCCCCACTCTAACTTTGCAGAACCCTTGTACGTTACTCCCCATCCCATACTCTGCCATCTGGACAAACTGGCCTTCTCTCTACTCCTCATACGAGATAGGCCATCCCCCAACTCCAGAAATTCAGCCTATCCAAAACAGAACCCACTCTCTTACACGCCGAACCAACTCTTTTCTCAACTCTCCTACTACTATCAGCGGCACCACCAACGTACCAGTCACCAGGGACTGCATCTGCACTATAATCCTTGACTCTGGCGTGTCTGATCACTGACAAATCTTGTGATTTCCACACTCTCTCTCATGCTCTTCTCCCTCTTCCAATCACACAGCCGCCATCCTAATTCAGACTCTCTCACTGGACAATAACTTCTTAACTGATCTCCATGCCTCAAGCTTCTCCCCTCTACGATTCATCCTCCATTTAGTTGCCAGTGATTACTCTAAAGCACAAGTCTAACTCCCCTGCTCTATGAGCTCCAATGACTCCCTATTACCTCCAGGATCCCTATTAACTATGCGTGGTACTCAAGGCTCTTTGTAACCTGGTCCCATTCTACATTTCCGGTCTTCTTACTTTACTCCTCTCTGTTGCTAATTCAGCTAATTCAGCTGTCCAACTCTTCATGACCCCATTTGGGGTTTTCTTGGCAGAGATACTGGAATGGTTTGCCACTTCCTTCTTCAGCTCATTTTACAGATGAGGAAACTAAGGCAAATATGGTTAAGTGATTTGCTCAGGGTCATACAGCTAATAAGTGTCTGAGGCCAGATTCGAACTCAGGAAGATGAGTCCTTCTGATTCCAAACCCGGTACTCTATCCACTGCACCATGTAGCTGCCCCTTACTCCTCTCTATAAACTCTACAATCTCAAATAAGACATTTCTCTGTGTATTTGCACTGGCTGTCCCCCATGACTGAAATGTACTTCCTCTTCACCTCAGCCTCAGAATCCCCTTCTGCCTTCAAAAGTCTCAGTTACCTTCCACCTGAAGCTCTTCCTAATCCTCTCAGCGGCTAATGCCCCTGTCCTTCAAACTCCTTTGTATTTATGTGTATTTATTCTCCTTATACACATATGTAGTTTTCTCTCCCTACTGGAATGTAATACAGTACTTGGAAGTATTCTTTCATTCATCACAGTTTTATTCCCAGCACAAAGAGCAATGCCTAGCACACGATAGGTACTTAATAAATGCCCAATGATGTCATGTGATTGACTGATTGATCTAGCATCCTGACAGACTATAAGAGCCAAGGATTTCCATATCCAAACAACCTCATCCCACTCCTTCTCTTCTCCAGAAGGAGCAAGGCCTCCTCTCTCAAAGGCAGTGTGGAGCAGTCCAGGCTGACCTCGAGGAGCCATGGCCATGATGCAGTCAGCCCAGTGTGACAGTGCAGCAATTAATTCCCCCAAATTCCTCTCCTTGTTTAGTTTTATTTGAAGACACAGAGGAAAGGGGGACTTAAGCCACCGCAGATAATAACAGCTCTAGAACAAATATTTTCGGCCCCCACAATGCGATACAATTAGCACCAGTCATGTTGAGTGAACACATTTTAATCTGTTCAGCCTTGTCAAAACAAACAGACCAGCGATGGGAAGCAGTGGTCCCCCCGGGAATGGTGGAGGCTAAAGCTTCCAGCCTAGCACTCTGCGGGCAGCTCAGCCCTCTTTTGGTATTTACCAAGAGCTAGCCCGGAGGATCCCAGAGTGAAAAAAATGCCAAAGACCACTAGAACTGCTTTTGAAAATCAAGCAAGTCTCCCCCGAGATGAAGAGGGGAGCTTCTTAACGCCAGATCCAACACACTTTCCACGGCACTCCAGGGCCTCTTAAGGAGACTCTATACCTATGTTTCATTTGACCTCCTTCTTGGGTTGGGTTTGGGATTGTTCTGTGTGCCCTAGAGACAGCTCAAGTACCAAGTACTGGGGCCCCTGACTGCCCTCTGCCAGAGCCCAACTGGAGGGCTGAAGAAGGAAATTGACAAAGTCCCCAGTGAGAAAAGATGAAAGGACAGCTGAGACGGATAAGCATTCATGTGCACACAAGGGCTTTTTACATGACTTATTAGATATTCATAAAAGGTGAAAACTGCAAAGGACTCAGAGATCATTTAGTGATAATATCACAGGATTTGGAGGATTTGAAGCTGAAAGCTATTTAGTCCCCCAGTCCAAATCCCAATGGTACAGATAAGGAAACCAAGGCCCCATCACTGAGCTTAGTTCACATGGTGAGTGAGGGCCAAAGGCAGCATGGGAAGCAAACGTTCCGGTCCAGCCCCCTCATTTTAGAGATGAGAACTTGAGCCCAAAGAGAGAGATGAACCAGTTCAAGATCAGGCAGCAAGTTAATAAAGAGCCCAAAGTAGAAACTGGGTCTCCAGACTCCTCGTTCAGCATGCTAGTTAACGGTATCGGGAGGCATCTGGAGTATATGTGGATGGCTGGACTGCTGGGTAGGCTGTGAGGAAGGGTCAGATCCTCCCCAGTCCTTGGGTTTATCACTTTAAATTCACAGACATTTATGAACTGGAAAGGGCTAAGAAATGCTTGCCCAGAAGACAAACCAAAGAGTGATTTATGGGAGAACCTGGGGAAAATTATGGGATAAAGAGCCATGACAAGCGCTGAGAAACAGAGACATGGCTTTAGATTTTTGTACTCCTCACAAAAAGGGGAAGAAGAAAGAAGCGTGTTGCCTAGAGCGTGGCACAATTTTGGGGAGTAGGAATATTAGCTGATCTACAGAAACAACTTTAACTTGCCTACATACAGACAACAATAAATAGCCTCTGGGATCATCATGCTTGCCTCTGGTACAAACCTCTAACTAGGGTAAAGAAGCTGAGCTTTGATCCTGGGCACCAAAATTTAGAGGGTGTTCCTTTGGCAGGCAGAAAGAACTAGGTTTAGCATTTAGTTGGCAAGAATAATTAGTTAAAACTAAAAGCTACCTGGTGGTGTTCGCACCCATTCTGGACACTAAGCTCCTCCTCTTTTCCTTGGCCTGATGCCCTCCTGAGGCAGCCTCCTCATACATGGGAATCCAAAGTCTACCCCTAAGGGCTCTTCCCCCTGCCTGTGCCCCAACACATTTTGGAGTGCTTGCCCCAGCTAGCAGTATTGCTGGTTCTACTTCTGCTCCATTAATCCCCCTCCCCTGCCCCCGCCTGGCCTAGGTTCCTCCCAACAAGGCTCCACTTGAGCAGATATAAGCCACATCTACCAAAAAGCCACCAATGTCTGTCTCCCACTAACCAAGAAGTGACCGATGGGCCTCAGACCATATACTCCGCATAGCCCTCAATCCAAAAGCATCTTGAGAAATTCAGGGAAAGAGGGAAGAGAAATACACTCCATTATTCCCCTATTATATACCACAAAGAAACAACAAAGCCAAGGACAGAATTCTATTAGAGAGGCCCAAGTATCTCCACTGGACTCCACGCCCCACCAAAGAAAAACAAATTCACCCAAAACGCATTCCCATTTTAAGGCGGAACGGAAAGAAACCATACACAGAGCTCTGTGTGGCCCTGACGCGTCTCCTCGGAGCTGTTTGTTATTCTAGCTGGATTACTACTTCTCTGTGCTGTTTAGTCAGGAAAGGAAAATGGAAAAAATAAAGCAAAACTAAGTCTTGCTCGGTCCTTCACGGAAGCAGCGCTTGGGTCATCCCAACATACTTGATTACAGATCATCGACAGGTCGTGGGAGAAAGATTCCCTGGAGCGTGCACCAGGTCAGACAGATGAGTTTCACACCACTGTAGAATGTTAGTCCTCCAAAGGACCTCAGAGACCTTCCAGTCGACTGAAGCAATCCTCCTCACAGCACCCTTGCCAGGATGCCCGGACCCATCCCAGGAATGGGGAGCCCACCACTTTTCAAGGCAGTCCACTCATACTAATGGAAAGTTCTGATTACTTCCATATAGAGAGCAGAAATCTGCCTCCTTGTAAGTTGGCCTCCACTGGTCCTGGGTACCGCCAGAGTCATAGAGTCATAGATTTAAGTTTATTTCAACAATTCCTCAGATACCTGAAGGGAATTATCATGTCCCCACCCCCCAGTATTTTCACACAAGCTTAAACTTTTCCTCCATTTATCCTCAGATGACATGATTTCAAAGACTCTCAACTTCCTGTTCACCTTTCTCTGGGCCTGGAATTCATGTTGTAGGACAGGAATTCTTAACCATTTTTGTCTCGTGGACTCCTTTGGGAGTCTGGTGAACCCTATGGACCTCTTTCTCAGAATAATGTTTTTAAATCAATAAAATAAAATACGTATGATTACAAAGCAAACCAATTGAAATAGTTATCAAAATTTTTTTTAAATAACAAGTTCATAGACACTGAGTAAAGAATCTTTGCTTTAGACCATACTGTGTCTCCTCTTCAACACACTGGAGGAGGCAGCATATTAGGTGAACGCTGTATTTGCAGTCGGAAGACCTGGATCTGAACATAGACTTTACTGAATGATCTCAAGCAAGTCACTTCTCTCTGATTCTCAATGTCCTTATCTGCAAAATGAGGAAGATGAACCAGATCAGAGATGTCACTTAGCCTGTCCAGCCTGCGACATTCCCCCGGGCAGCACAAATCAGATTAAGACATAATTGGGAAATTCAGACAAATCCAAATAAAACCTAGCTAATGTTACTGTGTGGTTTTCTAAGCCCATACGCAGGCAGCAAGGATCTTCATGGATGGCTTAGTGGCCTTCATTTCTATTTGAATTTGATGCCACTCAACAAGATGTCCCTTTTTGACTCTAATTTCCATGATCCTGAGTTGCTCTGTTTTCTCAAACTCTTCTAGGGAAGCCCAGGCATTAAAATAGGGGAGATTCAACATTAGGGTTTTTTTGGCCAACAAGATGTGACTTTCACCATCCCGTCCCTGACACACACATTCAGCTTGTTCTACTCAGAACACAACCTCCTGATCTGCCTCTTTCAAATCTCTCTACAATTGTCCACATGGGCTCACTCTGAAGAATCTAACTGCGCGTCATTCAGCTCTCATTTTGATGGTTAAAAATTCATTAATGGGAGCAGATTGGTATTATATCGCTGCCTTAATTAAAGAGGGCTGCGGAACGGCATTTTAAATAGCAATGTCATTTTCTAATTGACACAGCTCCATTATAAAGAAAAATACTTAAACTGAACCTGAAACCAAGCTGGTTTTCTCCCTGTAGCAGGGGCCATTTCAGTTTAAATTTTTAATCTGCTAATGAAATATTCACGGGTGAAGAGAGGGATTGCCTTTCCCAAGGTGCATGATTCCTTCCTCCTGCCTGGAGTCTCTGAACCAGAAGAGGTCTCATGTTAATGACCTGGACCACTCAGACCTGTTTACCCCTAAATGCCCTTTGATCCCAGAGGAAACTGGGGCTTCTGTATCTCACTCCCCTTCCTGGAAGAGCCAGGTAAAAATCTCCATCCAAAAACCTTTTTTTTTTTAACCATAGTCTATTATTCCTTTTGCCAAATAAAAGTCTGTCCTATAACCCCCTGCTCCTCCTTAGGCTATATATAATCACAGACTGATGCATCTGGAAGAGACCTTAAGAAATCATCCTTCCTCAAACTTCTCTCCATTTTTAGGTTGAATAAACTGAGGCCTAGGGAAGGAAAGTAACTGCTTATGGTTATACATCCAGCTAGCACAAAAGTTACGACTGAAATCCTCATCTCTAGGTCAGGGGTCTTTCTTCAATTGAAAAAACATAACAACAGTTAGCATTTATACGGCACTTTAAGACTTACAAAGCATTGTACATGTCATCTCTTTCTATACCAGGGTTTCTTAATCTGGGGTCTGTGAACAGATTTCAGGGAGTGTATAACCTTGGAATGTTTAATGTTCTGGCAAGTGCATTTCAAAATAACTGGTTTTTTCCTCTTGTGTATTTTATTTTATGCCCTTAAAAATATTATTCTGAGAAAGAATCCACAGGCCATACCAGACTTCCCAAGAAGACCAGGACTAACTGAAGGTAAAGGTCCCCTCTTCTATGTATACATGCTTATGCAGGCACACAGAATCATCAAACCAGAGTTGGTCTTAAAGCTGAACTCTCAGATCCTCCAACGTTGAGACCAAAGGGCCAGGCATTATAGGAATCTTATTCTGCCTTCAACAATGTCTTTAGGCATCCTAAATAGAACTTTCCCAAAAGAAGACTCTTTCTTTGTGTTTGCTAACCACAGAGAACATCTCCAGCCCTCACATATGATGCAGGCCTGATATGGGTGGTATCTGCATTCATGGAGGGAAGGCAACCACAAAGGACCACTCTCTCTCTGGCTCTGACTTGCTAGAGCCCCAATTAACCTCCAATACTGAGGGAATAATCCTCCACTTAGACCACCACAGGCTGAGAGGGCAGGGAAAGCTGGATGCAAATGCAGCCCACAGCAGGGCTCTGAGAACCCGCTAGCAATAACCCTTGGGAGAGCAGCAGCACCTCAAGAACAAGAAATCGGTTCAATTTACAATCTGAACAAATAAGTGTGATACAATGGAAAATGTGACAGGTACAAAGGAGAGAAACAGTGTGACTGTACTCCAACAGTTTGAGAAGGGAGAGATCACTTTCAGCCAGGGTGAACTGGGAAGACTTCTTGAAGAGGGGGGCACCAAAGCTGGGCCTTGAAGGCAAAGAATGCTTTACAGCTAGAGATTAGGAGAGAGAGAATTCCTAGAATGAAGGATTAGTCTACTCAAGCCCACCGAAGTGACAAAGGCCAGTGAGAAGGGAGGAACAACTAGCATTCAGTTTGGCTGGAATGCTAAGTGACCAAAACACTGTGAAATTCAGCTGAAAAGGTAACTTGGAGCCTGAATGCAGATGGCCTTCCTTATACTCTAGGACAAAGAGTCTATATTTATTCAAAAGTCAATGGGGAGGGGCAGTTAGGTGGTACAGTGAGTAGAGCACACAAGCCCTAGAGTCAGAAGGACTTGAGTTCAAATCCAGCCTCAGACATCTGACACACTTATTAGTACCAGCTGTATGACCCTGGGTAAGTCACTTAACTCCAATTGCCCTGCCTTCCCCCCCTCAAAAAAAAAAAATCAATGGGGAAAAATTGAAAGCTTCTGAACAGGGGAATGATATGGTCAAATTTGCGTATGAGGAAGATTAATATCACAACTGTGTGAAAGACAGACCAGAGAGGGGAGGGACTAGAAGTAGTGTTTGCTGAGAAGTCTTTGGGTCTTAGAGTCAACAATGCAGTAGCATGGAAGGGTTCAAACGATCTAATTCCCTAAATGAAGAATCTGCTCCATCTAGTGAATTAATAAAGACATTTCTTAATAACGGTAGGACATGGAGGTTCTGTTTTTGTTCTGAAAAGTGACCTCCCTTTTGTTATACTAAACTGAGAGCTTTCTTTTAAAAAAAAAGTCTCAGAAGCAACAAAGAAGGGCTGAAACAAGAGTGAGAAGGAGATGGATGCTGCGGGCTTTGTGGCTAAATATCACAATACTCTCAAGGACCAGGCAATGGCAAAGCTGAGGGAGGCTCAGCCTGGCATCTGGGGAGAATGAACACCAGTATTCCTCCCAGGCTTCTACTCAAAGGTCTGGAAAGAGAGAAAGGAGCGAAGTGTGTCAAAGGAGGAGGAAGAGGCGAGAAGCTATATTAACACCTGTCTCTGCTCATCTGTCAAGGCCCTGCTCTCCCATCTTATTCACAACTCTGCCTTTTCACAAGCAGTAAGAATTCCCCAAATGAAAATGTCATCGGGCCCTGGGCTCTTTTCTAGTTTGGGGGAATGGACTTGGGGAAAAAAGAGGGTTTTTTTTTCCAGTGGGTAGAAGAACCAAAGCCAAAGCAAGAGTATGTTTTGGCCACCACCGGCAATAGCTCTCTTGCCATTTTTGCTTCAAGACTGTGAGCTTGCCATCATGGCTCCTAAAGGAAGCCCTTCCAGCTACCCAAATCAGGGAAGCGCTTCAAGAAAACACCAGGGAGGAAGAAAACAGAAAGCAAGATGGAGCAGCGGGTACCAAGCTCCGTGTACATGGCTTCCTACTCAGCTGGCCAGATGTAATTTGTGAATGAGGAAGAGAAAACAAGGAATAAGATGGCTTTAGCCATTACAGTCCCTTTCGTTGTGATATAATTCAGACCCTTACCCAGAGAAGAACTGACTGGAGCTGGAAGAAAACCCTCGGGGCTCTTGAGATGTGAGAGTGGAACTAGACCATGAGATACGTCAAAAGGCAGAAAAATTAATGAGGGAGAAACACTGAGACAGAGAGATGATCAAGCCAGTTCCAAGGCATACTGAGCCACACCCACCAGGCCTTGCTGGAAACGTCTGTCTCCCATTCCCTCTTCTTCATAGTTGTCCCTTCCCAATTCTATCACCCATCCCTCCCCCACATCTGCAACCCGGGGCTCTCCAACCTAGTGTTCTTATTTGTACATCCTGCCGTGAGAGCCTGAAATTGTCCAGCTGGCCAGCCAAGGATCTAGGACAGGCTGTTTAATCAGAGTGAGCGATTCGGCTGTAATTTCTTCTGATAAAGTATTACAGATGCTGTGTTTCTAGCCATCTGGCAGGGTCTGCGTTTCCTGCTTCCCGAACAGCCCACATTCTCATGGGGAGAAGAGCAGATCGAAAAATTAATGGCAGGGCGGGGAGGGCGGGGTGAGGACAGAAAGAGAAGATGGTGAACAGGCTGGGATGCCAAGCCATTTGCCAATGACACTGCCACGTATCTGTACCAGAGAAACTCTGGCTCCGGACCCGAAAGAGGATAAGGGCATAAAAAAAAAGGAAGGAGAGCTTGGTGGGGAGAACGGAATACCCTATTAACACCCACCAGGTAACAGGGCGACAGAAAGACAAGATGATCTCTTAATAAACCATCCCTCTCCTCAGTTTGGCCAGTCTAGGCGCAATGAAGACAGAGCTATGACCAGTTCTCTTAGTTCCTCTCTGCTTGTCCTAAACATAAAAATCCTAGAAGCCAGAAAGGACTTTAAAGAACATAATGACTGATTGATCCCCTTCCTTCATTTTACAGTTTGGGAAGGTAGGACCCAGAGAGGCCAACTGACTTGTCAAATGTCCCACAGGCAGTAGGCTGTGTAGCTGTGATTTGAACACAAATCTGACTGGAAACCAGTGACCTTTCCCCTATGATGAACTGCTTCCTTTATGAAATGAAGCCAACCCCAACTAGTCTACCTTACAATTAGCTCTTCCCTTCCCAAAGAATGTTAAAAGTTTGAGTCATATACAAGGCCCATAGAATATCTTTGTAACCTTGACTGATTGTTTCAGATTCCCTAAAAGATTCCTAAAAGGCAGGAACCATATTTTTATTCATTACTAGGGGTCTCTTCTAGTACCTAAATACAATTCTGAGCATACAGTGATAAGAACAAAAATAACAACTCATTTCTATAGTGTTTTGAGGATTACAAAGCATTTTAAATTAAAATAAACTTGTAAGGTAAATAATTTTAGTGTTACTATCCCCATTTTACAGATCATTAAGATCATAGCTTTAAAGCTGGATATCACCTTACAGACCATCTGAGGACACGGAAGCTCAGAGCAGTGACATGATTTGCCCATGGTCACAGAGTCACAGAATCTTAAGAACTGAAAAGGCCCTAAGAAGCCACCTAATCCAACCCTACCAGAAGAGTAATTCTTTCTCCAACATTCCCAGCAAGTGGTCATCCAGTCTTTATTTGAATCCACTTACTGATAGCTCTCTTAGGATGTTTTTCCTGCTCTTAGCCCTAAATTTGGTTCCTAAGATGACAGTATTTTTCTCAGCCACAACATCCTGCTTCTGACTCACAGTGAGCTTGCTGTCCACTCAAATCCCCAGATCTTTTTCAAACAGCCAAGTCTAGCCATATCTCTCCCTAATTGTACTTATGATGTTGATTTTTTTAACCCATCTGTAAGACTTTATATCTATCCTTATTAAAATTCATCTTATTAGACACAGTTTCACATTACTGAATCTGTCATCCCTCCCAGCTTTTTGTGATTTGCAAATTTGATAAGCTAGTACCTATTCAAACCACTGACAAGCACATTAAACACCACAGTGCCAAGAACAAATCTCTGGGATATTCCAATGGAAATCCTCTTCGAAGTTGGAAGAAAGAAAAAAAAAGAAAGAAGGAAAGAAAGAAACTAAATAACTTTTCTTTGAGGCCTGGTTAACCTACCAGTTCCAAAGACATCAAATTATATTATCAATTAGCCCATATCTCCCCATCTTATCCACAAAGTCAATATGAAAGAATTTGTCAAATGCTTTGCTAAAATCTAGGTAAATTATATTTAAAGCATGCCCTTTGTGGACTAGTCAACCAGGCAAAAAAGGAAATGTGGTTAGTTTGACATGATAATCTCTTGATGAGGGAACAGTAGGTCTTTGTGATCACTGCTTCCTTTTCTAGATGTTCAGCAGCCATCCCTTTCTTAATACATTCTAGAATTTTGCTAGTAATTTTAGTCAAGTCCATTGATCTATATAGTCTTCAAACTACACTTTTCCTCTTTTTAAACATCTGCCTTTTCTAAACATGTGATAATGTAAGCTCCTTGACAGCATGACTTTTTTGCCTATGTATTCCCAACCTCTACCTCAATGCCTGGCACATAGCAGGCGCTTAATAAATGCTTGTTCAAAAATTCCATCTGTCTCCAAGTCCAGCTGTTTCACTACCCCAAGCTGCTTCAAAATTTGCTTGGTTCCAAAACGAGCTGGCCTTCCCCAGCTCTAGCAACTGCCAAATGACTTCTTTCCTCCATCAAGGCCAAATAAAGGTATACACTCCTTCAGAAGCATGACTCTGAAAACAGGCTCATGTTTGGAAGCATCAAAGATCCCACAGATAGTCAAAAATTGGTAGCCAATGAACAGGAAGGACCCTGTTGCAAGATAGACCTCCATTACGCATCCCAGTACCCACATCAACCTTAAGCTCTCATGATATACGTCAGCCCCATTTTAACTTTAGTTGCCATCACGTCGTGAAAATACATTGGCTCCTCCACGCAAAGGGCTCTCCTCGATTGCCTACCTCACTTGAATTTCCAAATTACCCAATCTCCTGAATGCACTGAGGGGTGTTACATGCTGGAGAGATTAAGACATGCCTTCCTCCTTCCCTCGAGAGACAATAAACCCGACTTTCCTTGTCCCTTTCTGCCCCAGCAACAGAACAAGTGGGTCAGGAAAAATAGAGCTGAACTCCCTAGTGGAGTTCCCCAAATGGCTCCAAAGATAGGGCCATTAACACGAAAGAAATGAACAAGCCCCACTGATGAGTTCTACCCTGGGAAGATAATACAATTCAGGCAAAAGGCACAGACACTTACCAAAATCAGTGAGCTAGTTAATTCCTGGGGTCAGGGACTGCAGCGCCATCATCCCCCTTCACTTTGCTTTCGTGGCCAGCTTCCCCTAAACCCTGAAGTCAGAGTCAAAGCAGAACTGGAGAGCCCAACTACCAGAAGTGACCCTGCAAACGCAGAAGGTCAGGACTCGCCAGAGAAATAAGTACAGTCGGCCACTCGTAGAAGTCAATAGGCTTTCTTTCCTTTAAGCTTAAAGGCCAATTTTAAGATTCAACAAATACATCTTAAGCACCAGTTGGATGATGAAGGGCGCCATGCTAGAGACTGAGGTATCCAAAGTTTGTATCACCCACAGTCTCTGCCTCATGGAGTGTACAGTCTAGTCAATCATATGTGATTGATATTAAACTTGACTCCAACTGATTCTGACTCTGAGTAGTTAAAATGCCCACAGTAAGACCCAAAGATAAACGGTCCTTACCAAGGCTCAGGTGAAATCTTTCCACCTCTCCACCCATGCACTCCCCAATTCTTAGAAGTAATTTGATCACTAGTTTGTTCTGAAAGAAGATTCATTCATTGATTCTTCTGCTCGAGCTACAAGTACTTATCGAGCATCTACTATGTATACAGCACTGTTCTGGATACCAGGAATTGCAGACCTATACCAAGTCTCAGGCTAAGGCTCTCCAACTTGAAGCTTGGCATCCCAAAACCAGAGTTCTCAGGGGCCACTAGCGATTTCTTCTTGGAAGAGAATTTGGCCCAGTCTCCTTGGTAAGAAAAAAGGGTCAGAAGGTGGAATTTCAACTCTTTCCTGAAATAGCAGCCCAACCCCACATCTGCCTGGGAAACTAACTGAGCAGTCTGAGCGAGGAAACGCCTTATTGGTTCCACAAGTGGCTGCCTTCACTTCCTCCCACCTGAGCTCAAAGCGGAGCATGGAGACTGGCTTGAGACCTCATTTTTTGCACCCAATTCCTCTCTACCCGGCCACTGAGGTCATGTGCCCTGCCCAAACTGCCTTAATCTTCCTCTTTGTGCTTATTCAAATCCAACTCATCCTTCAAACCCCAGTTCAAATCCTGTCTTTTACAGAAAGCCTTCTCTGATTGCTCTGGCTCATTTCTTCCTCCCTTTTCTGACATCCTAAAGGAAGTATTCTCTTCATCATTCAGTTAAACACTTAATATCACACTGGTTTCATATTATTATTGTTTTATAGTATATGAGGGTGAGAAGCTTACACAGTTAGACCATCAGTATGCCTGTGGATTCTAAAGTCCTAATAGGAGGTCCCAGCATGACATGGAGGTGACATTTGGTTCTCAAAGGCTTTGCCAATAGAATTTAGGCTCCGATCAGTACTATCTAGATGGGAAGACTTTTGAGTATAGGCCAGGTGACAAAGTGTGTGTGTGTGTGTGTGTGTGTGTGTGTGTGTGTGTGTATGTATTATATCTATATCTATATATATTTTTATGTTGTCCAAGGAATATATATATGTATGTATATAGATGTTGTCCAAGGAACAGCTTTAGCTAAGTTCAGAAAAAGTCAATAGCAGTTTGGCTGCAGCGGTGTACTATGAAGGCAGAATTTATGATTTCAAAGAGAATCATACATATATATATGTGTATATATATATATATATGTGTATATATATATATACACACATATATATATATATATATATATATATATATATGTCTGAATGGTTCAGAACCACAGGATATAAGGAATTCTCTAAGTAGAAGGCAGAAGAATTAAAGCATTTATTCAAGCTCCAAAGTAACAGACCCACTAACCAGCATCCCCATTTTGATATTTTGATCAAAAGCTTCCAAGCCCAATAAGTCCGCCTCACAAGAGTAACCAAGAGGCCAAAGAAAAACATGATGGTATTAAACCAAATCACATTCATGCTTCCCCTCTTCGGTAAGAAGATTACCCACTGGCCTCAAGTCCTTGCTCAGCACTCCTCGGTCCACACGCAGGTCGGCTCTGCTACCGCAGCTCCTGCTTCAGCTTTATCTTCAGCTTCGGCTGTAGCTGTCTCTGGCTCCAACAGAAATCAATCTTCGAGCTGTCTTCTCTCCTCTTATAGAG
>CM053625.1:127108272-127125628 GCA_028646595.1 Phalanger gymnotis | reverse complement strand
CACACATATTGTAGACAAATTTGATAATGAATAATGACCTAGGCCCAGAGTAGATCCGGAGGGACCATGTTTCGGCAATTCTACAGCACATGCAACAACCCAAAACTTCTGTCTACCACCAAAGCCCATCTTTTTAACATTAATATGCTGTCATTTAAGCATCTGTTAATCTTGTCACTGTCTCTTGGTCTAGTGGAAAATCTAAGAGAAAGTGCAAGGTAAGAAAAGGAAGATATTTTGGCTACAAAGCTTGAAGGTTGGGAGGCAAGGCAGAGAAGATTCCAACACAAATGCACTTTTCCTGGGAAAACTGGTGTTAAAATCTGTGCTCTGTGAAATCAAAAAGATACCCAACCTCTATCTTCTTCCCATCATCTCCAGACTACCATCTACAGAAACAAAAGTCTGGATCACTGGGAAACAAAGTATTCTTGGATCTATGTACAAAGGTCAAAGAAGGAAAAGAAGTTCTCACTTCATGTCTTTGGCCAGAACTGGATCTTAGACCATGTAGATGCTCACTTTGAAGAAATCTAACAGCCAGCTTCCACCAAATCCCAACTACAAAGATGAGGTGAACCCAAGGCTTCACTTCCAGCTGAGACAGAGCTTGTCTTTTTGGCAAAGGGCCATCCATAAGCTCCAAGGTGCTTAAAGGGGAAATGATTTTCCAGAGCCATGTTTGATATTCTAAGAATGCGCTACAACATCACCTTTCACTCTCAGACAATCACTCCAGCCTTGATTCCTCATCTGATCTTTTCTCAACCCTAGGTTGAGAAAGAAAGAGTTGTTCTACCCACCCACCCCCATCTAGAAAGTGAGAACAATGAATTTGCTGCTAAGATTGAACCAGTCTTAGATCCAAAAATACAAAAGAAGAGAAAGATGTCAATTACTCAACTGGATCCATTCAATCAATTTAGTAATATTAAGCTCTTACTCTGTGCTTGTGCTAGGTGTGCAAATACAAAAAAAAAGAAACAATCTTTATTCTCAAGGAATTTACATCCTAATGAGGGAAGATGACAAGTACATATATTAAGTACAAAAAAAATAAACAAAAAGAGATTAATTTGGGAGGGAGGACATTAGCAGTTGAGGGGATCAGGAAAGGCTTCCTAGAGAAAATGCTGCTTGAATACAGTCTTGAAGAAAGAAGAGTAATTCTATGAGGTGGAAGTTAAAGGGTAGCACATTCCAGATATGGGGGACAGCCAGGGAAAAGATGATGAGCCTAGAGATGGAACTTTGGGTGTGAAGAACAGAAGGCAGGTCAGTTTGGCTAGACAGCAGAATGTGGAAGGGAGAGAAGCAGGAAGACAGGCTAGGGACGGATTGTGAAGGGCTATAAAAGTCAAGGCCAAAAATCTTACTTTTGTCCATCTAAATTCACAGGCTAACAAGTTTTAGAATGAGAAAACATCTAACCACCTCAGTTTGACAAAGAAAGGAAACTGAGGCCCAGAGCAAGAAAATGTCTTGCCCTAACTCTTAGGGATCATTAGTAGAAGAAATGGGATTTAAACCCAGGTCCTCCAACTCTGGATTCTCTCCTCTAGAAGGCTTTGGCCAGGGTTCCTTCAGATAGGCTAAATGAAGCTTCCTTTTGGGAGGCCACAACAGACACCATCATGGCCACCAAAAGATCCCGACAATGTCTCATGTTCCCCAAGGGCCCATGTCCTGAATTCCTATTCCAGTGCCAATGGAGGGAGCTGGGGATTATTTATTTTATACACTGTTTTGCTTTCTCAGAAGCAAAGTGCAGGTCCCTGCTTTAGAGAAGAAACAAAGCCAATACTGGCCATAGAAAGCAGCCAATTAATCTTGGTCAACGCCATCCGCCAGGGTGAGTCATCCACCCCAAGTCAATTTACATTTTTATTAAATCACACAGGAAAATTAGAAACATTATTACTTCCCTCCTTTCTTTAACCCATTCTCTCCCTTACTCTCCTTACCACACACACACACCCCCCAAGGGGAGGGGGTAAATAAATAGAGTTGGTTTTTATTAACCCTTTCTTCACTTTCACCGGAATATGTATCCCTCAACTCTCTCCCCCACTTTTCTGTCTGTACAAATCATAGGATTTAAAATTGAAGGGGACCTTGAAGATACCTACTCCAGACCCCTTATTTTATAGATCAGAAAGCCAAAAGCCAGAGCAGGGAAATGACTTTTCCCAAGGCCATGTAGGTAGCTAATAGCCCAGGTCCTCTGACTGCAAATCCAATGTTCTTTACACTCCACCATATAATATCTCCTACTCATCTTTCAGGACCCAGCTACTCCAGCAAGCCTCCTACTCCAGCTGCAATTTTTGAAGTTCCTAAGGCATTCCTTTGGCCACTTGGTCATATGCTGCCATCTCTTATGATCTGTTTATCACATGTATGTCTTGTCTTCACTGTGAGACCCCAACTCATGGGTGCTGGGGATCTCCCACAGTGTTTAGAAGAAGGCTGCCTATCCCAGAGGCCCTAGGTAAAGACTGGCTGACTCAAAGCAAAAAGACAGAGAGGTGGGAAGGAGTCAGCACAGGCCAGTATCCAGAGTATCAACATAGGCCTACCTCCCTGAAGAGAACCCAGGCATATCTCTGTTGTACATACAGACTGCTCTTAGGCATGCACAACATAAACAAACATACCCACAGCACGTGTACGTACAAGCACAGGCACAAAGAGACTGTTTCAGTTGCTCATGGCTCCAACCATCAGGCCAAGTCCCTGCTTGTGTGGGAAAGCATTATTTTCCAGCAGCCTGGTCTGGCTGTCACAACATATCTGTCAGGTCACCTTTTGAGGCTCCTGACACAATTGGCCCAACCTGACATCCATTTACTTACAAACCTGACATGCGTGCAGAAGTAGCAACACAGAAGGGAGGCGGAGAGGGAAGGAGGTGTACCGAAGGATAAATACTCCTGTAAGCTGAGAAATGAGCCTATATCCAGATATCCGGAACTCACAGGACAGATAAACCAAGCAAGAATAGTTATCCCTAAGGCCTCTTAGATACCCACCTGTGAACTAAGGTCCCCTCTGGCTCCAAATTTCCTCATTTTAAGGTCTTTTCCAACGTTCTACATTCCCTTCCTTCCAGCTCAATCCCTTTCAGCTCTGATGGCCGATGTCCCAAGGCTCCTTCTGGCTCCAACATTCTATGTTCTAAGGTCCCTTCCAGTTTGGCCATTCTAAGGTTCTCTGACTGCATGAACCAGAAAGACCTTCTCTCCAAGCTCAGGATAAATACCTGCTGAATGACTGACTTGAAAGAGTTGGTTTTAGGAAAAATGTCAGGCTGCCCTAGTTTACATAGATGGGAAGATAGATAAACAGAGAAACAGATCAGAATAAAAGGATCACAGAGTGGAAAGATGTATACCTATGTACTACGTGCATATATACATACATGGATACATAGAACGATAGATGGATACATGCATATATACCTCCATAGACAAATGCTTTTAACAGTCAGAAGAAACAAACCCAAGAAGGTTTATATGACATTCCAGTTTGACAGTATGAAGGGGCCATTAAGTGAAGCTCTAAGGGAAAGGTGTGTCTGAAGAAGTTCACAGCTTTTTGAAGTTGATATCAAGTAAGGTGACTCTGCCTTTCCACACATTCCCAACTCTTCGTAAGGGCATCATGTCACACTGAAGAGAATCTGGGGTTTCCCTGAGTGAAGGTCATCTCCGATGGGCAAATGGTTAATCAATGTCTATGGCTTTTGGGGGGCTGATTTTACTTAATGCTTTCCTGAATACAAGAAGAAATTCATGTTAAGAGAAGGTCAGCAGTTCCCTGAATCTCACTGCTCTTCATCCCTATCCAGCTGGGGCTTGCTTTGGTCCCACCTGGTTGGGAAGGCCCCGGGTTGTTTGGGCAAAAGTGTGGGAGACTGAGATGCTCATGGTCTTTCTATTGTGATTCAGCCTTACTCTCTCTCATCCCAGGACTTAAAATTAATTCTATCATTCCTGACCATCTTCCCTAATCATTTCCACCTCATTTCTCCTAAACCTATATCTAGACCCTTGCTCTAGTTGTGTGACTTTAGGGAAATCTCCCTTTTGGGACTCTGCCCCAATAGATAATGAAAGAGTCAAGCCAGACGGTCTCTAAGCTCCTTCCGCCCCTGCCGTTCAATGTCCAAAAGTCTCTTGAAGTTGTAAAGTTCTATGTTCTAAAGTCCCCAAAAGTTTCATGATTCTATCAATCAGTTAAGTTTCTTTCCCAATACAATTCATTTATTCCCATATCTAGGACTACGCTATTATTACCTCTCCCTGCACTTCTCTCTTCCAATCCCTTTGAAACTCACTTCAAAACTCAACTTCCTTAGGAGGGAGAATAACAATCCTTTATTTCTATGTGTCCTCAACACCGTCTACAAGAAGTCAATTTTGATACCCATAAATGCGTTAGTGCCTTCCCTCTGTTAATCGTCCCTAATTTGTCCTGTATGCACCTTGTGGGTACAGAATTGTTTTCATGTTGTCTCTCCCCCTTAAACTGTGAGCTCCTTGAGGGAAGGAACTGTCTTTTGCCTTTCTTTATACCTCCAGTCCTTCACACAGTGCCTGGTAAACAGCAGGCACTTGATAAACGTTATCGACTCAATCAAACAACATTTTAAATGTTACTCACCAACTCACAGCCCTTATACGTTTATATCTGCACCACGGGAAAGCTTCATTAATTTGGATGGAGGTAATACAGAATATAGATCATTGACTATTTGATGAAATTTTTTTTGTGCTCTCTATGAAAAAAAAGTCACCGAATCACTTAAAGATATAAACAAGTTGGAAAAGAGTATATTTATCTGCCAGCAGTGACAAACACCTTTTGAAATGCTATTTAATATAATTGCAATATAAGCAAAGTCTAGCCCTTGATTTGTTGCTGCTTTCCTGTGATAATTACAAATCATTCTTATCTAGTCTTGAAAGCAAATCCTCTGCTAGTGAACAGTAATTCATAAGCCTATTTCCATTCACTATCTCCACTTCAAAGTAATAAACCTGGACCCCTTTCAGGATACTCCACAATTCAGGCTAACTTTCCTCCCAAGTGACTACATAAATGTCAGCGGCTACAACAATTATTACTATAGGAAGATAACAATGATGGTAATCGTCATATTATTGAGACAGTATGTCATGGTGGATAGAAGACCGGGCTTTGAATTGCAATCTGAGATGCTGATTAGTGCTAGATGGTACAGCGGATACAGCTTGGGCCTGGAGACAGGGAGAGCCGAGATCAAATCCCCCCTCAGACACTTACATGTGACTCTCTCGGCCTCAACTTCCTCATCTGTTAAAATGAGGATAATGCTAGTCCCTACTTCCCAAAGTTGCTTTGAGGATCGGTTGGGATATTATATGGTAAAGATGCTCTGTAAAACCTTGAGGCACTACAGAAATATTAGCTATTACTATTCTAAATGATTAACTGCATATACAAGCTAGGCTTCCTAGCTTCCAGTGATCTTGCACAAACAAATTGGTTTTCCTCAACTAAAATAAAGAAGGTTTACAGGTAAGAAAAGATGTCTAGACCTGCCTTTGGATTTTGGTCTTAGCTCTATGACCCTATTAGCCAAGTAACTTGACCTTCTAACTTTCAATTTCTTCATCCGTATAATGATAACAAATTCCCTCCCAACCTACCTCAGAAGGTGATAAAAAGAGCCAATTCTGAGGGGGGGTAGGGGGCCACAACTATAATAAAAATGGCAATTATTTCCATTGTTGACACCACTTCCATCACACACACACACACACACACACACACACACACACACACATGCCCGCTCTGCACACAAAAGTCCCACAATAATGACGTGGAAGATAAATCCCCAGCAGTTACAAGGGTACTCGTGGGTGTCTCTGTTCATTGTTGACACCACCTCCATCACACACACACACACACACACACACACACACACACACACACACACATATACACACACACACACACACACACACACACACACCCTCTCTGCACACAAAAGTCCCACAATAATGATGTGGAGGATAAATCCCCAGCAGTTAGAAGGGTACTCGTGGGTACCTGTGTATCTTTTCTGCTAACCATGGCTCCAGGAGGGCTGTTTTGTTTTTGTTTGGGGGGAAGGGAAAGGCAAACAGAACAATTCGTTTTCCCTAACCAGTTTAAATACCCATGATGAAATTGCTATGATGTGGCCCCAGCATTTCTGAACTCCTGGTCTCTCGTCCTGTTCCCCCCTCCCCTTGTTTTCCTTGGCAGTGGCTGACCCAGATTTCGTAATGAATGAATCCATGCAGTCTAGTTGAGACTTTAATTATTTTCACATCTCTTCATCATACATTATGCATCTACAATAAAATAAACACCACACCACAATTAATTTAAGTTTCAATTGTTCACTCCAGTCTCTCACTAGCAACCCAGTAGCTAAAGTGGGGGGGGGTGCATAAAGATAAAGAAAGGGAAGGATTCTTTCCTCCTTCACATTTAAAAACAAATATCCAGTGAGTGCTAGGTGGTGCAGCAGAAGACAGCGCTAGGCTTGGAATCAGGAAGACTCATCTTTCTGAGTTCAAATCTGGTCTCAGACACTTAACCAGCTATATATACGTAGGTAAGACACTTAACCCTGTTCGCCTCAGTTCCTCATCTGAAAAATGAACTGGAGAAGGAACCACTCCAGTATCTTTGCCAAGAAAACCCCAAAATGAGGTCACAAAGAGTCAGACTCGACTGAAAGAACACAACAAAAATCCAGTGAATACAGAAAGAGCATGATTCTAAAGGCCTGTCAACCAATCAATAAACACTTATAAAGCATCTACTGTGTACCAGGCCCTGTGCCAAGCCCTGGGAATACAAAGAAAGGATGCCCACCAAAAAAGGTTCCTGCTCTCAAAGAGCTCACAGTCTAATGGGAGAGACAACACACAAACAACTATTGGGTATCCAAAGGGTTAGATCACACTTGAAATGTGGCTTAGTGGACAGAGTGGGAGACCTGGAGTCAGAGGGGTCTAGATTCAAATCCTAACTCTGTCACTGCTTTGGAGAAATTCTTGTACAGGCAGGCTTGTGGTGACAGCTCTAGGGCTGGAGGGGGTCGAGGTGCCAACTCATCCAGTCCAACCCATTCATTCTACAGATGAGGAAACCGAGGACTATGGTGACTTGCCCAAGGTCACCCAAGTGGGTAAGAGGCAGAAGCAGGGTTTGAACCCAGACCCTCTAACTTTCCACTGTACCATACCACCTTTCCCATGGCCTTGCCCAAGCTCATCTGTCAAATAAGACCAGGGGGACTCTAAGGGCCTTTCTAACGATCTTTTATGAATCTCCCTGAAATCGTTCTTTACTTACCTAATGGATATCTTGTTATCCTCACTTGTTCCCCTCAGTCATGACTTTACTATACGGGAAACCCAACAGTGAGATGGAGAAGAGAATGGAAAATTAGGGATCAAGAGACATAGGTTTGGAGTCTCCGCCAATTTAATTAAGTTACTTTTCCCTTCATGGGCTTCAGTTGTCTTGTGTGTAAAAGGACCCAGTGGGACTGCATGATTTCTAAAGCACCTGCCAGGAAATAGAATAATTTATACTACAACAACAGTATTATAAAAGCAAACAACTCTGAAAGACTAAAGAACTCTAATCCACGCAATGACCAACCACAACTCCAGAAGACTCGTGATGAAGTTTGCTACCCATCTCCTAACAGAGAGATAACGGACTAAGATATATTTTTAGATGTGGCCGATATTAGAGAATTTGCTTTGTTTGACTATTCATATTTGATACGAGTTTTTTCAGTTTTTATTTTTGATTTTCCCCACCCCATGGGATGAGGGGGTGGGAGTTGACAGATTTGCGTCAAGTTAAAAAAAATAATAAAAAGTGTCCACCAGGTCAATTATTTCTTAACTCTATGACTTTGAGGGGGTAGGGTCTGACAGAATGGCTGAAACTTAATTTTGCAATTGTATCCAGGTGTGCTGGAGACAGTTTGAACTAAAGAAGCAATTGTTTAATTTTCAGTGTGAGCATCCACACCTCAGAAATCAGCAAATGCCACAAATCGGGGTTTGATTTATTCACTGACTGACTGATTGCCATTCACTAGCACAACCCCACTTTTATCTAAGCCAAGAACCTATTACTTCCCACTTTAACCCACTCTTGGAAGAAACATCTACAAAGGTCTATCTCTTAAATCTCTTTAAAGATCTAGGAGAGCCTTTGAAATCATCTGGTCTAGCTCCTTTATTCTGCAGAAGGTAAACTGAGGTCTAGAGAGACTAAAAAAAAACTGGCCCAAGGCCACATGTGACAGCAAGGACAGTAGAGCCCCAGGCTTCCTCAGTCTTACAGTCTTCCTCAGGCTACGATCCCATTACTTCACAAAGGAAAACTGCCTAGTCCCTGCTTCTCCTATTGCGTTCTCTGGTGGAAACTCAGTCTAAGACACAGGAGGAGCTGGTATCCAAGAAAGGGAGGAAAGGCCAAAAAATGAGGACAAACTTCACTTTTGACTGTCCCCTCAGCCCCCAAATCAAGGCTGACTACAACTAACTGGCAAAGATACAGGACAGGAAAAAAAAAATCATGACTCCTCCCCCCACCAAGAAGAAGTCAAACATTGGTTCCTATACCTCTTTATACTCAGATTGCTCCGGATTCTGGGCATGACAAGAGCACAGGAATCTGGCATCTGAGTCACCTGTGAATAAAGAACCTGTTTTCTACCACAAATGTATTACAGCCTGCTATGTATGCAAAGACACCCTCAAAAGCCAGCGGTTGAGTGTGGCAGAGAGGTTTGGTTGGGGTGGCTTATATAAATTCTTCTGGTTTCCCTTCTGCCCTGTTGCTGAGTCAGGAGCTCAGGGACTCAAGTGTGACATGCCCCAACTCCCTGAAATATTATAATATAGAAAACCAAAGTAATGGTCTGGCACCAAGAATCAAATTAAGGTAGGGCCTGAATGGTAACCACGAGCAGAGGTTAAGAGAGGAATAGGGCAGGAGGAGGAAGTGGTCACAAATTCCTAGAACCCTAGAAATCCAGAGCTGGAAGGAACCTTAGAACATAGAACATTAGAGTTGGAAGAGAGCTTTCTAACATGTTATTACAACTATAAGGGACTTTGTTTTGCAAATGGGGAAACTGAAGTCAAGAGAGGGAAAAGAACTTATCCAAGGTAATGAAGTTAGTTGGTCCTAAGTAGGACAAGCCCTGCTCTCCTGACTCCTAGTATGGAGAAAAATGAAGGTTCCCAACCACCCTACAAGTTCAATTCAATTTGACAAGTCTTACACACCTAAATTGTGGAAGGCTTTGTGCATGCCTGGTGCTGGAGATGCAAAGATAAAATCAGATATACTGCTTGTCTTCAAGGAGCCTACTGTTTAATAGAAGACATAAGGTATGAACCCAAATTACTAGAGTAAAATTAGGATATCACTACAAAAGAAAGATTCCTGGTACTACCTTATTATAGGCTCTAAGCTGCATTGGTGTAGAGGACATGCCTAGGATTTAGGGCCATGTCAAACCAGGGAGAAGATATGGGAGGGAGGAAGGCTGAACAACCATGCTGTGAGCCAACCAAAGGCAAGGAGCTGAGGAGACCATCTATTACTATCCTTCACCCAAATCCACACATACCCATGTAAGACAGATAGAAATCCCATAATTCAATAATGTCCTACTGTAATAAAACCACATTCAGCCCCAATTTCAGCTGATAGGGATAGAATTACCCTGACTCTAATCAGAGGATTAACTATTAAGTCCTCTTCTCTCTCTCTCTCTCTCTCTCTCTCTCTCTCTCTCTCTCTCTCTCTCTCTCTCATATCCGGGGAGAGCAGGTGCTCTCAACCTGTCTAAATATTATTGCCCTTTCTCACTCAAATGAATAGGAAAGGTTATCACAACTGGTGAAAATCGGTGATTGTTAATTGCTTTCTGATTGGATGATCTGAAGGCAGGTCCAGGAGCGCCAGCAAAGTCTGCTGCTGGCAGTATTCTCTAGGTTTCTTCTCAGGCTTGTGCTACGCCCTGAAAGGGCAGGTGTTTTAGTTACTGAAGTTAGGAGAAGCAGCTAGGTGGAGCACTGGATAGAGCACCAGCCCTGGAATCAGGAGGACCTGGGTTCAAATCTGGCCTCAGACATTTGACACTTACTAACTGTATGACTCTGGGCAAGTTACTTAACCTCTGTTGTCTCGCTAAAACAAAACAAAGAAGTCAGAGTAACAATAAGAGCGATCATAAACATAATGACCTCAGGATATTTACCTCTTATCCCAACCACATATATATTAACTCACTGCCCCTTCCATAGAGCCCAAGACAAATAGAGGGGCATCCTCAATCCCCTCTTAAGAATGAAAGAAACTGATTAAACTTCATAGAAAATTAGATTGTCCAGTCCCAAATCCCTCATTTTACTGATAGGGAAACAGGTCCAGAATTAGAAATCGATATGCCCCAAGTCATACTGGAAGCAGTCTTAAAAATATGCAAGGGAACTTAGAACACAGAACATCAGATCTGGAAAGGACCTTAGGACACAGAACATCAGATCTGGAAGGAAATTTAAGAGCATAAAATGTCAGTTCTTGATGAGACCCTAGAACACAAAGGATCAGATCTAGAAGAGATTTTAGCATGTATAATGTCAGAACTAAAAAAGCCCTCCTCAGAACACAGATTATCAGAGCCAAGACAGAACCCTGAAAGTCAGAGCTAGATAGGGCACTACTAGCACATAGAACCTCTAGTTGGTATCAGAGCAGATCTGACGCCAATGCTCTTTCCAGAGGAGTTCCCATCATGCCCATTCTAATTCTGTCTGTCTGATCAGCACCATGGCAGGGGGTGGAGGGAAGACTTCATATTTGTCTTGATTTGTAAATTGCTCTTGAGATCCCCGGATCAAAGGCCCTTAAGTAAGTGCTGAGTTTAGTAATTATTTTGCTTTGGCCTCAGTTAATGGGCCATAAACACAAAGGCTGAGGATGGGAGACCCACAGCAAGCGTCCTCATGATAGGGGCTGCGGAGCAGAACAGGTCAGCAGGCTGCTGCCCCAGAGGAGAAAGTTACGCCCAAGCAACCTCTGAGAGCTTTCAGAGTGCCAGGAGCCAAAGATGAAAGACACACCTACCTACACACACACACACACACACACACACACACACACACACACACAGCCGTGGGCACCAGGTGGAAGCACACCAGAGACCCTTCTGCCCCTGCAACCATGCGGGGGAAGTCAGTGGGGTCAGGGCAAAATACAACAGAGACAGCGTGTACTGTTTATTCAGGTTCATAAATCAGCCCCCTGTCGATGCTGTGGGACTGACTGTCCCCTAAATCATTCGCTCTCCCGACATGTGGATAAACTACCCACAGCTAAGATCACAGCTGGCCTTCTTGCCTTGTTTGGAAGTGGCCCCTTTACATGCGAGTTTCCTGAACACCGGCTCCCTCCTTCACCAACCAGCCAGGAAAGGAAGAGTGATGGATGGGCAGCCTTCGGGGTTCCCCATACCTACAGGCAATGGCCCAGCCTTCATTAAAGACTCCTCCCTGCTTAAACACCACAAGGACCACAGAATACAACATTTCAGAATGGAAAGACTGTAAGGCTGTCTAGTCACAGGATCAGAAGCCTCTCATTAAGTGCCTGCTACAGGCCAGACACAGGATCCTATATTTTAGACCTAGAAGAGTCCTGAGAGATCATCTGGTGTTCAAGGATTCTTAACAAACCCTTAGGAGGCTCTGGCTCTAGAATCAGACCTGAGTTCAAATGCAGCCTCAGACACTTAACCTGGGCAAATGACTGAACCTTTCTCTGTCTCTGTTTCTTTGACAATAAAATGGGAAAAGAGATAACAATTGTAAAGTCCTTAGAACAGTGCATGGCACATAGTAAATGCCATGTAAATGTTAGCTATTATTATTTTTACCACCACCACCACTACTACTACCACCACTACTACCACTACCACCACCTCAATGGATTATTTTTGAGGAAGAAATTAGGTCTTTTTAAAAACACTTAGAACAGCACCTAGCACATAGTAGGCACTTGAGAAATGATGGTTCCCTTCCCCCTCCTGTTCCCCTTCTGTGGAAAGATTTCAGGGAGTCCATGGACTTAAATGTGGAAAAAAGTTTCATCTTTATTTTCACTAACCTGTAATTAAAATTTAGTATTTCCTTCAATTATGATTTTTTAAATTAGTTTGAAAAGGAGTCCACACACTTCACCAGAAAATCAAAGGAGTGCATGACAACAAAAAAAGATTAAGAACTCCTGATCGAATCCAAGCCTTTTATTATAAAGATGAGGAAATAGGCCTAGAAAAGTTACGTGCCTTGCCCATGGTGACACAGTTAATGACGGAGCTAGAACCCAAAGGCAAGCTTCTCGTGGGTTCAAATCTCACCTCTGATGCTTCCAATCTAGGAAACCTCGGACAAGACACCCAAGACCCCTGGGCATCAGGTCATCATCATCATGAGAGAGCCTCTAGGGTAGGGGACCATCCAGGTCTAGATGTAAGCTCTGGCTCCAGACAAGTGCTCTCTTCACCACCACACTACCTCTGGCTGACTGACTGTTTTATGGGTATAAGTCTCATCTCCCCATTTCCAGGGGATGGACAATGCCTTAGAGTCAGTTATCTTGCCCACAGCAGCCATGTCACCCAGAGCAGGGCCACACATAATCAAATCTCATCCACCAGTCAACTGACTCATCTTTCACCGACACGTGCCCCTAGACCCAAAGTCTTAAGTAGCCCCAGCTCTGTTCTCCAAATACTTCTCCAAACCAGCCTCAGGATGCTAACCAGGACGGGGCCAAGGCTCCAGGGTGGTACTGACTTCGGCTGATTACTAGCTAGGTCACCACCCGCAGGAGACGGCAATGCAGCCAGCTGTGGTTTTGCCAATTGCTTTCCTGGGCTGGGGGTGGGGGGGCAGCAGAAAGGGTGAATGGTCAATCTTCATGCCCTTCCTTCTGTTTTCACAAAAGCGCCCTAAAATTATCTCATTGGGTAGAGGTAACGTCCACAAGAATGGCTCTTTTGCTCGCAACCCATAGGCTTTTTTTCCCAGAGACGGACGTCCAAAAGCCTTCCGACCAGAGCCCAAACTAGTACTATATTGGAGTTCAATGTTCCTTTATGAAAGCAGAGGGAGGCAGGGTGGGAGATCAGCCACCCAGGCATGTGTGTGCTGGATCCCAGAACTGTCACAAAGTACCTCCCTGGAGTCATTCGATGCCAGGCCCAGACCGACGGCCAGCCCTGTCTGCTCAGAGGAACTCAGGTGGACACTCCTCCTCCAGACATTCAAGTTACTGTTTGGCTTCCTTGCTGTTGTTTATAGTAACCCGGGAAAGCTTTAACTCCTCCTTGGCTGCCAACTTTCACATATTCCTACTCCCCGCCCTGCACACTCCTGCTCTGTTATTCTAGGCCCGCTCCAGGTTGCTTGGGTTCCCATTCCCAGCTCTGCACACTAGCTGCTTACTAGCAGGCACCAGACGGTGTACCCCAGTTTATTTTTGTAGGATTCTGCAGGAGCCCTGGCTCTGTCTCAGTTTGTTTAGGGGTTGAGTTTGGGGCCTCCCTGGGATAACTGAGACCAGAAAGAATTCAGTGATGATGAAAAAAAAAAGAGTTTGAGAAAACAAAAAGCAAACTCCAATTAGAGACTGAAAACAAGATTTGGATCTTTCTCAATCTCTAAATAGCAGAGGGAGCACCACTGGGAGACCACAGGAGAGAAGGGAACTTGGCTGGAAGCCAATTCAATTCGAGTTTCTACTACACACAAGACACTATGCTAGGCACTGGTAGGGGAGAAAGACAAAAATGGAAGGGAAGGCCTGCCCTTAAGGAGTCTACATTCGACTGGTGCGCATGTGCTGGCAAGTATGGACACAGGTAAGCATAGTACAGAAATAATTATGGAAAGCAAGGAAGCACTGACTGAGAATTGTGTGATCACACAAGACTTGCCAGCAGGGGAGCTAACATCTCACCTGGGCCTCGAAGGACAAAGGTTCTGAGAGGCAGCCATGAAGCGGGACTGAATGAATTCTAGCAACAGGGAAAAGCTTCTGTGAATGCAAAGGAGCAGGAGGGAGAAGATCAAGTTTGGTGAACATCCCCTATTCCCATGTGACTGAGATGTACAGTTTGTAAAGGAAAGTAATAAAAAATGAAGGGTGAAATGGTAGTTGGGAGCCAGACTGTGAAGGCCTTGAATGACAAGCTAAAGAGTTCATATCAAGGGGGAGCCATTGAAGATTTCTGAGCAAGGAAAACGATGTGGTCAGGACTATATCTTAGGAAGATAGTGTTGACATTCTGTATGGAGGATGTAATGGCAGGGGGCGGGGGAAGGTGGGGATGGGTGGCACGCAACCAGAAGAAAAGGTATGATGTTTACTGCTCTTTTGTGACCTTGGACAAATTAGTTAGTCTCTCCAGGCCTCAATTTTCTCATCTGTAACAGGAGAGAGATGCTCGCTAAGACTCCTTCCTGCTCTAAGTCTCTGCTTCTGTAAAATAGGCAGGACAGATGTTATTTTTCCCATGAAGGGAGACAGAGAGGAAAGGAGGAAGGGAGGAAGGGAGGAAGGGAGGAAGGGAGGAAGGGAGGAAGGAAGGAAGGAAGGAAGGAAGGAAGGAAGGAAGGAAGGAAGGAAGGAAGGAAGGAAGGAAGGAAGGAAGGAAGGAAGGAAGGAAGAGGAGGAAGGGAAGGGAGGAAGGGGAGGGAGGGAGGGAGGAAGGAAGGAAGGAGGGAAGGAAGGAAGGAGGGGAGGAAGGGAAGAAGGAAGGAAGGAAGGAAAAGAAAGGGAGAGGGAGAAGGAGGGAGAGGGAGGGAGAGAGGGAGGGAGAGAGAAAGAGAGAGAGAGAATTAAATGCCCTGCCTCAGGTCCTACAGATCATGTGTGAGAGAGACAAAATTAGAACTCCATGGGATGAAAGGGAAAAGACACTGACCAGGGGTACAAGAGCCCTGAGTTTTAATCCTGATTGTACTATTAATTGGCTATGAGACCAGAGGTGAGTGATCCTCCCTCTATGAGCCTCAGTTTATTCCTCTAAACTGTGAGGCTTGGATTTAAAGATTTTTAAGGTCCTCCCCAGCTCTGATAATAAGCTTCTGCAGTCCTGACACCCAGTCTGGAGTTCTTTTCCCTACATATACGCCTCTTTTCTGCCTAAAGCCAATGAGCTCTTCGTAGGAAAAGCACAGACCAGGGTAATGGAAGACTCAACTTGGACAATCCCAGAATCCTGACCACCGCCTCCAATTTCCACTGCCAAGTAAGAGCCCTCTATCTATCCTATCCTCCCTCCTCCACAACAGACTCTAATTTAACAGGATCTAATTTAAAAAGCAAAAAATCCAGGGCAAATACCATTTCTCCAGATGGGTCACTAAACTCAGTGGCATCCTCCCCCCATACTTTCCTGCTACAGGAGCTTCCTAAATATGTATTTTCAAGCATCTAAGGTACCAAGATTTACTCTGAGAAAGATGACACATATTGCAGGATGAGAGAATATTGGCTTTAGATTCCAAGAAACTGGGTTCAAATCCCAGAACTAGAACTTGCTCATCGTGCGATCTTGGGGAAAGTCTCTTAATTGCACGGGCCTCGATTTCTTCATCTGGAAAATGGAGAGACTGGATTAGATGACCTCTATGGTCTCTTCTAGCTCTAAATCTACAGTCCTACTATTACTAAGTACCCAGCATGTCTGATTCCAGAGCGGTGTTTGTACCATAACACTTGACACTGTGGAAATATTTTGCCCTATACAGCCAGACACAATTAGTGATAGGGAAAAAAAAACCACCGCAATTTGGAGGTAAAATATTCTTCTTGCCTGGTCTAAAGAGGGCTGAGTGTAATACCCAGACCCCAGAAGCCTCAAAGCTTCCAAAGTGCTACTCATTTGGCTTATATTTTAGGGTTATAAACTTTAGAGCTAGAAGGGCCCATCATTCCTAGCTGTCACTCGGCACAACGGAGACAGTACAGAGACCTGAGTTTAAACCCAGCCTCAGACACTTACAAGCTGTGTGACCTTGGACAAGTCATTTAAACTTTGCCTTCGTTTCCTCATTTGTAAAAATGGGGACCAATAACAGCTCCTCCATCCAAGCAGTGGTTATGAGGCTAAGATCGGAGAATATTTGCAAAGTGCTACATAGGCTTTAAAACATAATCCAAATATTATATAACATTATTACCTAGACGACTTTCCCCAGTACAAGGTCTGGGATTTGAATACAGGATTTCTGGCATCAAATTGAGATCTCTTCCTATCACATCACCATGTACTTCCTGACTGTGAAGTTTACCAAGCCCTTTCTTCACAACACGGTGTTAACATCACTACGTTATAGATTGGGGAACTGAGGTCTTGTGCACAGTCCAAAATCTAATCATTAACAGAACCTAGACTTCAGTGTTAGGCCATCTGACACCACTTCCAGTAGTCTTGCCACCACACCAATAATTCTTCCACGTGTAAGCCCCCCAGAGAAACTTCTTTCTCTGTCTGTTGATTTATGGTTGTTCAGTTATATCTGACTCTTTGCAACCCTGTGGTCCTCTCTTTATTTGCCATTTCCTTGTCCAATGGATTAACGCAAACAGAGGTTAAATGACCTGCCCAGGTTCACACAGCTAGTAAATGTCTGAGGCTGGATTTGAACTCAGGTCTTCCTGACTCAAGGCTCAGCACTCTATCCACTGAGCCACCTAGCTGCCTCTGTCTGCTGATCAGCTAATGGTTAGTTTCGGGGTCCCAGAAGACCTGAGTATTTGGGGTCAAGACACAGGAGGGTATTCCTTAGAGCAGAATGGTCATTAGCTTGCAGGGGCGGAGAGGGGGAGAAGAAACCAGACATAATCCACTTACCTGGTTCCAGATCATTACTCTATGCACCTAGTCTTAAAATATATCTCAGGTACAGAAAGAGGAAAAAAGGTCTTGAAATCTGAATATGAATATTGATGAATATCGTAACAAGATCGATGCAAATCAAGAGTCTGATATGGTAGTCAGGAGAGCTGGTAATAGTGTTTAGAGAGAGTTTTAAGGTTTGCAAAGCACTTTACAAATATTATTTCATCTGATCCTCACAGCGATCCTGTGAAGTAGGTACCATTATTATATCCACTTTTTTTAAAATTTATTTTTAATATGTTTAGTTTTCAGCATTGATTTTCACATGCGTTTGAATTACAGATTTTCTCCCCATTTCCACCCCTC
>CM053625.1:127070796-127107772 GCA_028646595.1 Phalanger gymnotis | reverse complement strand
AGGGATCGAAGTGCTTGTGCTACATGCCCAGGTACAGCAACACACAAGTCACCCCTAGACTTCTTTGGGGATGAGGGCTCTAAGCTGTTTTCTGGATCTATGTCAGCAGGTCTGGCTCCAGAGACACTAAGGAGGAAGAAAGGGTGAGGCAGTGGAATGGGAGATTACAAATTCTCCCACTGGCTGGACTAGGAAGGGCAAGCGAAGAGCATGCTGGGTTCTCCTCTCCATGCTCTGGCAATAGCTAGAAACTCTTCATCATCATTAGCCACTAATAAAGACAATAGTCTTCAAGTGAACAGAAAAACAATTCTAATTTTATTTATCACACACCCTCTTCGCCACCAGGGTCTAGGAAAGAAGAAATCATTCAACAAACAATAATGCTAGGCTATAGGGCCTAATAGGGCCATATGTAGTCTTAGTCTCTCTCTGCCTCTCTCTCTCCTTTAGTCCATTCCCACGGCTACAGAAAAACTTACAGGGCGTGACCCAGTCACCTTAATATGCCCTAATACAATGTACTAATAACTTGTAACTTATGGCCCAACCCCAAGACTTCAGGTTCACATGCACACTCGGTATAAGTCTGGGAGTTAACCCCAGAAAGGGATTTTTCCCTTCTTTGAGTCTTAACCCCCAACCTTGGGTTGCTCCAGGAAAATCTCCCAATACAAATGAGGTATAGGTCACTTCTAAATTTCTCTAAATGTGGGTAACAGGAAACCCAGTTCCCCTACAAGAACCCAAAGTAATAAACACCAGCCAGGTATACAAGACAGCCTTTACTTTGCACCAAACAGAAAATGAAGCAATCAGGAGTTCTGGGTCATCTTACCAAGGCACCAGCAAGGCATACCCACGCTCTCCATGGGGAGATGCCCCAACCCAGATGCTTTCTCTCCAGTTTATCCTGTCTGTATCTTGTTTGTCCACAGTTGTAGGCATACTGTCTTCCCCATTAGCCTCTGCGCTTTTAAGAGCAGGGGTCTGTTTTTGTCTCTCTATATATGTCCTACACTTAGCACAATGCCTAGTATATAGGTTTATTATAAATATTTGTTGACTTGGCCCAGAGGGAACTGACATTCCCAAGGATAGTAACAAAGCCCGGACTTGAGCCTACCTCTTGGGACTTCAAATCCACTGTTCTTTCTATTACAACACACTTTTTCCTTAAAATACAGAATGTCAGAGCTAAATCTTAGCAATCACCTAATATTATAATAACTTTTATATAGCTGTTTAAGGTTATTAGGCCATTTAAACCTGAGGGGCTGGACTAGGTGACCTCCAAGGCCCCTTCCGGCTTTAATCTATAATCCTATAATGGAACATCCGAACTAAAAAAGTCTTTAGAGATAATCTAATCCAACCTCCTTTTACAAAGAAGGAAGCTGAGTTCCTGGGAGGTTTAACAACTTGT
This sequence comes from Phalanger gymnotis, assembly GCA_028646595.1. Lineage (NCBI taxonomy): Eukaryota > Metazoa > Chordata > Mammalia > Diprotodontia > Phalangeridae > Phalanger > Phalanger gymnotis. Next base: position 127,106,346 of record CM053625.1, on the reverse strand, counting down.
CCAAGGACATACATCTTAAGAGTTTCAGGCCCTTTTCCTTCCAACAGTCCTGGGAAGTGGGCACTTGCAAGTATTATACCCATTTTAAAGATCAGGAAAGTTAACCCCTTCCTTTGAAAGATGAGACGCTGAAGGAAAATGACTGGGATGAGAGGCAGGAGACCATCTCAGAGAGGCTGCCTTTTAACAAATCCTTTATGTCCACAAGTAAATCTTTTAAGACCAGGGGATGGGGGAGGTGGGGGTGAGAAACTTTATAAAACACTCTGCCCTCTATCTCTAGAGACATTGGCCGTCTAAAAGAGATACTAGTGTATCTGTGTGATTATTACTGCCACTACAAGCAGGACCATGGTTTCTAATGTTACCCATAAAACATCTCCTAGAACTTGGACTAAAGTCATACTGACCATGAGCTCTGCATGACATATGGGAGAGACACTAGGCAAATCTGTCTCTATACTTTCTCACTTTTCTCATGCTTATTTCTCACTTTTTGCCTTTGGTTATATCATTGTTTAATACAGCAAGGAGTACAAGTTCGAACTTTCATTTTAAAGAAGAGCCCAAAGAGGTCATGCGACTTGACCCACAGTCACATAGCCAATAAATGCCAGAGGCAAGATTTGAACACAGGACTTCCTGGCTATAAGGCAAACACCATGGACTGTATCATGCTGTCTGTCATTCACTGTTTGCTTTCCCAAATGAATTTTTCCTCCTCTCTACCTAAATCCAATTTTTCTTTAATCTTTTGGCAATTAAACAATAAGTTATGTGGGAAATAGGCTTATATGTGAGAAGTTCTTCTCCCTCCACAATGCTCAGTAAATGAGGATTTCTGTTCTGTATGTCCATATGCTACTCTGCCAGCATTGGTCTGGGCACAGAATAGGTTGATAACACTGGGCTCAAAAGGTGATCAGAGATTTTTTTTCTTTAATTCGGCTCTGGAGTTTGGTTTGGGTAGGCGGAGGGTCAGGGAAAGGGGGGGTGCTGGTAATTCTATAATGTATATTGCCTTGCCCCAAAATTCCAAAGATCCATCTAAAAGTGACCTCAAAGTCAGAGATGGTATCAGATGATACTGTCACCTCTCTACCGAGATACATGCAAAGTGGGTAATCTGTCCACTAGGCATGCACAGATTACACCGTATGGTCATCTGGTCAATGTCTCTCATCCAACGCTAATGGGTCCGATCTGTCCCCCACAAGAGTGAATGGAGCCTGCGACCCTAACCGAAGAAACCTCCGGCCAACAAGCCCAATACTTGGCCCAAGCTCATGGTTTGGGTATTACCCATCCTTTGGGGTTTCACCCAATGCTGGTTCCCCTCACTAGGGCAGATTTGACAATCACCTGTTAAGCACCTTAAGCTTGAGCTAGAAACAAAAGCCAGCTCCCAAGGAGTAAATGTAATGGTTGAACTTAAACAAATAACCCTCACAAAGACAGGAAGACAACTGCAAAGCAGAGGTCCAGGCAAAGTGCTATAAGATTTGAGGTTGGAGAGATCACTGTCACTTCCCGGGGGAGAGAAGACCGCCAAAGCTTCGTGGAGGAGATGGCACCTGAGTTGGGCCTCTAAAGAAGGACCTCCAACAGGTAGAGGGGGGAGGGGTAAATCGGGTAAATATTCATTCTATTCATGGTCAACAGTGAAAGCAAAGGCTTTGAAATGGGAGAGGGCAGGATGTAAACAGAAGGATAGACAGGGATAATGCTACCAGTACCAGAAGCCTAAACAGGTAGGTTGGAATCAAATCATAGAGGACCTCAAATCCCAGGATCCAGAGACAGAACTTAATTCAACGAGTAACAGGGAGCCGAGAAAAGTGTTGAGTAGCTGATAGAAGTATGTTGGAAAGATTCCTTGAACAGGGTAGTGGCGGATGGATTGGAGAGAGAACAACAGATTTAGAGGCGGGAAAACTGGTTAGAAGCCTTGGATAACTGAACCATGAGTGTCATAATCAAATGTTCAGTCCTTTTGAATCCATCTATCAGCAGCACCTGGTGAAAAGGCCTTGAATGGGAGGAGGGGGAGGGGAAGGCAGAGGTAAAGAGAACATGGACTCTGGGGCACTTCCCAAACCTTGGCCTGCCGCTCCCCCTTAAAGCGCTAAATAAATAGCCTTCACAAAGCAACAGACTTTGGCCAGCTCAGCTTTCAGGCTGGCTGACCTCTGCCCCAGGCAAATGTTGATACTTAAGTTAAATTGGTCAATTATGCTGACGCTTAAGTCCCAACTACAGTTCAAAATGTCCCAGGTTTCCAAGCCTTCAAGTAATTTCTCAGTGGTTTGACAGAGGAAACCTGTTAAATAAGTAACCTCATTACAAATGGCAAGTGAATTCCCTTCACAGGTCCACTCCTTTGAACTCCGTAGTGTTTATCTGAGGTCTCCATAAATTTACAAACAATGGAACCACTGAATGGCCCGATGCCCAACACCAAAGGCAAGCTAAACGCAGTCAGGGGCAGGATACATTCAGGGAATAACTGGCCGGTGCCTCTAGGGTAGTATCCAATATTTGGGGGGGTGTTTCCCAATCCGACTGCACCCTTGACCCTGACCAGTCAGACATACAAGCAAACCTGCTGTTGCTTCACAGGGGAATCTAAGGAAAGGACATTTGTTCAAGGTTGTTTTTGAGTTGATTTTCCCCATTAGTCGTGGGCTCCTTGAGAGCAGTGGTTGTCTTTTGCCTCTTTCTCGTACCCTCGGCAGCTTAGCAAAGTGCTTGGCACACAGCAGGTGCTTAATAAATACTGACTGACATGGATGGCTCATTGTAGGCCACCCCTTCCATAAAACTACAGCTTATGAGAGAGAGAGAGAGAGAGAGAGAGAGAGAGAGAGAGAGAGAGAGAGAGAGAGAGAGAGAATATTAAGGCTAATATGTAAAAGGCATTTTGCACACTGTCTCATTTTATCAAAGCATCCTGATGTTGGGCTGGCCACGTCAATAGGGCATTTGAGCGTTTACTGTTATCACTCAAGGAAGGCAAGGCATTACATTACCAGATGAACTAGGTTTAGGGTGAGGCAGTCATAGAAAGTTAACACACACACACACAGGGAGCAAAATGGTGGTAATAAAAGTTTGTTCATGTCATTTTCCCCCACTCAAAATGCTTCAATGGCTCCCCTATGACGTACTGAATAAAGTCCAAACTCCCTTGGCCTGGCACTCCACGTCCTCCATAATTTGGTTCCTACCTTCTACAGTTAGAGTCTTATCTCTGATTTTCCTACTCCAACCTCCAGCTCCAGCCAAACCGGTCCTCCCTCAACGGGTCTGGAGCCTTCCTCTAGCTCCCACTAGGTGAAATGTCCTCCCCATCTGGGCTCTCTGCATCCAGGAAATCTCACACCTTCTCTGAGAAATCTGATCAACCCATAGAGATCTCTCTCCTCTGAACTCTGGTTAACCATCTTTACCATTCACTAGACACAGATATTACTGTCTTTTAAATCACAGACCCAGTCTATATCCTCAGCCCAAGGCTATCTTTACATATCTGTGTCTTGTCTACCCCTACCCCATCTTTTAAACTCTTACAAGACAAACCTCTCTCCTCATTCTCCTAGGGCTCCCAGAAGGGCCTCAGGTTCCCAGAAGAGCTGAGCCTACTGCTGATCCTCAGAAATGGTGTTCATCTTCCTTACCTATTCTACCTCAGGTAAATTACTTGCTCCTTTCCGGGCCTTAATTTCCTGATCTATAAAATGAGTGGGCTGGGACTAGAAGACCTCACAGGTCCCCTCCAGGAAAATATATGCTTCTTGAAGGTAAAGGATTGTTTCTCCATTAATTTTTGTATCCATAACTTGGGCCACATCAATGCATATCAGCAACCTCAGTATTAGCATAGCCAGGAGCACTGAGAGGTTTAGAGATTTGCTCAAGGTGAGTAAGAGGAAATACTTGAATCCAAGTCTCCAGGGACAGATATCAAGGGTCAGCTTGGCCTCTCTATCCACTATCTCCAATCTAGGTGTGGAAGAGAAATCAAGTGAAGTGAATTTGAGCCCTAAATCCTGTAATCCTATGACTCATTGATCCAACGATGATGAAACCCAAGTGCTGGGGAAGAAGGGAGGGGAGTTGGCCCCTCCCTTAAACGGGAACAAGGGAAGAAATATAAACTCATTCATTTTATGCATTCCTTCCTCCCAGCATTTATTAAACACCTACTACACACGGAGCACTACACTAGGGGAACTGAGACAGATACAAAGACAGTTCAGACAAGGCCCCCCTGCCTCCCCACAGTCTATAGTAGATTGCAGTAAATCCACAGGGATGCATGGCAATTGCTGGTCCCACCCCTCCAACCCCTACTTCGCTCTTCAAACCACTTTCAAATGGAGTGGGCTGGGAAAGGCCCCAGGCCCCTTCTCATGCACTTCCTGCAGTTGGTTCCACAGTCACTCCCCACCCATACACACACACCAAAACTGAGTCGAGTACCCCAAGAGAGATGAAACTGAAGAAAAACATCCAAATTGGGAGAAGAATGAACAGTGTTATGAACGGTGATCAGGAGGCCTCTGCTCAATGCTGTCAAGAACCTCAAGGCTCAGTCTTCTTCGGATTTACTTTCTAAACATCAGTCCTTTCTTGGTAACTGACCAGCAACTTCCAGCCTGAGATTCCACAACCCTGTGGTCAGCCAGTCATGTATTTTGGAGTAAAACGAAGGACTAGAGAACATTCTTATAACACCCAAAATCAAGCAAGAGAGATATGAGTGGTTTAGAGGGGGATGCAAAAAAAAAAAAAATTTACCAGATCTTCTTCTATGGGTCTGAAGGGGGCAAGCCCAACAATGGGTTTGGGGGGGTGAGGGGTGGAGAAGGAAATTGGAGACTGTATTTTACATGGCTTTGGAATGCAGACCAACATGAAAGTCAGCCCTGGGCAACCCAGGCAAGCAGAGGGAGGGACAGCTAAAAGAGAAAAGACTTTCAAAGAAGCTACCATAGCCATCCAGCCACTAATAAGCTATAAGAGCGACAAGTCCTGTCTCCCAAAGTCTAGTGGAGAATCCAAAGATATTCCAAAAAATTCTACCTTTCTACTTCTGGGCCTCTTTTTTCTGCTAGATTAGGGACAGACTCTCTTGTTAGTGAGATGAGTTACTTCCAAAATTGCCATATAAAATAGGAAGCGGGAAAAATCCATCATTTCTCAGCAGAGTCTAGACCAGGAGTCACATTTGAGGACTAGAGGGCCACATATGGCCTCGAGGCCGCAGGTTCCCCACCCCTGGTCTAGAAGAAGAGAAGGAGCTTTAGTTTCCATTCACTAATTACTAGCCCTCTTCCTAAACTTTAGCCTCTCCTCTCACCCCAGGAACTCCTGCCTAGACAGCCAAGACCAGGTTTACTGGATGCTGGACATTCCACTCTCTCTAGGATGGCTAGAGTCCCAGGATAACGTGATTCCAGAGCTGAAAAAGCCCTTGGAAGATCTTCTAGAATCTAGTCCAACCCTCTTCATTTGACAAATGGAAATATGAAGATTACAACAGCATTGACCTGATAGGGCTGTTCTGAAGTTCAAATAAGATGATATATGTAAGAGGGTTTTGTAGACTTTCAAGTGCTATACAAAAATACTAGCTGTTATTATCTGGCCCATAAGCCAAGGCGGCAGAGTGAGTCCTAGATCACCGTCCAAGGTCAATGGTGTTTTACTATCTTTATCTGTGGCTACAGACTCAAGTGGTTTTGGTTTTAAAGTCACAACCAACTTGGAATACAAATCTCTGCCTTGAGCCCATCTGTCCTATCTAGACCAGCATTTTTATCCACCATGGCTAATATCCCCTTCAAGGTTACAATAGTGAGTGGAAACCCTTCTCTGGGAACCAGGCTAGATCAAAATTGACCCAGAGGAAAATTGGCCTTATCTCCAAAATGCAACTTTACTCCTCTCAAAAGGGTCTCCAGGGCAGTAAACCTAGAATGTCAGTCCTAGGGGAAACACTTCCCCTAAGGAATAAACCAGAACCCTCTGTCAAGTAACCTACAGTTAGTCTCAATAAATTAGCCTCAATAAAGAGGCATATGGGATCATCCAGGCATCCCAGAAGAGTCAGGGTTCAGGTTAAAAGACCAAATCTCCAGCAGGTGTGAAGCCTATCTGAGTGTTAATTAGGTAGCAGGTGAGCATAACAGAATTTTGCTGAAGAGATAAAGGAGAAAAGGGAGAAAGTGTTAAAGAAGCTGATAAAAATGGGCCACTAATTAGGATAAGCAAATGTTAGCTGGATGGGACCCTAGAGATCATCTGTGCCAACCCCTTCATTTTACAAATGAAAAAAACTGAAGCACCCAGAGAAAGAAAACCGATTTTCTCCAAAGTTACATACCTAGTTCCTAAAAGAACCACAATTTGAACCGAGGACTTTATACTGTCAGGTCAATAATATGAATTAAGTCTATGATATGTAATGTACTATGCCGAGTAGAACATAGTAGTTTTCAAAGCACTGGGTCAGGCTCATAGAATTAGAGCTGGAGGGGCAGCTAGGTGGCGCAGTGAGTAGAGGGCCGGCCCTGGAGTCAGGAGGACCTGAGTTCAAATGCGACCTCAAGCACTTGACACATATACTAGCTGTGTGACCTTGGGCAAGTCACTTAACCCCAACTGCCCTGCCCCCCCCCAAAAAAAAGAATTAGGGCTGGAAGCACCCTTAAAAGGCAGGCCATCTAGTCGAACCCCTCATTTTAAGGATGAGAAACTCACACTCAGAAGGGTTTCATGATTTACCTATGATCACCCAAGTTAGTGTCAGAAGTGAGATCTGAATCCAAGTCTTAATGACTCCATGCCTAGCAAGCATTCTCTCCACCATGCAATGCCCTTACAGCTGCCCCTAGCCTTAGGCCAGTCACTTCACCTAAGGACAAGTTTCCATACTGCAAAATGAGGGGGTTGGGCTGATCCACTCAGGTTCCTTAGAGCTCTAAAGAGTCTGGTAAAAAAAAAAAATTTCTCAATAAGCTCCAAAGGAAAACAGATGGATTTTAAATAGAGTTTTCTCTCACAAAGCTAATAAAACTAGGTGCAGGGCAGGCCTCCAAGAGGTCACATCAGCCCTTCATAAAGAAGAGAGGGAAGAAGGAAGGAATATAGTAGATGAAGATAGAAAAAGCAGAAACCAAGGGGCCACTGAAAAAGCATTTGTTTAGGGTCTTAAGAGGTGTATGTCTCATCCTTGTAGCAGGCCTCAAAGTAGCTCACGCTTGACATCTAGATACCTAGAATGTTACCAGAAAAAGAAGCCATCCAATATGATGATTAAATAAAAATAAAGTAACTTTCTCTTATCACAGCTGATGTCCACATTCCCATCATTTTCCACTATGGAAGCCCACCCCATTTTTCCTTTCCCTGAGCTACAACAGCACATAGGTTTTGCAAATCTTGTTGCCTTATTTTGTTCCTCTATTTTCTGTGGGCTACTCTTGTTCCCTTTTAGAACTCGAGACCTCCTACTTCACTGTATCTTCACAGGGTACTAAGTAAGCACCAACTGGATACAAAGGCCAAACTGGCAGCTCCTGAGGGCTTCACACTCCCCACTAGGGGCCTCTGGATTGAATTACTTTTCACACAAATCCACACACTTCCAAACTAGGATGGGAGCAGGCCTATCTTCCTATCACCAACTGCTAGCTCCCAATCTGGGCATGGGGCAGTTGGCAGAAGGGGAGCAGGGAGAACAGGTAGAATTCTCAAATCAGGAAAGAGAAAAAGTCAGAAGAAATAAACAAGGAAACATAGTTCATCAACTCTGCATTTTACTTTTACTGCGAAGGTATGTTGGCTAGGAATTGGGGGAGGGGAGGAGGTGCCGGGGAGGATACAAGGAACCACGAAGACAAGGCGCCTCAACCAACTAGCGTTTCAGGAGACCTAGAAAAACAATTCCCGCATCAGTCATATCCATTACACATACACACAATCACACACACAGAATGAATAATACGTATTTTAAAACTGTGTATTCTGTCTATACCATACTACAGAGAGATAAGCCTATCTAGTATATGAATACACACACACACATATATAAATATATATATAGATATACACACATATATATCCCATTATTTTCATGCATCTGCCTTAGCCAATTTTATTTAGCTACTTTCTGGACCATTTCATGCTCATTCGGCTGCTGAGCTAGACAATTGCTTCGTAACTCTAGGGTGCAATTTCACTGTCTGTGAGTTGAATATCTCACACAGGGCTGGGGTGTGTGCAGAAGCAGCCCCTTTCCTCCTCCCCACTCTCCTCTTCACTCATCCTCCCCCCCCCCGCCCCAGCTCTGCCAGCAAGCCTTCTATTCTGTACAATTTTTCCCGCAGATTCCTCTTAAGAGGATGTGAAAAGAGCTAGGCCTCTCCCTCTTGCTTACTTACTTACAAGGGGATTGCTTAAGGATCCGGGCCCTGCAGAATGCTCTAGGTTTTCCAAAATAATAAGAAAGCTACACTTGCCAAGTCAAGAAGGGAGAGCTAAATTCTTGTTACTGCACAGTTTGGGAGGGAGGGGTTCGCCAGTACTCCAAACTTCACCCCCTTCCTGAGTGTGGCATCATTTCGACGCAGCGCCAGGTTGCCTCTGCTCGGCTGAGAGCCCCCATCCTAACCACAGCCAGCTTTCTAACAGTATGGTGAATATATTTTCTGAAATAAAAAGCACAGCCCATGGTCTGAAGGGCAGTCCTTTTACAAGTGTTTTTTCTTGAACTCTGGAACTATTCTAGAAAATCCAGGGTGAATGGTCACCATGTCTAACAAGCTTAATGAGAGACTCAAACTTGGGGGTATGAGGCAAAATGGGCAAAAGAGAACAAATAAAATTCACTTTACCTCAGTTCCCACAACTGTTAAATGACAGTTACTATAACCACCCAGTCTACTTCACAGAGCTAATATGAGGATGGAGAGGGTAGGTAAGGAATTTACCACTAGCAGTTTAGAGCGTCAGAGCAAGAAAAGTACATAAAGTACTCTATAAAAATAAGATTCTGTCACTCACGAATCTAGAACAATATCTGAATTATGGAGCACTTACATAAAATAACTCTTTAAGAGAATGAAATTATTATTTTATTTTAAAGATGGGAAAACTAAGGCTCAGAAAGTTTAATAAGTTCCAGCTCTGTCACTTCCTTAGCAGGATAACCTTAGGTCAGTCATTTTCCTGGGTCTCAGTTTCCCTACCTATAAAAATGAGGGTGTGGGATTAAAGGATCTCTAAATTCCGTTCTAGCTCTTTAATTCAGTCAGCTTCACACAATTACTAGTGTCAGAGTCCACTAACAGACACCATGTGCCAGGGGACCAGAAAGACCTCAGTGACAGAGGATGGTGTTGGAAGGGCAGGGCTGTCCCGAGGAACCCTCCTGACCTCCCCCAAATCCCCTTAGAGTTCAGAGAAAACTATCTCATCAGGGGAGTACAAAGCCAGGGGCCTGAAGGGGGGTGGGGCAGGCTAGAGAAAGTGAGTGAACTACACCTAATAAAATGTAAATGTCCCATGGGGGGGACGGGTAGCCAGGGAGGCCAGCCACCCGGAAGTCCCGCTGGCCACCCTGCCTGACATCATGGGGCCCCTGGGGCCACAGAGAGCCATCTCCTTAGTGGGGCGGTCTCACCTTGCCAAGGACCTGAGTTTCAGAGTCTCCCCTTTCACCCTTTCCATTCAGAGTCCATAAAACCCAATTGATTTATTTAGTTGAGAGCGGCCAAGAAAAAGGCCCAGGAAAAATGTCGCACCCAGATGCAAGCACCATTACCATTTTATGGGCACCTTTTATCTCTGAATCCGCGCCTCCCCCCATTTCCCAGGATGTCACCGGAAAGAGTAAGACCCACTAGCCTACGATCCCAAGGGTCCCAGGTAGGGTTCCAAGTGACCAGCTCCCTGATCCACCCATGCAGAATCAGGAAACTGTTACTTTCTGGCAGTAATCTCAACCACCACAAGCCCCACTGATTCCTTGTGGTTTCCTGGCTAAGTCGGTAGTGGGTTCCCATGGAAACATCAGTAACCAAGTAGAATTGGAACTCAAATGTACCAACCAGGACCTTCCAGCTCCTTCAGGGTTACTGTGGCTAAAAAAAAAAAAAAATCATCATCATAATGAAGTCAAGGAAAGGAAAGAGACTTGGGGGGCGGGGGAGGAAGGCAGAGAGCCTCATCCTCCCATATACCATTTCCCCCAACTCAACACAAGGCATCCTTCCCACTAGGGCAGCTCCGCCACCTATCACTTCTTTCCTGTATCACCCGCCCTGCCCCTGACAGGCCCAGAAATGTAAGGAACCCCAAGTTACTTCCTTCATTAACCAACAGCATTCTATTCACTCCTTAGGGAGCATCCCCACTGTTCTGTCTCTGTCACTTGGCATAGGGGCTCAGTTGAAGGTTTTGCCTAGAGCTGGATTTCCAAGTTCTGTCAGCCCTTTCTCCTGAAAGAAGAACATTGCCAGCTGGCCCAATTAGCCAGATACATTCACAGACCACCCTTACAAGCCAGGTCTGGTCCAGGTTTCAAGGAAAGAAGAATGAAAATGCCTAGAGTGCAGGCAGGGTCTGGGGGCCTTCTTCCCCTACTTTCCCATGCAATTTATGTTCCCCTCCATGATGTTAAATAACTATTAACATTTACATGACACTTTAAAGTACACCAAATCTTTTTTCTTACAACTAAGTGAGGAAGGTGGTATCAATTACAATTTCCAACTTAGAGATGAGGAAACAGTCTCATTGAGAACCAAAGAGTCTTGATAATTTCAGTCAGCATTTGAACCCAGCTCTTCTTACTCCAAATCTTGTCCTCTTTTTAAATTAAGTTTTATGTTTTTTCAATTATCACACATACATTTTTCTCCCTCATATCTAATAAAAAAAAAGAGAAAAACAAAACCCTAATGTTGGATAAGCAAAGCCAAGCTTAACAAATTCCCATGTCGTCCATGTCTTTTGCCTATCATACCTTTCTCTCAGGAACAAATGGATAGCGTTCTCCATTGGTCCTCTGATTACTACACTGATCAGAATTCTTAGGTCTTAAAAGATTTTGTACAAACAAAACCAATGCAACCAAGATTAGAAGGAAAGCAAAAGCTGAGAAACAATCTTTAGAGCAAATGTCTTTGATAAAGGCCTCATTTCTCAAATATATAGATAACCGAGTTAAATTTAGGAGAATACAAGCCATTCCTCAATTGATAAATGGTTGACGGATATGAACAGTTTTTAGATGAAGAAATCAAAGGCATCTATATGTGTAAGTGAATCACTTTTGATTAGAGAAATGCAAATTAAAACAACTCTTAGGTACCACCTCATACCAATCAGATTGGCTAATATGACCAAAAAAAAAGGCAAGATGATAAATGTTGGGGAGGATCTGGGAAAATTGGGACAGAATTCTTAGGTGTTTCAAAATTTTAACATTCTCCTGGTTCTGCTCCCCTCGCTCTGTATCAATTCACACAAATCTTTCCAGAGGTTTCTGTGAAACCTTCACTTTCGTCACTTCTTACAAGCACAATGGTTTTTCCATTAAATCCACATACTTTTAACTTGTTCAGTCACTTCTATTACATACATAACAGTTCCTGTCTTCCACAATAAAACTCAGTTTCCACTATCTCCTCCTCTTTCTCCCTTACCTGTTATAACAGCATCTTAACATCTTCCTGCCTCCAGGCTTTCCCCTTCAGATCCATCCTGCACAGGCTGTCAGATTAATCTTATCTACACACAACTCTTGTCTTAATAATAATTCACATTCCAAAAGTATTTTAAGATTTACACAGTGCTTTTATCACAATAGCCCTCTGAGACAGGTACTAGAAGTAACATTATTCCTCTTCTGCAAAGGACAAAACTGAAGAAAAGAGACCTGACTTACCCAAAGTAACACAAGCGGGGCAAGGGAAGGTAATAAGCAATTATATAGCGCCTACTATGTGTCCGAAGTAACACAAGCAGGGTAAGGGAAGATAATGAGCATTTATATAGCACCTACTATGTGTCCAAAGTAACACAAGCGGGGTAAGGGAAGATAATGAGCATTTATATAGCGCCTACTATGTGTCAGAAGTAACACAAGCGGGGTAAGGGAAGATAATGAGCATTTATATAGTGCCTACTATGTGTCAGGCAATGTGCTAAGCATTTTTTTTTAAATAACTATCTCCTATGATCCTCGAAACAACCCTGAGAAGTAGATGCTACTATTATCCCCATTTGAGAGTTGAGGAAACTGCAACGAGAAGAGGTTAAGTGATTTGCCCAGGGTCACACAGTGAAAAAGTGTCTTGGATTTGAACTCAGGTCCTCTAATTTCAGCACCATCACTTTATCTACTTTGTCACCTAGGCATAGGTCTAGCTCTTTTTCCCTGCATTACTTTGTTACTCAGGTGTTTCCAGTCATATCTGACCCTTTGTGGCCCCATTTGGGGTGGACTGCCATTTCATTCTCCAGCTCATTTTACAGTTAAGGAAACTGAGTTAGAGTTAAATGATTTGCCCAAGGTCACGCAGCTAGTAAGTGTATGAGGCTAGATTTGAACTCAAAAAGATGAGTCTTCCTGACTCCAGACCTAGCACTGTATCCACTGCACCAACTAGCCACCCTGCACTACAGCTGCCTAATATAATACCACCCTAAATGCGCACCCCCTTGTTTAGAAAACTTCCACGGCTCTCTATCGTTAACTGAATTCAAGGTCTTCCGTTAGTGTGGCTTGAGCCCTTCTCTTCACACAAAGCCTGGCACTCAGTAAGTGCCAAATAAATACTTATTAACTGACTGAAAAGCCAAATTCTATCTGCTCTTCCCCAAAATAAATCCAATGTTTTCCTGCCTCTCTGCCTATGATCACTGTTCCCTCTACTTGGAATGCCCCTTCCTCTAGCCCTTAGAACCACCAGTCCCTTTAATTAGCCTCTCTTTCTAGCCCAAACACAGATGCTGCCTCCTCCAGAGAGCCTTCCCTGATCACCCTCTGGAGGAAGTTTATGTTAACAGAATACCTAACATACTCTCTTCACTGACTTTTCACAGTCTGCATTGTACCAGAGTTGTATACCTGTCTTGTCCCCACACAAGACTCTCAGTTCCTAAAGGGCGAGAGACCACGGCCTTTCTGCTGTGGTTCTCTCTGACTGCTAGCAAGATACCCTGTCTATGGTAGCTGTACAATAAATATTTTTTGAATGAATGGACTGGTAGGTATTCATTAAATACTTGTAGAGTGGGAGAAAGTAAAGCGCTTCCTGCTGAGAAGACACCTGGAGAGAAGGGTGGTGAGGGAACATCACTTCAAGGAGAGGAAAGCATCAATGAGGAATCATTCTGAGCTATAATTAAGCTAAATAAGGTTACCAGTCAACTTAATTCAATATGTATTTATTAAGCTTCTGTTATGTCAAGTATTATTGGGATATTTTAAAAGCAGAAGCCTGGATTCCTGCCCTTGAGGAGCATCCAGTCTTGTCCATAGAGGATACAGAAGACATTAGCCTCCATTAAAGCACTTCGGTAAAGCCTCACCTCTTGTGGAAGTGACAGGGGGCTCTCCAAGGCTATGCCAATGGGGCAGCTCAAGCTCTATCAGGTCCCACAGGGCTGGAGAGGTTCAGAGTACAGCCCTATCGATGGACTTTGTGTTATACAAAGACCAACCTGGCTACATCTGGACAGGTCCATCACGAAGAGTGTTGGTTCCCAGGAAGGAGACAAATGGTTTTTGGCCACAGTCAGATTAGATGTCTACTAAGACATAGAAGGGAATAAAGTAATGGAGTACAAGGCAGTATACTTGCCTTATAAAATGCAAAACTGGGTGGTACAGGCAATAAAAGCTTCCTGGAGGAGGTGTAATTAATCTTAGCCCTAAAGGATGGGTAGGATTTCAATCAGCACCAACAGAAAAACAGTTTGAAAATGTAAGAAAATGTTGTCATCAGGTGACAAAGTTGGGGGGCCAGGAACTCTAGGAATCCCTCATCTCCAAGAGGCATAGCTTCACGCCAGAAATGACCATTGGCCTGCTGTCTACAGTCCAAGGAAGTTACAGATGGACCATATAGAGTTTTAAAAATCCATAACACAATACAATCACTAATCCTTTCTGTGTTAACTAAGCGGGGGAGGGGAGGTAAGAAAAGGAACAAGCATTTATTAGGTGCCTGCTATGTGCCAGGCACTGTGCTAAGCATCTTTAATATATATATATATGTTATATATATATATATTATATATATATATACATGTATATGTGTGTGACTTACCCAGGGTCACATAGTGAGAAAGTGTCTTAGATTTGAACTCAGGTCCTCTAATTTCAGCACCATCACTTTATCCACTTTGCCACCTAGGCATAGGTCTAGCTCTTTTCCCTGCATTACTTAATATATATATACTTGCATATATATATACATATATATTTATCATTTGATCCTCACAATAACCTTTGGAGGTGGTCTAATTATCCACATTTGACAGTAAGAAAACTAAGGCAGAGGTTAAGTGATTTGTCCTGGGTTACACAGCTAGGAAATATCTCAATCTGGATTTAAACTCACATCTTCCTAACTCCAGGCCCAGAGCTCTACTCAATGTACCACCTAACCCCCTGTGGAACATTTTTCCTTTTCTATGCCTCAGTCTCCTCCTCTGCCAAGTAGAGATTACAATCTCCACCAGGCTCCCAAAGGACAACTGTGAAGATCTGAGAGATTCCTTTATACAAAGTGCTATAAAATATATATGCTATATAAAAATATAAAGTGCTGTATGTACATAGATACAGCTATAAAGATATAAGCTACTTTTTCTCCAGCATTTTCCTAAAGAACCAGGGAAGGGGTGGGAGCTGGGGGGAGTTACAGATAGCATTCTCTTCAGAAATTAACCCTTATAACTTGTAGAGACTTTGAAAATAGGAAAGCTTGGGGATCCCCCAGCTTTCATTCTTTGTTTCTCTTCAACAACATTTCCTGCTAGTTCCAGCTTGTGTCTCCTAAAGGCTGACTTGCAAGGACAGCAGGATTCTCTGTACAGTGAGAGGAGTCCTGGATAAGAGAATTCAATTTCAACTTCCCTGGGTAAGGGTTAGGAGTCCTGATCACAGGTTTCAGCGAGTATGGGGTTGGAAGCCTTACTCAGGGGAGTCCGTCTTATTTCCATATACAAGGAGATCACTAGCCTTAACAAGTTCATGGTTAGACAAGGAACAAAAAAACGGCATCTTGGCTTGTCCTCTTTTGGGGCTGGTTCTGTCACACACACTCACACTCACACTCACTCTCTTTCTCTCTCTCTCTCTCTCTCTCTCTCTCTTCCCCCTGCAGGTCAAAAAGCTGGGTCCCTCGGTATTCACCAAAACAAATTTCCTAAGTCACAAATAGTGCCCAGGCCCCAGCTTCAGCTGCAAGGCCTGTCTTCAAAGAGTACCATGACTCTGCTATTTTGGGAGGCTTCAGAACTTGCTTTAATTTGGGTCTCTGGAGCTATGACATCATCAAACCCCTCAGTCAGATTTCAGGCTCCCAAAGCTGACCCAGGGCCAACTAGCTTTCTCATTATTTAGGCTGTCATTGCTCTGATGCTGGGTTGGGGGGGAAGGTCGGGAAAGAGAGGGGCCATGTGAACACCTTTCCTTAAATGGTTAAATAGAAAAATCCACTACAACCACTCCCCACTCCTACCACACCAGAGCAAATACATTTTTTTTCCCAATTCATAAATCCAATCCAGCAAGCATTTCCATTTCTAAGCTCAGCTTTATAACAACAGTTTCCGGGAGAACGCTGATGAAAAGACATGGTCAACACTCACCTACAAGCGTTCCTTATTCTCAAGCCAGCGGCAGTTTAAGACTGCAGCAACTTCAGGGACAATCTTAGAATGTCTCAGCTCCAAGGGTTTTTGAGAACATCTTGCAGGGGTGGGGAACCTGTGGCCCTCTAGGTCCTCAAGTGTGGCTCTTTGACCAGAACAAATCTCCTTAATAAAAGAATTTGTTCTGTAAAACTTAGACTCAGTCAAAAGGCTGCACCCAAGGACCTAGAAGGCCACATGTGGCCTTGAGGCCACAGGTTCCCCAACCCTGGGCCAATCTGCATATCCCCCATCTGCCAAAATCCTTCTCTTCCTTCAAGGCTCAACTCAGGTGACATCTTTTCCAGGAAGCCTTCTCTGATACACTGCCCCCCCAACAGACACCCCAAAGTATTCTCCTCTTCTTTAAATTTTCCTAGACTACTAGCCTCCTTGCCATGTCTCTCTACCAGTAGCACACTCACCCTCCCCTAGACTTTTAGCATCTGAAAGGCAGATACTGTGCCATTTTGTAAAAAATCTTTGTATTCCTGAACACAGGGCCTTCCACACAGAAGGTGCTTAGTAACTGCTGAGTTGATTTGGATTACAGAAGGAGAAACTGAGGCCCAGAGAGGAAGTGGTTAGCTCAGCATCACAAAGCTGATTCACAAATCAAATCAGCAGTTCAACTTCTCTGAGTGCCTCTCTTCAGGGTGGGGAAAGAAGGGTGAGAAGTTGAAGGGTGAGGCTTCCCCACAGCCTCTGGCCCCGGACCAATAACTGGTCACAACCCCAGCCCTCAGACACTCACCCCGAAGGGATTAGCCTTTGTTGACAAAAGGGTTTAGGGAAGTAGCAGTTTAAACGTACCTTCCACCCCACTAGGAATTCAGAGCTAGGCCCTGGCTTAGAAAGAATGAAACAGTAGTCTAAGTCTCTTGTTCTCCTCCAGGGGTCTGCTCATAATGAACCTTTTCTGAGAGGGCAGACCCCCACCTCCCACTCCACTGGAGAACCCTGGCCACAGCCAGAATCCCGAGTCAGGGTTAAGAGCAGTGCCAAAGGTCAAAATGAAGTTGCATTTGTAATGGGAAGGATGAGCCCAGTAAGTGATCTCCACAAACTCCAGAAGGCTCCCCACTTCCCTTCCTAAATGCTGTAAAATGACTTTTTTTCTAAGACCTTCAAAATTCCCCAAGCCTTCTCTTTTATTTGCTTCTTCTCTGGGTCTCAAGGGGACCCCTCAAGCAAAGAAAGCAGCTCCCTGGAAGAATTCCCCCCACAACCTATTAGCACGGCTTGCCCAGAGGGGAGCCTTGAGTCCTGGGCACAAACACCCCCAAATACTCCAGACTGCCCCTCATGGCCTGAGGGATATAGTCAGGCATAGTTGTATGATGTCAGAGTTAGAAATGTGGAGAATTAACAGAACATAAAGTCCAGGGGTTTCTCCCAAACTGGGATAAGAGATACCTGTCGCAGGGGTACAGGGAATATTTAGTAAATTGAGCCATATATTATCAAATAAAAATTAATTTTAAAAGCTATTATGCTATTAAAATTAAGTCTCTTTATTTCTTATGTGCTTGTGTATGGCAAACTCTAGAATTTACTTCCTTTCTTACTGACTAGGAGGAGATAAGATTAAATGACCTAAAAAGTTTGGAACCTCTGATCTTATCCAATCCCTTCATTTTACAGAAGAAACTGAGACCAAGAGAGGAGGAGTGACTTGCCCAAGGTCATATGGCTTATTGACCACAGAGCCAGGCAGAGAACCCAGGATTAAATTTAACAACATTTCCCTATGGTTCTCTCTTTAAGACCAGAACTGTGAAAGCAATTCATAATGAAGTTGTATGACCTTGGACAAGTCACCTCTTTGTTTCTCGGTTTCCTCATTTGTAAAATGAAGAAGTAGACCAGATGGACCCCCTGAAGTCCTTTCCAGCTCTTGGTCTATGATAGTTGGATCCTTTGGAGAGCGGAGTAGAAAAAAACATAGATCTCTACTACTAAATTGCTATGTGATCTGAGGTTCTATCACTAGGCCTCGGTTTCCTTATCTGCAAAAAGTGATGGGGTTGGATTAGGGGGTCCCTTCCAGCTCTGACATTCTTTGATCCTTCAACGAGATTCCAGTGACAAACCCTCTTGGAGAGGCTGACCTTGAACCGGCAGCTCATGGTAAGATGGCTTGTCCTGGCCCGAGTTTGCCCTCCACAGATCTCTTTCAGCAAGGAAACAATTCAGTTGTCAAGTTCTAATCTTCCTCCTGCCTTCTCTGAAACAAAAACACCTGTCCTAGCCCAACACAGCAAGCAATAATAAAGCTATCTCATGGAGGCTGGAGGTGTGGAACAGGCAAGGCAGGCAGAGAAGGAGAGGGGCTGAAGGGAGAAGGGAAGACAGCCCAGAGGAGAGCAAAACCAAATAAACAAAGGCCTGAAGACCATTGAGAACCAAGGAGAGAGGCAGTGCATTCTTTTCACAGATGCAATCTTTCTGAGAGAATCCTACTGCTGTGTATATATACAAGGCTATAATGGTGAAAAAATAAGGTCTAGCCAGAGTCCATTCCTCCCAGAGATGCCAGGAATGCTCAACACTTCTTTCTATCACTAGCCACTCGCACAACCACCCCTTGGGCCTGAGAAAGGCAGTTAACTTCAACGAGGGACACCTGGATGAGTGAGAGCTGTTCTAACAGAGAAAAACCTGCCCAGTCTCTAGTCTTTTGAGAGAAAGTGACAGACATCATGTAAACTTAAACCCAGGGATCCTACTTTCCAGGAGTGCGAGAAACAATATTGCATTTATATGAACATGGAAGAGGTAGCAGATTGCATTATGCAGCTCTGGAGAACACAACTGGGTGTGATGTGGGGAAGTAACCAGGAGGCCAATTTCAGTTCATTTTAAAGAACATTGTAACAAACAGAGCCTTCAGAAAACTGACCAGGTTTCCCTGTAAGGTAATGACCTCTCTCTATCGCTGGTTATATGCAAGCAAAGACTGGATGAGCCCCCTGCTAGGTCCTGCAAAGGATTCCTGTACTGGATAAGAAAGGAGGTGACCTAGGCAACCCAAAAGCCCTTCTAGTTCTAAGATTCTATGGTACTATCTGGGGAGGAATCAACATACACTTTCTATTTCTCAGTTACACACAGTCTCCTTACCAAGGATTTGGGGAAGTGTCACATCACTCCCCAGGTCTTGCCGACTCTTTTTTTTTTTTAATGGGAAAAACTAAGCCACAAGTACAAATCCAGCTCTTCTCTCCAAAGAAAGCCGTAAGCTAAGGCGTGCAGAGCTCTCCCCATAGCTGGCTCACCACCTTAAAAGCAGCAAAGAGCTGCTGGTAGGCCCATTCCTAATTTTACCCCACCTCACCTCTCCTACTCACCTGTGCCTTAAATTTTATATCACCTCCCCAATAAGTGGCTTCTCTCCTACACTCCCCCAACAATGTAAAACATTCCACTGTGGGGGATACAGGAGGGCACTGCATGAATTGTTTCATCGATAAACTGCCCCCATTTTTTTCACCAGGGGGAGAAAATCCAGGATCTTCATTATCAATCAACTGTTTTAATTAGCTTTTAATTAACTTCAGGCAGAATTTTTTTTTCCTGTCTGGCTCCGGCTATCTCCCCTCAATATTTTCTCAGCCATTCATTTATAAATTCTTACTCCCCCACCCCAAACCGGACCCCACCTACACACACACACTCCAGACCAACATTCAGTGAAGAAAAGGAGTGCTTGTTAACCCAGACTTGGTCGGGATTTTGGGGAAGAAACCTCTAGAGAGAGTATTAGGTAGGCTGAGTTCACTGCCCCCTCCTTCCAGTTTGGCCATAAAAACCTGTTCACACACGCTACCACCCATAGTCAGTTCCAATCAGTTTTATACCAGATCAATAGCCAGGCAACACAGTTCTCCTTGGATTTCTTGCTCCTGTGGTTTGCCACATAGACTAGTCCAAATTGTCCCACCCGCTCAATAGGTACATACGAGATCCTATTCGTGTATTACCCCATCACCCTTCCCTATTTCTTGGGAGCAGGTTTGTTTTTAATTTCACCCTCACTGAAGTTTTGCTTTTATATTTCCATTCATTAAAACCACAACAGACAGGGTTGTTTTCTGGTTTGTTCTATTGTTGTTTTTTTCCTTGAAAGGGTTGGGGAGAGCGGAGGGAGGGTCTGATGCAATGAACAGAAGCCGGGAGTGTGGAGAACTCGCGTCAATGAGTCGCTGGTTCCTAGGTACCCGCCAACGGGAGCAGCCTCCCCAGCAGGCAAGCTGACCAGAAAGCAGGCTAGGAGGCGAGAGAGGTGGCTTGTGGTTTAGGCAGAAGCTCTGGCTCTGAATTTCCTGGCTTTTGTTGATATAAGTTAGTCCTCCATGTTATTTTAGCAGTCCTGTGCCACTAACTGTCGAGGAGCCGGGAGGCACAGGCACACTTCGACCTAACCCCTGGGAGAGGAGGAAGCTTTCCACGCCTGGCTCCCAATCTCAACCCTGGGAGCAGCTTGGGCTCCAGGCACGGCAGGGCAAGTCAGCCTTTCCCCAGGCCTGGCCGGGGTGGGTTTCTCCGGGAATCCCTCACCTTTGGAAAGCAATACTTGATCGTAAATGTATCCATGCATCACCTTTAACCCAGGCAGGCCCATTCATCTCTGCCACACTGCTCACTACAAAAGACTGCCGTTCGAGAGGAGGGAAACGCAGAGAAAGAGAGAAGGCAGATTTTTTCTGGGGAGGAGGGGTAAGGTTAAAGTCAAACCAAATTTAGCATTTGATGAGGGGGGAGGAATCACAACCAAGCCCTTTAAACCTGCAACCTCTAAATTCCATCTCCCCACTACCAGCCCTAACCCCAAACTAGCGTGAAATTAACCTCAAGGGAAAGCAGACACTTTTACCCGGCCCAGCCCACCTTTCTACCAGGCCCCGGGGAAAGAGGCAGAGCAAAGAGTGGGGAACTGGCACCCACCAACCTTGAAGAGTCTCCGTTCTCTTTTTACAACTCAAAAGAGCTCCTTTATAACACCATAAACCTTTGCTCCAAGTCAAGGCCAGCCTTAAAGCCAAAGTTTGGCTGTGTGTTAAGGGTAGGGGGGCCCCCAGGACGCCGGAGCCCGTGGAATTTGCGCACTGGGGCTCCCCAGGAGGTTCTCAACTCCAATTACTTTTCTCTTCCCCCTACGCATGCACCCCTAATTTCCCCACTAAGGTCGGGAGGCTGCCTGATTGGGGGATTAGTCTACGATTGGGGGAGGGGGCTGTCTGCGTTTAGCAAACCCCCGTAACTCGCACCGCTTCTCCGGGGTCACTGTCTGCATACCACCGGTCGAGGCGGCAACGAACCCGTGGCCCCCTCGCCAAAAAAACACACAAGAACCCCTGGGGCCCGCGGACTCGGGGCACCCCGGACTGCCGGTCCCACACACGCGCCCCAGAAGGGCACAAGCGCCCACTCCGGTCCGTTTGCACAGCCTGGGGAAACAGCGGAGACGTGGAGACTAGCTCCTTCCCCACCCCGAGCCGCCGCCGCCACCTTCACCGCGATGCAGTCAAGCTACGCACGCCGGCGCCCCCCGATCGCCCGGCTGCCTCCAGTACCCCTTCCCCCAGCTCCAGCCGGGCCGATTCCCCTTAGCCATTCGGAAGTCAGGGCACTCTTCTCGCGTTTCCCCCGCGTTCCCTCCCCAGTTTGCGCTGTAGTTGGTCTCCCTCAAGGTTTCTTTCTCCCGCTCCATTCCCCACTGCCCCCCCTTCAAAAGAAAAAAACCCCAAACCCCCCACCCCCACCTCTCGTCTCGCTCCTAGCCCGGCAATTCCCCTACATTTTCAAAAATGCAGCAAGAACCCAAGCAACTCACCCAGCGGCAGGAAATGTTTGGTGTCCATATCTGGTGGCTAACTCATGCCAGAGGTCGGTGGAGAAAACAGAAATCAACAAAGCGAAAATAAAAGAGGAGAGAGGTGGCTGGGGGGAGCCTCGCAGCGGGGGCTCCTGGCTCTTTATTCTTTTTAAAAAAAAATTTTAAACAGTAATAGTAACAGTAAAGACAAGGAAGATAGAAAATCCAGTGACGGTGTGTTAAGGCCAAGGCAGGGGGAGTTGTTGCAAAAGTCACCCAACAATGTAAACTACTTGTGTCTCTGTGTGTGTCTCTACTCCCAACTACTGGAGCTGCAGTGCAAAGGGGAACCCAAGGAGGGGGACTATGACGGCCGGCGCCGAAAAGCAGCGCCCAGCCCAGAGCCCTGAGCGCTTGAATGAAGACGCCCTGCCCAGGTTCCGCGGCTGGCGGCGGGCGCTCCACTACAGCAAAGGGGGGTTGTGATTTGTTTGGAGTTTGACTTAACCCCCGCCCTGCCCCCCCCTCCTTAGAGGGCCAGATTAGAGCTGTTAGCCAAGGCAGATTTCTAACTCACGTGGAAACTGACAAGTTTACCCCTGTGTCTGAGAAGGGCATAATGGTATTACTGCTCTGGGGTGTTTTGTAGATCAATTCCTATTCCACCTAAAAAAAAAAGGGGGGGGAGGAGGGGGAGGCTGCTCTGTCCATCTACTCCGGCAAGTCCCTTTGCCACTTTTGGTCTCAGTTTCCTCATCTGTAAAACTGAGTACTTAGAGGGTCTCTAAGGTCCTTTACAATTATAAATATTATTCTGAGTCCCTCCTCTCCTTCCCCCACTCCAAGGGCGGCGGGGGGAGGGGGGGGGCGGGAATTTCAATCATATTTTGTTTTCTTTTTCTTTCAAAGATCCTTGCCAAATACTAGTTGACAATATGATGGCACCTCCTAACAGACCACACAAAAGATACCAAGCAGCCTCAGGGGGGAATATCGGAAACTTTCCCATCGTTACTCATCAAGATTAACACCTGGAGGGGAAATATTAGAAAAAAATAGACTCCTAAGCCAAAAAGTTCTCTTCTATAGAATGAAAACAGAGCAGGAGATGCATAGGCATAGAATGGAGTAACTGGAAAGGATTCACATCATAGGGTGTCACAGAAGAAACTTAGGAAAATTGAACTTAGAATATGGTTCACTAGGCATGGAAGGGATAGTAAGAGTATAAAATATATAGTCAGTTGAAGAAAGATCTTAGGACGTGAAATGCTAAGATATATACCATAACATATATAACATAAAATACCAAAATTGAAAGAGAACTTAGAAGCCATCTAGTACATCCGGAAGACCTTAGTTCAAATCCAACCTCAGACACCTGCTAGTTTAAGAAGACTGATAATCTTAAAAAATTGATATATACGTCGACTTTTGTGTGACCTTGGGCAAGTCACTTAACCTCTGCCTGCCTCAGTTTCCTTATTTTTAAAATGAGAATAATAGCAGCACCTACTTCAAAGGGTTGTGATCAGGATAAAAATGACAATATTTGAAAGGCTCTTAAAGCCTTGCTTTAGATGCTGTTACTAATTTTTGGTTTTTTAAAATTAATTTATTTATTTTTAGTTTTCAACATTCGCTTTTATAATATTTTGAGGTTTCCCCCCTCCCTCTTCTCCCCCTTCCCCAAGACGACATGCAATCTGATGTAAGATGCTGTTATTAAGAGGAAATTGGGGCCCAAAGAAGAAATGTGACAACCAAGGTTACATTGGAGAGAGGATCTCAAATCCTTATTAATACATATTTTTATGTATGTATTCATTTGTACTCCTCCAAAGACTATCAACTTAATTTACTGTCTGCCATTTCTATGATTCTTCCTCCCCTCCTAATAAGATGAATCCAGAAAGTTCTAGGCCTCATAACTTGCTTGTCTGGCAGTCATGGGGTAGTAGTATAGATAAATGCTGAACTTGGAGTCAGCTAGATCTGGGTTCAAATCTCACTTCAGCCAAACTTATTACCTGTATGACCGTGAGCCAGTGTCTCAACCTTATTAAGCCCACCTAACTCAGAGGATTGTTGTGAGAATCAACCAAGGCAGCACATGACAATTGATATCTAAATGTGAAGTATTATTATTTAAAGAAACAAGATAGGTGACAATCAAGATAAGCCAATGTGATACATTCAGTGTTAATCACGTGCTCGGTGGGATGAATCATCACGAGATCATTGTAGATAACGGCACATTTTGAAAAAATGTGAGTCAACTTAAAAAATTTGATTTGTAGACAAAACTTTAGGATTATCACAGTTTCCTTCAGCTAGCCTCCAACAGAGGGAAAACAGTTTCCCCAATCAATGGAAGACTGTATACCTTAACCAAGTCAAACAATAACGAAGGCAGTTCAGGCGTAGAGGGGCAGCAGCCAAGCAAGAGATACAGGAAAGGCTGGCTCGGTGCTTCCTATCCCCACCATTAAGAGATAACACTTAAAACAAATGCCCTAATCATTATCATCATAATGAGTAAGCCTGAACATTTGAATGACACTTTATTGTTTACATAGCACTGTCACACTCCTCACAGGATACTCCCAGCCCAGTGAGGGAGACCTGACAGGGATTTATCAGTCTAATGTTACAGATGGAAAAATTGAGGCACAGAGAAATTTAGTGTCTTGTCTGAGGATACATGGGGTCATAAATGGCAGATATAGTAGACTTAGGTCTTTTTATTCTTATTCCCTGCCTAAGGGCTCTCATACTTTCAAGGGCCAGATGTGGCAGAACCTAGAGTTTCCCAGTCTTAAATCTTGTGCACACCAAGATTACCAACAATCGAGAGAGGCAGGTCAGTGGGGGAAGCAGTGGGTTTAGATGCAGAAGACTCGGATTCGAATTTCAGCTCTGTCACTTACTAGCAATGTCAGCCAGTCTTTATTAAGTGCCCGTGTGCCAAGCACTCTGCTAACCATTCAGGCTACAAAAAGAGGCAAAAAACACTCACTTGGCTCAAGGAGCTCCAAGGCGATTTTAGGTAAATCGATTTATTTGTCTCTGGGTCTCCCTTTCCTAATCTGTAAGATGGGAGAATCAGACTAGTTAATCTCTAAAATCCCTTGCCTCTTTGAATCTATAATTCTGAGCTCCTGCAAAGGCTAAAGGCTAGCACTATGGGAACCCAGGGACATGGGTGTACAACTAAAAACCCAGTTCTTCACTGCTTCACCAGCACCTCGTACTGGCAGTGAGGAGAGAGAAGTCGCGGCCTCTCTCCCGCACCCCTTTGGTTCCAGAAGTCCTAGATACCACAGCTGCAGGATTCCTGAACCCAGACCGAAAAAGCTAACGAACAGGGCCCCGCCAGCAGCTGCCCATGTTTAAACTCAGCACTCCTTTGGCTTTTATTACAACCAAAACAAAACTCCTGGCAGGCCACTCCTCCTCCCCTTTAACTCCCCCTTCTCCACCTCCCTCCTTCTCCCCCCCAACCCCAAAGAGAATAGCTTTCAAGGCATCAATCTAAAAATGATATCGTTTTCAGGGAGGGGGCGGGGTGTGGGGTGTGGGTAGGATACACACTCAGGGGGAAAAAAGGGCCTTTTAAAAAAGCAACCCAGTCCTTTCTCCACCCTCATTCCTCTTGTTCAGTGTGTCTGAACAGTGGACTTGGCACGTGTTCTCCCAATTAGCAAGATCATTTGCTCCCATTCTGAGACCTTGCCTGCCAGGTTCTTTCTCCTTGTCTCTGTGAGAGGGGAAATTCTAAGAACCCCCACGCTCTCAGCTCTGGAGACAGCGCAACTGTAGAAGCTTCGGTATCATCTCTGGAAGGAGGGACAAATGAGAATCATCAAACTCGTAGAGCAAGCCCAGGCTCCTCAGACTGGTAGCACAGGTAATCGAGGGCAAAACTCCCTGTCTTAAAGTAACCTTGCAAAGAGATGCAAAGAGCTTTCGCGCCTGAACAAAGGTTTCGCCAACTCAGCCTCCCCAACCCCCAGCCCAAAAGAAAAATCGGGGTGCTCTCAGTTATCTGAGTGTGGATTATCTGTGGGATCCTCCCTTGGCTTCCTGGTCAGATCTCAAAACTGTTGAAAGAACAGTAGGCTCATAGAAAGGTTAGGAGGGGTCTTTAAAGGTCATCTGCTTCAGTGTTTTCATGGAATCATAAGTTTAGAGAGGGAAGAGACTAGACCATTCAGCTAGCTCACTCCTCCTGTTACAGATGACCCTGTCACTAAGACCCAGAGAGTGGCTTGCCCAGGGTCACACAGCCAGAACATTAGCTAAAGCAGAATTTGAACTAACTGCCAGTCCACAGACACCAAACCGCAGCAAATTTTTATCAGTGTCCAAACTTTTACAAACAAAGATTCCTACTTCTCAGAACCTAGGATTTTTTAACCTTATTCTTTCTTTCCGCAGCTCCATGTTTCCTTTTCTTTTCATCCCCCAGGTTCTTGCCCTCTGATCTCTGGAGAGAGCCCACCACTGAGGCTGCTTGAGGAGGATGGCCAGCAATAGAGAACTGAGGTACTTTCATGATCCCCAGGATGTATTGGGTTGGCAAAAATCAATCACGCTTTTATAGAAGTGGAAACTGAGACTTAGAAGATGATCTTCTCAATGAGTAGCCTAAGGTTACAAAGGCAAGAGTCAGGATTAGAACTCAGGTCTCCCGACTCTGAAAATCTAGTACTTTTCACACAGTACTAGAACTGAGCTGGAGGCGGTTGGGACAAAGTGCAGGGAGCATGTGAAAGGAAGAGAGCGTTGCACTCATGCTGAGTTGACAAGAGTGACTAAGCTGCTCTTCTGACTGAATCTACCCTAGCAGAGAGTAGAAAGGCAGTAGGAATTATAATGGGGGGCCCTGGGCAAATCTCAGGCTATTTCCAATGATGTTGCCATTGCCCATGGGGCAATTATGCAAATAATAGCTTTAGGGAAAGAAATGCTCCCTCGGTCCCCAAATACCACCAAAGGACTCCCAAACAAAGAAGGGTGTTCAATTAACAGCAAAGACTCTTTCTCTGGAGAAGAGACCAACTGGCTTACTCACTCTCCAGTGAGGGTTTCAAATCCACATCAAATCCATACACCTTTTCTTACTGAAAACAAAGGACTTTTGTTTTGTTTTGTTTTACAGATACACATTCACTAACTTTCTCTTTTACTTTTGGCTCTTTCGTGTAAATTTATCCTATGCTACAGAGTCTGAACCTGATTTGGATCTGCTGAATAAAAGATAGCTATGGGAACACACGCACACACACACATCTCCACTGTACACTTCATATACTAATACAGCCAAAATCTTTTCTACTAATATTCAACTATTTAAAATCTTGGCATCCAAGGGGCTTGGTTTGCTCTTGGTGGAGACTGTTGTTATTGTTTGGGTATTGCTACTGTTGTTTTACTTTGAAAAAATAATTTTTTAGATCTATCCACTGAGTTGTATCATACTACTCCCCTTGTTGCTGCTTTATAAACCATCTCAAGAACAGTTTAGTTAATATTTTAAGGTCAATTTATTGTCTTCGATCGGGCTTGGCACAGACATTCTCAAATCTGGGGTGGACAAGTCACTATACTTCATAAGTTATCAGTGGTGGTGGTCCTTTGTTCTTGAAGAGGACCAATGACATCACAAAAATGATGTCTTCACTTGCATGTAAATTGGTTTTAAGTGAAGCAGAAATTCCGAAAGTCATCGGGCTCACTCTCTCCTCCAGAGTAATCGAAGTCCAGTGGCAAGACTTGATTATGGTCTGAGCTCTTGGTTCTCACTGTTCCATCACCCATTATCCTGGCTCTTGCCTAGCTTGGAGGGTCAAAATGGCTCAGGCGCCCCAATTCTTACTTGGGCAGATTTGCAGCTGTTATCTCATCAGTGAGAGGGAAAATGTATTTTTCTAAACAGGAATAGAAAGATCTTTCCCTTTTGAAGCCTATTGATCTACATAGAGTCTGAGAGTATGTGAGGCAAGCATGATGAACCCACTCAACTGACTACAATTATTACATGGAGAATAGAATTGAAGATCTCTGTGTTTACTCTTCCCTGTTCTTTTTCTCCGCCTAGCCAAATCCTGCCATTCTTCAAGACCAGTAGACCGGGGAAAAACCATTGTCATTACCTGAGCCTCAGCAAGGCATTTGGCAAAGTTTACACCGTGATATCCTTTGGGACAAAATGGAGAAATGCAAGCTGGATGGTGATGCAGTTAGAGTTTCACTGGATCCTACCGTCCTCACTAGCTATAATCCTATATCTCTCCTCCCTTTCTCTGTCATACTCCTTGAAAAAGATGTCTACACTAGGCACCTCTACTTCCCCTCCTCTTATTCTCTTCTAATCTCTCAGAAATCTGGCTTCTGACCTCTTCACTCAACTGAAACCACTTGCTTCGAGTTACCAATTGACTGCCAAATCTAATGACTTTTCCTCAATATATATCCTTCTTAAGCAATCCTTTCTGCAGTGTTTGACACTGCTGACTACATCTCCTTGTAGACGCTCACCTCTCCAGGTAATGATGATCTGGCACTCTCTTGGTTTCCCCCATTTGATCACTCTTTTTACATCTCCTTCGATGGATCTTAAGCTGCATCACATCCACTAACTGTGGGTGTACCCCAAGACTCTGTTCTTGACTCTTTTCTCGTTGTTCTCTTACACTCTTACTTGGTGACCTCATCAGCTCCCACAGATTCAATTATTGTCTCTTTGTGGGATGACTCAAAAATCTGTATATCAGGACTTTATTTCTCTCTTGAACTTCACTTCTGCATTCTGAGATGCCTATCGAATATTTTGAACTGGATGTCTCATGGGCATGTCAAAATCAACATGTCCAGAAACAGAACATGTTCTCTTTCCCCCAAAATATACCCCTTTTTCAAACATCCCTATCACTGTCTAGAGAACCAGTCCTTCTAATTACATAGGTATGCAACTAAAGTCATCCTCAACTTCTCACTCTCATGTACCCCACATATCCAACCAGTTGCCAAATTTTTATCTCTACAACATATCTCGTATATGTCCCCTTATTTTCACTCACACAACCTTCGCCACTTCCTGCCTGGACTTTTGCAATAGTCTCTTATTAAGTCTCCCTATCCCATGTCTCTCCCTATCCAATGTCATTCTTTATCCCGATCCATCCCCTCCTCATGGACACCAAAGTGACTTCCCTAAAGCTCAGGTCTAGACCCAAAAAATGGTGCTTGGTGGATTGACTTTGACTACAAGGTTTTTTAGTTAAAGGCCTAATGGCTCTATTTTTGAGTCTGGACTTTCCTGTTAGGACTGTTCTATTCAACATTTTTTTTTGTATGATTGCATATATATCAGATCTGCAGATGACCCAAAAACCAGGAGAAATGACTGCCATATTGGATGGCAGAATCCATATGACAAAAAGATGGAAATCAGCTAGAATAATGGATCAAATTTAATAAGATTAACTATTTTCTATAGTTATTAAAAGTCAACAAAAACAAATATGCAAACAAAATTTTTGAAAAGGCTGTACTCAAAGCCATCAATTACATAGTTGAAAAACTGGTGCATGAAAATGCATGCAAATATGAACAAAATAATAACAAAAATGTCTTGTTCATTACTATGCCATCTTTTGATGGCATGTTTTGCATATTTTTTCAAATTTTGTTACTGTTTATTGTTTGCATAGTTATAATCTGTGTACTTACTGTTCTGATTCTGCTTTTGTCAACCTGTACCAGATTTCTCGTGTGTGTGTGTGTGTGTGTGTGTGTGTGTGTGTGTATTTCAAGATGAGTTTTAATGGGAATAGCGTAAAGTTTTCTACTTGGCTTAAACACTCCAATGCCACAAGCACAGTTGAGGAACAGGGTGTCTAGACAAGAGTGATGGAGACCTAGATGGTAATACCACATTACAACACCATTATGAGTAAAGCAAGTAGCATGATGGTCAAAGAAAGTGAACGAGATACATTAACAGTGGGTAGTGCTAATGCCATGTCTTCTGCCCTGGTCAGAGCATGTCTCCAGTACCATATTGAGTTCTGTGGCCATCTGGGCCAGATTTTATGAAGAATATTAATAAGTTGTCTAGAGGAGGGCACCCAGGACAACGAAGAAACTCAAAGCCATGTTACATGAAGATTAGTTGAAGAAACCAGGCATGTTTATCCTGAAGAAGGGAAGACTTAGGAGAGACAGGGTAGTTGTCACCAAGTTGTCATATGGAAGAAGGATCACACTCATTTTTTTAAGCCCCAAATGGCAAACGTAGAATCAATGATGGAAATTGCAGAGGCAGATTTCAGCTCAATGTAAAGAAAATCTTCCTAAGCCTTAGAGCAATCTACAAGTAAAATGAGTTTCCACAGGGCAATGGTTTCCCCGTCATTGCAGGGTCTTCAAGTGGAGGCTGTTTGGTCACTGGTTGTAGAAGAGATCCCTATTAAGCAATGCTTCTGATTAGACAACTCTCCAAAGCTCCAGAGCCACTCTGAGGTTCCTTCCAATTATATGTTTCAAGGCCCATCTTCAGGTCCTCCCTCCTCTGTGAAACCTTCCCCAGCTATTTCAGCCCACACTAAACTCTCTTCTCTTCTTCTCCACTAGCATACTCAGTCTGAAGTCAATTTGGCACTTGTTTATTCTCTAGATGTGGTAGTCTCTCTACCCAACTATCCTTCAGATCTTCATTCTGCATGGTGCCCTGCACCCTGTAATAGAGGCAAGGCCATCCCCCTTAGCACATGGTCTCTTACTGGACGCTATGAGGCTAAAAAGTCACCAAGCTCCCCAGAGAGGAAAGAAGCAAAAAGAAAGTAGCTGAAGGTGATTGGCTTTTTTGAATACCTTTGAAGTCAATCAGAGAGCCTCTCCTTCACGATGAGGTTAGCCAACCAGTCAGTTAGGGAATGTCAATAAATGCTCCACGGTCTTTCCAAGGCATTCCCCCTTATACATTATTACGATTGTCCCAGAAGCCATCTCCCCAGGGTCACATCAGTGGAGCAAACTGATAGGGTCTTCATATGTGTGCCAGACCCCCATCTCACACACACACACCCACACACACACACCAGTGTCCACTGTGTGCTTACTAGTTCACTGGGAAGGATCTGCTAAAATCCACCAATAGCCTTTTGTCCTAGCCTCTTATGGTCAGGCATACACATTTGGGAGATACTAGACTGGGTGAGAAGTCCTTGTAGAACAGAGGAAGCTCAGTGGTAAATCCACCTGACTTTTTTCTCCCCTTCTCTATACTCCCCTACTATAATCTCAACTCTGAATTTTGCCTTCGATTTGCTGAATCCCTTTGGGTAACACTGGGCCTTCTTTCCCCCATCTCTGTCTCCAAATTAACTGTTCACTGAAAGCTTGTTTGGCCTCTTGGTTCTATTTCTACTTGTCTTTATTTTCATTCTGAAGTCCCTGAAGCCGGTCAGCTCAATCTCTGCCCCCTGGCACTGTTTCTTGTCTCTCAGACTTCTTATAACCTGCTATAATACTTATTGTATCGATCCACACTTTCCTCCGAATATGACTTGTATAAAATATAAGTGTGGCTTATAATTGATATAATTTTTTTAGTGTATTCAGATTTTTTTTCTGATAGTTGGTGGGATTACTCACTGAAATGAGAATCAGGAGACCTAGATGTTCATCCCAGTTCTGCTACCAATTTGCTGTGTAATTTTGGACAAGTAACTTCCCCTCTCTGTGTCCAGTTCCTCTTCTGTAAAATCCAAGGTTTGGATTTGATGACCTCTAAGGTCCCTTGCAACTCTGATGATCTAGGATGCTACAAAGACTGATGATGCTAATTGGAACACAGTTACAATATACCACGCAGGACAAGCAAAAACCCAATCAGAAATCCAGATAACCCAGGGCTCTAGAATCCTGAAAAGGCTCTATTTCCTTATTCAGTCCTATTCATCAGTTACCTACCCTGATCTGCGCCCCCTCTCTGGGAATGCTAAACAAGCAGCTTATAAAGTGTATATGAGGGTACTGTGTTTTATCAGGGGCATCGATTATCAGTGATGGCTATATAAATCTTCCTCCATACGCATACATATACATAAAATGTATATAAATATGCAGAAAATATCCACCCAGACCAGATCTCTCCAATGATGTCAACTTATCCCCATAAAGATAGTGGGAAATGATTCATAATATTTATATGACAGACATGATATGAACTGTAATAGCCTGTTGGGATTAAGACTATCCATAGGTCTCTGTCAGCCACAAATGTGATTTAAATATTATATATGTGGCAACTGTAGCATTGGTAATGTGATAGCTGTTATTGATAGCGGTCATAAAGGGGAGTCGTTTTGCATTGAAGAATGTGGAAAATAATCTAGTAGTTTGCCTAATGTTCTTCGATGCAATGCATTGAAAGAAACTCTACTTTAAAATGTCTTTTTTTTCCCCTCCGATTGCCATCAAGTTAGAGCAGATTACTTTCCCCAAGATATTTCATTCCCCAGCTGTCATTTTGTGGCATCTGAGCCAATCTTGGCTAGGCTCCAGGCTGCGGCTCAAAGTTAGCAAATGAACCTGGGGTCTTGAAAGAGTATGCTGCCCCCCTCCCCTTTTGCTCCCCCACCTCAGGCCGCATCCCACTGTCCCTCTGCTTCTTAAATCAAAATATTGCCAATGTTTCTGGGAAGGCTTCCAGAGTCCAGAGCTGGGGGTGTGTCAGTCAATAAGTATTTATTAAGCACCCACTGTGTACACAAATCCGTGCTAGAAAACTTTGGGGACCGTAGTAAAAGATACAGTCCATGTGCTCAAGGGGCTTATGGTATACTCTGTCTGGGGAATCTATGGATCAGTAGTGCTCAACCAACCTTCTTCTAGGGCAGAGATTCTTAAGCTTTTGTGGCATGGACCCCATCTGGGGAAGCCTATGTACCCCTTCCCAGAGTAATGTTCATAATGCATAGGATAAAATACATAGGATTGAAAAAAGAGAATAATTACATTGAAATATAGGTGCATATTCACATTCACGTTTAATATGAGCTGAACCCTAAAAACTGTTCTTTTAGGCTATACTTAGTTACTAGTGCAAGATGGATAAAAAATTAACTCAAGATCTTCAAACACTCTACTCCGCATGTGAGGTGAGGAGGGGTAAGGCAGGCATGTTCTGGAGCCAGTTCAACCTCTTGAGAGCTGATTATTAAATTTTCAGAGTGAGAATTTTATACATCAGAAATAGGCAAACACTAGAAATCACTACAAGTTTTTTTTTCATTGTCTAGACTTCAGAAAATGATGGTGAAAATCTTAATAATGCAGATTAGGTGTAAATGTGTGTAATGAGTGCATATTTCCCCCATGGAGTCAGGTATTAAACATTTACCAGTTCATTCCTGGTTGGAATTGGGGTTAGGGTGGGGGTGTTAATAATCCCATGGGCTCTTTAATTTGGGTACAATACTTTTAAAATAATGCCTATCCTTTCAGAATATTCTTGTCTTTGTTTCTGACTTTCCCTTCTCCATCAATAATACACATGTATGCATATACATATACATGTGTATCTATGAATGAATGTAACATGTGTACATATAGATATGCGTCTATGTGTATACTCACATGTGTATATGTATATAAATAAATGTGTATATTGCCAGGGTCTCCTGACCCCACAGTCCAACAATTTTCCCATTGTCCCTTCCTTTGTCCTCAAGAAAAACATCTATAACAAGATTTAGGAAGAGGAGAAAGAAGAGGTTGGGGAAAGCTTTGAAAGAAAGCTTTGAGGTCTAGGAAGCTGGCTTCTCCTGGCTGTTAGTGGCTGTATGCTTCCCAAGGACACAAACTTGACATTTTCAGCATGTTCCAATTGCCTGCCCCCAAACACCCAGTAATGGACTATATACCTTCATTGCCCCAAACGGTTCATTAAATGAGATGTTAATGAAGTGCCAGGCTGGTGTCAGTTTCCTAAATTTACCATCATAACTGACTGCCCGCCACCATCATCATCCTCAAACACACACATAGTACTTTGCTTTGAAAGAATTAATCTCCATCCCAGAGCCTCAAGTACCCACTGAGTAAAATGGGTTCCAAGGCCATAACTATATAGAGCCACACTACGTTCCCACTCTATTCTGAAAGCACAGCTCAGACAGGCGCTAGGGTGAAGCCATTGGGCAATGGGGATTGGAGAGTTTGTTTGGAAGGGTGAACTTTTCCATCTGCCTCCCATCCCTCCCCCCACTCCACCCCAGCCTGCAGCACTGGGTTTCAGTTCTAGTTTTTGCCAACAGGACAGCTACTGTTTCACATTCAAAGAATTAGACACTCATCAGTAACAATTGGCCCTTGTTTCCTCTCCTAACGGAGTGGCCCTTGATCCTGAAGAGAGCCACTATTCCTGGGCTAAGATGTCACAAGGGGGAGGGTTTTGCCTTGAGTATGCAGTACACCAGGGAAGAGAAGACCAATGAAAACTGGGTTTGGGTCCAGGGCCTCAGCTGATGTGACTCAAACCCCAGCAGAGGTACTTAACTGGAAGCGTTAGAGTATCCAGAAAGTCCTGGGTAATTCACTGCTGCTTCAGCCACTCTTCTTTCCTCAATAGTCATTCAAATCATAATACCAGATAGTTAAAGATCACAGGCAAGGATATGTTGGCTCCTAACCTGAGAAGAAAGAATGGAATGAAAGGAAGGAAGAATGGAGTTTTAAAAGGATTACCTACCAAAGTGAAAAGTAATAATAACTTGGTTATTGATCTATGTGGATTGGTACAATGCACCATTACCCTTCTTCCCTGCCTCATGTTGGAGTTTCTGGATTAGATGAGCTCTAAGGTTCTAACATTCTCCGTTCTAAGATCCCTTCCATCTTTAGCATTCTTTATTCTAAGTTCTTTTGAAATCTGACATTCATGTTCCAAGTAAGATTCCCTTCAGAGCACCATGGCATGGGTAGAGTATTCATATGGTGGCTAGAGAACCATATTATAGTAGCCCAGTGGATAGAGTGCCAGTCCTAGAGGCAGGAGGACCTGGGTTCAAATTTGGATTCACATACTTATTAGCTGTGTGACTTGGGCAAGTCACTTAACCCTGTTTGCCTCAGTTTCTTCATCTTTAAAATGAGCTACCGAAGGAAATGGTAAACCACTCCAGTATCTCTGTCAAGAAAACTCCAAATGGGGTCACGGAGAGTTACACACCACTGAAAGAACTCAACAATAAAAAAAGAGAACCATCATTGAGATCAGAAAGTACTAATTCTGATACATACTAGCTATGTGACCATGGGAAAGTCGTTTAACCTTTCAGTGCCTCCCCCCAACAGACAACTCTCTAAGACTATAAATTACAAATTATCAATCCAAATTAGTGGATGGATGTACCACATGCAGATAAGATCATAGGACTAAACCTATTCCCCCTGGAAAAAAGGTACGTTTAAATTCCAGCTTTTTTTCTCTGAAATTCATCAGACTCCTCAGTGTAACTTTGGTCCCATTTCCCCAGATTTTCTAGTTGCATTATGGTTCTGCACTTTCCTTCATGGGGTCTGACCTCAGTCTAGCAGGGAACACCTCCCTGTATTCCACCCAGACTGGTCTGCTCATTGCCTTTTGTGCCTTCTTGTCTCTATGGTTTTCATTACATGGAATACTAGAATCACAGAAATCTAAAATCTTAAACATCAATCTCACCCCACCTTCCCTGGAATGTCCTCACTCCTCATGGGTATGTATGTATATATGTATGTAT
>CM053625.1:127027889-127070296 GCA_028646595.1 Phalanger gymnotis | reverse complement strand
CTAGTGTGTAAATGAATTCAATGCCAAGTTATACATGGAAGTTATATGGGATTCCATGCTGTCTTGGGAAGGGAGGGGGGAGGGAGGGAAGAAAATCTGGAACTCAAAATTATGTAGAACCATGTGTTGCAAACTAAAAATAAAAATAAAAAAAAGACTTAAACCCAGTTCTTCTTGACTCCAGGTCTAGCACTCTAACTACTGTTGTCACACTGCTGGGATTTATTCCCATCCAACCATGGGATGGGCTGGGCCTTTTCTGAACACAATGAAACTGAAGGAACCTGTCTTTACAGCTTCTATTATCCAGTTATTCAGGACAAAATGAGGAATGATGTTTACAAGGCAGGTAGCCAACCTCAGAGGCACAGCCTGTAACCACAGAGCTGAACTAAATGAAGCAAACTGAGTCACAGGGGTACTGAACCCACAATGTTGGCTGTGGGTCAAGGGGACTTCCGGGCAGCTTCCAAACCACACCACCCAGCGGCCACTGAATCTGGCAACATGTACAGCTGGCATTGCTGGTGAAGCTTAGGTTTTTCTTCTACAGAGAGGGAGGGAACACTGACACTCAAGAGCATTTCTCCTAGTGAGCATGAGCTCTTAAAAGGACATCTATCTCCTGAGAGCATCCTAGTGCTGGCTCCATTCTAATCAACGTCAAGGTAAAAACTTCAGGGTCCTGTTCTTGGCAAACACCTCATTTCTCAAAAGGAAAAGAAGAAACCAAGAACCTGCAGTTTCAAGACAGACTTCAAATCAAATTAACCAATATTTCCTGGCCTCCTACTATGTGCTAGACATCATGTTAGATCTCATGGGGGAACACAGAGATGAAAAAGACACAGGCTTTGCCCTCATGGAGCTTTATAGTCTAATAAATGACAGAAGAAAGAACCTGGGAAAAGCTAAATGACAATAAACAACTTAATAAGTTATAGATCGAGAAGCAAGTGCTGAATGGGTGATTCAATCTGAGGAACATATATTAAGTCCCTATTACCTGCAAGGAAATACAAAGACAAAATGAAAAAGTCCTTGTCCTCAAGGGGCTTACACTCTCCTGGGGGAATGCAGTGTGGAAATAAGTAAGTACAAATATACAAGGTACACAAGACAATTTCAGTGGGAGAGAATTCTAATAGTTGTGGGAATCAGGAAAGATGCCTGAGCTATCCTTTGGCAGAAATTAGGGATTCTAAGAAGCAGAGGTGAAGAATAAATGCAATATAGGTGTGGAGGTACAATGCAAAGGTATAAGAAATCAGAGAGTAGCATGGCATGGTGGGAAAAGTGATTTCATTAGTACAGGGAATTCTCTCTACTACTGAAGGTTAGTACCTTCTCCATGACTCAGAATCTTAGAGAGTTGTTTCAAACACCGAGTGACTTTCCCAAAGTCACACCTCTAGTCCCTATCAGAGGTATCAGAGACAGGACTTGACTGAGATCTTCGTGGTTTCTAGGTCAGTTCTCCATCTACTATGTCGCTGTTATCTCTAATTATTTTATTCGTAAAGACATAAAATCTAAGCAAGCTGCTTCTGAGGACCGACCTTAGTACATTCACTGTTTATACATGATTGATGCTGCTAACCAAAAAGATATGTTACATATCATTATAGAAATTCCTCTGCTTGAAAACATTTGGTTAACATTATTGCAGTTACTACACACGCACACACACACACACATCCTGGCTTTAATACTTAGTAGCCATGTGACCCTAGACAAATCTCTGAGGCTCTCTGAGCCTCAGTTTCCTCATCTGTAAAATGGGGACCATTGTACTTGTACTATCTATCTCATAAGGTTGTTGTGGGAAGTCTTTTGTGAATTGTAAGGCACTCAGAATGTTTGTGGTGAATTGGAAAGCATGCTGGATTGGAGAGAGACTAGAAACTTGGTTTGAGTCTAGGGTCTACCATATACTTGCTACACAACTGTAGGCAAGTAACTTCCTCTTGCTAGACATCAGTTTCTTGTGCTTGTGGTATCGAGTCCCTTTTAGCTCTGAAAGTCTATGACTCTACCATAAAAAAGTAGAAGAGAAGCAGATCATATACTGTTGACAGTTTATGAGGAAGAGATGAATTCTTAACCAAACAGGATAGAGGCAATTATAAAAAATAAAATAGGTAATTTTTATTGAATGAAATTGAAATACTTTTGCACAAACAAAATTAATGCATCTAGAATAAGAAGGGAAACAGTCGACTAGGAAAAACCTCTTCATATAAAATATCTTTGATAAGTGTTTTATATGTATACATATATATACATATTATATATATATATATATACCTCTTCATATAAAATATCTTTGATCAGTGTTTTATATCCAATATCTAATATATACTAATAAAGAAGTATATGAACAAACAGTGCTCACACAAAGCATTGCATACTATTGCAGTGATATGAAAAGATGCTCCAAATCACTAATAATAGAGAAATACAATCAAAACAACACTGAGGTTTCACCTCCAACCCAGCAAACTTGCAAAGATGATGAAAGACTCCTGTCTTTCAATAGTCAATGTTGGAGAGGTTGTGGAAAGACAGGCATAGTAATGTATTGTTTGTAGAGCTGTGAATTGGTACAACCATTTTGTAAAGCAATTTGGAATTAGGAAAACAAAATAACTAAAATATCCAAAGATTCTACTGCTAGGCATATATCTCAAGGAAGTTAATGACAAAAAGAAATGCCCCTCTGTACCAAAATAATTCTAGCAGTAATTTTTGTGGTAGCAAAGAACTGGGAACAAAGCAAATGTCTATCAAGTGGAGAATGGCTAAGCAAATTCTAGTACATGAATGTGAAGGAATTATTACTATGCTGTAAGAAACAATGAATGTGATGGAAACAGAGAAAAAAGCCAAAGATTTAAATAGATGGATGCATAGTGAAGTAAGTGGAGTCATGAAAACAATACATACAGTGACTACAACAATGTCAATAGAAAAAATCTATAAAGCCAATCAAAGCTGAATTTTATAACATTATAAAGAATAAGCTTGGCCTCAAAGAAAAGATACGAGAAGATACCCTCCCCCATTCCTTTTCAGAGGTGAGGGTCCACAGGTGTGGAACATTGGATAGAATGTCAGATTTTTTTCCATGCGTTATCAGTTTTGCAAAATTTTTTCCTCTTTTCTTTTTTCTTATTAAATTCTTTGTTATAGGTGGTGGCTTTCTGAGAGGGGCAAGGAAAATATACAAGGGAAAAATCTAGATAATATAAAAACAAAAGATATCCAAAAGATACAGTTTTTTAAGTCTATAATTTTCTATAAACAAGCTATTCTCCTTTTAGGATGGCGTGGTTGAGTAAGGCTTCCTAGAGGAAGTGAGATTTGTGTAAATTTGGAAGGATGACTAGGATTAGGATAGTGGAGAGGAAGAACAGGACCTCAAGGGAAATAGTGCTGTAGCTTAAGCTAGAATCCAGGCTAGAATCTTTCCAGGGAAGGCATAAACCTTCCATAATGCATCTAATTATGGGCCCATCTCCTCCCTGGTCTCCATTGGTGACCCACCTGTGCCCTGAATGAAAATGATAAAAGGTACTCCCGGGCCCATGCCTGTCCCTTCCAAGTACCAGCCTGACCTTTGGCAATAAAATTATGATTAAAAACTTTCCCAGACAGAGGTGGACAAATAATTGCGACTCGAATCCGTTATTCTTTTGAACAGGGCCAAGACAACAAGAAAATGCTGAGGAGATAGGGCTTTGTTGCCATTAGCCTGGTTGGGGTTTTTAAAGATGCTCATAACAGAGACACCAGAGGTAGAATAGAAGACTCTACCCTCCTACTCAGCTTTTAACTAGAAGAAAAATAAACCACAGCCTAGAAACAAAGTTATAGTTAAGTGTGATCCTAGATTATCAATGTCAAAAAAGATCTGATACATCTTACCTTAGACACTTACTAGTTATATGACCCTTTGGCAAATCATTTTACCTTTGACAGCCTCAATTTACTTATCTGTAAAATGAAGATAATACCTTCTTCTCCTAGAGTTGTTGTGAGATATGTGTAAAAGTGTGGATAAAGTGCTTTGCGATTCTTAGCTCTATAAATATAAACTATTATGGTTACCAAAGTGTTTTCACATATAGTACATCGTCTCATCTTATCCTTATAAAAAAACTTTTGAATTACATAGTACTTATGGTATTATCTCCATTTTACAGATGGACAAACTGAGGCTCAGGCAGGTTAAGTTCATTTTCACTTGGAGCTAGTGAAATGTAATTAGTAATGGAGCCAGAACTTGAATCAGAGCTTTTCTCACTATGCTATATCACCCTAAAGTGCTCTGCAAATCCCAAAGTGCTACATAAATGCTAGTTTGTTATTATTCCTCGCACTCTGCTTAAGCATCCGGATGTTGCCCTGTCTGCATTAGGAAGAAAGAGCCTTGGACCTTGGAGTCAGGCAACCCAGGTCCTAGTCTTGACTCTGCAAATCAGTCCTTCTACGGGAGCCTCAGTTTCTCATCTGTAATATATAGTAAAGCATTCCTGTCCTGCCAGCCTTGTGGGGCTATTGTGAGGATCCAATGAGCTGTTATAAGGGGAAGGACCTTGCTGAGTTGTACAGTGGTATACAAATGTGAGGGATTGCCCAGTTCTACAGTTCTATTACACTCTATTACTCTATGATGACAAAGGGCATAATAATGTTCTTAGCTATAGCTACATTCCTGGCCAGTTCCAAGAAGGCCTGCCACAGGATGTGATCAGAGCATCCCGAAGGGGTGAGTAGTATGCTATAATGCATGAAATTATCTCATTCTGGAAGATCTGTAATGCAGATTAGTGAAAGAAAGGCAGCACACTTTTTCTGGATGCACAGGTGTGGTAGAGACTGAGTAAAAATTCTGATTAAACATTTGCCCAGATGTCTATTAGCCATGAATGTGACAAGCGGTAAAAAGCCAGCCATACACATAGGCAACATGGCTGGTTGACTACATATGTGATTTACATAACGTACATAAGAAAAGGAAGGCCTTCTTGCTACGGTCTCAAATACCACCTTCTCTAGCCTGCTCCTGTCCCTGGAAGTCCATTATTAGAGTTCCAGTCCCTCTTCCCAAGTATTGTTGTCTCTCCAGAGATAACACATGGAGGCTTTATCAGTCATTATATTAATTCCATAGAGTGAATTAGTTTATCCAAGAGCCAGAGTAGGCTGGACGCCAGCTCCCGGTAGCACTGCCCTAGTTGACAGACCTGGGTGGAACATTGCAGCAAAAGGCCCAGAAGGACAGTGTGGCAGAGCAGATGGACACCAAAGAAAATGGGCGATTGTATAAAGGGAAAACTTGGAACACTTGCAGTTTCACCTATCTCTTTATTCTAGTCAAGTATGTGGACAGACACCTAGTGTATAGTTTCATAGAATGTCAGAACTGGAAGGGTGGAAGAGACTCAAAACCAGGTTCGCTGATTTCAATGAACTTTCCACTATCCTACCTCCTGTAATTAAAGAGACTGGCTTTTATAAGTTACAAGTT
The DNA here is from genome assembly GCA_028646595.1 of Phalanger gymnotis. NCBI lineage: Eukaryota > Metazoa > Chordata > Mammalia > Diprotodontia > Phalangeridae > Phalanger > Phalanger gymnotis. The sequence continues at coordinate 127,064,763 of CM053625.1, read as the reverse complement.
TGGAATTCCTTAGAAAAAAGAAAAGTCAGAAAAGGCCTCTTCCTCCTTTGTGAATCATAGATTAAAGAGCTATTTAAGTTTCAGCATTGTAAGGACTGTGGAGAGAGAAGGAAGACAGTTACTGAAGTTGGCTTCCTGGCTCTGCCCTTTGCTTTCCACCTCGGCCTTCAGACCTTTCCCTAGGTGAACCAGAGTCCCCTTGGGGGTGAACCCTTGCCAAATGACAAAATCTATGAGGCTGGGATGAAGTTGGAGGACTATACAGCCCTGCTTGTCTTGCTGTATACCAAAGACCTTGAGCCTTGGCTGTGACATTCACAACTTGACTCATCACAATATAAAACAGGTGCCATTTTTGGTTGGATGGAACTGGGGATGATCATTAGGCAAGTGGGAAACTTCTAGCGTGGAAATTCCTTCCTTTAACACAGACCAGAAACTCATCTCAGTAAGTTTCCCTGGGGCACAGAGAGGTTCAATGACTCTACCACGACCGTACAGCTATTATGTATTGGAAGTAGAACCTGAACCCAGGTCTTCCTGACTCTAAGGCCAACCCTCTACCCCTATGACTTGCTGCTTCTCAGCTGGTTGCCATGGAAAGTAGGATTTTTCTCTCATTAAAAACATGTGCACTTACAAAAACACTTTAAAAATATGCCTCATTGCACCTCCCACACAATAACAATAGCTTGCGTTTACCTAGTGCTTTGAGGTTCACAAAGTGTTCTCCTGACAGCAGCCATGTGAGGTAGGCATGGTTCAAGTGCCATTCAACAAAATTCACCAAACATATATTAAGTGCATTATCTATCCGCGATATCCGGGTAGGTGCTGGAGATACATAGAAATGAAAAAAAAAGCCTCAGATCTCAAAGGACTTCCATTCTTCTGGGGAAATATAACATAATATATACATAAGCAGGTCTGAGGCAATTTGAGGAGGGGAACCAGTTACGTGGTGGCTTGGATAGAGTGCCAGGCTTGGAGTCAGGAAGACCTGAGTTGAAATCTGGCTTCAGACACTTAACTAGCCGTGTGTCCCTGGGCAAGTCACTTAACCCTGTTTGCCTCAGTTTCCTCATCTGTCAAGTGAACTGGAGAAGGAAATGGCAAACTGCTCCAGTATCTTTGCCAAGAAAACCCCATATGGGGTCATAAAGAGTTGGGCACAACTGAAAACAACTGAACAGAGCGTGGGGAAGGCACTAACACTTGTAAGGATCAGACAAGGCTTCCTGTAGGAGGAGACAACAGAACTAAGACTGGAACGAAGCTAAAGATTCTAAGACTGAGGCGAATGAAGAATTGGGGACAGCTCATGGAAAATGCACAGAGACTAGAGATGGAATGTTGAGTTTGGGTTCAAGCTCCTAGACCAAGTTATCTGGAACACGTAGTTCATAAAGGGGAATAGCCTGAAATAAGTCTGGAAAAGTAAGTTAAAGCCACATTGTATGGGTAAATATCTGATTGTTGGATTCCTGGAGACCTGATTGGATTAATAAATCAATGCCACTTTGCTTCATTTGACAGCAATGGTGGGGGAAGACACTTTCTCCGTGGTCGGTGTACTTGTCTATTGGCCAGGCTTGGAGTCTAAGGCCTTGGACCCAGCTGCCAAAGGGCCAGTGTGTGTGGAATATGTGATTACAAAGTACTCTTTTTCTAAGATAGTTCAACAAAGCACAGTAGAGTAGATGGATGTCAGCAGTATCATCCCTGTTTTTTCAGATGATGATACTCAGTTGCCCAGAGGTAAGGTGACTTGCCCACGTCACATATCTGGTCTTTGCTGGAGCCTGTGTATGGCAACTTAGGTGATGGATATTTTGCCCATTCCTAGTTCTGGCTCTGTTTCCATCAGGGTTTTAGCTGTAGGGGAAATGGAGTGGAAAATGCAGAGACTCCTGGGAACCCAGAAGGCTGCGAGAATCCACTGTCAGAGGTCCTGGGTGTGGGTGGAATTCACAGAATCTTAATTAGTGGATAAGGGTCCATAACTATTTTTCTTCCTCAGAGCCCTGGAGCCTTGCAAAGACCTAGAATCTGATTCCAGAGCTCCATTCACATTTGCTGAGCTCCCCCTGGGTGTGTGGCACCAGATCTGGCCAACATCAGGCAAAGCTCACAGCTTGGTCATTAACACAGTGTTGCTTTTGGCCCCCTCCAGAAATGCAGGATGCAGAATTCCAGATTTTCCATGACATTTGAAAAGTTTTAAGTGCATACCATTTTATAAAATCCACTTGTTTTCTTTAGATCAGGGAAAAAGAAAGTCTGGATTGTGGATTTGTCTTGATAATCAAATGACTGCACTTCTTTTCAATAGCTGCCCCCTCCCCCACTCCCATCCTCCTCAGCCTCCAACATTGTATAGGACTAATCTGAACCGGTAAATTTTTCATTAGTCCAAATGGCTCCTATCTGTTTGTCCAGAAGGAGCTGCCACATTTTCCTTTTACCTGCTGTAGAAAAACTGAAAACCTTTCAAAACACAAGAATGTCTTTGCTATTTTTGGAAGTGCTTCAAAAGAAGACTTTATTTACCCTATTGGCCAAACAGCAAAAGGAAACTACAGTGACTCACATAACATCCTCTATCACAGAATGGGACAGAAAAGATAGGTTTCACCCAAGGGGTGTGTGTGGGGGGGAGAGGGCATCAAGCTTGAATATTCACTATCTATCAGTTTGAACTTTAAAAACTTCCCTGAAATTGTGTAGTCTTCATCTACTGCAGGTGGGTGGCATGGTGGATAGTGTGTTAGGCGTGTCGCTTAACTTGTCTTTTTTTCATCTATAAAATGAGGATAATGATAACTCCAACCTCACCAGGCTGTTGTGAGGTTAAAATGAGAATATTTGGAAAGTGCTTTGCAAACCCTTAAGAACCATATAAATACTATTATTATTATTATTATTATTATTATTATAATTTGTGGGGGAGGGAGGGAAGGAGTGGTTACACAATTGTCATTTGACTTTGTAGGTACAACTTTTAAGTTTGTTTTTCTACAGAAGCTTTTACTTACGTATGTTGAAAGGCTTTCTGGATCTAGAAAATCCAGTCTCCCAACCTCCCTGAGTAGAAGCAACATATTTCTCCTTATTTTTATAGTGGAGTATCTTGGAGGACAGGGACTAAATGATTATCCAGGAGTTCCGAGTCAGATGGTAGAAAGAGTAACAAACAAGGAAACCAAGAAATCTGGCTCATGGTCCCATGGACTGACTTTAGCATTAGCTGCAAAGAGACACGTGAGACTATATTTCTAGTCTGTTGGCAGGGAGAGAAAAATCAATGTTTGCTAAATGAAAAGGATGAAAATCAGCGGGAGGAAAATATATCATCAGTCTATTAATGGTGTATGATTGGCGATGACAACTCAAGAATCAAACTGTAAAAGAGCAGGTGGGGTGTGCGATTTCACTGTGGAGATGGGGTTTTGTTATCCCACCCAAGCCCTCCTCTAAAGCATCGTTGTGGCACGAAAGTAACCCTGAATTCTCAGAGAAGAAACTCTGGCAGGTTCGATTGTGTTGGAAAGGCATCTTGTGCAGTCCTAGCAACAGCCTCAGTCTATTATCGAAGTATCAGCCTAGTGAAATACAGAGAAACTCATCTCTAGTAGGTTTTCGATTCAGTTCAGTTTCAAAAACATTAGTTAAGTGGGCTAGGTGGAGGTGAGGCGAGAGAATGTTCTAGGCATGGGAGTCCAACTGAACAAAGTCACAGAGATAGTAGGTGGAATGTAGTGTACAGGAAATAGTAGGCCAGTTTGGCTGGAACGTAGGATGCCTGAGGGAAAGTAATGTGACTCAGTCTATAAAAATAGGTTGAAGCCGAATTGTAAAGGGCTTTAAATGCCAGAGTTGTTCGTATTTTATCCTAGGAGGAAGAGAGATTCATTGAAACTTTTCGAGGTGACTAGGCCAAATGTGTACTTTAGGGATACATCAATTTGTCTGCAGTGCAGAGAGGAGAGAGATTTGAGGTAGAGAGACTAATTCAGAAGCTATTGCTATGAAAGACAATGAGATTCACCACCTTGGCCACCATGTGAGCAGATAGAAGGGACAGATATAAAAGATGTCATGGAAGTATAATTAATGGGACTCGGCCACTCATTGGACATAAAGTGAGGGGGAGAGTGAGGAGGTAAGCCCTTAATTGTGAACCTGGGTTGCAACTTGAGCTTCTTTGCTTTTTGAAATGTACTATTCCATCCTCTCCTATCATTTATCATAAATGCGCAATAATGCTGTTATTCAAATCACCTTTTTTCCTTTTCGTAGACCTTTCTACTGAATGGTTTCAAAATTTTATGACTGCTACTTAAATTATGAAATGTAATCACTTAGATGCCTTCGAGTTCTTTCTCCAAGAACTTAGGGGGTTAGCAATCTGTGGATTCTTTTTTTTTTTATCAATGCTTTGTTGCCTATATTCAATAGTTCTAGATAGTTTTTTCATATTTTTTTCTGCCACTATAGTACTCAGATTTTTTTGAGTTATTCTGAAATTAATCCTGTCTTCAAGGTCAGTCAGTTTGACTTGTATACAATTCATGTGTGTACTTGCATGTGTGTTTTAACATTGTTGTGTTTTGCTTTTCTTCTGCCAAATTTTCTTCCACCTTGGTACTTTTTGTGTTCTGAATCTTTTTTCCTCCTTTCTCTTAGAGCTTCTAATTCTTTGGAGAGATTTTCCATCACAAATTCAATTTTTTCTCAGCTTTTGGGTTTGGAGAAATTTGAAGAAAACAACTACTCTGCCTTCTTTGTCATGTCAAGTCTGGGTGACTGGAAGAATGGTGTTGCCATCAGACAAACAGGGAAGATAGGAGGAGTGGATTTAAAGTGAAAAATCATGAGTTATATTTTGGACATATTAAGTTTGAGATGCCTATGGGATATTCATGAGAGACATTCTATATATCCAGACTGCAATTGGTAATGGTAGACTAGAGCTCAGGAGAGACGTGAGGGCTAGATAAGGATCTGGGATCATCCTTCAGAGAGATGATAATTGAACCCATGGGAGCAGATAACATAATGTAGAGAGAGAAGAAAAGAAGGTGAAGCAAAGAGCCCTGGGGAACATTCACACATAGGGGTTGGGGCATGGATGATGAACTGGGGGGTTGTCAGAGAGATAGGGGCAGAATTCAGGGAATGGACAATGATGTTAAATACTACAGAGAGGTTAAGAAGGATGAGGACTGAGAAAAGGCTGATGCATTTAATAACAAAGAGATCTTTAGTAACCTTGGAGAAAGGAATGTAGGTCTAGCAGTGGGAATCAATTGAGATTACAAGGGACTGAGAAATGAAAGGAGGTGAGAAAGTGCAGATAATGAATGTTGACCTCTTCATGGCAACCTATGAAATGCTTAATAGGTTATTAGTTGATAGTTAAATTAAAAAAAATCAGAACTGGCCTCTGTCTTATATAGCCCGCATCTACTTCTGAAGTAACTGTGGTAGCATAGTATTAAAGTGGGCATGCTAAGACTCATGAAGCTTTAAGATAATCTATAAATATAAACTTATCTGCTGGTGCTCTAAAGGAAAGCCTCTTTGTCCAATGACCAATGAATCAGTGTATTCTGGATGGGATGGAACCACACTAATATTGGCATTCTTAAGCCAGAAGACAAAATGAAATTTTACCTAAATGGAAGGGTGGTTAATAAATACTCCTTAGAGATGCAAACAAAGGGATTAGTAGAGTTGGCCAATTATGCATCCAAAGGCCATAAGCAGCATCATTTCATGGAACATTTGATTATCTTTTTATTGCTGTGCTCACTATAAGCATTTGCAAAGAGACCTACAGGGTATCCCTAAAGTCTGGACACATAGGAAAAAATGCATATTTTCAAGAAATGAAATGAATGAAATTTTCAACAACATTTTATTTAATTGGAATATTAATAGACCTTAGCCCCCTTGATTTCTTTTTCTGGGGTATGTGAAAGTAGAAGGTGTACTCAGTGAAAATCACAGATGCAACACACTTGATTGAATGCATAAAGAGTGAATGTGCTAAAATTGACAGCAATGTGGAGTTACTGCATCAAGTTCACGTGAATCTTATGAAGTGCATCAACCTTTGCATCACAAATGATGGAAATAATACTGAAGATGTTATTCGTTAATATTCCAGCTAAATAAAATGTTGATGAAAATTTCATTCATTTCATTTCTTGAAAATATGCCTTTTTTCCTATGTGTCCAGACTTCAGGAACACCCTGTACATGAAGAAACAATAATAGGTATCTGTATGGCATTTTAAGACTTGTGTGCTTTACCTATATCATTTCATTTGATCCTCACAGCTCTGTGAGGTAGATGGTAGTGGTATTTAAGAAACAAAAGAGGCCAAAAACCTCACGTCTATATATCTTGAGTGAGATGTTAGATGTTGTGAGCACAGAATAACATCACTACAAAAGAAATTGACTATATTCCCTGTTTTATGTGAAAAAATGACTGGTTAGTGATATAAAAATCACTTCTGAATCAGCTTTAAGTGTGTACTCATATTATCAACACATTAGAGCAAAAATAAAAATCAACACCAAATTGAAAGAATAAAAAATGAGATGATATAGCATCTGATTGAGGTAACTCCAATCTAAGCCATTTAAACAAGCTGCTAATGCTGAAAGCTGTATATAGATAAAAGAACAGATATTGACATAGACCATCACCATTACACAAGATAGTTTAACCAATAAATAAATAATAACTAGTATTTAGAGATCGCCTAAAAGTTTTTGATACACTTTACAAATATCTTATTTTATCCTCACAAAACCCTGAGATGCAGGTGCTATTTTTGTCCCCATTTTACAGATAAGGAAACTGAGGCAGAAGTTAAATTAAAGTTAAGACTTGCCTAGGGTCATGTAGCTAGTAAGTGTCTGAGGTAGGATTTGAATTCAGGTCTTCCTGACTCCAGGTCCAGCTGTCTATCCATTATTCTATCTTTCACCTTGATGAAGAGGCCAAAATAGCCTAGAAAATACTTCAGCCAACAAACACTTGCTCTCCTTGTCAGGTCAAGTGATATAACAAAACACTTCCAATGCCAATTTAGAATATAATTTAATTTTCATAATATTGTAAAGGAAGAGAGTGAAAGAGTGGAAAGAGTACTAATTTCATACTCAGAGATCCTGGGTTCAAATCCCACTCCTGATTCTGACTACCTCATTAATCTTGGGAAAGTTGTTAAATTTCAGGACCTCAGTTTCTTTGTCTGTAAAATGAGAGGGCTGGACTAAATGACCTGAGGCCCCTTCCAGTAATAGAGCCATGATCCCAAGATTATGAATCTATGGAGAGAAGAACAAGTTTATTGAAATCTTGCCAAAGAGACTCAAGTAAGCCAGATCACTTTGAGAGCCTTTGAAGCTGAAGCTAGAAAGACAACAAATTGAAGAAATATGGAAGAGGTCTTCCAAGGGGCCATGCCTCTGTAAGCTTGGTCAAAGGTAGTTTCTGTAACATTTCTATAACAGTCCTCCGACAGTCGCTATAACAGACTGTTTCCTCCAACAGTCACAATGGAGGCATGCCATTTAAACTCTAACACTACGGTGTGGCCGCTGAGCATGCTATGGCTTCTTGGAGCCGCAGGTGAGAGCTGGGTGAAAGGTGGACACCAAAGGTGGATGAGCAGCCCGGAAAGAGCTTGGCAGCTTTCTTGGCAGCATCAGAGGTGCCAGTCTTCTTTGAATATGCCTTATTGGAACAAAGTCAGAAGCTAAAATCATCCTAGCAGATGGGCTAAACCAGGTTAAGGGTAACTGACAAGTCTCGAATCTATCCGTGAGTTAGGGGAAGGTCTACCCCAAGCATGTGAAACATCCCTCTACAGAGCGGGCAGATGAGAACAATTTGTTATAACGGCTATGAGGACGGTTGAAGCAGGCACTGCGGAGCACTCAGAACTTGGTCAGACATCAAAGATGCCCAGGTCATCCGCCGCCTCCTGGGCCATTGCCAGTTGTCTTGACTTTTGTCCTGCCACCGGACTTTGATATCACAGGAAGAGAGAGTGAAGGCGATGACTTTGCACAACTCTGCCTCCCTTAAATCCAATTCACATGCAAATCAAGACTTCACCAGCGACATCACCGGCCCTCTTTGAACATGAAGGACAAATAACCACAATCCTACAATACCTGGTTTGCTATATGTCAAGAGAGAGAAGGCATTAAAGAGAACAAAGATGAGAAGAGCGCCTGGACCAGAGCAAGTACCTGCAGAAGAGGACTGTGCTAGGAAGTGACACAAGCTTGAAGGAATTGAGGTTTCATTTCTCAAGATATTGGAAAGAAGGGAGGAATATCAACTACCTGGAAAAATCACAGATGCTAATATGATTATTAAAAGAGGAAATGAAGAAAATATTGATACCTATAGGCCTTTCTTTTCTGTCTATTGATACCTATAGGACTTTCTTCATTCTACAAAATCTTCATGAATATAATCTACGCTCAGATGGAGGACATCCTTGATGAAGGTTTGAGGAGAGAAGTGTCAGGATTTCACAAATGATAATCTACAGCAGTCCACATCTTTGTCATCAGAAAATTAACTCTTAAAGGTGCTATTACGAGTGAAATTCTAACAAAAGTGGACAGAGGCATACTTTTCTGAGCAATATAATAGTTTATTAGTAGGACTTAAACCAGTTAGTAGCTCAATGACTGTCTCAGTTAAGCTAAAGACCCTGAGCAGAAGGCCCGTTCCCTTCTATAGTTTGGGGGAGTACAGAGCAAAGAACAGGACTTCGTAGGTGGGGAACAAGTTCTGATTGGTTACAAGAGCTTGACATCATGAATGGTGAAATCAATATGATCGGTTACAGAGTTGAGGTGTGGGGGACAAGATGATTGATTGGAAATTGGGAATGAGGCGCTAGCAACAACCCCCTCCTTCCCTCCTGTGACTAAGACATGTTTATCGTTTGGGTCCACCTGAAAGGTCAGAGATAGTGGTCCAGACTTCTTTGGGTGACAAACCAGACTCCTTAAAGATCAAGTTGGTGGTGTATAGACATAGGACCAGAATTTCTGGTCTCCACCTGCGTCCTTGAAAGATAGCAGATTTCATTGAGGCAAGAGTGAAACACAGATCAACAAGAAAGCTGGACCTCTAAACTTAACTCATTATAGGCCAACTGAATTTCTGAACTAAGTTTGCAGACTAAGAACCGTGATTTAATCAGTTACGGGATAAGATTAATTAATTGTAAATAGGGTCAATAAAAATAATACAGAATCAATTTAATTTTTTCAGTACAGAGCATACAATATCCCACAGTGCTTATTATTGACTATAAAAAAGCTTTTGATTTAGTAGAGCAAAAAACTCTCTTAAAGACTCTCTCCTGACAAAATGTCTCACATGCATATATTAAAATTCATACAAGAATCCTGGAAATAGGCAATGACAGGGATCACTTTGTTTTACAATCCCTCTGGTCATTAATATCAAATAAGACAAAAAACAGGGAGAATTCTGCTTGTCAAAAGTCTTTGCCACGGCTGTGTGGTAGAGGCTATCCCTGGCAGTATCCAAACAGAAAAGAGATTTCCTATAGATGATGAGAGCCTCAAAAAGTGTGCTGTAGGTGGCATTTTGCTGATTAAAACAGGCCGCAAAACATGACAGAGTCTTCTAAAGCAGAGCCTTGATCACTGAAATCACAGCTATCCATGCAGGAAAAAACAAATGGATAAAGGCCTATTGAAGTGTGGTTTAACGAAAAGAGCAATGGATTCAGAGGCAGAGGAAACAGGTTCAAACCCAGGCTCTCCTACATGCTACTTGTGGGTCCTTGGACAAATCGTTTTAACACTGAGCCTTAGTTTCCTCATCTGTAAAATGAAGAATACAGAGTAGATGACCTCTAAGGTCCCTCCCAGGTATAGATTTATGATTCGAAATCTATGATCTAGTCTATAATATGTAGCAGGATGTAGTCAGTCAATGAACATTTATTAAGCACCTACTATGTGTCAGGTACTCTGCTAAATGCTGGGGATACAAAGAAAGGCAAAAGACAGTCCCAGCCCTCAAGGAGGTAACAGTCTCATGGACAATAATGTACAGTCAATAGAAGTAGTCTGTCAATATGTGTATCTTTGAGAAACACTGAAGATGGATAATAAACTGGGTCCAAAATTAAATGTGAAAAAGAGAAAGCTGGATAGTGTTTTAGAAATCTCATAGTGCTCTTAAGGACCTCATGTTTCTCCCTGCAACATCTCTTTTAACACCAGTGTTCTTCCAGTGATGCTATGAAGCTGTAATCATGGGATTTCGTAATTCCATGAGAAAGCAGAGGGCAATGGAAAGGTGCATAGATGTGATAAATAGGCTGAAACAAATTCCCAGCAAAGAAGTATGCAAAAGAATTTGGTTAAGAGATATCTTCACCAAGAAGTGTGGCCAGAAAACGAAGAGGGCTATTTATGTAGGGAGAGAGGAGGTTAAGAGAAAAATACCCTGGGTCTCTACCAGCACCCTTGCAATGTCAAGAGCCCAAGGAGACAGCTGATAGAATGTTGGGTGAAGCCCAGGTGGAGAAGAGTTATATGGTCTTAGAAGTCAGCGATTAGTTATGATATTTTTGCTAGAGGGAAAACTCACATTGAAGAGATTACTTTTATTAAAGATTAAAAATATGGGGTTTTGTTTGGAAGAAGAGAGAATGGTGTTCAGGGAGCCAATGCGAGTGAAGAATCCAACCAGGATCAACAGGGATCACCATCATAGGAAAATGTAACGATGATGATGGTGGTGGTAGTGATGCTGCTGCTGCTGCTGCTGCTGATGATGATGATGATGATGACAACTACTACAACAACAACAACAACAATAAACACCCAAACGAAACAACTCACCCACTTAACTAGGGGGAAAGATGAAAATCTCAGGATCACAGAATATAAGTTCCAGAAAGGTCCTCAGAGGTCATCTAGTCCAACCTAAATAATAATCCCCCATATCACATCCCCTAAAAGTATTCACTTGGCTTTCTCTTGAATACCCTCCGATGACAGGGAACCCCTTACCTTCCCAAGAAAGCCAGTGCCTCTTTTGGGCAGCTTTACTGTTAAGACATTTTTAAAAATCCAATTAGGAATCTTTGTTTTAGCAACTTCCTTTCATTGTTTCTAGTTCTAGAACCAAGTAGGAGAAATCTAATACCTCTCCTATGTGATAGGTATGGGAAATCGGGTTTGGATCCATAATTTCATTGTTATAGGGGAGTCCAGGGGGGAGAAACTTCCTCTTCCAATGCAAGTCAGCACCTTCTCTGCAGTTTCCTAGAGTGATGGTAGGTTGAGCGATTTGGCCATAGCCAGTACATATCAGAGGCAAGACTTGAACTCAGCTCTTCCTGGCTTTAAGGCCAGCCCTCTATCCGCTATGGAAGCTGCTTCTCTCTTCTTCATAGTGATCCCTCAGATACTTGAATGCAGTTAGCATTTTCCTTCCACATAATGATCTTTCCAATACTTGAAAGATAATTAGTATGTGTCTCCCAAGTCTTCTGATGAACGAGCTGAGTTCTTCCACCTAATTCTTATATGGCATTGTTTTTAGCTTCCTCACTATTGAAGGCAACTAGGTGGCACAGTGGTTAGAGGGTTGAGCCTGCATGCAAATGAGGAAGACTCATCTTCATGAGATCAAATTTGGCCTCAGACACTTAACTAGATGTGTGATCCTGGGCTAGTCACTTAACCCTCTTTGCCTCAGTTTCCTTATCTGTAAAATGAGCTAGAGAAGGAATGGCAAACCACTCCAGAACCTCTGCCAAGAAAATCCCAAATGGGGTCATGAAAAGTTGGACATGACTGAAAATGACTTAGCAACAACAAAAACCTCACTATATTAATCAGCAGAAACTTTCCAGACTATCAAAGTCCTTCCCAAAACAGAGGGTGAGGAGATATAACCAAACATGTTACTCAAGATGTGGCATGACTGGGACAGAGTACAAGAGAACTATTACCTCCTTCTCTCTGGCCAACATATCTTTCAGTATGATATATTTAATTAATTAAGCATTAATTTTTTTTAGGGCTATTGTGTCATGTTGTTAATTCATTTTGGTATTAGAGTCTATTACAATCTCTAGGCTCCAACTCCCCCCCCTCCATTGTTGTCTAGTAGATCTTCTCCAACTTGTACTTATGTGGCTCATTTTTTGCAACCAAGTATAGAACTTTCTGTCTATCTCTATTAAATTTCATCTTGATAGATTAGGTCCATCATTCTAGCCTCTCAGGATCTTGGGGATAGGGATGGGGGAGTGGAGAGAAAGAGAGATCTTGACCTTATTATCCATGTTGACTGTTACTCTTAGATTTGGGTTATCTACAAAAATTTTAGATGGAAGGCCAGAGTCATAATTAAGAATTCTTGGACCTGGAGCAAATTCAGTTAAGAAGGGGGTGGCAACTCCAGATATGGGGTAGCTCATGTCCAAGGAATTATGATTCTTTATCCTATGGGAGTTAGGGGAGAGGGCAGGCCCCGGAAAATGGGTAGCATGGTGACAGTACCCTAGGGGTGGCAGTCCAAGAGTTGTTATGGACAATGAGTCAACATGTGAAGACTATGGGAGAAAATATTCCCTAGAATGTCTGGCCCCTGGGGAAAAAATTCTTTTACCCTGACTAATTATAGTTCTACCATAAGCTCTATGAGGTTAGGGTTGATGACATGTAAATTGTCTGTCCCCTATCACTTACACATAGTAGGCATTTAATACATATTTGTCGACTGAATTAAACAAGCTTTGAAACAAGCCTCTACAAAAATGTGTGAGACTATTTAAAAATTGGGGGTTGGGAGGAGAAGGAATTCTCAGATTAAAGACAGAAAGGATTGAAAATTTGGGTTTAAGGAATGTTAGTCATTCTAGTTGTTGGGTCTGGTTACTGATTGCACAAGCCTAGCAATAAAGATTCCTCTAACACAACACTGACGAATTATTTAAAACTCTGCCTTTCCAATTTAAACACTAGTGCTGGCGGTCACTTGGCTACATTTTGGATTTTTGCTCCAAGCAATCTTGGAAAAGTTGCTTGCATCCTTGCCCACAGAGAGTTCCAACTTGTGCCAGGGGCTGAACAAAGAGATTTGACTCCACTTTCATAGTCTCTGCTGCATCTGGTGAAGGTGAAAACATTGGTTTGTCTTAGCAATGTTTCGGCACTTGTTAACAAGGTTGTTTAAAGCAGGAGATAATTCAGGAATAAGTGTACTGCCTGGGACCTTACGTGGAGAAGCACAAAATCCTTTTGTAACTGACAGAGTAGCTGGGATCTGAGCATCATTTTATGGACTCAACCACTACTGTATTTGCTTTGTTCTTGTTATGAAATAGTTCAGTGAGACAATGTGAAATGAACGATAGGCAACTGAACGTCAAACATTTATGATTATTATTAACAGGATTGATTTTTATGCCTGTACCCCTTTAAATTAAGAGGGGACTTTGACCTAATAGACTACAAGTGGGATTGATAAGAGGAGCATGGTCGTGTTCATCAAATGCCAAATACTAAAACCATCGTTGTCCATTGCTTAAATGAAGCCCTATGTTGTAAATAACAGTAATGCTAAGGCTCGCTAGGCCATTGGCATAATGTGAAGTGGCTTTAATAATTCATCATCAACAAAATCATTTAGTATTGGTTAAAAATAGAAAGTAAAGCAATGGAACAAACCAGATAAAGGAAGTTCAGAAATAATAAGACTTGGTAACACACCTTTTGATAAACCCTAAAACTTTCTATTTGATAAAGGATTCCGGGAAAACTAGAAAGTAGTGTGGCAGAAATTAGATTAGGCCAATATCTTACACCATATTCCACAATAAATTAAAAATGGATATATGACTCGATTGTTAAAGATTACACCATAAAAATTAGAAGAGAAGTATTTAATATACCTTTTTCAGCTATGGGTAAGAGATGAATCCTTAATCAAACAAGGGATAAAGGTAATTACAAAAGACGAAATATCTAATTTTTATGAAATTAAATTAAATTGAAAATGTTTTATACAAATGAAATTAATGCATCTAGGATAAGAAGGGAAGTTGTTGATTGGAAAACAATGTTTGTCTCAAATTTCTTGGTTTGGTGCATACATATACACATACGTATATATGTATAAATGTTTGTATATATATAAATATATAAATGTGTATATATAATATGTGTATATATACATATATGTGTATAAATGTGCATATACATATATATGTATATATAGACTGTAAGCCATTCCTTAACAAATAAGTAGCCAAAGGATATGAACAAACAGTCCTAAAGAGAATTCCAAACTATTAACAATCATATGAGAGAAGGCTCCAAATCATTAATAATAAGAGAAATACAAGTCACAACAAGCCTAAGCTTTTGCCTTGCACCTAGAAAATTAGCCAAGATGGCAATAATGATGATGATAGCTAACATTTATATAGTGCCTACTATATGCCAAGCACTGTGCTAAGTACTTTACAAATATTATCTCATTTGGTCCTTGCAACAACTCTGGCAGAGGTGCTATTATTATCCCCATTTTTACAGATGAGGAAACTGAGGCAAAGAAAGGTTAAGTGATTTGCCCAGGGTCACAGAGTTCAGAAGAGAATAGTTAATGTTGGAGGGGTTGTGGAAAGACAGGCACATTAATGCGTTGTTGGTGGAGCTATAAATTAGTATGACCACTTTGGAATTCAATTTAGAATTATACAAATCAAATCCCTAAAATGTCCATACATTTTGACCCAGATATTCCCTTGCTAGGCATATGCCCCAAATAGGTCATCCATAAACAGAAAGGCTTCAAATACACTCAAATATTTCTAGTAGAACTTTTGACGGTATCAAAGAACTGGAACCAAAGTAAATGCCATCAATTAGGGAATGGCTAAACAAATTATCGTGCATGGATGTAATATGATATTATTGCACTGAGAGAAATTAGGAATATGGTCAATACAAGACACTAACTGATGCAAAGTCAAGAGGGAGAGACAAGAAAACAATATACACAATGATTAGATGATCGCCACAATGTAAATTGAAGAACCGCCACCACAAAACAACTAAAAATGAATGTTGAAAAATTAGAAAGACTCTCCGCTCCAAAGAACCGATATGAGAAGGCACCTCCTCCCACTCCTTTGCAGATGTAGCAAGTCCATGGATGTGGAACATTGCATATATTGTCATATTTTTCCCATGTGTTGATAAGTTTTGCTGTTATTTTTCCTCTTCTTCCTCTTTAAAAAGTTTTGCATTGTAAAGGATGATTTTCTGGGATCGGGGAGGAGATGGGACACAGGGAAATGTGGGTGATGTAAAAACAAAAGATATCAATAAAATTTTATTTTGAAAAGCAACAATCACTCAATTCAATTAAACAAATATGTGTGTATATGTACATACATAATATACATACATATGCATATGTGGAATATCTAGCAGGCAGGTATTAATATAAAATATATGTAATATATCTTTTTATTATACATTATATTATAGGATATGTTCATTCTGCTTTGTATACTATATTATATATTAGTACCTGCCTGCTAGATATTCCACATATGTACATATGCATGTATATATGTATACATATGTACATATTTGTATAAATATATACATATTAACTCTATACACAATATATTGTATATACACACATTTCTATAATATATATAATAGACCATATAATGTTATAATATATAATTTTATATTAGTACTTGCCTGCTAGATATCCCACATAAATGTAAACAAACATATGTATATATAAAAACATACACATATTTGTATTATATACACATTAACTATATACACACACATACACTATTTGCATATTTCTAGAATATATAATAGTGTTATATATCATCATATATGATATATATGATACACTAGTACCTGCCTACTAGATACATGGTCCCATGCTAGATATTTGAGGATACAGAAGCAAACAAGATGAAATTGTCCCTGCCCCAAAGAGCTTACTGTCTCCTAGGGAGATACAACTGATTCCCAGCTAAGACAAGGTAATTTGAGGAGGAATAGAGCAGTAATTACAGGAGGAATCAAGAAAGGCTTCTCATAGAAGAGGGAACCCAAACTGAGCCGTGAAGAAAAATCAGGATTCTAAGAGGTAAATGTAAGGAGGGAGTGTGTTTCAGGTATGAGGCACAGCCTATGCAAAGGCTTACAGGTGGGAGATAGAATGCCAAGTTCAAGAAACAATTAGTACCAGTTTGGTTGTGAAATAGGGTTTGTGATAGGGAAAGAATATGAAATGTCTAGGAGGGCTTTCAGTGTCAAACTAAAGAGTCTGCATTTTTTCCTAGTGGCAATGGGATCCACTGAAGATTTTTGAGCAAGCCATATGACATGGTAAGATTTGGGAAGAGTATTTTGGCAGCCATGGGGAGGATTGATTAAATAGAGGAGCCTGTAATCAGAGCGATAAATTAGGACACTCTGGCAATAATATGGACAAGGAATCATGATGGCCTCAGGCAGTATATGAATGGTGGTTGGCAGTGTGAGTAAAGAAGGAATGGATGGTCAGCCTAACCAGCTGTTGCTGAGGCTCAGAACGACAGCCAACCATCTCAGATTATTGTTTTCAATTTCTTTTTAAGGGCTAGAAACACTTCTTCCAAAAAGAAGACAGATTTTAGGATGAAATGTCACAGCTCTGGGCTTCACTGCCTCTGTTCTTAGGCTAGGGTCAGAAGTCTTAAATTCCAGGCCCCCTGGTGAATGTTTCAGAAAGAGGCCTTTAATCAGCCCTTTAATTGCAAATTAAATGGATCTTCAAAGAAGTGGGGCAGTGCCTCTCCTATTGTGCCTTCCCCACTCCTAAACAGGGCTCCCATCAGTTTGGTACGCATTCAGCATTCACGATAGACTGGAAAGCCTGGGCTCTAGCCCACAGCTGTGTGACCTTGGGCAAGTCAAGTTGCTTGGTACCTGTGAGACCTTGGGCAAGCATCTTAGTCTTCCTGGGCCCCAGCTTCCTTATCTGTAAAGTGAGGGATGGCCTTTGGCCTTCCTGGTTTAGATCTATGATCTGTAATCTCTCTGGGCCTCAGTTTTGCCCTCTGCAAAGTGAGGGGGTGGGACCAGATTATCTCTTAAATCCCTTCTATCTCTGACATTCTACAATTCTGTCACCATCGGGAAAATCAAGCAAGACCCACTGGCAGTCACCGGTAACCCTATGTTCAACTCAACATCACTCACCTGCTTCCTGGGGTCCCCTGTGGGGAGCCCACATGCCCTAATTGTGTAATTACCTGAGATAGGATAAGCTCAGGCCCCTGGGAATGACTTGCTGCCCAATTACCTATTTACTCGGGAGAGCAGACCTCTCTACCCCAGGCTAGCACAACATGCTTCCTTTCTTTTTTACTTTTTGGGCTAATTATCTTTTTCCCAAGAGAAAGCAACTGAGAGCCCTGGAGAGGTTGTTACAGCAGGAGAGCATATGTCAGGATTCATAGCAGAGGAAGAGGACTTGAGACTTCATCAAGGCTTTTTAGGAGCCAGCCATCATCAGTCTAGTCTGGATCAGTGACCCTGCCTAGCTAGAGCCTTTCATGGCACAGCTAAGTCAACCTTCCGTAATCACTGGTTACTTTAACCTGTTGTGTACAAATCAAATCTTGATTTAAATGAGCCGGGAAGGGGACTAGTTCAATCCAGCCAGCATTTTAAAGCACCTGCCGTATACAGGGGGCATCTAGGTGGCACTGCAGTGGATAGAGCACTGGACTTGGAATCTGGAAGACTCATCTTCTTGAGTTCAAATCTGCCATCAGAAATTTACTAGCTGTGTGACCCTGGGCAAGTCACTTAACTCTGCCTCAGTTTCCTCATCTGTAAAATGAGCTGTGGAAGGAAATGGCAAACCCACTCCAGTATCTTTGTCAAGAAAACCCCAAATGGGGTCACAAAGAGTCAGACACGATTGAAATGACTGAACAACAACGCTATGTACAGAACTCTTAAAAGAGCCTTGGGGTAATTTATTTTTGTAAAGTGATGACTCATTCCCTTATTGATCTAGACCTTATACTTTTGAGTCGACAGTCATGGAGAACAACTACGGTCTCCATTCCTCTTGCTGGGAGAGCCAGTAGCTGATTGTGGACTAAGTGCCCAGTTCTGTCCTGAAACCCAAGTGTTAATTAAGACATCGATGCTAACAACAAAGAGCTTTCTCACCCCCTCCTCTTTTTTCTATTGAGGGTGCCACCATTCTCCCTGTTACCCAAGTTTGCAAGCTCTGAGTCATTCTCAACATTCATTCTTCCTCATACCCCAGACTGATCAGTTATCATGTCTTGGCTTCCCTGTTGCCCCCCCCCCCCGCCCCCGCCCATTCATTACGAAAGCCATTTAGTTCCCATCAATCACAGCTTTAAAAGATGTTTTGGCATGATGATGGTGGTGGTGGTGGTGGTGGTGGTGGTGGGGAGGATTTTATTTTTTATTTATCATTTTTATTTTTCAAGTAACATTTTTAAAACTAATCTTTTCTTCTCACTAATAATAATAATGGCTAGTGTTTACGTAGCAATTTAAGGTTTGCCAAGTGCTTTACAAATATTATTTAATTTTAATCCTTGAAATAACCCTGAAAGGTAGAAACTATTATTGTCTTCGTTTTACAGATGAGGAAATTTAGGCACAGAGAGATTAAGTGACTTGCCCAGGGTTACATAGATAATAAGTGTGTGAAGCTGGATTTAAACTCAGGCCTTCCTGACTCCAAGTCCAATACTCTAAACACCTTAAACCTAACCCAGCTACCTCTTCCAGTGAGCAAATTAAAAAGAAAAGGAAACCCTTCCCCAAATCTGGATAGTCCAGCAAAACAAAATCTCCAATTAGACATGCCTGAAAATGTCTCTCAGTGCTTAGGTTCATTTTTCTGACAGGAGGCGAGGGGCCTGTTTCATCTTTATTCCTTTGGACTCACGGTTATCATCGTTTCGATCAGAGTTCTGAAGTCTCACAGTGGTTTTTCTCTAGAATGTTGTAATCATTGTATACACCGTTTATACCTCCACTACAGCTCCCATGGCAGAGTCCCTTCTCTCCAGTCACATGGCCATCACTTTGATTTAGGTCCACAGACTACGATAGTAGCTTCTTCATTGATTGCCCTTCCCCCAATCTCTCTCTTCTGGTTTCAGGAAGATACACAGACCCGGGGTGTGAAGCCTTCCCTTGTTCCTCATGCCCTGGCTCACTCAGATCCCCTGCCTTCTCCCAAAATTCATAATCTATAGCCCATAGTGCAGTGATGTATTCTATGTGGTATCCTAGGAGTCCCTGACAGTTTCCGAAATGTCAACCTTATCTCCCAAGCTGCATGTTGTAGTAATAACTGATATGTACATATTGACTTATTGCTTTAAAGTTTACAAAGTACTTCACATGTATTGTTGAATTTGAGTCTCTTTACAACCCTGGGAAATAGATGCTACAGGTTTTATTCTCATCAGCGTTTCCATTTCATAGATGGGAAAACTGATGCAATTCTTAAGTCAATGTAAGTCAAGTGACTTGCCTCTGGTTCATGTAGCTACTGAGTATTTGAATGGAGATTTGAACCCAAGCCTTCCCGGCTCCAGGTCCAGCACTCTAGCGGCTACGCCGTGCATTCTTTCTAGTCTAAGTGAGATCTGGCTCTGCAAAGGACTGGGCTCACAATCTGAAGCAATGGGAGGGGTCTTTAATAGGTCTCAGTTTGACTGAGGCAATGCCCATTCAGTGGAAACAACCGCAATTTGAGGGGACTGGCTGATGAGCTGAGTTTTGCTACAAATAAATGCTTGTTAAATTCATTTAGAGTGTTATAAAGGGTGTAAGAAGCATCATTGCAGAATTTGATTTGACTGAGCAGGCATTTATTAGGCACCTGCTATGGTTAAGGCGTTATGCTGGGCTCTGGTCACAGGATTGAGAGCTGAATGCAATTTTCAGAATCATTTAGTCCAATCTTCTCATTTTATAGAAGAGAAAACTGTGTTAAATGACTTATCTAAGGTCACATGGATACTAAGGAGAAGGAAGAAAGGAAGGAAGGAAGGAAGGAAGGAAGGAAGGAAGGAAGGAAGGAAAGGGGAGAAGGAGAAATGAAAGGAGAGAGGGAGAAAGGAAGGAAGGAAAGAAGGAAGGAAAAGGGAGAGGGAGAAAAGAAAGATGGAAGGAGGGAGGGACAGAGGTAGGAGGGAGGTAGGGTCAGAGAGAGAAAGGACGTTAGGAAGGAAAGAAGGAAGGAAGTTAGGAAGGAAGGAAGGAAGTTAGGAAGGAAGGAAGCAAGGAAGGAAAGGATGGAAGTTAGGAAGGAAAGGGGAGAGGGAGAAAGGAAGGAAGAAAGGAAGGAGAGAAGGAGGGGGGAAGGAAGGAAGGAGGGCCAGTGAGAGAAAGGAAGGAAGGAAGTGGGGAGGGAGGAAGGAAGGAAAGGAAAGGAAGAAGAAAACAAGAATTTATTAAATGCCTTCTATGTGTCAGGCACTGTGCTAAACTCTTTATAAATATGATCTCGTATAGTCCTCACAATAACTTTGGGAGGTGGGTGCTATTATCACACTCATTTTACAGTTGAGAAAACTGAGGTTAAGTGACTTACCCCAAATCACTCAGCTAGTATCTGAGGCAGGATTTGAACCTAGGTCTATCCTGACTCTAGGCCCAGCCCCGTATCTACTGCCCCACCTAGCTGCCTCTACAAAGAGCATAAGGGGGGAAAATCAGGAATTTAACTCTGCCTCTGCCTCTGACTAGAGGCGCACTAGGTAGTGTCTAAGGTCCCTTCCAACTTTGACATGCTGCATTATGTGTTCATTCTAGATAATAAGTGCTTTCCTCCCTGTCCATTCAAAAAGCAAACAAGGTGGATATTATTACTATCTCTTTGGAGATGGGGTCACTGATACGCAGAGAGGTTGAATGATTTTCTCAAGGTCATAGAACATGGAATGTTTAAACAAGATTAGGACCAGGTCTTCTGATCATTAATTAGTCCCGGCTCTTTCCTCAACTAAATTTTTTATCTCCCTCAGTGTTTACCACAGTGCTCAGTCCACCATAAGCACTTCATTCATTCATTCATTCATTCTTTCATTCATTCATTCATTCATTCATTCACTCATTCTTGAGGACAGGTTCTTCTAAAGGGGAAGAAGGATGGAGGCGTTGGAGTCACTGGTTACCTTCTGGATTCAGCACAAATGCCACCTACTGCTTGAGGCCTTCTCTTGGTCACTCCACCCCCCTACCCCAGCTGTTAGTGCCTTCCAATTCGAAGCATCTTGCATTTGACTTATGTTTTATATATGCCTATGTATGTACGTATCTCCCTCATTTGACTTCAAGCTAGCTGGAGAACGGAGATGTTTTGCTTTTGTCTTTTCGTCCCCAGAGTTTAATAGTATAGCCTTGCCTATAGTCAGGGGCTTAATAAATGCTAATCTATTGACTGATTGGGATGGTAGGATCTAGTTGGGGGAGAAAAATAATGAAAGACATTAAGCCTATGGTAGAGGCATGCTTTTGGAGTTTGGGGGAGGTTATAGGTTCAGCCTGGGCGGGGGATTTCTGGCTTTATTCTCCTGCTTTCTCTAACAAACTTTGAGTTCTCGATGTTGATGGAAAGTGCTTCATTCCATCCCAGTCTTGGGGCACCTAAAGAGGGGGAGAACTGGTTGATTCATCCCTTTTTTTGGGTTCACCTCTTCTTCTGTTCTCAGGAGGAAACTTGAATCCCAGGAGGCTTGGCTGACTTTCTAGTATGGGAGACACTCCAGTTCTTATCCTGGGCTCAGTACCCCAGGGAAATTCCTGCCTCCAGCTTTGCACCTGGCTCAGTGGCCTACACCACTGCCAATAACTCATTAATAATAAATTTAATAATTCCTCCCAGTTAGCCTCCTCCTCCTTCTGGAGCTTCCCAGTAATTCGATGCCAGAGATTAGAGGGCGGTGGATGCTGGGGCAGCAGCGGCTGCTTTTCCATGGGCTTGGGGACTCATCCATCTTGATCTAACCCTATTTTAAAGAAATATAAAAGGGTGGGACAGAGGGTTGGAGAAGAGAAAAATGATGTATCCAGTCAGGGTCTTTGTTTAGTTGTTACTTCTCAAAAGGAGTGGGGGGTTGGGAGCTCTGAATAAAAGCTGGCCTTTTTCTCTTGGGCTTTTATTTTTGGTGTTAATATGGAACAGAAAGAACAGTAGGGTGACTCCTTGGGAAGAGAACTCATTATTGTGATGAGCCGCATCTGTCCCTTGGTCTAGATGTCCCCTCCTCCCTTCCTCCAGTTCTTTCCTGCCACCATTCCCATCCACCCCACCCCCATTCCTAATTATTTCAGTAGTTCATACCTACAAAATCAAAACCAGGATTTTTGCTCCCAGCCTGCTTGGTGCATATAATAAAGAGGTCTGGTCATAAGGCCTTAGCTGATGCTCAGGCTCTATTAGGGAATTGACTAGGCATTTGTCCTTCCGTGGGCAAAAGTCATCCATCAGACCACTCCCATCCTCTTGGGGATGACAATACTGAAGTCCATAGAGAATCTCCTGTAATGTCCCTTCATTCACGACATCTGAAGACGGTCCTTTCCAGGAGATGGAAGAGGAGCTTGTGCCTGGGGACATTTCCCTGGTTGTGTTGGGCAGCTGCTCATGAGGTTTTGACATCGGACACAATGGAGAGAATGAGGATGAAAGACCTTGGTGCATTAACCATTAACTACTTGTATAGCATAGTGGGAAGCTGTCTGGATCCTAAATCCTACTTCCAGTCTTTCTACTTGGTAACCCGTATGGGCCTCAGTTTCCTCTTTATCTATGAAACAAAAGGCTTGGATTAGATGACCTCTAAGGTACTTCCTAGCTTTAAAGCTTTGATTCCATTATCCTAAGTTGCTTTACCTCTCTAGGCCTCGGTTTTC
The DNA here is from genome assembly GCA_028646595.1 of Phalanger gymnotis. Lineage (NCBI taxonomy): Eukaryota > Metazoa > Chordata > Mammalia > Diprotodontia > Phalangeridae > Phalanger > Phalanger gymnotis. Next base: position 127,041,717 of record CM053625.1, on the reverse strand, counting down.
CCCATCTGTAAAATGAGGGGAAAGGGTTGAGTTAGAAAAAAAGCTAGGAGGTACCAGACATGGTAAGCATGACATAACAACACTATAAATGAAATCAACTATATCTTAACAGATAGGAGAGGATAAATTATTGATATGTCAATTCATTTGCTTTAGGGCTATTTTTTTTCCCCAAGAGAAAGTGACTGTGGGAGTCTTTGGAAGATTTTTTTCATTTGGAGAACATTTGTCAGAATTTGGTAGAAGGGGTGAGGGGCAGACCTCGAGGGTGCCTCACTGTCCTAAATCTATTATCACAAGACAGGATTCTGGGTTTTTCTCTTAGCGGTCAGATTGATAATCACCCTCCTGGAGTAATTCGAATGTTCCTTCATGGATGGGAGTGGGACTATATGCTAGCCCCCTCTTCCTGGCTAGTACCTCAGGGAGTGTTCATCCCACACTCAGAGGTTTCGAGAGTAAGTGTACTACTTTCTCTGAAGGCATATTCTTTCATCTGCCGCATGAAGAGGGTAAGAATGAGTGAAAACTCCCTCGTTCCATACCCTCCCCCGACCCAACACACAGAAGACGTGGCCCTCCCAATAACATAAATCAATAGCTACAGCCAAAAAAAGAACTTAGAAAACCCAAATCACTCCAAGAGTGGTATTTACTCTCTTCTCAGGATCCGGCTCCTGAAATTAACCCATGAGCATGCATGTTTAGTCACTGATGGCATTTATTACCTCTGGAGAGGGAAACAAACCCTTTCATGTAACAAACAGTAATAAAAACATGTTTATACAGTAGAGTAGCCCAGCTCAGGGACTGTTATAAGAATGGGAGACTTCACAAGATATTTTCAACAACATGTTATAAAGTGTGGCCACATAATAGATTTTAATGGCGCTATGAACTGGAGTATAGTAATCCTATATTTCAGAAACCCGTATACCCAAGAGCTTTTCAGTAAGAGGGCACTATATATCTTACCCAACTGTAAAATCCATCTACCTGTCTCTCATTTGGTGGCATTCACAAATTGATTACATCTCCAAGTGTGCTCTCTGGTTCTCAGAGCACTCTCTCTTTAGCCACTGGGAGGCCACTAGGCCTCACATCTCCTCTCCTGAGACCCCAGAGGCATTCTGGGGTCTGCTGTGTTGGTCCCACTGTTTATAACAGGCAGAGACATTCATTTGGACTTAAACAAAAAGAAGGAGGGAAGTGCTAATATAAATTTTTGTGTAAATGCCAATTATTTCTTGGCCCTGATCTGGTACCTTCCTGCTGAAATCTGTTTATCTTCCTGGTAAGTGTTTTCAGGTTATTAACCATAACTCAGTCCTCCCAGCTCAGCTCATCTCAGTACCTTCTGCTTTAGGCTCTAAGTTTCAAGGTCCCAGTGACTTGAAGCCTGGGACTGCTTAGAAGAGGTTTTTTGGGGGGTATTTATTATCTTCTCAGCTATAGCAGCTCAACCTGCCAGTTGATTGGGAGGATTGGAAATTACCATTTCAAAACCTACATTATCCTAGGCAGGGAAACTTAGTGGACATTTGTTAACTTGCTCTGGAATTTGGTTCCTATAGGGCTGAGACTGAGTTCACTCTCAATGAATGCAGAGAAGTTGGAGGCTTCTAAGCTGTCCTAAAGAATAGTTGGATTGAGAGGGATATCCCCAAATCTCAAGAGGTTAATGTTGCTCTCATGAGAAAATCATTTATTTGATTCCTCGTTGTATGGGAGGACATCTGGTCTGAGCTGCTTGGCTGATGTTGGGGAGGGAAAAAAGAGAAGGGGGAAGGGTTGGTAAGAAAGAAGGGGCTGGGAGAGGTTTTTGAAAATATTTTTATTTCAAGAGGGAAGCACATGGAGATTGCATTGCTGAGCTAACAAGCCAAAGTAACTCTGAAAAAAAAAACCCTGATTTTGCAAACAGAAGTGCCTGGATAATTTGGTAATCTTCAGATATGAGCTGGCTGGAAGATTGTGGTGATGGTGGTGGGGACACTTTTTAAGACTCTGTAACTGGATTTGCAGCCCTTTCCTGGCCCAAAAGACAAAGGACTATTTCATTAAGATGGATTTAAGTCATTGTGACAGGCTGTCTGAATTTTTACTATCACCTAGAAAGCATTGGGAGGTTAACCCTGCCTTTAACACAACAGGAGTCATGTCCTTCGATCAGGAGATTTGCACATTTCTAGCACATTTCTATAGGAGGGAGAGGAGGAAAATAAACAAACCAGGAAAGCTCCTTATCTTTGGGATTCCTTTTTCCAAGGGTGTCAGTGATAGGTGGGGCAACTTGGTCTGAACACCTGGTTCTGTAGCCTTGGCTGCCTGCTGCCGGTGATGCTCCTCCCAAGGCCTGATGTTGGCCTCAATTGTGGCCGCACAGGATCCTATCAGAAGGCCAAGGACATGAAAATCTGACCACTCCAAATCCTCAGGGATAGAGGAATCCTTGATTTGGGGCCAGAAGGAATCTAAGAGGTCCTTGAATCCAACCTTCTCATTTTATAGATAAAGACACTGAGGCCAGAGAGAAGCCTAGGCACATGTGGGCAATAGGTAGGTGAACCAGTGTTTGAACACAGCCCCTCCAGCTTCAAATCCATCATGCTCTCCTCAGCGCCACACCGAACTGACTCTTGCTAATACATTTCATATTCTAAATACTCCTTTTCAATTCCTACCTTTATTCCCCACTGCCCCCCCACGCACTTTCCTTTACTTATTCATTTATTCAATTACTTATTTAGACTAAACCTGTAGGATTTCATCAGTGTAAAAAGGTCCTAGTGAGATACTTCTACTAATTCAAATCGGCACTTGCTTTGCAATTTATGGCCTGAGCGTGGAAGCTCTGCACTCTTCTTGTGCTGTTTGGCAGTCTGGGGAGACCCAAAGACCCCCTTCTCAGAACAATGTTTTTAATTGCATAAAATAAAACATGTAGGATTACAAAGCAAATAAATTATATTGAAATAAAGATGTACTTTTTTCTCATTCAGATTCACAGACTGCCCCCCCCATATATTCACAGACTCCTTGGAGATCTATGGATCCTAGATTAAGAATCCTTGTCTTAGAGAGTTCCATGATGATGATGATGGTGGTGGTGGTGGTGGTGGTGGTGGTGGTAGTGGTGGTGGTGGTGGTGGTGGTGGTGGTGGTGGTGGTGGTGGTGGTGGTGGTGGTGGTGGTGGTGGTGGTGGTGGTGGTGGTGGTGGTGGTGGTGGTGGTGGTGGTGGTGGTGGTGGTGATGATGGTGGTGGTGGTAGTGGTGGTGGTGGTCGTGGTGGTAATAGCTAATATTGATACAGCTCTTTAACATTTCCAAAGAGCTTTTACATACAACACCTCATTCGATCTTCACATCAATCTTGTCAGCCGGGTGCTATTATTATCCTCATTTTACAGAAGAAGGAACTGAGGCTGAAAGAGGCTAAATGACTTGCCCAGCCACTTTGCCAGAAGCAGAACGTGAACACAGGTTTTGCTGACTCCAAAGGCAGCTCCTTATCTACCATACTACGCCGCTATGTATTTATATGTATGTGTATGTATATCCCTTCAGCCCAAGAGTCTGTCTGTGAAGGAGAAATTAAGGGACCATTTAAAAGACTATGCTGTCCTCTACCCTCATCCTCCCCATTGCATTGTTGTTAAGTCATTTTTCAGTCACATTCAATGCTTCCTGACTCCATTTGGGGTTTTCTTGGTAAAGATACTGGAGTGGTTTGCCATTTCCTTCTCCAGCTCATTTTACAGATGAGGAAACTGAGGCAGACAGGGTTAAGTGACTTGCTCAGGGTCACACAACTATAAGTGTCCGAGGGCAGATTTCAACTCAGGAAGATGAGTCTTCCTGACTCCAGGCCTGGCACTGTGCCACCTAGATGCCTGGACCATTATATTAGCTCACAGGTTAAGGAGGTTACCAAACATTCTTATCTTTCCTTAATGATGTATTATGGATATATATGGATTCACAGATAAATATATCTGTGAAATATGTAAGTATATATATGCATATACACATATATGTAAATATGCATCTCAAAGCTAAATTTCCAATCTCTCAGGGTCTCGAGTTCTCTAAGTTTGTCCCCCACTATTTAAAGTTAGAGAGCAGCATAGAACGGGGAAACAAGCATTGCCCGGGGTTCTGATTCTGGTTTTGTCACTAGTCATTTCCGGGCAAGTCACCTCCCTTCACTTTATTCCCATAAAATGGGGAGCTTTGGACTAGTTAGAAGGTCCACTTCCTCCCAGCCCTGCCATTCTCTGGTCTCGGGTCCCTTCCAGCTCTGACAGTCTGTGGTTCAGTTTCCTTTCATTATTCCACAGTTCTAAATATGCTCCCTTCCTCCTGCTCCTCACGCCTCTTACTTAGGGAAGTTAGTTGTAGTCATCAATCCCCATTAAAGTCATGAAAACTTAATTGCCATGGAAAACTTGCTTGGGGTTCAGTCAATTCGATTTGGACAAGACAGGATTGTCTTGGTCTACCTGGAAGTCAGCTTGGTGGGGGGGGGGGTGCTCAGTGTAACCAGAGGAGACAAGTTGCCATCAAATGCCAAGCAAAGATCATGAGAAACAAGTTAAAATTTAACCAAATCCTTGGAGCATTGCTGTGTAACTGGATCTACGAAGGGAACCTGCCAGCATGCCCCGGCATGCCCAGTCTCCCAACCCACTCCTCACCTTTCTGTGGCGACAAACTTGCTCTAACATACCTGAGTCATCATTCAGGAGACCGGGGCTGGGGGAACGTAGGGAGAGTCAGGGGGTGGTTGCTGAAAATCAGGAAACCTTCCGAAGATCCCCAAACAGGAGAATGTTTGGGCCACTGAGGAAGAAGTGCTAACTGATGTTAGCCAAACAACGTGGGGCCTTCCACTGAAAATAGCAGTCAATTAAACTATACTTGCATGTTACCAGAAAATGTGGGGTTTTGGTGTTTTTCATAAGCAGCACATAATTTCCTTCCAGACTTGCCAGAGTGCAAACTACTTAAGCCTATCTGAAAGGAATTATCTTCCCTCTTGTATACTTACTGTCATTTATAGAGATTTTTTAAAGAAACCAGCATTTTTAAATCCAGAAAATTTGCTATTGTGAGTAGGTTGGTAAATCTGCACACACGTCAAGAAAGACAGCTTCTTAAGGGCACGGGCTATTTTGATTTTGTTTTTGTAGTATAGCACCTTGCACATACTACAGTAACCACTTAATAAATGGGTTTTTTTGAGTGGTATTAAATTTTCCTTTAAAATATTTTTATTTTTATTGCTGCCTTTCTATTTTAACCACCTTCATTTCCTAATGCATCTTTCCTTCCTGCCCTTTCCATCAATCCATTCCTTCTGAAAAGAAATAAAAAAAAGGGAAAAAACGCATTTTAGCAAAACTAACCAAAACGTCAGCCAAATCTGACTGTATTTAATGTATAGGACTCCAACCTCTGCTTGTTTTTGCTGTTGTTTGTCCTTCATTCTGGCAGAGGACCGATGACATCGTGAGGGTAATGTCTTGTGTGTGAATCTGATCTAAGCGAGGCAGAACTGAGCAAAGTCATCAGCCTTACTCTCTCCTCCAGAGTCATAGAAGTCCAGTGGCAAGATCAAAAGTCCAGATGACAGATGATGGCCTGGGGTGCAGCGGGTGATCTTGGCCTTTCTAATTTAAGGTTTTTCCTGGCTCTTGGTTTGTCCGAGGTAACCCCCCCACTTAAAGAATTTAATTTAGAAAGGCTGAGATCACCCTCTGCATCCAAGGTCTAACTTACCATCACAAAAATATTAGTCTGGGAGGGGAAGACCCTTAAAAGTTTCTGTCCAGAACAAAAAATAATTGCTATTTAGGATGGAGGTGTCTTCTCATATATTTTCTTTTGGTCAAGCGTGGTCATTATAACTATACAGCATTAGTTTGAATTTCTTTTGTTCAATTCACATTGTTGTCATTATTAGGTATAGGCATTGGATTTTCATTGTAGAAATAGAAACGAGAGAATTCAGGTTTGGATCCTGAAAGAAATCAAGCTAAAAGAAACCATATGGTGAGCCAGGTAAACAAACGGAAAATGGTGCCTGCAGCATTGGGGCTGGGCTTTCATTATACCAGAAGTGACTTGTGTAAGGTCACACAAGTAGAGATTCTGAACTCCCATTCTCTAACTCCACTCCACACCCAGCATTCTTTTTCTTGTACCACACATAGAATGTCAAACCCATACAAGACTTTGGAACAAAGAGAGAGCCAGAAGACACTTTGAACATAGAATGTCAGAACTAGAAGGGACTTTAAATGACCTCTAATCCAATCCCTATATTTCATGGATTAGGAAACTGAGGTCCAGACAAGTGGCCACTTGGCCACATAGCTGGGTGGCAGGATTAGGATTTTTTTTAGTATATTATGAATTTTAGGGAATGAGAGGATGTTCCAATATCACACAGGAATTCACAAGGTTTCATAATTCAATTTCAGAATGGTTGAGAATTATTGGCGTACACCATGGCCTGCTGTCTAGGACCTTCGCTGAGCCTCAGAGTTGGGCGGGGGAAGCATGAAACTTTAGAATGGATGGATATCTTTATGACAAGAAACAAGACAAACAAGCAACTACATCAGGTTCTAATTTGTGGAAGGTTTCAAGTCATGAACAGGACCAGGGGAAGGGTATTACGAATGTGGTCCTAGCCAGAGCTAGTGTCAGGGATGGTATATGAAGGAGTTCAGCAAATCATAGCTGCTTTCCACTGTAGAGGAAAGAGCACCCAGGGTGGGAGTCAGGAGACATGGGTTCTAGCCCTGCCTCTGTTGTGGCCCCGAGCCAATCTAGTGCACTTCATGCCATGTCCAAAACAGAACCAAACTTTTCCAAACTGCAAACCAATGTTAGAAAAGCCCTAAGTGTGATTGTTTCCAAAGTTTTGGTAAACTAAAAATACACATTCACCCAAGTGTTTCTTCTTCATGTATATTCTCCCTCCCAATGGGAAATAAAGGGTGAGTTTTATTTTCTCAGAATAATTTGATCCCTGGAAGGCATCCCTGTGTGGGGCGGCAGCAATGAGAACCACTCTGAAGGCTTGGTCAGAGCAGCTGAAGAGCTGTGGCCTGGGCTTTAGTTCTCTTCAAGGCATTTCATACTGCTCTGACTAAGCTCTCAGAGGTTCTGTCCAGAGAAAACGATGCTTCTGGCTGCAGGGCCCAGGTATGCTCTGGTTGTTTGAGGGAGCAGATTATCACCACGTCATCCTTGACCTCTCATTTTAGTGATCAAATATCAATTAAAAAGTGCTGGGAATTATATAGATATATTGACCTCCCTTTGATCAGAGAAAGAAAGCAAAGAGGGCTCTCTTGGCCAAACTCTACCAAACCCTTGAGCTTGGTGCTTCTCGATGGCATAGAAGAAGAGGTTGGTGGAGGCGGCAGCAGCCAAGGGGCTGAGTAGGGCAGCCTTCTGAAAACACAAGCCCGTTGCAGCCAGAATAGCACGACGAGGTGGCAGTTATGTTAATTAGGCCACATTTCCTCCTGCAATTATGGTGCCTTATCCCCAGCTTGTGGCTACCATCCCGCTCTTAGCGTAAAGTAATGCATTTCATTATGCCGTGTTCATTCATTACCTAGATGGGATGTGGTGCATGATCGATTGCCAGTTTCCATTTTTAATCAGGTGAAATCTGTTTTCTAAACTCCCCGGCTGTCGGCAACAACTTCCTATCCTGGAGATTAATTTTAGAGCTGGGCCCAGTTACACTGTTAGGGTCTTTATCTGCTCTGGGTGACAGCACTCCCCCCTACAAAGAATCTTCCAACCTATTTTTTCAAGAGTGGACAATGAGCATTCTCTCTCTTATCTATCCCTTCTTTTCTATTTCTATTGCCAACATCCTAGCCTAGGCCCTCATCACCTTCCCGCCCGCCCCCCAGCTATTGAACAAGAGTGTACATATATGATTATACACGTGCAGAGCCATAACTGGGAATTCTGGTGTCTTGGGGAAATTCACTTGGAAAAAGGGCAAACATCTACCCTGGTTAGACCAAGTCATATAGGGAAAATGAGTAGTCCATAAAGCATGGCAGACTATTTCCAAACTCTGCTCCCCACCTCTGGGAGGAGGTAGACATAATTTGTGGCAAACAGAAGGAAAAGCAATGGAATAAGGTAGATCCCTGGGAAAAAGAGTGACAGAATCTTTGGGGCAGGTGGTATAGGGCTAGCTGCAGGAATAGGAGTCGTCGATGTGTGAGACATGGAAATGACAGGGGAGGAAGTGTGCCCTCAGTGTCAGTTACCTTCAGCACCCTGAGGCAAAGCCCCTCTCTCCCTTTCCTAGTGATGACTCCGCACACACATATAAAGAGGTCAATTATGCACACAAGAGTATGCCCAAGCAATTTAACAGATTCAATGCAACAAACCTTTATGTAGACCTATTATGTCTAAGGCCTCTGTGCTAGATGTTAAACACACAGAAATGAAGAGCTATACAGTTCTTGCCCTTGAGGAATTGTCTGATAGGAAAGTTTGTAGTATGTGTGGAGTTATGGGTACACAAGAAGACGTATATGCATATGAGTATATAAGTGCACACATACACACAAATGTAAGCATACAGTTACACTGGATAGGCTGCACGCTGGGCAAAGTGGAACAAGAAATATTTCACTGCAGCCTCATTGGTTCTCAGTGCAATGACATAACCCCCAGGTTCCTGCTATTAGCAACACACAGCTAATAAATAGCCCTGCTCAATGACTCAGCCGCCATCTGCGAGTCTATGAAATGGCATTAATTCTGCACCAGGTCACCTCATGGCACTTCTACCAAAGGGTGTGATTTGAGCTCAGCAGTAATGAGGAGGGAGCATCTCTGAGATCTTATCTAAGAGTCTATATTTTGGCAAGGGGAAGGAGAAAGCACCCAAACTCAAAAAACTATTCTGCCTATGAGAGAGACCCCCGTGGGGCCCAGAATGCCGGAGACAACAACAAGCAATAATCAACAAGCATTCTGAAGGGTCCGCTGGGTGCTAGGCACTGTGCCAAGCACTGGGACTCCAAAGACAACCTGAAACAATCCTTGCCTTTGAGGGGCTGGAGGCAGAATATGTTAGTGTATGCAGAAAGAATATATACGTAGGGACTCTAAGGTAGTTTGGGGAGAAAGGGTTCTAGCAACTGGGGAGAATCAATGACCTTGAGCTGAGTCTTAAATGAAGTCAGAAGTTCCAAGATGCAGAAATGAGGAGGGAAAGCATCCCAGGCATGAGAGACAGACAGGGCAAAGGATCTACAGAGACAGAGATGGAGTCTGATGTATGAAGTAGCCAGTATGGGCTATAAAGTGTTTGGAAAGGAATAATGTACAAGAAGGCTGGAAAGGTAGACCTCACCCAGGGCCTTTCTAGACCTTCTGACCCCCTTGGTGACCATGACTGAGCTCCCTGTAGGATGGGATGCCCCCTTTATTTGCCCCATTTCCTGGTAGTAAGTGCAGCAGGACTGTCCTTTACACCATTGTCACCATCTTCGGCACCTCATCAGACTGTCTACCAACTCTCTCACAACTGTTTTGCTCCACGTTAAATAATTCCTAGATATGAAGCAGCTGGTGGATAGAGCACTGGACCTGAAGTCAGAAAGACCTGAGTTCAAATCCAGCCTCAGATACTTCCTAGCTTTGTGACCTTGGGCAAGTCATTTAACCTCCAATTGCCTGACAAAATAATCCACTGGAGAGAAGGAAATGGCAAATCACTCCAGTATTTTTGCCAAGAAAATCCCATGGACAGCTTTGGTCCATGGGGTCACGAAGAGTCAGACATGACTGAAGGACTGAACACCAAAAACCAAATAATTCCTGGTTATGGCTCTGGCCTCTGTCACCTTGATACTGTAATATTGCAAATGGTTCTTCCTTCCCATGAATATCCTGTTGGTAAATGTGACTTTATTATCTCTGGGGACTCTGGTTGCAGAGAAGCATTCAGTACCCTTGGTGACATACCAGAGAAGACACATTCTGAAGAAATAAGACATAGCATTTCTCTTACTGAGGCTATTGTAAGAGATGAGGTGGGGGATCTACAATAGGAAAAAATTTACGTTAAAAAATGGCTTAGGATTCTCTTTCTGTCTGATATGACTTGCTTTGACAATACCTAAAAATGTCTTTTTTTAAGTATTTTTTTCCCCAGGTACATGTCAAGAACTAAAAATGTCTTATTAACGTGGCTTGGAAGAGAATCTCTGCCATAGGCAATGTGTTGAGAGAATTTGCCCTCTTAGCCCTTTCTTCACTGTGGTCACGGACTGAACTGCCCTGTAGCCTGGTCCACCTGCCTTGTCAAATGGATGCTCTGTGGATGTTACTGAAGTGAGGAAAGCTGGACTAGAGGTGATGCGGAAAGAATGCTGGATTTGGAAGGAGAGAAGCCGAATTGGGGTTCCTAGCCAACATTGACTTCTGTATGGCCTTGGGTAAGTCATTCTACTTGGAGCCTTAGATTCTTCATCTCTCTGATGAAGGGTTAGGTGAGGACCCCTAAGGTACCTTCTACCTCCCATTCCACACTCCTATGATTTCTAAGTCACCTCTCTCATTACTTTCTATAAATGTTGTATTTACTTGTACATGTCATTTCCTCAATAGAATGTAAGCTTCTTGAGGGTAAGGACCATTTCTTTTCGGTCTCTGTATCCCCAGCATTGAGTACAGTGTGGAATAAATCATGGGTGCTTAATAAATGCTTGTTGGATATTGAATGAATGAAGAGTACTTCCCAATTCTGTGAGAGTGATTCTATGGTGGAGGTAGACATTCCATTTGGCCTCCACTCCTGTAGTATTTTAATTAACTATCATACCTAGATACCTTGAACCTCTCCCCACAACCCTCTGCCTCTCCATCAGATTTCTCAGGCAGCAGAGGCTCTGTTTTTGGGTCCCCCACCCCCACCCCTTCCCTCTTACTGTGTGGCACATTCTTTCAGCAGTGGTAAAATCTGCTTTTCCTGAAACCCTGTGCTCAGGGGAGCAGAAGCCTATTGCTCTTTCCTAAGCTTGAGGCTCCTTGTGGTCAGGCCTTATTCATTTCAAGCTAAATCAAGGCATGTTATGGCCATAGAAAGCATTTTAATGTGGGGCCTTGCACAGCTCTGGACTATGAGTCAGGTGGTCCAGGTTTGAGTTTTCTCATACCCACTCACTGGCTGTGTGACTTAAGTAAACTCACTTCTCAGGGTGTTAGGTTACTCCTTATAAAATGACAGGACTGGACTAGATCAGAAAGTCTTAATCTGGGGTGTATACTCTCCAGATAGATTCCAAGGGGACTGTGAACTTGATGGGGGAAAACAACCTCTTTATTTTTACTCTAATTGATTTCCTTTGTAATCATATGCATTTTAATCACTCCTTCCTTAGAAAGAATCCATAGACTTCACCATAGAACCTAAGGGATCCAGAACACAAAAAAAGGTGAAGAATAATTAGATAGCCATTAGGGTTCTTCCCAGTGAGAACAATACAGTTATCCCTTCTACATCTGGGGGGGCGGGGGCGGGAGTGGGGAGGGGTTAAGAGTGTGACATCCTGTTATCTGGAAAATCTTTGAAAAAAAATTTTGGCCCTCCCTTCATATCAGAGAAGAAGTCTAAATCGTTTCTTTTTCTTTTATGGAGTGCTTACAGTACCTTGTTGTACAATTTGGGCTAAGTATTTGGTCATAGGTTCTGCGTCATCTGCTGGCCTTCACGTGTCATCTGTGGCTTCTACAAAATTTTCCCAAAGTTCCTGTTTAATTTCTTATGCCAACCAGCAATACATCAAAAACACGATGGGGAAAGTCTCAATATGGAAGGGATACAGGATTCTAAATGTAAAGGACTGTTATTATAAATGTTGAGTTGGCTAAGCAGGGACCTTGCAGGATGGGCCCCAAGTCTCTGTCTATGTGTTGCAGCATTGAGGGAGAGGAGGGTTTTCTCCCCATCTCCATATCAGCCTTAGCCTCTGCCTTTTCAAGGTCCCCTTTCTTTTCCCATCTCCGAGGGCCCCAAGCAGAAACCAGCTCACCTTCCAGCCCAGAGGCCAAGAGCACAATCCTCTCTCCTCTCCTCCCCTCCCCCCTAGACACTGAGATATTACATTCATTCATCTCAGAGGCTGGAAGGTGATTAGAGGCTAACAATACATTCTGGAGAGCCGGCTTCTCAGGCCCTGTTGTCAGGCTCTGTAACAGCTGTATCCCTTAACAGAGAGGCCTGCATCCAGTTTACCTGGATAGTGCTAACCTGATTCATCCTCTGAGGAACAGGCCTATAATTACTTTCCTTCCCTTCCCTTCCTTCTCCTTCTGGGTTTCTCCAGGCTTTGGCCAACGAAGAGGCTTCCTTTGTGTTCCTTCCTGTGCCTGGAGGTTTGGAGGGCACAGCTAATAATAGTAGCAGATCGTGTGTCCTCTAAGGTTTCCAAGAGGGGGCTGGGGGTGAGAAGGGGGGATTCATCAATCCCTGAAGGCCAATGCCCCATCACAGACACCCAGGCCCTACTCTGCCAGTCTGGGCTGGGGCACAGGTGCGCCACTGTCACAAAGATGAAAGAGACGTAATTAAGCTCCAATCAGCTGAGTGATTTGTTATCATAATGTAATATTTTCCCCCGGCCTCTTGATCCCGGAAATCCATCTATGTCAGGCAGTCGCTGACAAGAAGAGCCTAGGACTTCTTCTTGGCTCTGGACCTCTCTCACCCCACTTTCCCAGCCAGCTTGTGGCCCTAGCTCCCCACGGCCTGAGCCGTAGGTCCAGGTGGGGGCAGCTGAAGAAAGAATGGCATGACAGGGACCCAGGGCCTATTAAATCTATCTAAGCTGCCAGTCTGGTCACAGCAATGCCTCCTCTCCAAACCCCAACCAAGCCCCTGCGAGCGATAATAAAGTCATTTTTCTAAGGAATGTTAACCTGGTAGACTGCACCGACGGGCCAGTCGGCTAATAGAGCTTCAGAAGGTGGACCCCTGGGGGACTGAGACAATGTAGAAAAGCAGCACTGTCAGACAAGGTTTCACTATGTCTGGGTGGGGGCTGGGGCAGAGGAAAGCAGGGAGCCCTAATGACCCATTTTGCTGCATATCTACAGCCTCAATGATATGATTTATATGGGAGTGGCTGAGAAGAGGAGGGTTTTCCTCCCACCCAGGCCAAGTCGAGCAAAGGGGCCCTATAGCCAAGTTTAAAAAGAAGGAAGGACCTAATAAAACAGGACATCAAATGAGCAGAGCCCCAACTACTCAAAGTGAAGTGGGGAGTAGTTGTTATCCTGGGGCTCCCTCCTGAGGCAGTCTGTCCTCCAGAGACATGTCCTGGGTTCTGAAGATGGGGAGGTGGGAGTGGGGGGCACATGGCCAGGTGCTATTCAGAAGAAGTATCCTCTTTTTACAGCTCAGGAGTCAGCCTTTTCCCCCATTCTTCTCCCTCAAGAAAACCTCCAACTGAAATCACAATAGCTCTCTTCCCTTTCTAAAGAATCTTATAGCTCTCTTTACAACATTGTAGAATATTAGAACTAGAAAGAACCTAGGAACCAGAAAGGACTTGAGAGACCAGTGGAATGGGCTCTGGTACACTGAAGTCAGAGGATCTAGGTTCAAATCCCCACTCTGCTACCTACTACCCAGGTGACCTTGGACAAGTCACTTAATTTCTGTGGGTCTCAGTTTCCTCATCTGTGAAATAGGGGTTTGACTAGATAGACTCTGTGGTGGTACCTGGCTCTAGGCCTATCATCTAATTGGCCCCATCATTTTGCCAA